>JAEIGQ010000067.1:0-1200000 GCA_018904275.1 Lordiphosa clarofinis | reverse complement strand
ACTTGTAAGCTGAATTTTTAACTTTCACCTCAAAGGATAGTGTTTTTTTTTCAGTTTAAAGGTAATGTGAAAGATAAGTAGCAAAAATCTAACAAAAACTTAAATAGATTATCAATCGTAGAACTTTTTAGCGGGCTCTAGGTCATGAGGTTATGATTTTGTTTCTATTTCATGAATACCAATTCAATCTTTAGCAGTCTTAACCTGATTTCAATGAGCTGGCAGAAGCTACAAGCCTTCCTTTGGGATTCCCAAGCGGTCATAGCAGTTCTGTCATGCGGCACCTTTGCGAGCTCATTAAAGTCAGCCTAAGACTGTTAAAGATTGAATTGGTATTCATGTAATAGCGTTATACAGTCAACCAACCTCCTTTTGTTTTAGATAAGTTATGGACAAAATCATAACTCAATGACCTAGAGCCTGCTTAAAAGTTCTATGATTGATAATCAAAAAGGTCACTAAAACAATCATATTGTGTTTATGTTTTTTAAAAAAAATCTTTATTTTTATAACTTATCTGAGGGTAAGATGTTTGTGACACTTAGAAGAAAGCATGTCTGACCACATAAAGTAAATATATTCTTTAGGATAAGAAGCTAAGTTGATATACCCATGTCCGTAGGTCCATCTGTTTCTATGCTTTCTCTTCCTTCAGTTTAATAGATATCTTGACCGAACTTTAAAAAAATTCGCTACACATTTGTCGGAGCAGGGTCGACACGATCGGATAACTTAAGAAAAGCTTCTTTATTTTCAGTATAAACGTTCCCAAATCTCGTCTTAATAAGTTTTCTATGCTTTTTAACACTTCCACTAAGCTTGTTGAAAATCTGACAACTATATAGTATACCTTCCATAGAAAAGACGTCTGAAAAAAGACTTAGTAGAAAAAACTTTTTTGTTTTCCATGCTATCGCTCCCAAACTTGTTATTTACTAGTACTATATGCTACCACAGAGTTCTGATGAGTTTGATCGAAGTCGAATGACTATAGCATATAGCTGCCATAGGAAAGATCGTTCGAAAAAGCAGTTTTAGTTAGAAAAACTTTTTTGTCTTCAATGCAAACGTCTCCAAACCTTCTATATAGAAGTTTTCTATGCTTTTACCAAGTTTTATGAAAATCGGTCAACTATATAGTATAGCTGACATGCAAAATATAGATTTTAAAAAAGTCTTAGTAAGGAAAAGTTTTTTATTTTCAATGCTATCGCTCCCAAACTTGGTATTGCTCAATATTATATGCTACCAAACAATTCTGCTAAGTTTGATCCAAATCGGATGACTATAGCATATAGCTGCCATAGAAACAGTCGGTCGAAAAACTTTTTGTTTTCAATGGTAGCATCCGGTTATGTATATTATCTGGATTCCACACAATTTTGGGGAATTTGGTCAAAATTCAATGAACATAACAAATGGTCAAAGTAGTGGCGCCATCTATTGCTGTGTTTTGGAGCAATCTCTGCTATGTACAACGAAAATCAATTAAAAACTTAATTTATATAAATTATCTACTTATATTTCCTGCCCCTAAAATAACCTAAATTCAAATAGAAATTGGTAAATAACATTCAGACCGAACCACCCTCGGTTACCTTATTTCGATAATGATAAGAAAAGTAAACATTGTGTAATGTGCCAGTTTTACCTATCGCATGTCAAACAACTAATGGCCATCAAAACTGAAACCAAACGAAAAAGTGTACCATTTCTTTTCTTTTTCAAAATTGCCAAACTTTCGCATAGCATTTGCGGTTTTTTGGAGCAAATTCGGACTCAAAATCGCACCATTTTTGCTAAAGCTAAATGGCAATCCTTCAAGTCAATCTCAACTTATTTTATGTTTCTTTCCCTGCCTTCTTTTTTTGACACCAATTGACTTTGTTTCCACTCACACTTTCCCTTTGGCTTATCAATTGAGAGGCGCATGCAAGCAAAATAACATGTTTTTCAACTCAAAATCTTTACATGGGAACAATCAATATATTTTTAAAATGACGCGGGTATTTTCCTTTAGCTAAGCACAAAAAAATATCGCCCGTTACCAGGCCACGCCTCGTGTAACGGCAGAATGAAAGGCTTATCAGGGACCCCCTGGTGATGGAATTGACGTCACGTCTCTGCTGTTGCAATTGCAATTGCCATGCAGTTTGAAATCACTCTTCCAGATTTCGTCATCCCAACAACTTTTAAACAACAAGTTCACTTGTGCGCAAACTTTCAGCGGCGCGTGTAGAACACAAAAGTTTTCTTTATCCGTTAGGGGAAATTTCTAAG
Organism: Lordiphosa clarofinis; assembly: GCA_018904275.1. Taxonomy (NCBI): domain Eukaryota; kingdom Metazoa; phylum Arthropoda; class Insecta; order Diptera; family Drosophilidae; genus Lordiphosa; species Lordiphosa clarofinis. Next base: position 1,197,720 of record JAEIGQ010000067.1, on the reverse strand, counting down.
TCGCGCTCTTTGTCGTACGCTCTCTCGCTCGCGGTTTGGATAAAAGCTTTATATCCAAAAAAAAAGAAAAAAAAAACACGTGTAGGCCGTATTTGGCGATCAACAAATTTATTCATTCAGTAGAAGTAAATCAGTGCAGTTTAAACTTTCATTTCACGTCACAAAAGGTAAAGTGAAAAATAAACTTAATTTATAGCCTAAACAAAGTCAGAACCTTAAACCTCTAATTTGTTTATGGTCAGGCCCTGCTAATTTATTATCAAAATAAACAAAACGCAGCCGCTGATAAGACCAACTGAAACGAGTAGAGCTTCTTCCCTCCCCCCCGCCCACCAATAGGCCTGGCAACAAGTGCTTAAGGGTGGGCAGCCAGGTTCAGGTGCGGGGTTAAGGTCATTATCAGCTATATTTAACTAAACAAAATGGAGAAATATAATTACAATTCATTTTTAAATATGTGTGTAACATTTTGTGTGCAAGCCCTGGCAACAACAGCAACAACATCCAATGGTGCGAGAGTGTGTAGTTGAATCATGTGTTTGTGTGTGTGTGTGTGTGTGTCATGTCAAACTTTTTTTCACCTCCGTATTTCGAAGTGCCAAATTAAATTAAAATCTTTTTAATATTACAAAATTAAAATGTTTACGCGTTTAAAATTAGTCAGTCCATTTGTTATGGTTTCAGTAAGAAACTCTGTTGTTGTTCACAAATTCGCCAGGTTTGTAAAATTCACTGAAAATTAGCCATTCTGTAAAATACCAAGAAAGCCGAAAACAGCTGTGTTATTGCAAACCGGGTTGCCAAGATTTTGGAATTTAGAGATGTTGCCGTGTGCTGAAAATAAATATCGGTATCGTAGTGTGACACGATATAAGAAAGTTTAAGTTTTAAATAACATATAAAGCCACGTACGCAGAACGACAGAAAATTCCATTCGTCACAATATTTCATATAATTAGAAACACCTTGGCCTCGCTTTGATGCTCATAGGCTGCTAGAAAGTGAAATGTAATGTGAAATACTGAGACGAAAGGAATTTTCTGTCGTTCTGCGTACTAGGTTTTAGCGGTATTCCGGAAAGACATTTGCTTTCGGTTTGATTTCGTAAAAGTAAAAGCCAGGGATACAAGCCGTTCTGTAATAAGGACGATTCATTACATGGTTTTTGTAGCTGCAGGTTCAGTGGTTCACTCTGAATTTATTGTTTGAAGGCACGTTTATTGTTTCAAGTGCGAATTATTATGATTTTTAAGTAAATAGGTGAGATAGAAAGATGAACAGACGGCAGAATTAGTAAAAAAAACTGTTTTGTTCTCAGTATTAGCGCTCCTAAACTCGATCATGGTTACTGTTATGTGTTTTTAAGCTGACATTGAAAAGTGGACAAAAGCAAGCTTAAAAAGTACATTTAATCTATGTAATCTTCCCATTTTTTAAGAGTGTTTGTTGTCTGAGTGACATTTTGTGGAACACTCTTTATCATGTTTGTTCTATCTTGCCGTGAATAATATTAAAAGTGCAGCCAATTAAAAATTATACAGAAAAAGAAAAAGCACTTGGGCAACTTTGCAATCGATATGCCTTACATATGACTCACGTTTGTTGAATTTGATTGTTTCTGAACGATAAAATGATAAGGTAAAGATTTTTAGGAACTTTTATTTTATTTAATTTTATTGGTCTCGGTGGACCTTTTTTTGGAAATGGCGAAATAGAACCGGTTCTATTTGGCCTCAGCACTCAGCTGAGTGGCGTCTATCGAATTACAGTGTGACCTAAGTGCAGTGTGCTGGCGAAGCCATTGTAAGTCTTCTTCATTCCTTTCGCTTTTTATTTTGCTTGTCTTCTTCTTTTATGTAAACAAATTGTCACAATAGTCAAATGAACCAGATGATTCCGATCAACCATTTGTTTTGCAGCTGGCTCATCTGAGCTTCTCAGGCTTGTGCAAAAGCGAAACTGAGTTGATCAGATGAGTTTAGGTTCGACGAAAACTCATCTGAGTGATCAGGTCGTGTAAATGTGTAAAGTCTTTATATTGAAGCAAAACCGATCCCCACTCACGTGTATAGGTCAACATCTCTAATTAAATTTTTGCCGCAGTTGACAACCCTACGGCTACAGGCACGTGTTGTAGTGTGTTGAATATGAATATTTAAATCGAAAACCAGTTTTCCGATTTAAATTTTTAAAATTTTTTGGTTTGTGTTAAAAAGCTTGTTGAAGCTTAAAGCTTTAAGCTTAAACCTGTTATCAGCGAAGAGAGATTGCTCGCTCATTCTCCGTTGTACAGTGGAGAGTTAAAGTTCTGCGAAGCGCAACGATTCAGTAGAATTTCGACTCACATAGATACATACATAGTAATATCACCTCCTGTGTGTGTGTTTGTGTGCGCGTTTATAATATACATACATACATCAACAGAGTAAAGTGTGGTTTTTTATGTAAACAAAATTATTGTGCGAATTATACAATTCCACTGAACGAAAAATCACACGCCTGGAAGCAAAACAACAAAAAAAAACCCATGAGTCATCTTGACGTGGCTGCGCACTACGAGATACGAGTTAATTGCTCTGTCGGACGACGTTGGGGAAGTACCTAAAACGAACTAACCGAAGTTGAGTCAAACGAAACGTACACGAACACGATCATTCGCAATCGAGCAGTCAAACTGGGCAGTTACAAAGACGGATAACAAAGTGGTTCGTGTAGATGTACACAATGAATCAATATTTGGATCTAGACAAGGGTACAAATGTGTTGTGTGTGAATGATGCCTCCAGTACCAGCGGCTATAGTAGTGCCAATTCGCCCAATTCCACTTCGATGTCACCTGCCCGCCATTCGCCAGAGACCACCATAACGATGGCACTTCAAAATGAATTCGCAAATTTGAATTTACCACCAACCGTGAACTCACCTTTACATAAACTGCAAAATACACCATACGGTGAATTTGCGCCACAACAACAGCTGATAAATAATGCAAGTTTCGGCAACATGTACATGGACTTGGATCATCATTATTATGCTGCGCCACCAATCCCAATTGAAAAGCAGCCCACCTATATCGCTGGCTACCAACAACAGCCGCAGCAGCAGCAGCAGCATGCGTTTCCAGCCGTTCTGCAAATAATCGAACAGCCCGTGGAGAAATTCCGTTTCCGCTACAAAAGTGAAATGCATGGCACGCATGGCAGTCTCAATGGAGCAAATTCCAAGCGTACCCCCAAAACCTTTCCCGAAGTGGAGCTGCGCAACTATACGGGACCCGCGGTGATACGTTGCAGTCTGTTCCAGACCAATTTGGACAGTCCCCACTCGCATCAGTTGGTGGTGCGTAAGGATGAGCGGGATGTGTGCGATCCGCACGATTTGCACCTGTCGCGGGAGAAAGGCTATGTGGCCCAGTTTATGAACATGGGCATCATACACACGGCCAAGAAATACATTTTCGATGAGCTGCTCAAGAAGAAGCAGGATCGTTTGGTGTTTCAAATGAATCGCAGGGAGTTGTCCACCAAGCAAGTGCAGGAACTGCACCAGGAGACCGAGCGTGAGGCCAAGGATATGAATTTGAATCAGGTAATTAAGCCAGGTTTTTGCCAAGAATCGTTTGAAACCACATTTGTTGCCCATTTTTCAGGTGCGTCTTTGCTTTGAAGCCTTCAAAATAGAGGACAACAACACGTGGACTCAAATAGCAGCGCCAGTCTTTAGCAATCCGATTAATAATCGCAAATCCGCACAAACGGGTGAATTGCGCATTGTGAGGCTGAGCAAACCCACCGGCGGCGTCATGGGCAACGATGAGCTGATACTGCTTGTGGAGAAGGTCAGCAAGAAGAACATCAAAGTGCGTTTCTTTGAAGAGAATGATGATGGAGAAACTGTTTGGGAATCGTATGCCAAGTTCCGTGAATCCGATGTGCATCATCAGTATGCCATTGTGTGTCAGACACCAGCCTACAAAGACAAGGATGTGGATCGTGAGGTGAATGTGTCCATCGAGCTCATACGACCCTCGGACGATGAGCGTTCCTATCCACCTCTACCCTTTCGCTATAAGCCGCGCGAGGCCATAGTGTCACGCAAACGTAGACGCACCTGCTCTACGGCCACCAGCAGCAGTGGCTCCTCCGGCACCGGCAGTGGCCATAACTCCTTTGAATTACCCAAGACACTGGGACATGCCATACCGTCTATACCCATGGTCATGTCACAGCATGAGCAGACCATTAGCCAGGAATATGGCCGGGACTTGCATTTGGATGACCTTATCAATTCGGAAAACTTTCGTAAACTATGCGATCAGGATTCCCTGGAGCTGGAGAAACTCTGCCAGCCGGATATAGGTGTGCTGCAGGAGGATGGCCATGGCCAAGCGGAGCCTCAGCCAACGGGAAACGCAAGAAATCTGACCAGTCAGTATCTGACCTCCATGTTCAAAATATACGATGAAATACGACGCGCCGGGGAGAGTCCCGAGTTGAGGCAAAGCTCCAGCAAACGTGTAGAGGATCTGTTCACCGATCATGCCTTGAGGAATGACAACAACGACACTCTCATCCATGAGGTGATAAGCCAGAAAAGGGACAACCTTAAGCTGGCCATCAAAACTTTTCAGGTTTTGAACTTCTTCCAGCTGCAGGAATTGGCCAATAGCGCTCTAAATGCAGATGGGGACAGTGGTCTACATGTTGCCTGTCAGCATGATCGACCCCACTATATACGCCCGCTGCTACGCCTCGGCTGCAGTCCCAATCAACAGAATCATGCGGGCAACACTGCTCTCCATTTGGCGGTCAAGGAGGAGAAGATGAGTTGCATTGACAGCTTTCTAAATAGCCAGCCCCTGGTCAAATTGGATTTGACCCTCAAAAATGATGACGGCCTGACTCCCCTGCACATGGCCATACGCCAAAACAAATACGATGTGGCCAAAAAGCTGATCAATCACGATCGCGCCTCCATCAATGCCACCAACACCATGGACGGTAACAATGCGTTGCATATGGCTGTGCTGGAGCAAAGCGTAGAGCTTCTGGTACTCATTTTGGATGCACAGAATACCTCCCTGACGGACATACTGCAGGCACGCAATGCAGCCGGCTACACACCCCTCGAGTTGGCTCGCTCCAAGGCCAATGGTAGAGTGGTACAACTGCTGGAACGTGTCTATCCCGATCGCGGTGAATTGGCCATGACTTGGATACCCTTCAAAGTCAAGGAAGAGATTGATTCCTCTTCGGACGAGAGCAGCGATGCAGCTGCAGAGATTAAAAACGAGGAGGAGGTGGAGGAGGTGATCATCAAGTCAGAGCAAGAGGACGACTCCATGGACACCACCACCAACTCCAGCTGCAGCAGCGAAGCGGAAACCCATTTACAGTGGCTGCTCAAAAATAAAACGCGCTACGATAAATTGGCCGCTCTACTCAACCAGCCCTGTGGCCAGGCACCCGATCCCCAATTGCCCAAATGGAAGCATTTGGCACGCAAATCCGAAATGGAGAAATTTGTTTTTCTCTGGACAAATGCCGAGGGCATGCTCGATTATATACACCATAAGTCCAGTACAGCAGAATATAAAATCTTTGCCCAGGCGCTGCAGGAGCAAATGGGCAGTCGGCTGCTTAGTCCGGATTAGTGGGTTAGGATTACACAAGCTCAGAATGGAAAATTTATATTTAATACAATAAATATTACTTAGGTTTAGCCTTTAATTGAAAATTCAAACAGTCTAATTTAATCGGTAAACTTCATCAAATTCATTTTTCTAAACCTTTTTTTGGAATTCGAAATTTGTTGTATGTTTTATTTAAAATCGCATAACTGAAAATATTTCGTTATAACTCTTTGACTTCTCAGAAACTATTGAAAATTATTTGTAACAATTTATAATACATTCCCTACTTGGGAATAGAAAATGAAAATAAATTTAAAATTAAGTTTTAATATCACCTCAACGAATTGTTGAAAAGTTTCCAACAACAAAAGATTCCCTTGGGGTAATGAAAGGTTTTTAGTGGACAAACACAAAAAAACCAATCGGGTTTCTTCTCAATTCCAATTTCACAAAATTATATGGAAGCTGAAATGGAAATTCTAAGGTTACTAGAGCAAGGCTTTCTTCCTGGCCGTTTCAACTGCTTTAGCAATTTCGATTTAACTTAATCCACTTGATCCGGTTGAACCGTAGATATAAAAATAACCTTATTGACATAGAGTTCAACGGAAAGTAAAAGAACTGACTGGATTCGGTAGAGGGCGTTTCTAGCTAGTCAGTTGTCTCCGAGCACCTGGAGTGTCAGCGCAACGAGTCTCTGTGAGTGGTGCAAGCCGGCAAGAGGTGCGCGATAAAATTCTGTGTGAAACTCGGTAAATCTGCAACAAAACGGTTTCAAATAATCAAGCAGGCTTACCCAGATGATGCTTTAGCAAGAAGTGGTGGGTTCAGTGAAACAGGCCTTTTTGGAGGTAGACCGTTCTGGAAGACCTGCGACTTCGACAAACACAGACAATGAGACTCGTGTGCGCAAAGTTTTGAACTCAAACCCTCAACTAAGTATTCGTTTAGTTGCCCAGATGTTAAATTTACCAAAATCTGTGTTTCATGACATTGTGCCGGAGCACAACAACATGCGAAGATGGTCCCAAAAGTGCTTACTGACGACCAGGAATTGCAGCGAGTGGAAATGTGCCAAAGCCGGCATCCCAACGCTTCCGCAGCCGCCCTGCAGCCCAAATGTGGCCCCCGGACTTTTTAGAGCGAAGCTCTTTTACAGACGTCAGACTGGGGGGAAGGGTAAATCTTGAAAATTTTTGTCTTTGCGGCAGATTCTTTTGGGGTATGTCTTTGATTTTGTCTTTTGTATTTGCAAAATCAGCTGCTTTTACCATAACGCGTAGTAGCAGCTGGGTTGTGTGTGGAGTGGGAGGTGATGGGTATTTGGTAGAGACCTGGTGGGGATCAGGTGAAGATTTGGTGCTGATCTGGTGGGGTTCTGGTGGAGATCTGGTGGGGATCTGTGTGAATCTGGTGGGGATCAGGTGGGGATGTGGTGACTGTCTGGTGGGAGTCTAGTGGGGATATGGTGGGGATCCGGTGGAGATCTGGTGGGGATCTTGTGGAAATCAGGTGGGGGTCTGGTGGGGATCTACTGGGGATCTGGTGGAGATCTGGTGGGTATGGGGGGTGTGGGGTTGGAAAGAGTGGCTGCATTGAGGGCAAGTTGTGAATTCTGTACCATAAACAATAATTTTCTTTGTTTCACAGTGCCTTAACTGTGCCTTGACTTTGACTTGACTTTGACTTGACAGAGACTTGACAATGACTTAACATTGAATTAACAGTGATTTAACAGAGACTTAACAGTGACTTAACGGGGACCAAACAGTGACCTAACAGTGACCCAAGAGTGATTTAACAGTGACTTGATATGCTATGCTTGCGAAATCGCTTTAGCAACGCTGCATCCACCCAGAAGGAGTCTATTTTGAAAGTTCTTAAAGAATTGTAACGATTGGCTTAATACATTTTTGATGTGAAACATCTTTAATTTCGGTACGGAAGATTTTAGTAGGAGTAAAATTCAATTTGGGCGTCACGTGCGGTCTGGACACCAAAAGGGTTTGCATAGGTGGGCGGGGAAAAAGGGAAATGTAAGGGAAGAGATGTTAAAGGGGGCATTAAAGGAGGAGCTAGCTTGAGTGACTAACGGTGAAAAGTGTAAACAGTGACTGACACTAAACAGAGAATAGAAGTGGCCAAACAGTGCCTTAACAGTGACTGAAGCGACTTAACATTGATAGTGATTTAACAGTGATTTGAGTGACTAAGCTGTGACTAATAGTACGAAGGATTAAATATTTATAAATAGTGCAGTAACATAGTGACGAGTGACTAGTACTAAGTGACACTGTGGTGAAAGCTGGAAGGTCGAAACAGGGACTAAGTGATAGAGTGACTCAAGTACAAAAGACAAGAAGTGACATGAGCCGAACACAGTCTAAACAGACACAAAAAAGGCTAGGACCAAAAATGACAGCAGTGATTTGATAGACTTTACAGTGTTTGTAGTGACAGCTTTGTCAATAGGACAACCAGGACTACAGTGATGAGTGACTAAATAGTACAAGAAGTACTTTGGTGACTAGTAACGTCCAAAAGTATTAATAGTGACTTCTGATAAAGTGATTTGAGTGACCAGAAGTGACTTAGCAGTGATTAAACAGTGACTACTAGTGATAAACAGCTAAAGTGACTTGATAGTGACTTCAGTGACTTAACAGAAAAGAAAAAGCACCACAGCTAGGATATGTGGTATTTTTACCGTCCCTAAAGGTTGCATTCCGAGGCCTGAATTTTGGCCAATGTGCATCATGTTTCACATCAAAGCCTCGTGAGTGTTAACGCCACTCATACCTTTTTTTTAAATCGACTCAGTCCTATTACTTTCCGGACAAACCCTGCATTGGAAAACCATCTGCACATGTTTCCTTGGAACTTAAATAATTTCTGCTTCTGCTTAATATTCTACATTTTAAACGAACATTTATATCTCATTTAGCTGTCTTAGAAGCCATCGATTAAACGCAACAGAGGAATTGTTTAAGAAGTCTCTGTTACTGATGCTGACATTTAATTCCCAATAAAAATCAAGCGATTGACCCAAAATACAAAAATAACTATAATTTTTGCAATTTCCAAATGGTTTCTATAAAATATCAGCAAAGTTACACAGAATGACTGAACTGTTTGCTAGTTTTACTTACCCCGATTACTTATCAATATCCGCACACAACTTCGGTACAATTTACCCACATATAATACAGAAAACTTGGGATAGTTTTGACAATTTATTTAAAAATGTTGATTTGGATATTCAGAATATAGAAAAATATTGAAGTAATTGATTCTAATTTACAGTTTTTGAAGACTTTGGCCGAATTAGCATTTGAACCGATTTTAAACTTTCAATGCCAGACCAGAACATGCCGTCATGGGGTCTACCTCCTTGCGGGTAATACTTTCCATTGGGATTGCTAAAAGTATAAATCATAAAAATAATGTTAAACATTTTTTAAGTATTTTGTTACTTACACTCTCGCACAGAAATTATACCACCAGCCACCATGACGAGATTTCGTGCAGTCTAATTCATTCCATTTATCATTATCACGATCCTTGGTTGAAAACATGCATCCGTTATGATCTGATATGCTGACATTTTTGTCTGCAACAGTGCATTCCCCCACAGTTAGCATAAATCCTGCCTCTTCGCTGGCTACCTTAAAGTTACTACAACGTTCATACCCAATCCTACCATCGAAATATTCAAAATGTGCATAAAACTCATGTGGTTCGTTATTGGTTAACAAATGAATTTTTTGCAGCCCTAAAAAGAACTCCCCGTCCAAAAAACCAAAGCCCATTTTATACTCGTACCAATTCTCGTAGAAGTCCACACTACCATTAAATCGCTTCTGAATCACAGTCCAACCTGGTCCTGCTACTTCACTTTCACAGAGGACTTGGAATGTACTAATTTGTGGTAGTTTAATAGTATGAATGCCCGAGGGATGTATAAAACTATTGCAACTGGTTGGCGGTGTCCGCTTGTCAGCTAAGTCTGTGCACTCCGATAGGTTTGCCTTTAGCTTATTGGATTCGATTTCTAACAAACTATTGGTATTTTTTAGGCTTTTGAATTGAGCCTCTGAATAATTTTTGGCCTCTGATAGCTTTTTCTCAAGTTGCACGTTTGCCTCTTTTAATAATGTCATGTTTTTTTCTAGGCTTCCGATTTTATCCCCCAAATTGGCTTTGACCTCAGATAGTTTTTTCTCAATTTCCATTTTTTCAGTATTTAACATTTTGTTGTTTTTTTCTAGGCTTGTTATTTGATCCCCCAAACTAGCTTGGACGTATAATAGATTTTTCTCAATTTTGATTTTTTCGTCTTCTAACTTTTTCTTGTTAATTATGGAACTAACTTCGACCTCTGATAGCTTTTTTTCAATATTAATTTTTTCTTCATTTAAAAATTTGTTTCTATAGTTAAATTCAATATTTATCTTTTTAAGCTCTTCTAACTGCAAATTTAATTGACCGATTTCCGCTTTATGTGCCAAATCCTTATCTAATTGTTTAGCAACTTTGTCAATAAAATTATTGATTAGTCTATTATTAAATTTCAATTCGTTTCCTTTCTGGGACCCCAACTTAGTGGCCTCCAGTTTCTGAATTTTATCTTGTAGTTGATTGATGTAAGTTATTAGGTGGTTACATGTCTTAAAAGACTGGGCAGCACAGACGTCGTTCAAGTCCGCTGAAAATTTGCAGACCTAGCAAAACACACAAATTAATTTTTTTATTTTTCTTGTCACTTTTCACTGTTTTATTCACTGACTTACATCATTTTGTGAAATGGAATCCGCCTTAATGTTGTGGATGAGCAGCCACAGACCGTAGACTCCTACTATTCCAAAAAGATAAGCTTTCATTCTTATAAATTTGACTTCTGGATGGATTAGCTTGTGAAATAAAACTAAGTGAAACCTGCAACCAAATGCAACATTTAAGCTCAGCGTTGAGGCTGCTGATAAGATGTACCTACGTCAATTGTAGACAAAAGCGCCAAATTTCGATGGGTCAAGGGTGGAAATTTGACTTTGAGATAACAACTTGGAAAAATTGGTTTTAAAATCACATCCGTCTGTGCCTTAATCTTAGTTCAAACAGGCAAAAAGTTTGACAAATTTTGATGAAATTTTGATCAAATGTGGAGAAATTGCACAAATTGGCATATTTGATTAAATTATTAGTATACGGAACCATAGTTTATGTTTTGAGTTGTGTAAAATCTGCAAGTATGGCTATTTTGGAAAATTGTTATAAAAAGTTCCTAAAATTTGTTAAAAGTTTTACCTTGGCTTTTGGTTATATCTACATTTGTACATAACAATTTTATTAGATTTTTATTAGCATTCGAACACTGGTCCTTTTTGCACTTAACTCAAGAAAGTTCAAACCATCTGTCTACAAACTGTGGGAGATATGACATTTTTTACAAACTGCGGAAAAATTGAAAATAAAGTCGAACTGCCTGCAAGTAAACGAGGTTTATGTTCCATACATGTCAAACCTCTTTCTCTTACTATCTCTGAGATCTTTTTGTTCATACAGACAGACGGACGGATAGACGGACATGGCTATATCGATTCGGCTGTTGATACTGATCAAGAATATATATACTTTATAGGATCGGGAATGAATCCTTCTGGTATAAAATTATTATGGTATAAAAATAAATTATCTTGCACTACCCAGATACCACACAAATCCCTGCTAGATCCCACACAGATTCCACCCAGACCCTACTCAGATCCATCCCAAAACCCATCTAGATCACACAAAGAGCTTATCCAACCAAGATCCCATCCAAATCCCACCCACATCCCACACAATTCCCATCCAGAGTCACCCCAAATCCCAACCAAATCTCATCTAGATACCACCCAAGTCCCACCCCGATCTCACTCAGAACCCTCCCAGAGAGAGATCCTTCCCAGATCCCACCCAGATACTTTCCAGATCCCATCCAGATCCCGCCCGGATCCCATCCAAGACCCAACCAGATGCCGACCAGATCCCGCCCGCATCTCTTTCAGATCCCTGCCAGATTTCTTACAGATCGCACCCAAATCTCGCCCAGATCTCTTCCAGATCCATTCCAGATCCTGTCCAGATCCATTCCAGATCCTGTCCAGATCCCTTCCTGATCCCGCCCAGATCCTACCCAGATTGCTTCCAGATTCCATCCAGATTCTTTCCAGATCCCGCCGAGATCCCACCCAGATCCTAGTCAAATCTTACCCAGATCTCACCCCGATACCACCCAGATCGCGCGCATATAAGATTCCACCCAAACCCCTCTCAAATCCCACCAGATCCCACCAAGATCTCACCCAGATCTTTCCCAGAACCCACCCAGTTGCCCCTCTTCAGCATCTTTCCTACTTCTTCGCTTTCCCCGCCGACCATTCTCTTGTGTTTGTGTGTGTGTTTGTCGGGAAACTCCGCAAAACAACCACACAAAAGATGAACGACGTCAGCGTCACGTGACGCTGAAATCAAATTTTACTTCTACTAAAATCGTCCGTACCGAAATTAAAGATGTTTCACATCAAAAAAATGTTCTGAAGGTATACAGTACCTTTAGGCCGTCCGCACACGACTCGCGTCGTCATCATGCATTTGCAGTGCAGCTACCGAAACGGGTCTTAATCCGCACACGACGCAATTTTCAATCGTCAAACACACAAAGCGAAAAGATGTTTTATTATAAAAACACATATGTATACCTGCGGCAGCGAAGAAAACAAAAATCAAGTATTGAAAAGTATTGGAATAAGTATTTATTGCTGCAGAGGAGTTAGTAGAAGACAATGAAATATTTCACTCATTTTACAGAATTTAAAAGAACACATTTCAAGAGCTGAAAAGCTCAAGATGATAGCAAAGCCTGTCCAAAGGAAAGAATAATGATGACGCTAAGGAAGTTAACATACTTTCATTTGTCAATTATAAACTTAATATCTTAATATCAATAAGAGTGGCGCCATATCTTGCATATTTTGGTTACGTCTGGTCCGCGATAAAGTTACTTCCAATGGATCTGGTGTTAAGGTGTGTATAGAGTCATCTGACGTACTAGAGTTTGTGCAAAATTAGGGTAATATGAGCAAGTGTGTTGAGCTAGGACAGCCCTTTAAATATGCATCAGCATGAACAAAACACAATTCTATTTGTTGTTTTTGGGTGGCTTTCAGTTGACCCTAAAATTTGTTTTAGTGTATGAATTAGCTGACACAACAGAAAAAGGGGAATCACTATCAAATTTTAGCACCCCGCCCACGCTGCTCGCTTGTAGTTCTGTTCCGAGTGGTGAATCACCGAAAGTCATCATAAAATGCCTGCACATGTGTGCGTTGGGGGGGATTTACCCAGGGCGGTTCTTCCCCCTACAGACGGGCCTTATCTTTACTACGACATTCCTTGCTTATCCCCTCTTCCTCCTTCTTCATTTTCCAGCAACATGGCTCAAATTATCAATGGCAAGGCAATCTCCCAAGAGATGCGCATTGAGTTGCGTCAGGAGGTGGAGGAATTTGTGGCCGCCGGCCATCGGGTGCCCCATTTGACGGCTGTTATTGTCGGCGAAGATCCCGCCAGTCAGACCTATGTGCATCACAAGATGCTGGCCTGCAAAGAAGTGGGCATCTCAAGTGAGACCAAAATACTGCCCGCCTCCACCACTCAGGAGGAGTTGCTTCAATTGATTGACCAGCTAAACCAGGATGAGTGTGTGACTGGGGTGCTGGTCCAACTGCCGGTGCCCGAGCACATAGATGAGCGCACCATTTGCAATGCGGTGTCTTGCGAGAAGGATGTGGATGGCTTCAATGAGGTGAACATGGGTCGCCTGGCTCTCGATATGGCAGGCATTATACCAGCCACCCCACTGGGCGTCAAGAGGCTGCTGGAGCGCAGCAACATTCCGACATTTGGACGCAATGCTGTTGTGGTGGGACGTTCGAAAAATGTCAGCCTGCCGATGGCCATACTCCTGAACTCGGACGGCAAGAATCACACCAAGGCTCTGGATGCGACGGTCACCATTTGTCATCGCAATACCCCACCCAAGGAGCTGGCCAAGTACTGCCGCATGGCTGACATCATTGTGGTTGCTGTGGGTAAGCCGGGTCTGATTACCAAGGACATGATCAAGCCAGGAGCCTGTGTCATTGATGTGGGCATTAATCGCATGAAGGACGAGAAGACGGGCAAGTTTAAGCTGGTGGGAGATGTGGACTATGAGGGTAAGTAAAGGATTTCCGAAAATGATGCCCGGTCAGCAGCTGACGATTTATTTTCCTCCTCGTTTCAGAAGTGCGACAGGTGGCTGGACACATTACGCCAGTGCCGGGCGGTGTGGGTCCCATGACGGTTACCATGTTGATGCACAACACCCTCCAAGCAGCCAGATACCAGGCGGGTGACCACCAAAATATGAAATGCTAGAGATGCCAGGAGCTGCAGCTGGCGCTGCAGGAGAAGGGAGGAGAAATCCCCTGCCATAGTATTTTGTTATTTAAACCACCCAAACACTAACCCTTAGTTGATTAGATTAACACGATAGCTTGACGACTTAAATAAATATGAATTAATACACAAAAATACACTCAGAGCGTGTCCCAATGTTTTCCATTTGTTTTTTTTTGTAAACAAAGAAGAAGTACACCTCACAATTAGAAGAAGTCACCTCACAACACAGAAAACTCACCTCATTACCTCCTACGTTTGCTAATAGAGATGCGCATTTGTGTGCAAAAGAAGCAAATTTCAAAATTCTTTAAAAAGAAACCATGGATGACCGCCAATTAATTTCTGCACGTAAATTCATTATAGTTCGAGGTCTATATAGGAAAAATAATTCCGGAATTTTTGGAAAGGAAGGACAATTATCAGGTTTGTTTTTTTCAATATTCTTTTTTCAGATATCACGGTTGACTGGTGTCATTCTGTCATCTTATTTTTTTTAGGATTATTTTACTACAACAACGTCTCCAAATGTCTCTGCAACAGCTTAATGAAGATCCGCTGTTTTCGCACCAAATTTTATTCAGTGACGAGCCACATTTCTGGCTAAATGCATACGTGAATACACAAAATTGTCGCATTTGGGCTAAAGAGCAACCCAAAGCGACCCTCAAACTACCGTTACATCAACAAAAATGCACTGTTTAATGCGGTTTATGGGCTGCTGGAATCATCAGTACATATTTCTTTTACAGACAGAAAATAACCGGCAATGCCGAGCGCTACCGCACCATGAAAATTACGTTTTGTTACCTCAAATTGAAGCCCCTGATGTCGGCTAGATTTGGTTTTAGCAAAGCAAAATCGCTTTATTGAGAAATTATTTCGGTGAGCAGCTTATTTCGCGTTCTGGACCTGTCAACTGGCCTCTGGACTTTTCCTGTGGGGTTACGTGAAGTCAAAAGACTTCGTCAATAATTCAGCTACGATTCAAGACTGGGAAGCCAACATTACCCTTAAATTTAACATGTGACGCCAAAAACGTAAAATTTAGGCAAGCTATGACAATTTATTTAAAAATGTTGACTTGGATATTCAGATTTTAGAAAATTATTAAAGTCTTTGATTAGGTTATTGATTCTAGTTTACAGTTTTTACATACTTCGGCCGAATAAGCATTTGAACCGATTTTAAACTTTCAAAGCCAAACCAGAACATGCCGTCACTGTCATCACGTCCTTGCGGGTAATACTTTCCATTGGGGTTGCTAAAAATATAAATCATAAATTTAATGTTGAACATTTTTCAAGTATTTTGTTACTTACACTGCCACACAGCGATTATACCACCAGCCACCATGACTAGATTCCGCGCAATTTCCTTCATTATATTTATCATTATCACGATCTTTGGTTGTAAACTTGCACCCGTTGTGCTGTGATATGCTGTTATAGTCTTCTACACCAGTACATTCCCCCACAGTTAGCAAGAATCCTGCCTCTTCGCCGGCTACCTTAAAGTTACTGCAACGTTCAAACCCAGTTCTACCATCGAAAAATTCAAATTGTGCATAAAACTCATGTGGTTCGTAATTGGTTAACAAATGAATTTTTTGCAGCCCTAAAAAGAACTCCCCGTCCAAAAAACCAAAGCCCATTTTATACTCGTACCAATTCTCGTAGAAGTCCACACTACCATTAAATCGCTTCTGAATCACAGTCCAACCGGGACCTGCTACTTCACTTTCACAGAGCACTTGGAATGTACTAATTTGTGGTAGTGTAATAGTATGAATGCCCGAGGGATGTTTAAAACTATTGCAACTGGTTGGCGGTGTCCGTTTGTCAGCTAAGTCTGTGCAGTCTGATAAGTTTCCCTTCAGTTTATTTGTTTCGACTTCCAACAAACTATTGGTATTTTTTAGGCTTTTAATTTGAGCCTCTGAATTATCTTTGACCTCTGATAGCATTTTCTCAAGTTCCAATTTATCGTCTTTTAAAAATCTTACGTTTTTTTCTAGGCTTCTTATTTGATCCCCCAAATTGGCTTTGACCTCAGATAGTTTTTTCTCAATTTCCATTTTTTCAGTATTTAACATTTTGTTGTTATATTCTAGACTTGTTATTTGATCCCTCAAAGTAGCTTGGACTTCTAATAGATTTTTCTCAATTTTGATTTTTTCGTCTTCTAACTTTTTCTTGTTAATTATGGAACTAACTTCGACCTCTGATAGCTTTTTTTCAATATTAATTTTTTCTTCATTTAAAAATTTGTTTCTATTGTTAAATTCAATATTTATCTTTTTAAGCTCTTCTAACTGCAAATTTAATTGACCGATTTCCGTTTTATGTGCCAAATCCTTATCTAATTCTTTGGTAACTTTGTCAATAAAATGATTGATTAGTTCATTATTAAATGTCAAGTCTCTTTCTTTTTGGAGCTTCAAACTGGTGGACTCCAGTTTGTCAATTTTGTCGTGAATTTGATTTATGGCATCACAGACGCCATCCAAGTCCGATGGAAAATTGCAGAGCTAGCGGAAATAATATAATAAAATTGTTACATTTCTTGTTTTCACATTTCACTGTTTTAATATTTGCACATGACTTACATAATTTGGTGATCCTTCATAAAATGACTTCGCCTGAATGTTGTGGATTAGCATAAATAGACCATAGACCCCTACTATTGCAAAAAGGTGAGCTTTCATTTTTGTAAATTTTTGACTTCTAGATGTGTTCGCTAGTGAATCAAAACTAAGTGAAAGCTAAAAGAACATTCGACATTTAAGCTCAGCGTTGAGTCTGCAATTGTAGACAAGAGCGCCAAATTTCGATGGGTCAAGGGTGAAAATTGGACTTTTAGATTGCCAGTGTTACTTGGAAATACTGTTTTTAAAATCACATTTTGGCTGTGCCTTAGTTTACTTATACATTTGTACATATATATTGTCGCTAAAAGCGTTTATCAAAAACATTTTTCTCCCAGAAGGGTCGCCAACCCTGAAAGCAGAGGCGGCCAAATGGAGAGGACAAAAAAGTGAACAAGAGAGACTTGCAATTAAGGGTTCCCCAATTAATACAACCATAAGTTCGGCTCGCTTTTGCATACAAAACTGAAATTGTGTACTTACTTTTCCGTGATTCGTTTGCTTTTTCAACATCGTAGAGATGTCGTAGAGATGCGCTTCAAAATAAAATAGAGTTACCGAGTTGTCTTCTTCTTTTACGCCGAAGCCATTTTTGGCAGGCTCTATGCTTACGTCATTTCTTATTACGTCTTAGGACTTAGGAGTGCCCCCATTTTGAGCAAGATGGTTCACTGTGAACGGCACTTTAAGCTAGTGACGAAAGCTATCTATACAATAACAATTGAAAATTGGCAGCGAGAGTTTAATCTGATATTGGGTTGTTTACGATTTATTGTGAGCTTACATTGAGGCACAGAGTATATCACAGCGCAATGTGAAATTCATATGCCTTGTCACAGAAATGTGAACACAAGTACTCATAGAGTTCAAAGAATTATTCGTTATGCTTTCATTAACGTTCTTGTTGTATATTAAGCTAGGTACTCAGACGCTCGAAAAAATCTTTTGGATACTCAGAACTTAGCTCAGAACTTTTTCCGATTCTAAAAATTCGAGTATGTTGACCAAGCTGTCGATCTAGCGCAACGCTCTCATGGGGCGTTCTTATTATCCGGACTGTTGGAAAAGCCTATGTAATGCTACGACAGCTTAACTTGACAAGGATGTATCTGTCTCGAAAAATTCGACTTCTAATTGCCAAAGCTTACCTGAACCCCTCTGTATTTTATGGGATAGAAGTCTTTAAAAAACGTGATGATTTTAGCTTTAATAAAGTGAATGTTATTTTTGTCGAATGTATCACTGTGCACTGAGACTCTTAGTCCGATACCGGATAATATGCAGAAAGAGGTGTTAATGAAGTCAATGTCGGATGCCATCATATGCTCTGAATTCAGTGACTATTTAAAGTCCAATTCTCGTAAATTCGAAGATGAGTAAGTTCAAGACAATTGGATGACCAAATTGACGAAGTGGAGAATCTCTTTAAGACTATAAGGTTCTGGGAGATCTTAAAGATTGTTGCTTCGACAAGCTTTAGCTTTGTCAAATAAATAAACATATGTAATTACTAGACATCGGATTTTAGGTTTTTTTTGTTGTTGGTCTAAAAAATTTGAAATTTGGGCATTGGACTAATAAAAATATTTGTGATTTTTTAAGATGAGCATATCCAAAATATGTTTTTTTAGGTAAAAAGCATATGCTAATATAGGTTAAAAATAGGTCAAAATATGTCAAAATATGTCAAAATATGTCAAAATATGTCAAAATATGTCAAAATAGGTAAAAACAGGTCAAAATATGCTCAACTCAAATACCACTCTAAATTCCGTATTTATGATTGAAATGATGAAAAATACCGAAGACAAGAGGGTACCATGTAAAGGCAGGCACTGTGGATGGTTCGTACCGTACTAATCAAAGTACAATTACAGTAAATACCTGGAGTTTGTATCTGACTGTAGTGTTGTTTTCTCGTACGGTATGCGTCGTATGACGTACAAATAGCAAAATTCAGTTTTGTGAATGTGTTCAGTTGACGTACGAGCGAAAAGTTTGAGTCAGGGACGCGAGCCTTATCATAAAATTGTTATGAAATTTTCATTTTGCATTGCATCTGCCTGGCTTTTGTACTTAGTTGAACGAGAAAAAAGTGGACCTGGTCATATCATTGCATCTTAACTGATTAGGTTCTGTTTTGGTATTTTTTCGCAAATTCACAAATTAGTTGTATCTCAGTCGTAGTAAAATTGTACAAAACATTCTGTATGCTGTACTCTATTCTCTTCACCACTGGTCATCCATGGTATTTTATCGCGGTTCGGTAAGATCACAATAATAGTTATGCAGTTATTCATGGTACTTAGAAGTAATTTCTTCAGTTAATATTGAGTTGACCACCATGAAGGACTCTTAGCTAAAAAGCGCGCTAATGCAAAAGATCAAAAATAATTTTCATCTTAATTGTCATTTAAGTTTGGTGCAATAATGCCAATAATCCTCATTGATTGTAATTTAATGATTCGCAAATCACGGTAAGATGGTTTGAAATAAGATTCTGATTTTTCCTCCGTCTATTTCCATTCTGTAATCTCTATCGTGCCTTTTAGAGTGTAACAAATCTACTCAAGGTCCGCACCTAAACTTATTTTACACTTTCTGTCCCTAATGGAAAACGGAATTTTGCTTGCTCGCATGGTGAACACAAGAAATTGGTAACTTCTTTTAGTATTGGCCTCTGTACGGTATTTGCTGCCCCAATAAGTTCCGTTTTGAACCTTGAATAAAAGGCATATTTAGCCTACTTGGGAGCATATATTTACTCTCTAAATATGTAAAAGCATATGACATATTCCAAAATAGGTCGAAATAGGTTAAGAATATTCTCAAATATGCTTTTAGGTCGAAGATATGTAAATATGTCAAATATGCAAAACGAATAAGGATTTAAAATAATCTACTTTTCATGAAACGAATTTGTATGCAACCAGAATTTTTTTTGGACCAACTATTAAAAATATGTTTTAACCTAAAATCCGATGTCTAGTAATTACTTTACACATCTCCAATTCTTTTTTTAATTGCATCGCATGTTACTGGAATTATTTCTCTTATTGTTGCCTATTGGATGTCATGCTGGATCTGCTGTCACAAACGTGTCACCCACCGTCAAGTAAAAAGTGAAAGAGTGAAAAGTACTCATTCCTGTGACACGATTTCTGTGACAAGCAATTTGCCGTTCACATTGAGCTGTGACAGCCCTAGTGCGTCACAAAGGACAAAAAATCTAATTTTTTAATTAAACCAGGTTTAAAAGTTCCCATTTCCAATTCATTATCCATGCTGTTAGACTTTGGAACCAACTTCCTTATACCCTAAAGACAACTAATAGCGCATCTCTATTTAAAGCCAAAGTTTTTAGTCTCCTAAACACCACATAAAATAAAGTATATCTCTTAAGTTATTGTATTCTATCCATCTTCTTTTTCTTATCCCTTAGTCTTAGATTTTAAATTCTATAATCTTCAAATTTAAATGATTATATAAAATAATGTTTCAATTTTAATTTTAACTAAAAATGTTTGATGTTTTTATTCTTTGTATTAGGTTTAATGTTATTATAACTAAGTGTAAGTCTTCCTAAAGTCCTTTCTTGTAGTGAATAAAACAATAATTATATGTTAAAGCTATTTACTTATCTTGACCAAAAATTATGATATTACAAAACTTGACGATAGTATCGAAAGTTTTCTCCCATCACTAATGCTGGCGGTGGATCGTTATGGCTTTGCAATCTAACTCAGATTTGGTTGCAAGAACATTTGTTTTATTGTCATTGCTGGCGATAGCCGCACATCAATTTCAAGCAACCCACAAATCCTCCCAACCGGCAGCAGCAGCTACAGCTACAATGGCTAAATTAGAACAGCAGTTGTTCACTTGCAACTTTGAGGTGTTTGGACTAGTTCAAGGTATTTTGGCTTTTAATTTTGCTTTTACCAATTTTCATTGGCACCCTGATCTAATTTCGTTTTTAGGCGTATTCTTTCGCAAGGTAAGTGATGGTGGCGGACGTTGATCCTGGCCAGGATACAAACTAATCTAATGTTATGTGTAGTACACGGAGCGAAAGGCCAACAGCCTGGGTGTCCGAGGCTGGTGCATGAATACTAGGGAGGGCACAGTTAAAGGACAATTGGAAGCGCCTTTACCTCAGCTAAATGAAATGTAATTAGGACTTATATATACACTTGAATGTTGATGCTGTCAACTAAATTTGCAGGAAACATTGGCTTGAGACCAAAGGCAGCCCCCAGTCAGTAATCGAAAAGGTCGAATTCACACCGATTCAGGAAATTGAGTCCTATAGCTTTAAGGATTTTACCATACATCGTTAGAAATCAATAATCAATGCTCCGGTAACCAGGATCAACAAACCATAACTAGAAGTGTCTGCAAGTGTTTTTTGAGTGGCTTACACATATATTTTCTTTGATTTAACAAGCAAATTTTTGTGTGGATACCCCTAACATTCAGAACACACACACAATCCAGCCCCCAAAGAAACCCATAAATAAAAATTATAGATTTTGAAAATTACATTTTATTCCATCTCCATCAGTAGGACCGTAGGCCACTTACTGGAAAAATGCCAACGGACGAGTCACTTAACATCTCTTTCACACTTAGTTCTCCCCAAGTGCAAGCGAGACGACTATATGCGGCCTGCGTACTTTGCTCTGGCCAGGGCAGAAAAAAAAAGAAACGTACAGCTCCGAATACACGTCGTTTTGCCAAAAGCGTAGCAGGCAGCCATGGAAAAAAATACAAATTCATGAAGCAAGAACTATTGGAAGACAAAAACCTAGAGTCGAGTCACGCCATTGTGTAAGGCAACGCGAGATTTTGCCAAGCGGTTGCAAGATTGTGATTGTGCGTAGAAAAAGTAGTATTTAAATTGACTTTTTTTTAGTGTAACTTACAAAAATTCTTGCATGCTGCTGTCAGTTTATGCATGTGTGTGTGTGTGCGTTCGCGCTGAAAACGTTTTTCTACTACTATTTTCCCCCCTTTGGCTCTCTTTCTCTCTCCATACATACATACAAAAAATTAAAAAAAAAAACCAAACTGTTAAAAATGTGATTATTGTGTAAATAACTGAAAAATACACGCACACTTGTGCATATGTGTGTATGTGTGTGTAAAGGCGCGAGGAAGGCCCACGAAAAATTCAATAAATTATAATTACATAAAAAAAAAAAAAAAAAGTAGCCATTGTACATGTGTATATATTTACATACAAGCAAATGCAACAAAAATGTGGCTTAAAATATTTAAATAAAAGTGTACCAATGTGATTTTCAAAAAGAGAACAAATGATTTCGTCAGTTTGTGTGTCTGTCTGTTTGTCGGGGGTCGGCAGAAGTCTATACAGTTTTTTTTTATTGCGCATCACTGTGAATGAGCAATAGAGAGCGCGATTCTTGCTCTCTCCCTCCCGCTCACGCACACACACACACAGCCGCACGCCGGAAAACGAAATTTCCTTTCCTAAGAGGGCGGGCGGGCGTTTGGCATTTTTGTTTTTCGTACACAAATTGAAGCTAAACCAAGCAATCGGCTGGGATTTGGACTTCAAAAAATAAATATTTTCAAAACTGGAAAATTATAATTTCGTTTTCAGCAGCGAGTGAACCGCCTACGCCCCGCGTCCGTCTCAGTTCAAAATAAAAGATCATCCGTTTTCGGCCAAATGCAGCTGAAGCTGAACTGGCCAGGAGCAGCAGCAGCAGCATGGCACCAGCTCTCACAGCCGAGCCACTGAGT
Source organism: Lordiphosa clarofinis (assembly GCA_018904275.1). NCBI lineage: Eukaryota > Metazoa > Arthropoda > Insecta > Diptera > Drosophilidae > Lordiphosa > Lordiphosa clarofinis. The sequence continues at coordinate 1,175,191 of JAEIGQ010000067.1, read as the reverse complement.
CCAAAGGAGAAGCTAACCAGCACCGCCTCGCCATCTGCTCGCAGCGATAACAACAACAGCAGCGCGGGAAGTGCAGCAGTCAAGCAGAAGCCATCGACGCCCACAACGGCCGCGGCCAGTACGCGTGTGACCCGCTCGAAGAGTGCCAGCAACTCGCCCATTGTTGTCCAGTCGACGACGCACAGCAATAACAAAAGGAAATCCCTCACGACGTGCAAGCCGAGTAATGATCCAGCCATGGGCCTAAGCGCGGCCCCCACCCATGCCACAACAGCCACGGCATCCACAGCAACCACAACCAGCACAGGAGAAGCTGTTGTGGTGGCCTCCACCAGTACCAGTTGCCCCTCACCGGCAGCTACTGCTGAGCAAAACAATAACAACAACAACAGCAGCAGCAAGGATAACTCCACAGCACAGCTGCTGGCCGACTTGACCAGTGACTTTGAGGAGGCCATTTCGGCTGAGATTTGTCTGCGCAACACTTTGCCCGAGGTGGGTTTGGGCAAGGAGGCGCCCGCCCCAGCAAGTGCAGGCGCTGCAGTAGAGACATCCACCAGTAAAGCAGCAGCATCAGCAACTCCAGCAGAGCAGGAAGCTGAAAAAATAGAGGGTAAGCTTACTGGGAATCTACATAAGTTGTTTCCTAATCCCAATCTTCTCCTTTAGAACGCCTTAGTCAATTGGATGGCAGTGCACCAGCGCCCGTGCGGGTAGAGGAGTGTCCTCTGCCTCCACCGTCCATTACAGAAGAGCCCTCGACTGCGCCGCCGCCTCTTCCTTCAAGCGCAGCCTCGCTTCCCACCACTCCCGTTAAACAACAGCAGCCGCCACTTCCAGCCTCTGTCCTTTCATCACCTTTGACGCGACAGCAGCAGCAGCAACAGCACCTGACCCCTCAAAGTGTGGCCAGTTCCAGTTCTATTAACTTCCTCAAGGATGGTGCAGCTGGCGCGGTTTTAGAGGATCAGGATATTGAGGAAGTTCTAAAGGCTCTTAAAACCTTTGACGGTGGTCAAGTAAATGCCGATGCCATCTGTGATTTCAATTTCTTCAACGAAGTGTGGGAGGAGCCGCCTGCCACGGCTGCCACCAGCCAGGTGTTGCCTGAGAGTATAGTGGAGGATTCCAAGCCCATTACCACCAGCGTCAATGCCCCACGGCCACTGCCGGAGAGCCAGCTGGAGCTGGAGGAACAGCAGCATGTACTTTGTCGCAAGATTGATTTCTTGCTTCGCCGCATGCGCAAGTTCCAGGCCAGGCAGATGTGTCGCCACACCAGCGAGGAGGTGGCTGGTATATTGGAATGGTCGGCCCGCAGCTCCCATAAGGCACCAAATCCCGTGCGCACCTCCCAGCTAAGCGAACAGGAGTCCACCGTGATGTCCATTGTTTCTGGGCGGCCGTACAGCAATTTCTGGGAGGAGCAATGCAAGCAACCGCTGCCGGCCATCCAAATGAGCAATGTTATCCAACACATTGGAACGGCGGCACGACATCAACAAATCTGCCACACGACGAGCGGCAGTTCGGCCACACTGGCCTCCTCCGCCCTGTGGTATAACAACAGCTCCAGTAGCAGCAGTTCCACACTGCCAGGCAAGCGCCCTCGCAAAAATCAACAGGATGTGGTGGCTGGAGGCACAACAGAACGGACGACGACGACGACAACGAACGCGCCGCAAGCCGATGATATTGTGCCCAGCTACGACACATATGTGACCAGCGAACTCACCCATGTGGCTGGACTGTTGCACACGGAAATGTGTGAGGTGCAGCAGGCCATCGACTCGGATGCCACGGAATCCAGCTCGGGCGGTGAATCTGCCGATGAAATGGTCACGTACAATAATTCCCAGCAGCTGTCCCTGTCCATGTAAGTTTCAAGTTTTTGTGGTTGACACTTCCAACAGACTCTGGGAGATACTGTTTCAAGTGATTTAATTTTAACTGTCAGCTTCGTTATTTGATATTAGAAACAAACTCAAAATTCCGAGGAGTAAATTACTCAAAAACATTTTCAAAATTTTATAGAGTTAGATTAATACATAATTTCGTTATTTTCGATTATGACTAAATGTTTACTTATTTTAACTTGATAATGGCCTGCTCTAGTACTAACCATCTGTATACATATTATATTATCTGTCGCCAACAGTTGAAACCACACCAAAACTTTTTAGCAATTACCCAACTGCATTTTTTATTCCAAATGTTTTTTATTTCATAATTTTACTAATATATAAGTGCTAGATTGTCCCAATTTGCCATTCAATGTGTCTATAACTTCTTCGTCTGTTAGTGATGTATGTTGAAACATCTAATCTCTTTGTCCATAGGACATTTCATAATATTATAATAGGTGGTATACATGCCGGTTCCGAATTCCGAACGTTTTGAAAAAAGTAATATCATAACGAAAAGGTTCGTTTTACTTTTTGCTGTTCTTAATTCCGACCGAAAAGGAAACGCTTCAAAACCGATTCGATAGCAATAAGTTATCGACCGTATGTGGAGTGGAGAAAGAAGCAGAGAACAAGTAATCGCCACGACAAGACGAAAACATCTGCACTCCCCAAGTTTCACATCTCTGGAAAGTAATACGATTAAAATTCCGAATTTTTCCGAAATTTCCGGGTGAAATAGAAATCGATTTTCTTTTCAAATGAAAGTTCGAATCGTTTTCGAACTATAATTCAGCTGAATGGTAACATGAACAATTTCGATCAACACTGCGCATGCGCTGATGCGGAATTGCGAACAGCTCGGTTTCATTTCGATCGTTTTTGCTTTCGTCTACTTGCAATTTCTGGGGTACAACTTTAAAAAATTCATTTTAAATCAAATTGAATGCCTAATATTTCTATGGTTACTTTAAAATCTTCTCAATATATGACTTACAATAGTGGACAAAAGTATTTTGACTAAAAAAATTTCATAAAAAATAGAGGGAAGCTAGGGACCTAGCTCGAACCGAAGTTTATATACCCTTGGAGCTTGATATATGCCTGACAGTTTGTATGGCAGCTATACTATATAGTGGTCCAATTTCGACAAATCTTGTTGAATTTAAAAAAATAAGATATTAATAACATTGAAAACAAAAAGTTTTTCTCACTAAGACTTTTTTTCAGACATAACTTTTGTATGGCAGCTATACTATATTGTAGTCCGATTTCAACAAGGCTTATTGAAATTATGTGAAATTATTAAAAACTTATAAATACGAGCGTTGGGAGCGATAACATTGAAAACAAAAAAGTTTTTCTTACTAGGAGTATTTTTCAGACCTAACTTTTGTATGGCAGCTATACTATATAGTTGTCCGATTTCGACAAGGCTTGGTGAAATTATGTGAAATCATTAAAAACTTATAAATACGAGCGTTGGGAGCGATACCATTGAAAACAAAAGGTTTTTCTCACAAAAACTAGTTTTTCAACCGATCGTTCCTATGGCAGCTATATGCTATAGTCATCCGATCCGGCCGGTTCCGACAAATGTGCAGCGTATTTGTACCAAAAGACTTCGTGCAAAGTTTGGTTACGATAGCTTTAAAACTGACGGAGGAGATAGCATAGAAACAGACGGACGGACAGACGGACGGACAGACGGACATGGCTATATCAACTCAGCTCGTCATGCTGATCAAGAATATATATACTTTATGTGGCCGGAGATGCTTCCTTGTCTGCGTTACAAACATCCGGACAATTTTAATATACCCTCTCCAAGGGTATAATAATCCATTATTTCTTTTAAACAAAAAATCCCAAAATTTTGAAATTTCAATCGAATACTGGTATAAAAGTAAGCTTTCAATAAAACATAAGAAGTACACAATCGGATGCATAGGTTAGAAAATATAAATCAAAATGTGAAAATGGAGGAGGACATAAGTATTTTGACAAGAATTCAAAATTAATTTATTCTCAGCACATAGCCTAAAATGCTAAACGAATGATTGATTCAGAAATTCCATATCTCTAATGGATTAACGGTAAAATGGTCACGAAAATGCCGAAAATGGCATATTTGCCGATTTTCCAAGGACCCTATGTCCTAGAGACGGGTAATTTTTTTAAAATTTGTAAATGTCAAGTTAAAGTACTTACTTTTATCTATAAATTGTAGTTTTTACTTTCTTCATTTTTATAAGATATAAATTCATGATTGGTCTGCAAAGTATGGCCGGTTTGAATGTAAATGTAAATTTTAGTACTGAGCTGCTGACTTGCATGCAAATCATCCTTACTTTGCAGATCGATCTCGAACTTATTCTTATAAAAATGAATAAAGTAAAAACTACAATTTACAGATAAAACTGAGTACTATAATTTTACATTTAAAAATTTTTCAAAAAGAACCCGTCTCTAGGACATAGGGTCCTTAGAAAATGTGGAAAAAGGCCATTTTCTGCATTTTTATGTCCATTTTACATTTAATCCATTAGAGATATGGAATTTCTAAAGCCAGATTCGGGCTTAGCGTGAAAAAGTTGTCTAGAATCAATAGTTCTTTAAGCATTTGAGGTCCTGCGCTGAGAATAAATTAATTTTGAATTCTTGTCAAAATACTTATGTCCACTTCCATTTGCACATTTTGATTTATATTTTCTAACCTATGCATCCGATTGTGTACTACTTATGATTTTTTTAAAGCTTACTTTTATACCAGCATTCGATAAAAATTTCAAAATTTTAGGATTTTTGGTTTAAAAGATATAATGCATTATTTATGAAATTTTTTTAGTCAAAATACTTTTGTCCACTATTGTATTAACATAAAAATATTTGATAGATAAAAAATATAACCGTTGACAAATTGTCAACTACTTTTCATTTCCCTCACTCAAAAGCAAAACTTTTAAAACCGAATAATTTGATCGTTTTTCAGAAATGGGAACAGCTATCAAATCCGATTCCACATGATTTGATCGAAATCGAAAACGGGAACAGGCCTGATAATCTAATTTCGCGATTTTTTGGTCCGTTTCGTCCAACGCTTCCTAGTTAACCCATCTTTTTATCAATCAGAACTCTTTTACGAATTGAAAGACGCCTTTTTTTTACCCGACTTAAATTGCCAACCCTCAAATCTTTGCTCATAAAATTGTTTAAATTTGCGTTTTCTTGGTACGTATGAAGTGTAGATCCTTCATATTTAACAGTCTATTACCCATCTTCATGACAATCTAAACTCATTTTACAATATTTGTATATTTCGCGAATTTTTAGAACCGGTTGACTGACACCTTCTCTATGTCCGTCTTCAATTGCCAATTATTAAATCTTCATGATAGTCTAAACCAGGGCTGCAAACCTTTTAAAAATCGGCAGGGGTTCACTCCGGGGTTCGAACCCCTAAAACTTTTCGGGTTCGGGTTCACGGAGCGGGTTCAGAAGAGCGCTGAACCTAGGTTGAGGTTCGAACCGGGGTTCAGGACAAATTTTGTTTTAGCTGACTCAAAAAGAAATGTATGTTTGTTTGAAAAACTAGAAACATTTCATACATATTTCGAAGTTCAGTCTTGATATTTCAAATATAATTAGATTAAGGGATATTTTACTTTAAAATCAAATTGTTAACTAATTTTAAGAAAGTGACTAGAAAAGTTCGACCTAATTACACAGGTTTACAAGCTTTTGCAACAGAGAAGATAGCAAACTTTCTATACGTATATTTGGTCGCTAAACTCAAATAAAAAAAATTAGAAAAAATCCATATTAAAATCCTAACAATTTGTATCTTATGAGCAAAATCAAAACTTCGTTTTCGGGTTCTCTGCAACGTCATTCAGCTAACATGAAAACCAATTTCGTTAGAAAATGTTACTTAATGTGGTCGCACGAACCACATATGCATAGAAACCTCGCACGTGCATGCAAATATTGCGTATCCCTGACGTGCTGGGTGAAAACGGACAGTTGACTTCAATTCAGCGTCCAAAAAAATTTATGAAAAGTTTGCTACCTTTCCTGTTCAAAAAGATGGCCTTTTTTTGTATTCCTGTGTTATCAGACTCATATTTTAAGAAAAGCCGCACTTCAGCCCAGATGTGCCGCCGATGAAAGGCAAGCATTTTGAGAAGACAGAGGCTATTCCGGAGAATGCCTTCCCTGACGCCTTCAATGCTTGGAAATAGCGCTGGCTGCGCTGCTTCGACGCAGAAGAAGCCTATTTTGAAAGTTTTTAACGAATTGTAACGATTGACTCAATAAATTTTTTAAAATCGACTCAGTCCTATTACTTTCCGGACATGTAAATGGTTTAAACACAGAGTTACTGTTTGCAATTGTCAACATTAAAGAAGAATGTTTTAAAATAAAATGTGGGCGCAGCAAAGCACGGCAAAAACCTGCTAAACCATTCGGAATATGATGCTTGTATCGCCATTTTAGAACTTTTCAATCCATCTCGAAGTCGCAAGTCAAATGATTTAGAATTCCAATATCATATTCGAAACCTGCCTATTTACGAAATGGTGTGCCAATCCTATATAATATAATTTCGCCTGGAAATATTGATTTTATATATATTCTTTATTAGCATCTTCCAGCCGTCTGTCTGTCCTTCTGAATCCTTCTCCCTGTTACACATTTTTGAAAAAACTTAATATACTCTACTCTTTGTATCTTCGGTACAGAGTATGAAACAAGGCCCTTGAGTTGCTTAAATGAGATCTCTAGAGATTTTGTTGCATTTCTTAAGTGCAAAACACAAAACCAAATACCAAATGGAAACATATTTAGTGTGACCTTGCTTTCATAATTTTGGTATTTTATTCTAAGCTTAATTTCATTAAACCCAATTTCGTCTCCATTAGAGTTGGGTGCGAGAAGAAAACTCGTTCCTAGAATATCTCCTGTCACCAAGTTCAAGTCAAGTTTCTAATCAAACCTTTCCTCCTCTACCCCTCTCTACCATTTTAGCACCCGACGAGCCGTGTGGCGGTATTCCCGTGATCGTGCAGCCATAGCTCTGCGCTGGTCCTGGCTCTGTGCTCAGCTCGCCGATTTGGATATGAAAATACGTCAGCACATTGATCTGTTTGCCGAACTGACTCAAAACAAGGGTCCGGTGCAACTGGAGGGCGCGACACCCAAGAGCCAGACAACATCACAGACGGCGCCGGCCAATGGCTACAAGGACGAGTCCATAACCTCAAACACAGGTGACTGGTCGTGCAGTCGGGTGCGCCCGTTGGTGCTCACAGAGTTTCGCAAACGGAAATTGTTCCAGACAACCAATATGCATGCCATTTCAAAGAAGGCGGCACGTCCCAGCAATATCAAATGTGGCTGCCAGTGGCCCCAGGTGCCTTGCACATTGTGCACGGGTCGAACGGATCCCACGGCCCCGCGAGAACTCCCCGAGACGATGATGCCACAAAATCGGGTGGCACTGCTCGATGCGGGTTACCACCCAGTGCTTAGTTTCAAGGACGGTAAGTGGCTGTGGGCTTGGGTGTTTAGTTCTCTGCAAAAACTCACTCTACCTGATCTTGCAGATGTCAGCCAGTCTGTGCACCTGGAGGCCATAAGTCGACAGCCGGATTGGCAGTACCGTGTCATGCGTTGCCAGGCCAAGGCCATTGTCAAGAGTGTTTATAAGGCGGAACGGGAGGCGATGGCCCACAGTGGCGGCGCTGGTGCGGGCAGTGCAGCCTCGGGCCGTCGGCCTGGTGACGCCACGGTCAAGCGACGGTATGTGCGTCGCAAAGAGCGCAACAACAACTCAAATAAGGAGGCGGCGGCGGCTGCGGCCTCAGGAGGAGGGGCGGTGGACAGCGGAAACGGTACTGGTACTGCTACTACTACTACTTCTTCTTCTACTACGCCTACTACAACGCCACTTGTGGCCAACAGTAAATTATTGTAAACATGACAAATTCGATAATTGTTATTAACATAAAACAACAACAATTTGCATCTTCTTTTCTTTTTCTTTGCATTCCTTTCGTTTCACGACACGCCAACAACACCAACTCCAACTCCTTGTTTTATTTTGCCTCGTTTCGTTCGCTTTTCGTTTCGTCTCGTCTTCCCTTTGGCTGCAGCAGCTCTGGGCAGGAAGCAAAGGCACCACCAGCCGCCAACTGGGAGCAGCAATTCCAGCTTGCTGTGGCCCGACTCTCGCCAACGCCAACAGCACAACAACAGCCATCATCCCTCCTCAACGATCTCCAGCAGCGGCAACAGCGGCGCTAAGAAGCAACGAAAATCCGCCTCCAGCAGCAGTAATTTTACACACCACAACAATAACAACAACACCAACAACAGTCAGCAGCAGCTAAATGGTGATAACATCAGCAGATGCCTAGGCGAACAGCAGTGGGATCAGTCGTCACGTAGTCGCCGCCATTCCTCACCCACGCATAATCATCGTAACGAGAGGTAACAAAAGATAACAAAAATTGAGAACAACTGCAGAAGCAGGAGCGAGTCCTAAAACAGCGTTTCCTTTTCATAAACAGAACCTCGGAACGGCGCTCTCGACCAGTGTTTGATATAGACAACATCGTGATACCCTACAGCATGGCGGCCCAAACACGGGTAGAGATACTGCCCTATAAGGAAATACCCACTCCCAAGTATGTTTATAAAATCAAATATTCCCACAGTTTATTATTGTTGGCTGAAAGGAAAGGAAACCAAATATGGATAATTCTAGGTTTATGGGTTTGAAGCGAACGAATTTGTTTGGATTGGTTTTTGGATCGGTAATGATTAGATTAGATGATAGATTGATCTCAATATTGTTTAGATATCAAAAGAAATTTAAAATTTTCTAATATGTCAATGGCATAATCATGATACAACTATACAAGGTATGGCATTCAGAGTTTATCGAGTACTGACAGCTGACAAAAAGCAAAGCACCCTCGGAATTTCAAACACATAGTAGATACATGACTAAATTTTATTGGTATTCGCTTGGCACCTTTCAAATGGCAGCTGATAAAGCCAAATCGCTGCTTGGAAGCGTTGCCGGTAGGAACACTCGCTGCTTCTTCGTTAAGAATTTGTTCTGAATATTGATTGTGCCAATAACTGTTTGCTTTTTTGAATTTGTGCCCTTTTTTGCTTGCTAGTGAAGATTTGAATTTGTAGTGATTATTCGCGATGCGGTCTGGGGTTAAGATCCCGCCCTGAAATGTCTTGCTAGCCGGTGTCAGCCCAAAATGCAGTGCCGTAACAATATGGCTAGAGAAAGTTCATGGGGAACCCTGTTTTACTTCATTGCCGTCCATGAGAGCTCTCTTCATACCAGAAGCGGCTATCAACAGCTCACACAAGTCGATGTTAGTCTTGTTTTTAACCAAACGCGAGACGAACTTATGGTTGTGTGAATCGGTGAAGATTTCAGTGCAAGTTAAACTACTGTGTGGATTTTTTTGTTTTGATGCAAACTGACGTGATATATACTGATTTTAGTAAGGCTTTTGATTCTGTCAATTACTGCTTGCTGCTTCTCAAACTGAGTTTAATTGGTTTTCCAACCAACCTTCTTATTTGGATCTCTGATTACCTTAGTTCTAGAACACAAAAAGTTCTTTTTAGTAATTCATATTCCAAACCAATCCAAACCGTCAGTCTTGACTCACTCTCGTGTGCTTATGTACGCCGATGATGTGAAACTATGTTTAACATATAATGATTTGGTCTCCCGCTTTAATTTGCAAGCTGACTTGGATGCATTTCCTACCTACTAAACCTTAACAGTTCCAAGTGTAAGGTTATGACATTTTATAGAACCACACCACAATTCTTTTCTTATTTGATTAATAATGTCCCACTAGAGTGTTTGAATGATACAAGTCAATGAGGTAAATGATCTTGGGGTTATATTAGATTACCGACTGAAATTTGACTCTCATATAACGGCTACTGTTTGTAAGGCCAGAAGTATTCTTGGGTTTATTAAGCGCTGGTCGAAGGAATTTGATGATCCATATACAACGAAAATTTTGTACATTTCTCTTGTCCGCCCTATACTCGAGTACGGATCTTGTGTGTGGTCTCCGCAATATTCGACCCATCAAGACAGAATTGAATCTGTGCAAAAGCAGTTTTTATTGTTTGCTCTTCGTGGTTTGAACTAGAATCCTGAGGTCCGTTTACCGTCATACTCTAGTAGGCTACTTTTGATTAACGTTCCCTCCCTCATTAACCGTAGAGTTATGCTTGGTGTAATTTTTATACATAGATTGATTAATGGTGAAATCGACTCATCTGAGTTGGTTGGTCAAATTAACCTCAACGTTCCTATTAGACCGACTCGTAATTTTATACCCCTATCACTAAATCGTTGTACCACTAACTATGCTTTGAACCTTTTCGTGTTCTCTGTGCTGATTACAATAAACTCTACCGAGTAATCAACTCCGTAGCTTCTCTTCCTGCTCTAAAAACTACTATTTTAACATATTTAGCCCTTAGTTGACATTTCTTTATGTTTTTTCCTTCGCCATTCGTGTCATACGTTAGTGTCTCCGCCTCTCGGTCGGTTCGGCTACTATTTTGGCCCTATACAGGCCCTGGCTTGGTGTCGCATGGGCCACTTGAACGTACTGCGCATTGTACGTCAACGTCCACCACAAGCGCACTTTTCTGTCCTCTCCATTTGGCCGCCTCTACTCCAAACCACAGGCGTCTTACTTGCAATTCAGTGTTCACCGATGCACACAATCAAGAGTTCTTCTCGCGTTTGCATAAATCCAGGTCTGACATCAATTCCTGGTAGCTAAAGGCCGGCACTGCTTTACATCGACATACGCAACAGTATTGGGTCATCATTTTTACAAAAATTCGTGCTCACACAACCTTTTCAATCAAATAACAGCAACACAATGAAACTTTGGAGTTCCGAAAAGAGAGCACCTTACCTGTAATAGTTGTATCATGGTCAAAGGCACCATTAATCGTTGCGATTTGTTCAAATAAATGACAACAAACATCGTATTCTTTCAATAAGGCAAATGCCTACTCAAGATAATGTAAAGAGGCGAAACACACATGCTTATTTTGGCATTGCATGTGTGTGTTTACACACGCGAGAGCCCTCTCACTCAACGCTTGTTTGTTGTTGCAAAAGAAAGCAGTGTAAGGTGTATCGAAGTGCTATATAAAGAAAACAATAAGCTATGTTGCATGTAAATTGAGATGGGTACTTTTTGGCACTCTCAACGCAAAGTTGCCAAATTTAAAAATACCCACAACATGTAAGATTTTATTTATTTTTTAAGTAAATGTTTACAGATGGAAACATTTTTATATATTTTTAATGCTACCTAGTCCGATGATCTAGATGCCTAGATCTGACTATTAATTTTTTGGATCAACTTTAAGAAAAATCAACTTTAAACGGCTGCCCTTGAAAACCATTGTATGAAATGTTTCCAAATTTTGCCATAAAGTAGCTATTCGTATTCAAAATAATTTCTGTCAGTCGTTTTCTCCAGTTTCCCAAACAAAAGATGAGGACTTTTTGCCAAAATTAGAAAAGTAAAAGGAGAGCCAGGGAATCAAACCGGAACCGAATACCGAAGAGAACCGATTAAAAATCAGAACCTGAACCGATGTTTTAAATTTCCGAGAACCGATATTTTTTGAACCGAAAAGAACCTAAACATCGTATCGGTACCGTTTCGATTCTGAGTGCAACCACTAGGCTGCGAAACAAGCAGTTAGATTTGGAAGTTTTTAGCCAATTTGGCTCACTAATAAGCTTTAAATAAAAAAAGTTTCTGGCTTAGAAAAACTTTTGTTCAGTGAAATAGAAAAACGCGAGAACAGTGTCTTTGAAATAACGCATTCCTCTGACAGATATATATTCAATAATTTTATCCACTTCTGTTCAATTGCAACTAAATGAGAAAAGCCATTACTTTGTCTGAAAGTGGAGATGAAGCCGATTTATAGATATATGAACTTGTACGAAAAAAAAGAAGACAATACAAATAGTTACGTATTTTCAAAAAGCAGTTTAATAATGCCATTACTCAAGGTTTTCCTGGTCGCTAAACGTTTACAAGCTTGGTCAGAAAATTCGACAAATTTTCTAGAATTGCATAAACAAAAAAAAAGTTATTCTTGCTGTTCCGTAGAATAATTATTGTCCGGGGTGAAGTTGATCATTTCCCTGCTAAGAAAACAGATGGACTTACGTCTTATGTCTAAATTCACGCAAATAAACTTGATAATTTATGTACACATACATGTGTATAGCTTGCTTACCCACTTTGTTTGGACTATCGTTTAAAATAGGTACCGGAGCCGAATACCGAAATAAAATAGAACCAAAACAGAACCTTTTACCGAAACGGCTGAACCGGAACCGAAATTCGATTCGGTTTTATTCCCTAAAGAGAGCAATTTCATTCGTAACTGAGAACTGAAAAACATCAAGTATAAATTATCTTTACTCTCTAACACCCAACTTCGATCTCTTACAGATGGCGCATTGTGGATAGCGAAAGTAATGACAAGAAGCAGCAGTCTCTGGAGGGATCAGCAGCATCAGCAGCGCCTTTAGATGTTATGCTGAGTAATAGTAATGGCAAAGCCACGTCTAATCCCGAGGACAAGCAGCAGGAAAAAGTTTCGCCTAAAGTCAATGGAGTGCGTAAAAAGTCCCCAACAGATGACGAGCCATTGCCAGTGGCGGCAATCAAGCACAACAATAACAACAATCTGATCAACGGTAATGCCAAAACGGAGGAGTTACAAACGACGCAGGAGGAGGTAACTGTCAATGGCATAGGCAGCACCACCAAAGCTGACACAACAACTACTGAAGTGGAAGATGAAACTGCAAAAGCCAAAATGCTGGAGAAATTGGAAACAGAGGAGCTGCAGCCACAGCCCAAACGACCCAAACTACAAATTGAACAACAATCACAAGCAGAGATGGGAGAGGAGGAAGATGAGGATATCTCGGACGAGGCATATATTGTGCGCCATCAGCGTGCTTTAGTGGAAGAGCGTCGCCGATTCGAGACTTTTCTCAAATTTCCCTGGAGCACACGATCACGCGCGAATCGACGTGTGGACAGCCGGGCAGAGTCGAGTGGCGCCAATACGCCAGATCCGGCCTCACCAGCGCCACATATTGTGGGTGCTGGTAATGGTGAGGAGAGTATACCCTCGCCGTTGGCACATCCGCTGGAGGGATTCATGGAAAATGGCGAGTTCTACAACAACAACAACAACAACATACGCCAGGCACGTCGCCGTACGACATCCAGCAAACTAAAGGAGCAAAACGAACGGCGCAGTGCCACCCCAGATACGAGAGAGGTGAGCATATTTAATATTGGATTCCAAAACATGTTTCTCTAGAAAAGTCCACCATTGACTTAAACCAGTGGTGTCCAAACTCACATTATCAAGCTTTGCGCTTGTGTGCGTAGCAGCAAAACACGAAGTAAACGTCGTGACGTCAAACGTGAGCAACAAGCAAACGAACAAATGCCTTGTAAGAGAAGAAATAAAAACCGAAGCACGCGGCGCAAGCCGCTCTCTCTCAGAATTATGAGTTCCTATCCCATGGGGTAGGCTTTGGCATTTTGGGCACCACTGACTTACTTTTCTTATTTCATGGTCATGTTAGCTCAATTTTTCCCTCTTTGACATTAATTTTGCTAACTTTTTTTCCATCTAAATTATTTCTGATGCAACAAGAATGCATAAGAATCCATGAGAAACTATGTGAATGCAAGGATCTGTTAGTTTTCCAGGACCTCCACCAACAAATTAAAGGTGTTGGTCATTTCCATTGCCTAATTTCTCTTAGGATTCAATCTGATAAGCTTATGGGAGAACAATATTCTGGTTAAAGCCTCTCATATAGGTTTTGTTTGATCTCGGAGTATATGGATTCTTTTCACTCCACGCGGTACATGTCATATGAGAGTTGACCCACACTAACACATTTTCCTTTTTCCCTTTTTTATTAGGTGCAGCCGCCGCAGCCTTCGCGCTTCGAACCGCTAAACTTTCCACTTTCGGATGAAGTGTACCAACGCCTGCTGGCTGAAACCTATGCTGAGCCTCAAACGCCGCAGACTCATTCCAAGCGAGTCAAAAGCAAATCCGTGTCCTCTAACTGCGAGGTTAGCTCAACGGGGTCCAGTAGTCGACGCAGCAGCAAGGCTAAGGCTATGCCTCCGGCTAGCAGCAGTAGCAGCGGCACCCACAGCAAACCACTCATAAATGGCCACCAGCAGTTGATGGAACTCAACGGCTTGGCCAGCGGAGCAGCGGCAGAGGAAGCCGTGGACGATGGCATCGATTATGCGCCAGAGGAGGACGAGGAGGAGGAGGAGGACATCCTGCTAGAGGAGGTGGATGATGACGATGACTATCCCAAACATCATTTGGCTCCGCTTGAGGATGAGCAACTGCCTGTAGATAATGAAAAGGATCTGTATAACTCGTGCATTAATGCTTACCTGGGTGACCAGGATGCCATGGAAGAGGATCTGGCGGATGATCCATTCCTGGACGATGATCCCAATGATCCCGAGTGGAAGGACAGTCCCGTCGAGCGTCATGAGCGCGTACGCAAGCGCATCTAGATTAGAAGGAACAATCCAAAGCAAATTTATTTCGCTTCTTTTTTTTAACATTTCGTCTATTTTAAAGTGAACACAAGAATATAAGAGGAAAACACAATAATTTTAACTTGGTTTTAAACGATTTTGTTCTTATTTCTCGGAAACTCACCACAGCATTGCGTACTTCTAAGTTATTTAGTTTTACAAACAAACACAAAATATTCGATGTAAATACAAAATAAGCTCCCCCCCCCACACACACACACGCACACCTCAGGCGGAAGGGCTCCAAGTCCACTGGCAAGTGTGTGTGCGTGTGTGTGTGTTATATTATAGATATATATACATACATATTTAGGTAGTATAACAGATATGCCACATAGGCGCATATGGGTTATCGATTACGATATTACTCATATATCGAAGTGACTTCGCAACCTGCACACAAACACACACACACACGAGCAAACCGCAACTGTACATTTTGCCCACTTAAAATTTATCTTATATCGTAAATCGTATATCGTATGTATGTATTTAGTTGCTCTAGGCATTCTTTCATTTCTACCTTAAAAACAAAAAGCCAACAAAAATACAAAAATGTAGAAACTATGTATAACTAAAACTAGAAGCGAAAAATGTTTATTATAATTCTAATTTCGTTTTTCTACAACTATTATAATTATTATGCTGAGCATGTTTACTCCGCAAAAGAACACACACACACACGCCCACACATACATTTAACACTCACTCACACAAACACACACAAAGAAGCCGTTAATAATTGAAAATGTGAAAAGTGTAATTATGCAAAGATTAACTAAGGGATAGAAACAAAAAAAAAACAACAAAATCTATATTCGTAAAAATTAAAAGAGAAACAAACAACAACAAAAAAAAAACTATAAAAAACCAACCAACTTGCTGTTGTGAAATCTTGTTTTTGGGGACACATCTGGCGTTTGAACGAAACATGTGTATTTTAGCCGTCGAGAGGGGAGGATGAAATGTAAGAAAGTCGAGAGTCCTCATTAAAAAGGTCTAATAAAAGAAACCAAGCTACTTTAGGACCAAAGGCATGCCTGCCCCAAAGACTGTTTAATATTAAGGAAGAATACTTCTCTTACAGCGTTTTTCTCCTGGTAGTCCGTCCAGTTACTTCGCTGGAACTCGAAAGGCGCTAAACTGCCGGAGCGAAAGTCTCCAATTTGCTTTGGTAAGCTCTGATCTTAACGAACGACTTGAGTGTTTACTAGAATTTTTCTTCAGCCTTGAAGTGGATACATTTTATGTCGGTTCCGTACCGACAATTGTAAGGAAACAGGTCTTTAGCTTCTCCTCTAAAGCAGGTCTTCTTGGAAGAATCGTTATGAAATGGTTGCGATGCCGACTCTAGGGTTAAATAGCCGCGAGGTTCTGAGTGAAGAAGACAAAGTCAATAAAATAAAATAAAAAAAAAGAAAGAGGAAATCAGAAAGAAAACTACTTTAAAATAAAATGCTAAATTAATTTTCTTTTAAAACAAAATAAAAACATTTTTTTTAACGTTTATTTTGCGGGCAAAATATCATAAAGTGAGCACAAAATGTTGACGGTTCAAGAAAAAGCGGGATTACTCTACATACTTTTGCCAATGAATGGGCTTGATATTGGTAGATTTGGAACGATTTTTTTCTGAGTGTATTAATCATTTCGATTCAAGCGCATCTTTTAAAAGCTAAAAAGAGCGCTTGTAGCCACAACTCTGATACAAACAAATATTCACGTATGTTCAAATGTATAGATAAACTAAGGCACAGCCAAAATGTGATTTTAAAAATAGTATTTCCAAGTAACTCTGGCAATTTAAAAGTCAAATTCCCACCCTTGATCCATCGAAATTTGGCGCTCTTGTCTACAATTGCAGACTCAACGCTAAGCTTAAATGTCGAATGTTCGTTTAGGTTTCACTTAGTTTTGAATCACTGGCGAACCCATCCTGAAGTCAAATTTACAAAAATGAAAGCTCATCTTTTCATAATAGTAGGAGTCTATGGCCTGTGTATGCTAATCCACAACATCCAAGCGGAGTCCTTTTCTGTAGGATCACAAAATGATGTAAGTCATGTGCAAATATCAAAAAACAGTAAAATGTGAAAATAAGAAATGTAACAACGCTAGGTTTGCCATTTTCCCTCCGACTTGGACGGCATCTGTGCGGCCATAAATCAAATTCACGAAAACATTGACAAACTGGAGTCCACCAGGTTGAAGTCCGAGCAAGAATCACTCACTCAAGTTATTAACACGGTTAGGGAACAATTAGATAAGGAATCTGAACTTAAAGCGAAAATCGGCAAATGGGAAAGTGACTACAAATTGTTAAAGGACGAAAAAATTAATATTGAGAAAAACTTATTCGATAAGATCGGAAGCCTTGAAAATAACATAAAATTGTTAAAAGAGCAAAAAATTGAAATGGAGAAAAAGCTATTAGACGTAAAAAATAATTCAGAGGATCAAATCGGAAGCCTAAAAAATACCAATAACTTGTTAGAAACCGAAACAAATAAACTGAAAGGAAGTCTATCGGAGTGCACAGACTTAGCTGACAAACTGACACCGAAAACAGGTTGCAATCGTTTTAAACATCCATCAGGCGTTCATACTATTACAATACCACAAATTACACCTTTTCAAGTCCTCTGTGAAAGTGAAGTAGCAGGTCCAGGTTGGACTGTGATTCAGAAACGATTTAATGGTAGTGTGGACTTCAACCAATACTGGTCCAACTATAAAATGGGCTTTGGTACTTTGGACGGGGAGTTCTTTTTAGGACTGCATAAAATTCATTTGTTAACCAATTACGAACCACATGAGTTTTATGCTCATTTTGAATATTTCAATGGTTCAATTGGGTTTGAACATTGTAATAACTTTAAGGTAGGCACCGAGGAGGAAGATTTTAGGCTTGCTGTGGGAGAATGTACTGGTCCAAAACTACTTGACAGCATAGCATTTCATAACGGTATCAAGTTTTTAACCAAGGATCGCGATACGGATGAATGGAATGGACATTGCGCGGAATATCGGCATGGAGGCTGGTGGTATCGCCGCTGTGTGGGAGTGTAAGTAACAAAATACTTAAGAATGTTTCTCATTAATTTTATTATTTATACCTTTAGCAACCCCAATGGAAAGTATTACCCGCAAGGAGATGATCACGAGAATGGCATATTCTGGATTACCAATAAAATTTTAAAATCGGTTCAAATGCTAATTCGACCGAAGTCTTTTAAAACTGTCAATTAGAATCAATAGCTTTATCAAACACTTTGATATCTTGCTATATTTTGAATATCCAAATCAACATTTTTCAATAAATTGTCCAAAATTGCCTTCA
This sequence comes from Lordiphosa clarofinis, assembly GCA_018904275.1. Classification (NCBI taxonomy): domain Eukaryota; kingdom Metazoa; phylum Arthropoda; class Insecta; order Diptera; family Drosophilidae; genus Lordiphosa; species Lordiphosa clarofinis. The sequence goes on along the minus strand of JAEIGQ010000067.1, from coordinate 1,157,246 downwards.
TATGAGGGACGGCTATATATGTGGTACGCACCGGTATACCGAAATAAAAATCAAGGTACCGGTACGGAACCGAACCCCGAAATAATATCAGAACCAAAACAGAACCTTTTACCTTTTAAACTTGTGTTTCGGTACGTACCAGAACCGGAACCGGAACCCAAAACCATTCGGTTTGATTTCCTGCATACAACTTGATAATAATAAGTTCTTATACTGCGACTGGTCGATCCTAAAGAGTGACGCCTAGGGTTGTCGATATTTCTCAAAAAATCAATATCGATAATATCAAAAATCCAACTTTTTAATATCGATATTTGATATATCGCCTCCAAAAACATCGATATATCGATATTATCGTTATTTTCTAAAGCTTAAGTAAACTGAAAAGCTTTTAAAGAACGTTCTCACTACCATATGACCATTTCTAGTGTCTGTTATATCTTATCTTTCTAATGGGATAAGTTTAAAACTTAAATGACTTAACTTTGTGAAACTAGATTATAGTTTAGGGGTGGTTCGATTTGTATACGCGGAAAAAAATCAACGAAGCGTATAGCAAAAACGAAATCAATGGAAAACTCTAAAAAAAACCCATGGGTCTAAAAAGAATTCCTACCCGGCACAAATCGATCTCAAATATTAATAAAGATTTTCTTTTCGAACAGGACTAAAATTCCCTTTTTTTTATTCTACTTACTTACGATCAAATTACGTTTAAGATGAGTAAATCCATAACGAAATTCCGTATCTGGATCAAGTTAAATGGAGGAATTCATATAAGTCAAATGATTTCTTGGCGAAGTTTTTCGGAGATCTCGCTTTTTTCCATACGTTTTGTGCAGAACAAAATCGACTTGTGACAATTTGCTCCTTTCAATTACCATAGTAATTATTCTTGATATATCGTTTTTAAAAAGATCGACACAAAAAACATCATATCGAAATAACCCTTATCGTCCTACAAAAATATCGATATATTGATATATCGATAAAATATTGACAACCCTAGTGACGCCTGCTAACAGAATGAGCTAAGCGGAACAAAAAAAAGTCTTGTGGGTCTGTTTTGAAAAGGAATGACCCGAAATTTGTAGTTGGAAACAGGTATAGGAATGACCCCATCTTTTGTAGCTTAGGGTTCAGTACAACATATTAAAAGCACGCTGGTACGGTTTATGCTCTCGAACTAGTGGTTCGATTTGGTTTGTAACCGATTCTGTTCCTAAAAAAATATCAATGTACTTTTAAGAAGTTTTTATTTTAGAATAGATTAATACGATTAACCGAATAAAAACTAACTTTTTATGAAAAATTTTATAATTAAAACCCATACAGAGTTTGAGCAAAGACTTATAGATAGTATTATAGATGACGCATGAGACGCAAAAAACGATTTTCTTGGATCCCAAATAAAAACATTTGTATGAGATGCGGTATCTATATATGTAGTGTCTTTGGTTTGAGTCATCTAGTTTATCTGTGTATTTCTTCTAAGCATGTGCCACTTCTTCTCAACTCTTGAAACAACCCTCTCTACAATCGAAGCCTGCGATCAATTATATCATTTCGCCCAGCCACAAGATGATGGTAAGATGAAATTTCGTGGGTTCAGAAAATCCAAAAATTAATAATAAAACATTTTCCAGCTTTCCATAGTTTTTTTGCTACAATTGAGCTGCATTTCTTGGGGTATGCCACAGCAGCCGGTTCTGCAACAATTGTCCCAAATCCAACTAAAGCTGACCAATCTGCAAATTAATCTTCATCATGTGCTTAGCAAAGTGGTTTTTCTCAGCGATGAAGATGTACATAGGCCCAGGGGAGGGGACATGAATCAGCGTATGGAGCTATGCCTGGAAAAGCAGCAGCAGTTGGAGCAGATCTACGCTCTACTAAAGCAGCTAGTGAGCGACAAAGCTAAACCCTTGGAGGCACCTTCGCATCCCTTAAACCTGCAACCAGCTCTGGCCCAGTGCCATGAACTTCAGAAGCCACGTTTGGATGGTGTCTACCAGTTTCTAGTGCCGGATTGGAATGAATTGCAGCGTGATTACAATGAACGTTTCTGTTCCTTTGCCACGTCTGGACCAGCCTGGACAGTCATACAGAATCGAGGTCCCTATGAGACGCAGGAGAGTTTCAATCGCAGCTGGGATGAATATCGTGCAGGATTTGGTAGCTTACAACAAGATTTCTGGTTTGGCAATGAATTCATACACAAGTTGACCTATCGTGCTGACCATACCCTACGGATTGAGTTAGAGAATCAACAGGGTGAACTGGCTTGGGCAGAGTATGGACTCTTCCGTTTATACAGTGAGAGCTACAACTATCAACTCGAAGTGGATGAGTTTCAAGGAACACTGCCCAATGCTTTGGTTTCTCATAACAGAATGGACTTTAGCACCTATGATTATGGACAGGAGGAGCAGGTACGCTGTGCTGCAAGCTGGGGCAGTGGCTGGTGGTTTGATCGTTGCCAGGAATCAAATTTAAACGGCTTGGTTTGGTCCAACTGGCAAGCTTTGAAACGCACCCGCATGCTGATACGACCACGTCACTTGGGCGAGGAGCCAGCTGAAGATGCTTAATTTTTAAATTTGAATTTAATAAACGATTTGAGCAACAGCTTTAAAAGCTGAATTGAAATGGTGCTAAAGCGTTTTGTCCCTGGCGAGTACATATCGACGGGCATCGATAGGCAATCGATACTTTGGCTAGAGATGTGAGTTCTCCATGCCACAATCAGTTCAGTTCAGTCGTGTGCGAGTGCGATAGCCATAGCAGGCCGAGTGCATTAGCAGCTCAAGATTAATATTAAATGCAGCTAAAAAAAAGTTAAAAAGTACCAAAAAGTTGTTGTAAATTGCTAAAGAAACGCCTAAAGTTAAACAAATTTAAGTAAACCTAGTGGCAGACGCGTAACAATGGCACAAAGTAACTTTTAAGCCACAAAGGAACAGGAGTTTGCGGCTCAGCAACAACAACAACAACCACGGCCACTCCTTTTGTGATGGTGATGGTGGTGGTGGTGTGCGTGTGTGTTCGTTTCTTTTTGTAATTGAAAAATTGTGATTACTGGCATAAATTAAGGTTGCGCGCAGCGGAATTGTTAATAATTAAGAAAGTGAGCAGGCAATAAAAAGTGAAAATTCGTAGCTGCTTCTTGAAACTACAGTTACAGTTAGAGATAAGAAGAGCACCCGCACTCACTCACACACACACATACACTTAGAGACAGGCGTGCGTGTATAAGTGTGTTTATGACTCACAGGCTGGGCCCGTGAGATTAAGTGGAGAGGGCAAACATCAGCAGCAGCGGCTACCTACGGCAACAAATCTCGCTGCTGCCGCTTAAATAGAATTTCCCAAGTCGAGGAAAATTCCGAAAAAAAAACCTAAACATGAGTTTTTCCAAGTGGTTCACGGGAAAGAAGAAGGAGCAAATCTCCGAGATAGGTGCTCCCACAAACTTCCAGCGACATTTCCATGTCTCACGAAATCAGGAGACTGGCGATTTGGAGGGTCTACCCGCCCCCTGGTTGCGTCTCATGAACACACAGATTACCCGGGACGAACAGGACAAGAATCCGGATGCGGCCTACCATGCTGTCAAGTACTACAACTACTCCATCAAAAAGAAGGAGAATGAGGGCTTCTTTAAGCCCTTCATCACCGAAGATGTCATCCACGAAGAGTCCAAGGAGATTGAAAACTATCTGGACTACAAGACCAAGCACAAATCCCAGGATCCAGAGAAGTCCGATGATGATGGCAGTTCCACGGCCACCGAGAGCAGCAGTGGCTGCGGCTCCTCCACTGGAAATAGCAATAGCAGCAGCCTGAATGACAGCAGTCAACAGTCAGCCATTCGGCTGGATGCCTTGGATGAGGTGATCAAAGAGCTGGAGTCGAATATAGGGCGGCGTGAGACTCTGAAACCCGTTGTGCCACTGGAACCGCCACCTGTGCCGCCCAAGAAGTCGACGCACACCATGCCGCCCAAGCCACAGATTAAGCCAAAGCCACCGCGTGTCACTCAGAAGTTCTCGCGCAGCTCCGACCTTAGCAGAGATGATGATCATGTGAATCAACACAAAATCAACACGGACACAATTATCATTAAGCCTGCCAATGCTACTTCAGTGCCAGCAGACTCAGAGGACAATCCCGATGAGACCATTCTGCGCCGCTCCAAGGAGAAGCGCGCCCAGAAGACTGATGCTGAGATTTATGATGAGCTGCGCGCCATCTGTAATCCCGAGGATCCGCGTGAGCGTTACAAAACCACCCAGGAGGTGGGCAAAGGTGCCTCAGGAATTGTATTCATTGCTGGTGATCTGCAGAACGACTCCCAGGTGGCGGTCAAGACCATCGAAATGAAGAACCAATCCTCCAAGGATCTCATACTCACCGAAATTCGTGTGCTCAAGGATTTCAATCACAAAAATCTGGTAAACTTTCTAGATGCCTATCTGCTAGAGCCGGAGGATCAGCTCTGGGTGGTCATGGAGTACATGGATGGTGGCCCATTGACCGATGTGGTCACGGAAACCGTGATGAAGGAACGCCAAATTGCCTGCGTCTGCAGGGAGGTCTTGTATGCCATTAGTTTTCTCCATGCCAAAGGAATTATCCATCGTGACATCAAATCCGACAATGTTTTGCTTGGAATGGATGGCTGTGTCAAGGTCACCGATTTTGGTTTCTGTGCCAACATTGAAGGCGACGAGAAGCGCCAGACCATGGTGGGCACACCCTATTGGATGGCACCCGAAGTGGTGACGCGTAAAAAGTACGGCAAAAAGGTGGATATTTGGTCCATAGGGATCATGGCCATTGAAATGATCGAGGGCCAACCGCCCTACCTGTATGAGACGCCGCTGAGAGCGCTCTACCTGATTGCGGCCAATGGCAGACCCGACATCAAGAGCTGGGACAAATTGAGTCCCAGTTTGCAGGACTTCCTCGATCGATGCCTGCAAGTGGAGGTAGATCGAAGAGCCACCGCCGATGAGCTGCTGAAGCATCCCTTCCTCAACGACTGCAGCGAAGTGAAGGCTCTGGTGCCCAATATCAAGGCGGCCAAGAAGGTGCTCCGTCGCAATGTATAGTTAATGTGCAATCATCGAGCTGCCAGGCTGCTCTACCCCTAAGATAGATGGGCATTAGATGGTAGTTTTTTAATGTACATTTTGATTTCGAGTGGAGCGTCGAACCTGGAACTCTGGAATAGAATGCTGATTTGTAGTCTTCGTAGTGTGTGTGTAGTAGAACGAGAGGAAGCCGACGTATTAATATCCAGGAGCAGCAGCAGCACCAGGATGTCAACCGATTCCACCTAAAAGCGGTAAGTTCCACTGAGTATGGAAAAAATTAAACAAGACCTAAGATTGACTCTTGTTTTTGTGTCGGCCAGTAGGGCTGTTACGCAAAATATTGATTTGCTTATAACTCGATTGTAGTTTATCTAATTGATATCTTACTTGGTGGAACGAACAATCCCCTTAAAATAATATTCTTCCGTACTAAACGAGGCCCCTATCAGATGCTAGAAGATCTCTATCTTGGCATGTAGAAAGGGTTTTCCATTGTTCTGTAGTTAAGGAACAGGTTTCGTTTCTTCTTTGTGGGTAGTTGACTTAGGGCTTCTCCGGGAAGTAGTGAATGGTGTAGGGTCTGTCTAGCCAATTCGCCTGCCTAGGATTCTGTGATCCAAAGCAAACCGACTTTTTGTTATCTGGTCGATATTTTGTCCCAAAATTGTCAGGAAAGTATAAAACTATTTTATTGAACGTTTTAAAATTATTCTGCAGTCCTGCAGGAACTGAACTTGAAAACTTTTAAACTATTGATTAAAATTAAGTGAATTTTGTATAGGCGTTCCCTATGATCCTGTTTACATTTGCTGAATTTTGGAGAATTTTATCTTAAGCCATTAAAAACTTAGTTAAAATTTTTGTCGTTGTTGCAAGTACAAAACTTCCCAAAAAAGTGAGCCGATTGATAAACTGGGTATGAGGTGATGCTTACTGAGGTTCATTATCATAATATAAGGCTCTTATGCCGGACTTTTTTAGTGTTGTACTGTGTAATCATAAAAATGAGTTACTACAACTATGACAACTGTGAACCATATAGCTTAGAATTAACCCAACGACTTTTTCTATTAAAACGGATGAACTTGTCGAAAATACCTTAGACATGGATTAGTAGGTCAGTTAAAGATAAGTGCAATTGATGTATACCACAGCCGCTCGTGCGCCGAAAAGGGACAAATGCAACGCCATCTACGTGTGTTCCGCCCCATTATGTCTCTGTCTACGATTACTCTTATGAGGAGTGTCTCTGATTAAGTTCACTCAAACATGATTATTGTTGCATTAAACACGCTAAGCATCCAAATCAGAGCTAAAATACACAACACTTTTTACACTAGTTTATAAATTAAAAGAAAAACCAGTAAGAAAATCGGTCAAGCGCGACTGTACCCGCAAAAGTGCATGCTTAGTATGCAGCATGAAGAAGAGCTAATTCAGAGTTGTTGCTGCGAACTTTATCTTGCTCATAACTTGACTTTCGTTTATCCGGATCCATAAATAATGCTTACTGAAAAGGCCTATATTACTATTTAATTATATAGTATGTATTTCTTATCATCCCTTCTTTGCTAGATTTGCTCTGATTTTCTTTTTGTAAATCATATACTAGATGAGATGGTGTGAACAGTATTGGGAATTAACAAAATGAAAGTTTTTTTTATATTAAAATAATAATTTATAAAAAAACGGATATCGGTTTTTTTTTATACTCAACAATCAGATGTCAAAACAAAACTAATGGCTTTATCGCGCTGAAATTTGATATATGTACAATGTACATAAATATAAAACTAAAAGATATGTACCATAATTTTGTTTGCAATATCAGCGCACTCTGGCGATCAAAGAGGTTATTTTTGGAAAAGGATTGGGACACAATGTATTTTCTTCTGGGAAAATTCTCCCCGTAAGGTCTTCCTCTTCTAAGTTCAAGCACCGTTCCATTCTTTGCAATAAAACCGTAGAGGGAGAAGGGACGAAATGACATATAGGCTGTAGAAGGCCCTTTCTTCATAACCATTAAAATAGAGAGATAGGAAATTAGAAGTAACCCAACAAACTGCTTTACAGTTGCATTTGAGGCCAGCTTAACCCACTCTTTAATAGATTTTTAAGACGCGAAAGAAATTGGTTCGCTTCAAAGTGCATTGTTGGACTGTTCCCAAGCTTTAAACTACATTCTGTGTCTGGCAAAAACTCGACTCCTCAAATAAGAATATAGGCGATTTTCGTTCTTGTTACGGTTTGATTTGAGCACATATCATACCTATTTCGGAAGATTTTTGAACTTGGCCTGAACTTTAACTTTCTTTCCAAGGATCATGGCTAGCAAAGAACCAACACACATACCTTCAGAATAACCTAAGACCTGCAACGTTGATATTCCTTTAAATGATGAATGCTATTCAGCTATGAAACCATCTACCTCATGGTATCAAAACAATTGAAATAGTAAATCAATTCAAGATGAAGGTTAGGGGAATGATGCAATATGGAGCATTAGAGTAATAAACAAGTAGTTAAAATACAATAATTTAAACAAATTTGTTATACACTTAAAAACTGTTTTATAATTTTGCAACGCATAGAGGGAATCATCTCCGACCACATAAAGTATATATATTCTTGATCAGCATGAACTCATCCCTCAGTTTTGAAGCTATCAAGCTGAAACTTTTCACAGAGTCTTCTTTTTACTGCACACTGCTAATATGTCAGAACCGAACGGATCGAATGACTACTTCTTGTAGCTGCCATACAAATGATCGGTCGAAAAATGGGTTTTAGTCAGAAAAACCGTTTTTTTTCTTCTCAATATTACCGCTCTCAGTCACGGTCATGGGTAATATTAAATGTTTTTAAGCTGATCCGCGAAGTTGGGTCGAAGTCGCTAACCGATGAATCAAGCGTTTTCAAGTGTATCAAAACTTCGGCACGGTCGAAGTTAGCCTTTCTCGTTTTTTATTGTCAGCGTTTAAATTTAATAATTGTTATAATTTAAGTTAGGAAAATTGATAGAATGTTCAGGATAAAGAACTGTGACTAACGCTGGGACGCTTAAAACCAAGACCTTCGTGCAGAGCAGGACTTTTCGCTTACGCTTACTCTTGTGAAGAATATTCGTATACAGTAAATTTATGTGAAAGACACACGTACATACAAATGTGTTAACCACAATTTGGTTAGAAATATTGGGTGAAGGGCATGGGAATGTGAAGTTCGATTTGAGTGCGTTGTCCGAAAACGTGTCAAATACCCAAATGGCATTCGTTGTATTTTTTTTTTGCTATCTTCGACTGAAATTTAACGACTTTTACCTGCCTAATCAGCAGTGGCTGGTCTACCTGTGGCAACAGATTAAATTTGATCAAGGTCGGTCGGACGGTCGGTCGAATTTATGAGAAATGAAGTTTTAGCGTTTTGGAAATGTTTGCAGAAACGTTTATTGAAATTAATGTAAATATCTATATCTAGTATTCTCGTTTGTGTGTACCATAACTATCAATTGTATGGATGAGTGTGTGTCATGTATTTGTTTGCCGTTATTTTGCGAGTACATCTACTATCTCTTTCGTTTGCTTACCTAATACAACAAAAATCAGTGGCAATGTATTGTAAGTAAAACCATTGAAAACTGGCACACAAAGCAACAATCATGATGATGATGATGATGATAATGACGAAGAAGCACGGCATTTAACACACGCTCGTTCGCATTTCCTGTTTCGGCAACAACAGCAAACTGGGAACAACGCTTTTGTCCGGCCAAAATGCTTCTACATAAATGATATTACGAGGGATGCATTTTATTTTTCTAGCCTAGTCTAAAACTTAATAAAGCCAAACTTTAAACACAAATAAAATAAGGAAAATTTACACACCTTCACACTACCCGCTTATCATTTGCCATGTTGGTAGTAAAAATCCCCTTAGGCCCGAATATATAGAAGGTTTTTATCAACAAATTCCTAGAACATTTCATGATAAGGCAAAGAGAGCGAGAGAGAGAGGGGAGGTAGGCAGAGATACGTGGGTGTGCGTGTGTGCTGCCCTAACAAAAGACTCTGTAATTGCGCCGTCTTCTTCAGTCTTCTCGTTCGCCCTCCACTTATTGAATTTAATTGCTTGTGCAGTCAAAGCTATTTTTACTCTCACTCTCTCGCTCCTGCATATTTGTGCACCTTTTCCTACTTCTACCGGATCTCTGGATGTTGTTTATTTGTTTATATTAGCGGCAAATACTTTTGCTTTCCGTATTCCCCTTTGGGGAATGGAGGGAGTGGGGAAGGCAGCCAGCCATATGCGGATATTGAGGTTTTTTTGTATGCCAAATGTTTTGTGTTGATAACAACAAACAGTTTCTCGGTCATACCTAATTAAATCTGTTTTTTTATACAAAAGATTTGCTAACTTTTAAATTGTTAAGGCACAAAGAATGCAGAGATGTAAGGGTTTTAGAAAAAAATTTTTGTAAGAAAACGCAATTTGTTGCATTACTTATCTTGTTTTCTGTTCATCACTTCAGTATAGTTTATTCTAACTTTATCATTTCTTTCGCAAATCGATAAATAATCTTTATTACTAAATACGGTACGGAAGGTACGGAATATCTATCTATAAAACTATGAAAGTTCGGTTCGTATTATGATTTTTGGAAAGACTCGATCTGGCTCAATGACTCACTTCCAATTAACAATCATAATTTAGTGACGATTTCTCATCTTCTAAATATTATATGTAGCTGATTTGCGTCAGAAATAATAATGTAAGTGACACATAGCTCTTTGTAGAACATGAGAAATCAGGGCTTAGTTTTACAGCTCTTGGCTGGAGCCTATTTTGTAGCTTTGATTGTTGAATCTTGAGGTATTTTTATACAGATACCGTGCACATATTTTAGAATTATCAATGGGTGGTGCTAACATTTCCCTTATGAGTGTAAAGTCGAAGTTCTAAATTTGATTTCGATTAGGTTCTGAGCTTTCCTCTAACTACGTTTTTTTTATACCCTGTTCCCCTGTTCCCAGTAAATGAAGTTGTGTCTGTCTGTCCGTTTGTTTGTCTGTATGAACGCGTCGATCTCAGAGACTGTAATTGATGGAGCCACAAGTTTTGGCATGTATGTAGGTGTATACTGTAGCCAACTCGAGTTTGTTTCAGATTTAGAAAACTCCACATCCTCTATCATTTAGCAGCGAAAAACTGTCACTGTCTATGTATAATCGCGTTGATCTCACAGACTATAAGAAGTAATTTTTTGCATGTATGTAAGTGTACACCCGTACCCAGATCAAGTATGCTCCAGGTTTGGCAAATTCCTCCTCCATCTTCTTCTAACCGCGAAAAACGGTCAGAGCCACAATTTTTAAGTTTGAAGCTAGTGACTTAATATATATTCAGTTAGGCCCAACATCTATCTATTCTGTGTACCACAATGAGATCCGAGCAAAAACACCGAAGATATGCTAGTGCGCCTGCCCATTTATTTATTTAGAATTAAGTTTAACAATAATTAATTAAGAGTACTTTACTTAAGATTAAGCCAATAGCGAACTCTGACCCGGTGGGACAAATTTATTGGCAAAAGCCAGCTATGGTCCAACTCACAGCATAAGTGGTCAGAGTACGTATTAGCCATTGCATGAGGGTTTTAGTTGAGGAGTGACATCAGGGATTTCTTTACGTCTAATAGAGAGCTATCTATAGATAATAGGTGATAGTACTCATTGTAAACAAGGCACAGGCAACGGCGGTAGATAGATGGGCATATAGTGACGAGTTGCTCTAAGTGGCACTGACAAGTTAATTAGACTTAGGAGAGCAATTGAGTCAATCCTGGCCGGTGACAGTAGCTTTTGGATGAAAACTACAGCATGGCAGATTCTTCTGGATTTAAGTGATGGGAGGTATATTAGGCGCAATCTCTGTTCATAGGGAGGTAGGTGGATAGTGGTGTCCCAGTTTAGGCCACGAAGGGCAAAAATCAAAAACTGTTTTTTAAACTGATTCGATTTGATCCTGGTAAATTTGGTAATGCGGAGACCAGAGGCAAGAACAATATTCGAGGTTTGGTCTCACCAGTGAGGTGTAAAGGAGTTTGGTGGTGTAGGGGTCATCGAATTCTTTGGACCATCTTTTAATAAATCCAAGGACGCTCTTAGCCTTCTTGCAAATCACAGAGATGTGACTGTTAAAGCTCAAATTGGGCTCAAATAGTATACCCAAATCATCGACCTTGTATATGCGAACTCGCGGTTCCCCATGAATGGTGTAAGAAATAAGGCTTGGTTCGGTGAAAAGTCATAATATTGCACTTAGCAATCAATCAGCACTCAGAGCGTTTAAGTCATTTTGTAATAGAAGTGGAGAGACTGGATCGTCAAATGACGCAAATAGCTTGAGATCATCAGCGTACATGAGGGCTGTTGAATGGGAAAGAACTTGCGGAATGTCGTTAATGAGTTTACAACTCTCCTAGCAGCCCTTTTCCTCTACAAAGGTCAGGATTTTCGTGGGTTTCTGATTACTGATATAGTATGTCCTCTTGGAGGCAAGCAGTCCTACTTTGTCCCCGGTGGGAGGTGGTCTTTTTCCTTCAGAGGAGATGTTTTGGTACTTCCAAGAGGTTGTAGCAATGCCTGGCATGAAAAGGCCCCTGCCCACTTACAGAAGCTGGGCTGCAGACTGCAGATGATGGAACCGGAAAGTTCTTGAAACGACTGTACAGTCGACCAGCCTTTTTTGTTGTGTGTGCATGTGTTTTTATTAATGAAAATAAGCATAACTTATTGATCTGTTGTCTGCTATAGGTCACTAAAAAAGTCACATTCCTTACTTTATACAACTGCTGCAATTGTCTTTCTACCTCTTAATTTAACTGTCATCAGTCTGAATCTTTATAAAGTATTTAAAATTACTTGCCCTTCATTTATAATGTGACCAAGTTTAAGCCTTAAGTTTAAAAAAAAAACTCTTTATCTGTCCCAACCTGAATGTTTTCAGAAATTTCTGGCATTGAAATTCACACAAATCTTTGTCTGTTTGTCCTAAAGAGCTTTCACTGTGCTTCACTTTTGTGGCCTGCTGTTGCATACTGCAGCAGCTTCTTCTGGGAGTTGGGAGTGGCGCCGACGTTGCCGCCATCGACGATGCTGGGGCCAAAGTACAATTCCACGCGTGCTCCGACTATATTCAACTGCATATGTATTCTCAAGACTGTGAGTGTCTGTGTGTTGTTGAGTAAGTCAGCCCTGTGAAAGTCGCCCTCCTTCCTGCGACATTGAACGTCAGCCGCTATTAGAGTACAAATTTTGTATTTTTATATGTATTTGCCTAGAAATGACTAAACCGTTCCCCATTTCATTTAGTTCGATTTCGAATGGGGCGCCTTCAAATGATAATTTCACCTTGCGTAAAGGTTTTTTTTTGTTGGTTCGTTGTTGTCTGTGCTTTGTTTTTGTTTTTGTTTCGTTTATTGAACCACAACCACATGAGTTAGAGGTCTTTCCATGCTTTTGGCTGTCGGGGCTATGCGGAATTGTAGATGATTCATTCGGTTATAAATTTTGTTTGTTTCGGGGGTTCGTGTTATGAGCTCTTTTTTCACAACAAGCATTCACACAGGGCCGAGGGGGAAGTGCGGGGGGATTCACTTAGCCACTGTGTGACATTTTGCATACATGCATCACGCAAATTGAACAATACAAAAAAAATTTGGTTTTATAATAATGCGTTGGTATTAGTTACATGCATATTACAAACAAGTATTTTGAGTCATACTCATCCACAGAAACACACAAACACATGTTTATAAACATTTACAATTACAGTTACAAATGCATTTAAAGATACGATAAGCGAGGGGCACTTATACAGTTATCAGTATCACAGAGAACTCACTCTTAATATACAAAACTGATGAACTGTCCAAAATACACACAAAGCAAAACTTGCGCAGAAACTACACTCAAATGTGGAAGTCGTGTAAATAGATTGTAAATTTATCTATAGTTAACATTATTTCAGAAGTGTATTACTGAAGATTCATTCGGGAGAATGATGAAACGGTACCGTATAGGCAACCAGCTCATTTTTGGTGTACAATAATGCATAAGTTGCTTTCAGTTGTGAACAAACACAACTTTTTCGGACCTAGAGCCAGCTAAACTCACTAATTAAACATTGGAAAGGTCGCCAGATAACATACTAAATCATTTTAGTAAATCATTCTAAAGCAGGCTTAGGCATTGCAACTCTAAAACCATCAAGTTTTCCTCTCATTTTGAGTTTTTTCTTTTTCTTTTCACCAAAGAAATTGAGAACTGTTGTGGATAATAGATAACTGGAAGTTTAGAAATCAAATATATATAAGAATATATTTTGTAATCATCAGCCCTCCCTCGCATTCCACATGCACTCCACACATGCTCTGCACATGACACACCGAACGATGGTGAGAGATTCCAAATTAACTGTGTGGATTCTCAAACGAAATCTGGAGCAATGCTCTCATTTGCATAACCAGCTGTAGGAGCAGATGGAGAGCTAGTCTGCCCGAAGATAACTGTTCTATATATTCAGCATCTCTTTCTGTTTTTGTCAATGGAAAACTTTGTCAGTGCAGTCAAACAATGGAATTGGCAGGCACAGTTCGACATATCTGGCTTTGTTTCATTGAAACTTAAGCGTGACTTTGGCGCGGGTGAGCTGACTTTGTGTGCTTGTGTGTGTGTGTGTGTGTGCTTCACATGTTGATAAATATAAACAATTATTGCGCTGATAATTGACTGGCTCTCCCACTGGGCATAGGCAATAGCAACGACAACAAGTCAGTCCGGTTGTTGTTTCTCTTCGCACAGAAAACAACAACAAAATATTGTCAACCTGTTGGAATAGCATGTGAAACCTTACTAATTTAATCATGGACGGGCACCATAAAAATGAAACTGATAATGCATTATTAACCATATTATGCAGTTCACCTCTCACTAACCTTATGTTCCCCATTTTCGCATTCCACATGTGCCAACCTGGGTAAGCGATGAGTGTGTCGCCATCTAAATTTAACAATATCTAAAGCACTGATAAGCGGGCCTCAATTCTGGTTGATAACACAACAAATTATGGTATAGTTTGGTTAATAAATACACAAATTTAGTTTTCAAGCTATAAAATAATTACAAAGCGAATTTTTTTATTTTTTTTTTTAACATTTATCCGTTAGTACCACAAATTGGTATAATTGGAGCTCCAAATCCTGAATGAAATTGGTTTTCCCGCTGAAACCCTATAGCTTTTGGAGCAAATACGCAGAATTTTTACATGCCTGAAATCATTAGATAGAAATTTGCAAATGTTAACAGTTTTAAGTGTACGATTATAACATTTAATAGAATGTTACCACATTTGTTCCTCTTGATCAACAACTTGAGGAAGAAATTTAACGATCCTTTTTCTTATGTCCAAAATAGAATTCAAGATAAACTGGAATTCTTTTAACTATCTTTGCCTCCTTTACTACAAGCAGACTTGATAAGGGTGAAAATCGTTTCATCATTAGACTGTCCCATATAAATATAGATATATCCCGCTTATCTCTAAACCTTTTGTACAGGATTCGTTTCGTATCCTCTTTGCTGAATACAATCAATTTTGATCGTCTAATCAGATCGAAAAGAAGCTAGGGGAGTTGTAGATTCAGTGGGGGGGGCACAATAGACCAAAATTGTTCGCGGTGCACCACTTCCCCAACAACAAATAATAATAATCAGATCGAAAGAGTCTCTTCCTGCATAAAAAAATCACTGTTTTAGTGTATTTATGATTTGGGCAAGAGCTGGGGCTACGTCAACGTCCAAATAAATAATAAGAGCTATGTTTAATAACTTAATAACTTTTGATAGCAACGAGACCAACAAAATTTGGCCATAAAACGCACTGGGATGGTCTAATTGAATAAGGATTTCTTGTAATGGAATTTTAAAGTTTTCAGATTTTTTTATACCCGTTACTCGTAGAGTAAAAAGGGTATACTAAAGACGTGCAAATGTATGTAAGAGGCAAAAGGAATTATTTCCAACCATAAAAGGTATATATATTCTTGATCAGCATCAACAGCCGAGTCGATATGGACTTGTCCGTCTGTCTGTATGAACACCTAGATCTCAGAGATGGTAAGAGATAGAGGTTTGACATGTATGGGGCAAATGCTTCTTTTATCTGCACGCTTTTCAAGCTTGATTCAAATTTTGGTCACGCCCCCTCAATTTGGAAAAAACGTTATATCTCCTACAGTTTTGAAGATAAACGATTTGTACCTTCTAGAGATAGTTAATAACACTATTTCACAAAATTTGAAAAGTTTTTGTACCCCGCACTTTTAGCAATTGATTCTAATGTAAAATTGCACGCTGAATTCAAATCTCTCAGATATGTCAAAAGTAGAACGGTTCTTGAGATATCGCGAAATTTTCAATTTTAATGTTTTGAAAAAAGGTAGGTCTACTAAAATGCCATTTTCTCTGATTTTAGTCCACCGATATGTATAAACTGAAACAAAAATTAAAGATAATAAAATTATTTCTTAAAAAATCGACAGTTGTTGTAAATTCAACCATAAATGACGAAGTTATGGCACTTCAAGTTGGATTTTTGAAAAATTTTTGATAATTTTTAGTTTTTTGCTGTCTTTCATTAATTTTTTTTCAATCTTACCATAAAAATTGGTCAGGTCTCAGATATTGACAGGATTGGGTAATCTTTAACGAACATTTTTTGCCCTTGGTCATCGAAATCGGATGAACAATAAACGCTATTTTCACAATTAAGTAAACATACCTCTGTTTGAGCGTATTTTTTGCTAGTTTTTTCAGTATAAAAATCACATCTTAGCAAGCCAAATAAGAATAAACGTTGAGCATTAGGTAAAAGTACTCAAATGATATAGACCGCTTTTGTTTTTTGTGCAGACTGTGTGTTTCTCGCAACAAGAACCAGCAATAGTCTCCCATCATTGCCAGATCCCACTTGCCTTGGTAGCGAAACTCCATCTGCTGCATTTGCTGATGGAAGCGTTCGCGATATCTCAAGAACCGTTCTACTTTTGACATATCTGAGAGCAGATTTGAATTCAGCGTGAAATTTTACAAAAGGATCAACTATTTAGAAGCCGGGATCAAAAAATTGTTGCATAGTGTAATTAGCAAAATGAATCGATTTGCCGAAAAAATGATAAAGATCGGATGAACGGTTCTCAAGTTATGAGCAAAAAAAGTAAACCAAATACAGTGTTGCAGCTCTTAACCAGGCCTATATAACACTTTAGAGTTAACTTTATAATGTGGCAAATAGAAGATTTTGATGTCTTTGAGCTTTAATACTTAAATTGGCTTCCTTTAACCTGTCTTTATCGTCACGGGGCGAAATTTTCTGACTACTCGAAGCATTAAATCTATTATTTTTTCTTTGAACCTTTTTTCCATTGGCATGCTTACTTGGTGAATAGGTTTCCCTGGCTTCCAGGACATCGAAATGCCGATAGCTTAAACAGATTTCAGAATATTTTTTCACTAAGATTTTCGCCACGGTCGAGAGAACCGGAGGGAGCAGAAAAAGGTGATTGTGGTTGATGAGCACAAAAGCAGATTTACCTGCAAACATGTTCAACCAGCCGATTGCGTTTCCCTAATAAAGCTTTTTTTTATTCATCGCTGAGTTTTGTTGATAGGTTTTCTCTACCCTGGTTTTGATTTGACTCGAAATTTCAGTTTCCTAAACATCTATATTTTTTCCTTTCCAAAGCTTATTCAGTTATTCTTAACAGTTCAATGATCCAAATACATTTCTGTTCTCCCAGATACCTGCTATGTGTCAGATAGTCATCGATTTTACATTGTTCTTTGTTAGTTTATGAAACAGATAGCTCTATGTAGAAGATGTGAAATCGGCCCTAAGTCTGTACTCTGCCTGGAATATGCTTCGTTCATTTGGAATTCTTTCTAGAATTGGTGCCTAATGTTAAAAGTGATAATGATATGAGTGTGTTTCCTGATACCTGAAGTGGCGATTGTTTAAAGTATTTAGTAGCTACCAGTTTTGGCGTGGCAAGAGTGGAAAATTTATTTAATCTTATTTGTTTCGTATGCCAAAGTCACAAGCCAGATACAATTAATAAAGGTCATCAGAGTTAATTGTAAGCCAATTAAAACAAAAGCGTCTCTGGTTTTCTTTACTTTATCCGTTGATATCTGATCTTATGTTTGTTTGCTAAATATGTTTTAATAAACCAATTCACTCTTTCTCTTTTCTTTTTTTGCAGCACGAGGCAAACGGGACCAGCCACCGACTGGGAGATGGTCCGTTCCATTATGCTACGGTGGAATTGTCATTTAGATTAGGCATTAGGCTTACGCAGTTCTCCGCTTAGTATATAAATTACATTGTATAAAAAAATGTATTTCCCTTGTGCTAAGACTGTGGCGCTCACCCACAAACACACACACACAAACACGCACATATAAATATTGTATTATTAATTTTATGGTCTAAAAGTTGGATTAATGTTTATAAATTGTATGTATACATAATTGTGATTTAAGCGATTTTATCAAAGCTGCATTATGCAATACTATATAAAATTCGTCAGTAGTCTTTAAGTGCAAACATGCAATATTTGTTGTAAATTACCAAAAAAAAAACAAAAAACAAACAAACAAAAAACAAAACATAGCAGCGAGTGGAAATGAGTGTAACAAGTGCCATTAGGACTAGCAGCTGGAGCGACAGCGCGACTACAAAATTTCAATAGACAAACACACACATTAGTAAACCAAACCCAGCGGGCAACATCATATTTGACCAACAACCTTTGCTTAATGTGAACTTGAAAACCAAATTTCGACCAAAAAGGAAGCATATAATTATATCGCAAAGAAATCTAAAAACTTGAAATTTTTTCAACCAAAAAACGAGCTTAAGTTAAATATATGATCGGTCTTCGACACAGGGCAAAACAAAGCAATATTTAATTCAAAATTAATGTTCGCAGGGAAGCGCAACTTTTTCTAACAAAGCACGAGCTTAATTTCAATATTCTTCAAAACGAGCATTAATCAGTCAGTGCTTTTTTCAAAGAAATTTAAAAACGAAACTTTTTGCGCATATTTAATTCAAAATTGCAATTTTATGTCTTTAATTAAATAAACGCTAAACGGATTTTAAAACGATCATTAAACGGTCACATACAATCCAAAAAAGCGTTATATAAGTGAAAAGCAGAGTTGAATGCTCGCAAGGGAACTTAAAATCGATACTTTTTCGAACAAAAAGCGAGCTTTAATTAAATATACGCTAAATGGTCTTTGTAGATCCTTGTTCGCTAAATAACGGAAAATCTAAACTTTTGCGAAGAAAAAAAGATACCTAGGTAAAAATGTTCACTTAGTTGACACACATGCGGCTGAAAGATCAACTGATAGCAGATCTTCAAGCTGATCTTGACAATTAAACACTCTTCCTGGCACTGGTTTGATCTTTAAAAATCAGTTTTAAGTTCAGCTTTGCGTATTTAATCAAGCATGTTTTGTTTATTTCGGTTTGCTGACGTAATAAAATATCATGGTCAGCCGTCAGTTCATCTTTTAGTTACATGTGTGCGTGTGCCTTTAAAAACGAAATTTTTGCGGACAAAAAGCGAACTTTAATATAATATTTTCTTCAAAAGGGGCTTTCAATTTGCTTACAGTCCATGTTAGCAAAGTAAATAAGCAAACTTTTGCGGACAAAAGTTCTACTTATAAACGCAAGAGAGCTTAAACTTTCATTAAATAATTGCCAAACGAGCTTTGGAAAAGAGCGTGTTTACGAATCCTTGTTCGCAAAGGCATCTTAAAAACGAAGCTTTGTCGAACAAAATCCAAACTTTTATTTAATATTCGCCAAACGAAACTTTTTCAGATTAATAAAGCATATATAATTAGGTTTATGAATCAAGCTTTATACACAAAAACGAAACTTTTCAAATTTTTAATGAATAATTCCATAGATGTTCGCAAAATAACTTAAAAGCGAAACTTTAGCGAACAAAAAACGAGCTTTTTAAAAATTAGAAACATTTGCCAACAAAAACCAAACTTTTCAAAACCTAAAAACGGATTTTTTAATGAAAAATTCCATAAATGCTGGCAAAGGAACTTAAAAGCGATACTTTGCTTTCATTAAATATTATGAGCTTTTGAGCTCGAGTTTTAAGCCCAAAAACGAAACTTTAAAACCCAAGAAACGATTTTTAGTTTAAAATTTGATAAATGTTTGCGAAGAACCTTAAAATCGTGACATTTGCAAACTAAAAGCGAACTTTTATTAAATATTAGCTAAACGAGCTTGTAAGCTCGATATTTGAACCCAAAAACGAAACTTTTGTTTAGCCAAAATCGGTTTACATAAATGTTCGCAAAGGAACTAAAAATCGAGACATTTGCGAACAAAAAGCGATTCTAACTGACAAATTAATTTTGCCCGCTGGATACCTAAGCCCCCTAACCCCCCTCATATACACCATAGTATGTATGTATATGTGTGTATTAGTAGATAATCCTTACAATTCGTCTAAATGTTCAATGAATTCCATTTTAAATTTTAGTACAAACATAAGACTAAACAATTAAATAGACATTTCCTAGTTCCGCAATTTTACCATATGCAATGTGTGTGTCAAAGATATCTAACTATATAAAGAGTATATACATACATATATATATATGTGTAAATATACACCCAAAAAAAGAAGAAAAACCTAGTCCCAACGGGAATTTTAAACTTTGCCAAATTTTAAATTTCCGTATTTTTTAAAGTAAAAATTTACCTTAGTTGAAATAATTTGTATACTCTTTCCCCTAGTCTCACTGGCTCACTCCATGAACAAGTGAACCAAAAGGAGCACAAATCACACAACGAAATATCGCTTTGTCGTCTGGCTGGGAAAGAGTTTAATTGTAGCTTAATGAAATTGCATAGTTGTAGCTTAGTAATATCGTTTCCACTGATATTATAGTTGAAATTTTTTTACACAAAACACTTTTTTCTGCAATTTGGAGAGCTTACTCTTTGATTTTGGTTCTTCTAGCTTAAAGTCTATGGCAACGAACTAAAAAGTATTCGCATAGAAGTATCTTTAGATATATTGAAACAGAGACATACCCGATCTAACATAATCCCAAGCGCATTTAACGATTTAACGAACAACTGAAACTTAAGTCTTATTAAAGTGGAAAAAACCAAAAGAAAACTAACCAGTAGCATAAATTTTTATACGCAACTTTTATTGCAAAGGAAAACCAACTTTGATCCAACCTTATAGTTATATTATACAAGAAGAATTGGCGCTATTTCAATTAACAGAACTTAAATGTAGTGCAGTAATTATAAATATCGATATATACACATATATATACAAATAACGATCATTTTGAGTTATGTTGTGCACAAAATTCCAGAATAAGTTTTATGCGAAAAATTGATATTTAATAATTTCTTACATAAATTAGTTGTAACCAAAAGAAAAAAAAACAATGTACGATTTAGAATGATTTATCTATTTGCCCGCTCACAGTTGTATGTACCATACTATAATTACGTTTAGCCTTGCACTGTAATTTTTATTTTGTGTTGTTAAATATATCGTTATTTACTTATTCGACCAAAGCCAAAGATATTTAATATTTACCAAGTGGGAGAATTGAATGGGTTTGTATTCGATCGAATCGAATAAAGTTGCAACCAACTTCATTTTGAAGCCTCACCACTAGGCTTTTATAGCCCGGCGGTGATATGTCGTTTTGAAGCTTACTCGTTATCCCCCAGGCAATTGGAAGACACCATAATTCTTGTAAATTCGCGGTTTATGGAGTGTTTTTTTTCGGATTTTTTGGTGAGGGGTAGCTCTACTAAAGAATTACCCAACTTAATTTGTGTTTTTAAGGCCCTCTTCTGGTCTAGAGGGCTCAATTTTACATGTTTTTTTTTTAAATTCGTGGAAAGAAATCGGGAAGAGATTTTTCAATTTTGTTTTTTTGTATTTGGTTGCACAATTCATTATAAAAAATACAAAATTAAAAATTTGTAAATGTGAGGGCTGTTCAAAAAGTTCTCGGGATCCAAAGTAGGCTCTTCCAAAAAAAAGAGGTGTCGATGGTATCCACGTTTCCGGGAGTTACATTATCAGAAAGCAAAACGGAAGATGGGAAGTTGGTTAGTATGAATGCCTTCATCGTCCATAGCAGAATTGTGAGAGTAAAATTGAGTTTGAAAAAAATGTGGCCTTGAAAAACGAAAAATCGATTTTTGACAATTTTTTTTGCAGTCCAGTGTTTTTTCTCAAAGATTGTGGTAGGGACGATAGCCACGTTAATTCTGCGTCCCTAATGCCCTACGTCATCAAAGTCGGTTCGGTAGAACTTGAGAAAACGTGGGCACCATTTTGAAAAACGTGGTTTCGAGATAAAAGCGTATAAAGTTTCAAGTAATTTGAAAATTGCTTGTTTTATCGAAGACAAGGTCAACAAAATGGCTGTATTATCATCTAAAGTATTTCGACTTTTGACTTCAAGTCTTGAATCGTAGCTGACTTATGAACGAAGCCTTTTGACTCCACGAAGGTGGTCAGTTGACAGGTCCGGAAAGCGAAATAAGCTACTTTCTGCCGTAGCATTGTCTTGCTGAATCCATTGACGGTTATGTTCTGTCCGTCCTCATTTTTAAAGAAATACGTACCGATGATTCCAGCGGCCTATAAACCAAACCAAACAGTGCATTTTTGTGGATGTTCAATAGTCTCTTCGGGTTGCTCATATCGGCCCAAATGCGTCAAGCGTAATCATCTGAATAAATCACTCTTTAATCAAAATTAAGTAAATGGTAAATGTACGATTTTAATCATAAACAATTCTGTTTGGCGCAAATTATTTTAAAGCTAAGATATACGATATTATCAAAGAGAGTGTCAAAGCCTCAAAAAGCCCATTAAAGGTTAAAAATGGTCTTCTTAAGCAACTTTAAGCTCACATTTCCCGAAAATCTTGCCATGACGGAGCATTTTCGAAAAAAAATATTCGAGTTCAGCGCAGGAAAATCATCTAGAATCATTACCAACCCTTTAATATACCGGACCTTATTGCCTAGTGTAAGTTTCAAAAACCACAATTAGGTTTTTTAAGTATGAGCAGCTTGAAAATATAAGATAAGATCATAAGATAACGATAACTGAAGCTTGACAAATAGTACAAAATTATTGATTTTTCCGGCGTGAGTAAAATTTACAAAATTTTCGCGGCTAACTCATCTAGTAGTTTTATTCTCGAGTTTAACTCGAGCTTAAGAAATAAATGTGCAAAATCGGGGTAAATTTATTATCCCTATTTATACATAGTAGACGACATTTATCAATTATGGAATTAAAACCCACACAATTTTCCCCTTAAATCTACAGCCAGATATCCTCCCGGTATTTGCCTTGAGTACGCAATTCTTTGAGCTTCTCTCCGGCCTGTGACTCGTCCAACTGCAGCACTCTCTGCAGGCACTGGCTTAGTCCTTGACCAATAGACTGCGATATCTTGGCCCCGTCGGCACAGATGTACAGCACAGTTTCGGGTTTAAGCAGAAAATCGATAAGATTCTCTGCATCCTCCTCGAGCAATTGTTGCACATACTTGGGTGAAGCTTCATCTGACCGAGAATAGCACAGGCGTAGTCGCTGCAGCACTGAGGATTCCTTCCAGCTTAAAAGTTGTTCCCGCTTGAGTAAGGCCTGAGGTGTTTTGGCGCCCACATATAACCAGGTGGAGTGCTGGTTGCACAGCTGCTGCTTATGTGCTAAAAAGCCCAGAAAGGGCGCCAGACCTGTTCCCACAGCTATTAGAATTTGATCCTGCGCTGTATAACGAAAGGCATTGACTAGGCGGGGATAAATGTAGATCTGGGGCTTGGGTTGGTGGCGTTTGGTCTCCAGCATGAGGGTTGTTACACCCGCCTTGGGCTCTCTTATGGAATAGATGATGCTGACGCCCCGAGTGTTGATGCGGCTATTGGCTATGGAGTAGGGGCGTGGCAGCAGACGGGGCAAATGTTCTACCAACAAAGCCAGTGTGGGTTGGCAGCTACCGCAGAGCTGCAGCAAATCTACAGTATTTAGACCACGCTCGAGTATAAGCTCTTGGTAAAAGGCCGAGCCCTGTTTGGAGGAGAGGCTGCCCAGAAAACTGCGCTCCTCTGCATCACTCGTACATGCGGCCAAAGCACTAAGGAATTGTTTCTGTGGTACACCATTTAGAGACAGACAATGGGTGAAAATCTCTCGAGGGCTTGTTGAGGGTGGAATGTGGGCGGGCACTTTAGCACCCTTCTTGGCGCAGTTCAAAGCAAGTTTGACAAGACATCTATCATCTGCCTGTGAAATCAAGTCCAGACGCTGCAAAAGCTTGGCCACGTAGTCATAAGAATTGCTGGGCAAAATGGCTAAGGTATCGCCGGGCTCATAGGAGGAGTTGTCAGTGTCCAGTGTTAGCTGCACCACACGCTTGGTTGAGGTTGCTGAATCTGCTTCCACCAGAACTTGGCTGTCTATGATGTTCACTGCTGTGGGTAAACAGTCAGCTCGGGCAAATGGAAACTTCAGAGAGTCGCCACAATTCAGTGGGCCACATGGAGAATCGGTCTATAGAAATGGAAGGTTAGTAAAGTTTCGTACTGACAATAGATTAGGCTTACCTGCTCCGAATCAATGAACTCTACTTCAAGATTGCTCACCAGTGCTTTGGCAGGCACATATTCTTTTAAGATATAGGCCCCAATCTCCACATAAAGTGGATCAGAGGAAACCATGGTTAAAGATTTGTTATTGTTTATTACAATTAAAGTGACCGTTTGCTAGTTAGTTAAATATTGTCAAAAACAACAAGAAACTTCCAGTAAATTCGCCACTGTGGCAGCGCCGTCGCCGCCGGTCTGGCAAAGCCGTTCCTGACGATCCGGCAACTCCGTTGCAGGCTTATTTATTTCTCAAAACTCAGCATGGCAAATACAGCTAACAGCGATGACGAGTTCCAGGATGCGCTTAGCGAGCCGGAACCTTTACAACAGCCATCGCCAAGTGAACAAGATATTGATGAGGTTATCTCCAAGCACAGCACCCTTCGACTAGAAGACGAACCGGATCAACCGGAGGAAGGTGCAGCTGGCAGCGGCGACCAATTGCAGAAGCCTCTGGAACCCGACGGCGAGCTGGAGCTTGAACAGTTGAAAGATCTGGAGAAGCAACTAAGTCCTGAACAACTTGTGGCCAACAAAGAGAAGGCTGCCAAACTGAAACTGGAGGGCAATGAGCTGTTCAAAGAGGATAAGGCGCAACAGGCCATTGAAACCTACACGGAGGCCCTGAACATTTGTCCCTCCGACAACAGCAAAGAGCGGGCGGTGCTGTTTGGCAACCGAGCCGCGGCCAAAATGAAGCTTGAGGCCCACAAATCGGCCATTGATGACTGTTCCAAGGCCATTGAACTATACCCCGAGTATGTGAGAGCTCTGCTGAGGTGAGAGTGAAAGGGAATTATCTGAAATAAGCCTTCAACTAAAATTTAATAATTTTGCAGACGCGCTAAGCTGTACGAGCAGGACGATAAACTCGATGAGGCTTTGGCCGACTACAAGCGTGTGTCCGAACTTGATCCTGGCCAGCGAGAGGCGGGCGAGGCACAGGTACGCCTGCCACCACTGATAAATGAACGCAACGAGAAACTCAAAACGGAGATGATGTCCAGCCTAAAGGATTTGGGCAATATGATATTGAAACCATTTGGTTTGTCAACGCAGAATTTTCAAATGCAACAGGATCCCAATACGGGTTCATATTCCATTAATTTCAATCAAAAGCCCAGCTAGTTTTAGTTTTCAAAATTCTGTGTAAAATAAATGCGATACAAAATTAGGTGCCTCACCTTGTGATATCACCCAGCTGTTCATTTAGTGTGACCAGACACTTTCAATTTGAGCTGAAGCAACAGCTGACTGTGACACTTGTCAAAGTGGCAAGAAGAAGCTGTAAAATCGCTAAAAATCGCAATAAATAAATTTTACAATTTAAATTGATTTGTTTTATACGGATATGCCTTTGATCGACTTACCATTAGCCAGTTGAGTCTCTGCACCGAATATGTTTCGCAGTCGAAGTTGGTTTGGCGGACCTTGGAACCGTCCCAAGAATCGCCTTTCGCTCGAGCACCTGAAGTATTTGTGTAGCATTTTGGAGAAAAACACAACCGTGTCCGAAAACAATCGTGGCCTGCTGGTGGAGTCATTGCGTTGCATTGCTGAGATATTGATTTGGGGTGATCAGCATGATTCCCTGGTCTTTGAGTAAGTGGCTGAAAAAGCGGGCGTTGAATGCTCACTGTCACCCACCCACCCCCCTCTCTCTAATCTACCACAGCTTCTTTCTGGAGAAGAACATGTTGTCCTATTTCCTGCACATTATGCGCCAAAAAAGCGGTGGCTCCAGCTTTGTTTGTGTCCAGCTGCTGCAGACGCTTAACATTCTCTTCGAGAACATACGCAACGAGACTTCTCTGTGTGAGTGGAGCTAATTCCTTTACAATGTCATTTTATATCAAAACTGGCTTTTGTCTTTCAGATTATCTGCTGAGCAATAACCATGTGAATTCCATTATGGTACACAAGTTTGATTTCTCCGATGAGGATGTCATGGGCTATTACATTCTCTTTCTAAAGACGCTGAGCCTGAAGCTAAACACCCACACCATACACTTCTTTTACAATGAGGTGGGTAACCATAAGAGTTTAAACTTATCAAAACCTCTTTCCTTTTGTAGCACACAAATGATTTCCCTTTGTATACGGAGGCCATCAAATTCTTCAATCATCCCGAGTCCATGGTACGCATTGCCGTGCGCACCATTTCGTTAAATGTGTACAAGGTGCAAAACTCCAGCATGTTGCGTTTCATCAGAGACAAGTATGCTTTCGCTTTTGCTAAGCCTGAACTTCTTTTAATCTTTGTATTGTCTCAACAGAACGGCGGCTCCATACTTTAGCAACTTGGTTTGGTTTATTGGTAAGCACATTTTGGAGCTGGACACCTGCGTGCGCACCGACATAGAGTGAGCTTGGCCCTTATTAACAGACAGATCCTTTTCTAATCATGCCTTCCTTGCAGTCATCAGTCCAATCAGAAGTTGTCGAATCTGGTGGCCGAACATCTGGATCATTTGCATTATTTGAGCGACATTCTTTTGTTGGACATCAAGGATCTTAATGCAGTGCTTACCGAGCATTTGCTGCACAAACTGTTTGTGCCACTCTACATATTCTCCCTGACGCCAGCACCGCCGCCTCCCTCCCTGGCATTGGTCACTGCGAATCTGGCTGCGGTTTTGAATCGTAATGTCGATATTGACATACAGGAAATGCACAATCCGCGTGTAAGTTCTATAGTGGCTCTGTACCTGCTGTCCTTGGTCTTTCTGGTGGTCACACACGCCCCCTTGGTGCATGCCCTGGCCTGGGTGATCCTAAACGGTGATCACAGTGTGTTCAAAGAGGGCGCAGCCGAGATACTAAATTCGTATGTGGAGCATCGTGAGGTTGTGGTGCCCGGATTTGGTGAACCGAACGAAAGTCTTGAACAGGCTCTGGACACGGTCACCGGGCAAACGTCTACATCCAGCTATGCCAGCGAGGATAGCGGAGTGGAGTCTGCAGCAGCCACCGAAGTGGAAACGGAGGGCAAAATGCGCAACATTACCGACGAGGAGAAGCAAATGTTGCAACAGTCAACGACACCGTCTGCGTCCGCAAGCATTGAATATGCTGCCAATCCATTTCTTGACACTGTTCTACATGCTCTGGACTGCACAGACAATGACTATTTGGCTTTGTTGTCATTGTGTCTCATTTATGCCATGTCGCACAATCGAGGTAAGGCATGTGGGCGGACCGTAGCCTACTTTCATTTTCATACTCGAGAATCCTGCATGAGAAGAAGGGGGGAGATATCTTAACATTTTCATATTTTTTCAATTAAATTTAGTCATTTATATATCAGAGTTCTGTGCTCAAATCGAATTCTTAAAAATACTTTCGTCAAGTTACGACTCTTCAAAATAAAACCTGAAATCTGAAGAAACACAGGCTTGAAAATTGACGCCACCAGTTCATTGTATTTTCAAAGTATATAAATAGGCAAAGCTTCAATAACAAAATCAAGTTAAATATGGAAAACAATGCTAACAGTATGTTAAATTGGTATTTGCTGTGATTGTTGTTATTGTTTATTGTGTTTTTAGCAGAAAAATGTCAGATGTAATTGTGTTCCGTAAAGTAATAATTTTGTGGCGTATGCAGGCGCAAGCAACTTAAAATGGCAAGTTATTTGTTAAAGCCTCTGGCAGAGATCAATAAAAGAGAGTAAATATAAAAGGATTTGTCTCTCATATCAAACGATATCTGCCAAAATGACAAAGACATCTGTCAAGATTCGAATCGATTCGGAAGTGAAAATCGATAAAGAAAATACTGCAAAACCAATATTTTTCTACCAAAATTAAGCAATACTTAGGGAGGGTTAAGATTAAGAAGAAATTGGCTATTTTGATATTGATAACAGAATCGTGGGAATACTCTATACTAAACTAGCTGAACCCACCGCAACTTTTTTGAAGTAAAGACAGTCAAACGTTGTCGTTATAAATGAAAACGTATCCGTGGTACCCAATGTCACCAACTGTATAAAAGGCAGAAGTGCGTTCGGCGCCTTAAAGTATAGAAATGATCAGGTGGCGGATCAACACGGAGTCACATAAATATGCGATGAACACACAGATCCAAGAGGATGAAGTAGTTAGCATGGTATGGAAGAGAAGCTTCGCTTGGCGGATGATCAAAGTTTTCTTTCGCAGAATTTGCCGAAATACGGCAGTCGGGTCCCGACAATTGGAAGACGCTAAATTAACGTTTAATCTTCTACAAGGTTTTAAAGATGGGGCGGTGTTTGGACATTGAAAAATCACATTTTAAATCATAAAATTTCATTAAAATTTTCCAACATCAAAAACACATTTAAACTATTTCGTTTCCATCTAGAAACCGAGGTTGAAGCCATCGGAAAAAATAGTTTTTGAGTGCGATTCGGCTTTTCTCGTGGGTGTCTTAGTAGTTACCTACCCCACTAACAGAACTTCTTCAAACTTCAGCCTTATGTCACCGTTTAGGCTCAGTGAATCAGTGAGTCAGCCCGTGTTTTTGATTAGAGCGAGGCCAGTGAGCGGTATTGGTGTTTAAAAACTGCGCTGGTCTCGCAGCGTTCGGGTCGTGTACGGTAAATAACGAATTTTCGTTGAAAAAAGGATAAGTATTAGTAAATTTAATAAAATCAAAATGTCTACTATATGTATATAGATTTTGGCTCACGGTTCTGAAGCCAGTTTTTCACGCCAAGCTGGGAAATGTCTTTCCGCACCTGGTCGTCCCACCTTTGTGGTGGTCGTCCCACCTTGCCCTGTCCCAGTTCTTTCGCATTCCTCTTGTAGTCGATTTTTGCTGAAGCTTGTTCATCCATACGGGTAACAAGTCCCAGCCAGCGCAGCCGCTGTTGCTTTATGCGCTTGACCAGAGCTCATACAGTTCGTCATTCCTTCGGATGCGAAAATCCCCGCCAACTTTCAAGGGTCCATAAATCCTGCGAAGAATCTTTCGCTCGAAAACGCCAATCGCTGCCCCATCCACTGATGATATGGCCCATGCTTCTGCGCCGTATTGCAGGACTGGTATGATAAGCGACTTATATAGCACTATTTTTGTTCTTCGCTTGAGGTTTCTGCTCTTAAGCTTCCTACTTAGGTTTGCGAGCGTGATTCTTCTTCGGATTTCCCGGCTGATGTTGTTGTCGCTGGTTATCATCGTTCCGAGGTAGACAAAGTCCTCTACAACTTTAAAATTGTACTCTCCCATTGCAACAGATTGCCCAAGTTGTGTGTACTTCTGTTTCGAGGACACTAGGTACTTCGTCTTGTCCTCGTTTACCGCTAAACCCATTAGTTTAGACTGCTTCTCAATCTCTGAAAACGCCTTTCTTACTGCCTGTTCGGTTTTGCCGATAATGTCAATATCATCGGCATATGCGAGTAGCATTACATCTTTATTAAAGATGGTGCCCGATCTGTTGGCATTTGGGCACTGGCGCAGTATATACTCCATCAGCAGATTAAAGAAGTCACACGTTAAGGCGTCACCCTGCCTAAAACCTCTTTTGGCATCAAAAGGCTCGGAGAGGTTCGTTCCTATTTTGACGGAGCTTTGAGTGCTTCTCAACGTCATCATGCAAAGTCGAACGTACTTTGCTGGAATACCTAAAACCTTGAACTTTTCGGCGTGTCGAAAGCGGCTTTGTAATCGATAAAAAGATGGCGATGTTCGATGTTTCTCTGATAGGTCTTCTCCAGGATTTGGCGCAATGTGAATATCTGATCTGTGGTGGATTAACCAGGTCTAAAGCCACACTGATAAGGTCCAATCAGTGTACCAATAAGCGGCTTTAGACGTTCACAAATAATGCCAGACAGAACCTTATATGCGATGGGGAGGAGATTGATAAACTGCAGGGTCTCCTTTTTTAAAGATTTTCCCGTTTCTAACATTCAGACGTTTTCCAAAGATCTATGGACTCTCCCGATCTTTTCTTATCAAATTTGCGTTTAAGTGAAACCCAAAAGCAGATTGGGAAGAAGCCCTTACCATTATAAAATATTTTTCATCTTGTCTAGATAGATATTTTTTTGATTGCAAATTTTAGTTTTATATGAATAACATTTAGACAAAATTTCAGGGTCCTAGTTTTTTTTTTAAGGGTTTATGCCACCAAATTGGGATAATCGCCAATAGTGCAATGGTCTATTCATTCTTTTCGGTTTTCAAAAATATTCGTATTTTGATACCAATTCACAAAAAATTAAAAATATTGGAAACGGTTCTATGTTTTAATCGGTTTTTTTCGTAATGTGATTCCGGTTATGGTCCATGTTTAAAACTGAGAGTTAGGACAAAGCTCAATGGTCTCAAGAAAGTTTAGATAAATAAATATTTCTTTGCATTAAAATACAAAACCCTTTGCAAGGATATAAAAATATGCCAACATTCTAGCCTGGTGCGTTAGATATTTTATTTCTAAGAGTGCTCTCGATTGTCTCGGCTTTGATTCCAATCAAGAATTTTTAATAAGGCAGGAGTTACAGGGGGGGCTCATGTGGGACTCGAAACTCATTTGCGCACTAAGCTAACTTGTAACCACTCTCTCACCCAATCTTCTTTAATGCTCATTCAAAAATGCTTTTTATGTGGCACCTGTCCCCCCTCAGATGGTATGTAACTCGTCCACTTGACGTGCTCTAGCCCATCTTGTTGTTTCATCCAGTTAACTAATCACAATTTCTTCTTTCCCTCCGCCCTTTTGAACAGGCATCAAGAACGAGTGGTTTGAGCAGGTTCTATCCAAATCCACACGAAATTCTTTTAGCTACAAAACGGCGCTAATTGAGCATTTGCTGAACATCATCACCCAATCCAGTCAGCCATGTAAGCGATTTGATTTGTAATTTAAATTTCCTCTAAGTCTGTTTGGTTTATGTTTTGAAAGCCTGCCGGATACGCTTGATCACTTTGGAAATAGCCTTGGAGCTGCTGGTGTCCTTCACCAAACCTAGTTCAGACGATGTACGTGGTATTACCAGCACGCAGCAGGATTTGCTCTTTAGTGCACGCAGCCAATCGATGGTTTTGCTGCGCAACTTTTACAAATCGGAGGACATTTTCCTTGATCTCTTTGAGGACGAGTACAATGAGATGCGTAAAGCGCAATTGAATGTGGAATTTCTGTGCATGGACTCTGCTATACTGCTGCCACCCACAGGCACGCCACTGACGGGTATCAATTTCACTCGCCGCTTACCCTGTGGAGAGGTGGAGAAGGCACGACGTGCCATACGCGTGTACTTCCTGCTGCGACGCACGTGCCAAAAGTTTCTGAACGAAAAGGAATCGTTGTTGCCGCTGACGAATGTGGTTAATCTGGTGCAGGTGGAGAATGTGCTGGATTTGAGTGAGTAGCCGAGTCGCTCTACGGTTTAGACTGATTAACTGGAATGCTTTATCGTCCACAGATAATAGTGACCTGATAGCCTGTACGGTGGTGGCCAAGGATAATGTTAAGCAACGACGTTTCCTGGTTATTGATGCTTTGCAATTGATACTGGTGGAACCGGATGCTAAGCTCTTGGGCTGGGGTGTGGCCAAATTTGTGGGTTTCCTGCAAGATGTGGAGGTGCAGGGCGATAAAGATGACTCCCGCTGTTTGCACATCACTGTGCACCGTGGTGGGGTGACCCACAATCGTACACCCTTGCTTTCCGCCAAATTTCTGTTCGATGATCACATACGCTGCATGGCCGCCAAGCAGCGTTTGACCAAGGGACGTAGCAAGGCGCGCCAAAAGAAAATGTATCAAATAGCTCAGCTAATAGAGATTCCGGGTCAGATGGACTCACCGGTGTATGCGGTGGGTGGGACTACAGGTGCAACGCCCAGTGGGAGTGGCAGTGGTAGTTCACGTCATCGCTCAATGTTCTCCACAGCGAATCGAGTGCCCGGCTTTGCGGCCGTATTGAGAAGCAACCATAACACAGCCGGGGTCAGTCGCACTCAAATGGCCCAGAATCGCTGTATAGAGGGGTGAGTAGTCCTAACAAAGTAACCAACTTACTAAGCTAATAATTGAGCTTACCTCAACAGCATACGCAATGAAAACGCTGGACGCTCTCGTAGACGCAGCCCCCAGACCCACTCTTCTAGGGATCAAACTGATCGTTCGCCCAGTATGAGTGCTGGCAGTCAGAGCTCCTCGCAGTCGCGTGAGAATTCACAGGCCCGTAGTATCGGCACACGCTCCTCTCGTGAGAATAGCCCACGTTTGCCCAGGCCGCGGTATGTTTGCTGAAGTGTTCGTGCTTTGGTTTGGTCTCACCTCCGCTTTTTTATTCTTTTAACAGCTCTGAGGAAATTCCCCTGGAGGACTTTCAGCACTCACGCCAAAATAGCCCACACTCCAACCGGGGACAACCTTCGCCCTCTTCACGCTCTCATACTCCCTCCCGCCTACTTCCATACGAGCAAATCTCTGTGCATCAAGGCTTGCCACGTGAAGCAGCGAATGCTTTGAATGCTGTACCTATGGCCAAGGAAGTGCTGCCTGCCCAGAGCTCCGAGGAAACCTCTTTTATTGGCAACATCGATGTGGATGCCAGCAGCACAACCTCCGAGAGCCGACGAAAGGGTTTGATTGAAACGGTTTAAGAACTTAGTTGATAAATTGTAGTATTTTATGACACCAGGGTAAAGAACTTGGATTACTTGTTGCTAGCATATACTCTACTTCTGTTTCCATTTCCCCCGCAAATAAATGATTAATTTGACAAATTTGTAATTAGTATAAAGGTAGCCCCAAAAGGACAAAAGGTAAGAAGCTCCCAAAAGCCATCATACCTAACATAAAGTGTATCACTGATACCAACACGCTGAGAAGTAATGTTTGTACAGGAATGCATCTCCACGGCAATGATATTTTCTTAGTCGGAGACTTTACAAAATTATTATTGCAGATACGGACTACGATTGTACGGCATATCAGCAAAATCCCACAAAGATCTTCATAGGATTATGACGATCTTTTTGATTTCGTCGACTATTTGGGACTTGCTTTGAGTCGTGGTCAATGTTCAAGCCTGAATGTGAGTTATGTTGCTGCCTTTGCTATTTAAAGCTACACGATGTCAGCAGTTCGTCTTTCACGGATGACATTGAGCGCCACAGCAGGTTGACAGATTTTGGCACCACAAACGTTTTTCTGGCTTCTTGGAAGATGTCCTGCAGTCTCTAGCCTCCCACACCTCAAGAGTTCTTACACCCAAACAAAAAATTGAAAATTTCATACTTGGAAACAAGTGTCGATGGTACCCGTGTTTGCGGGATTTACAATTATCAGAAAGCAAAACGGAAGATAGGAAGTTGGTTAGTATGAATGCCTTTATCGTTATTTGAAAAAATGGCGGCCTTTTAAAAACGAAAAATAGATTTTTGACCATTTTTTTTGCAGTCCAGTGTACAAATAAAATTCTGCGTCCATAAAGCTCTACATCATCAAAATCGGTTCGGCAGAACTTGAGAAAACGTGGGCACCAGTTTGAAAAACGTGGTTTCGAGAAAAACGCGTTCAAAGTTTGAAGGAAATTGAAAATTGCTTGTTTTATCGAAGACCAACGGCTACCAAAACGGCTATATCTTTTAAAGCATTTCGAATTTCAGAAAATCCTTTTGGGATAATATTTTTACTATCTAAGCTAAAAAATAAAAAAAATTAAAAAAAAAAATTTTCTAGACCAGAAGAGGGCCTTAATCTAAATACGAAAAATTTGCAAAAAAAGATCGATAATTCCTGAACTAAGAGCTTACTACTCTCAACCCGTAGATTGTTTGTTCTTGAATCAAGAGCTCCACAGGTTCAAGAGTTATATTGTACACATTTTGAATCAAGAGCATGTCAGACTCTAAATCAAGATCGACCATTCTTTAATTAACAGCATGGAGCAATTAGTATTAGAGCGAACATTTGTGCTGCCTCTCACTTGGCCCAAAAAGGTACTTTATATTCTTCTTCTTTCTTCTTCTTTATTGGCCATCACAACCGTTTGACGGTCTGGGCCTCTGCGATTAACGCTCTCCATGACCAATTTCTGACAAAAGCGGTGTCGACTGAACAAAGTTTCTCTTTACTACTCATGCTCCATGTTAAAAGCTTTACCTACTGAAATCCAAACAGGTTCTAAAACCGCCTTGGCCATAAAGAGCGAGACCAAAAAGTAAGTGTGTATTGGTGTACGAATATAAAGCTACGTAAACTAGCTTTGATCTGACCGTATCAAACGCTAGCCATCGACTGAAGAGCTGTTTACTCTAGTGGCCTCAGCTTCGGCATGTGTTCGGCTTGTGTATGTGTAAATACCGAGATATCTTCGGCCCCAGGAGGTCACCAATCGCTATTATAGAGTAAAATAGTTCAGTCTTTAATCAAGAGCATATTATGTTCAAAACGAAGAGCCATCATTATTTAAATAGGAACTGCACATATTCAAATAAAAGATGGTTTGTTCTTTTGTGAGTAAAATCGTTCGTGAGTAGCTTTTACATACTCAAATCAAAGACAGTTCACTCTTGAATCAAGAGCAGGTCAGACACAAAACCAAGATCGACCATTCTTCAATTAAGAGCTTCACCTACTCAAATCCAAGATGGTTTGTTCTTGAATCAAGATCATGTCAGATTACAAATCAGGATGGACCATTTTTGAATAAGGAACTTTACATACTCAAATCCCAAAATGTGCGTTATTGAAGCAAAAGCTTCGCAGATACAAAAATTAGACTATACACTCTTAAATTGAGATTTAATAGCTATTAAAAGTCAAAACGCTCATCTATACACTGAAAAAAAGGGATGGTTTTTGATGATCCTCAGGATATTTTCAGTATCCATTTGGACTGGATAGTTAACTATACTTTTTTGGGATCCACTGGATATTTTCAAAGTCGATTTCCGTTTAAAAAGGATATATAAAAAAATTAGTTCTTGATCTTTATTCTATATCCAAAGGAGCTGAAAAATGTGAAAAGGATATTTGGTAAAAAATGGACTTTGTCGCTAGAAAAAATATGAAGTATAATGCCTTGAATTTATGAAAAAAGAACGTTTATTTATTTAAGAATAAAAAATGATTCCGAAATACAATGGATCGAATTTGCAGCGGTCAATTTTTTTGGCAAGTGCAACAAACAAATCAAACAGAAGTCGACATCTTCGTCTTCTTCCGATGACCAAGACGCCTTCTTCTTGGTACCGCGTTTGGCCGACGGCTTGGCTGGTGGTGTTGCCTGTCGTTTTCCTGGCCGGCTACGTTTCTGGGGGGTCTTCTTCTAGTGAGACACAGAATCACGCTTGGCTGCGCGCTCAGCTGTTTTTTTGCCTTCTCCCGCAAAACCTCGACGATTTTCGGAGAAGTTTGCATTGGCTTGCGACCGCGATTCGGTGGCTTTTTCGGAGAAGTTCCTTGCACCGGCCCAATTTCATCCAACACTGATAAGCGGTTAGCCGAAGACGCTCGTGAAGTGGATGGCTCGGGGGAGGATAACACCTCTTCTTATAGCCCAATATTGGGATCGGAGGAAACGATGTTACGACGCTGATTGTCTTCATCCAGATCAGCTTCTGTGGCGACTTCTACTGCTCTTCGTTCGACAGCCTCAATGAAGTCAGCTTCGGAGAAAGCATCAGGGTCAAACGGACCAATACCGGAAAAGTATTTTACGCTTCATGTGAGAGAGGTAAAAAAACACACAATGTTTGATGGAGTTCGTTGGCTGCAGTCTTGAACGAATTCCAACAAAACCGAATCAACAACGGACGAAACATCTGCAAAATTTGCTCTGAATTTCTCTAAATACCGGATCAAAGTAGTTTGAGGAAGCCCATATTCCTTGGCTGTAGCTTTGACGGCCTTCTTATCGATGAGGCATTGCTTATTGGCATCGACCAGCCCATTAAAATTGATATTTGTTGAATCGGACGATTTTTTTGGTGTTGACATGGCTAATAATGCACAAAAATTCACAAAAATTTTGTAAAACTATCTGTAACTAGCATAAACAACGATATTTGACAGTTTTATGGCCAAACACACGCTTTAAACACAAAAAACGAGGGTGTCCACAACCGGTGCAAAACTGTGTCCATTCTTGGAAATGGTAGCCATTTTTATTTTGTTCAGCAAATTTGCACGACACAAACATTTCACTGAAACTTGATATCACATCACAAAGTACACTTAATGCACTAAATAAAAAAGTATAATACTCACCTCTTTTCAATGTTTTGCTTCGATTTAACGCAATGTGGAAATTGAAAAATATAGAAACTCGGAAAAATTTTCACGATTTTTTTTTTGCTCACAGCAAGAAACCAAATGCATGTTTACACTTCGGTATTGGCTCAGATTATGTGTACTGTCAAACTATAAGTTTGACATTACTCAGTTTGGCGGCATCTGTTACCTGTCAAAAAATAGACTGGGGTGTCCACAACCGGAGCGTGTCCACAACCGGAGACTCTCCCCTATCTTTTATTTTCTGTGTCTTTTATAAAACAAAGTCTTGTGTGTTGCACTATTTATAACTCAAGAACGGCTGGACGGATTTTTAAAGTCTTTGATATGTTGCTCGCTAAAAGCCAATCGGTGCAAAATGTTATAATCAGTTTAGATTATCATGAAGATTTAATAGTTGGCAAATACTGACCGTAAAACAGGATTTAATTTTTCAAAATGTTAGGAGTTTTGAAAATTACGAATAAATATTCTTTAATATAGAAGGTGTACTTCAAACGGTCAAAAAATCTCCAATTTGGCAAAATTCATATATTCATAAAATAACGAAATTGGCAATGTAGTAGTAAATGTAGTTGTCACTTTACTCCTTCGTTTTGTGCTTAAAATAATAAAGGGGTCGCCGGGAATGCTTCCTTATTAAAATTTCGTGTCGGGATCGAATGTGATCCAACAATCTATTTTTATCATATTTTATTTCTTAATGGATAATCACAAATTAAATCTATTTCGCTCTATAAATAATCTCGTTCTTCCTGAAGCTCAGCCATAGCGACTACGTTGATATCTGTCCCGATAGGTGCCCGTTTGATAGACCGGCTGCACCTGACCCGTCAGCTGTTGAATGATGCCGTTGACAGTTGTGGCTACGCCGCCCACCAACTGAGCGGGTGTTACGGGTGGCTAAAGGGAAGATGGGCACCATTAAAAGTCAAAGCTAGCCACATTAAACCACAAATCTTACCGCTCCAGCTGAGTCATAGTACACTCGATTGGGTGGTGGACGCCTTACTGGTATGGGATTGCCCACATAGTTGGGATCTACGGCCGGATCGCTTTGTACATCCCCACCAGCAGTAGAGAGTGGACGCACTGGATCGCTGGCAACGGGAATGGCGGCGGGTACCGTGGCTGCTTGTAAAATGCCCGGAGCAAACAAAGATAACCAAGTGGCAAATGGAGCATACGGACGTACAGGTATGGGCACAGGTGCAGCAATGGGGTCGGATAATAGACCACCACCACCAAAGCCTCCACCATAACCACGACAACCACCGGCCTGCACATTGTACACATTCACATCGAACAGAAAGCGTCCCTGCTCTTTGGCATCCTGTTGACTGTCACCTTTGGCATCCCGTCCAAAGGGACGGCAGGGACTGCCATAGCCCCCATAGCCACCACCATATCCACCGAGAGCAGCTGCCGCATAGGGTCGTGCCAGACGCTTCAGTTTCTTCTTCAGCAACAGCGTTTTCTCATCGCCAACTTCATCTAGCTCCTGATTCCCAGCTCCCGCAAATTTGGCATTCTCCTTATCCGATTTGCTATTTGGGTTCTCGCGTCCATAGCGCCGGCTGTACGTACTGTAAGCCGCTGTGGACGCCGGCACTCTTCGTTTGGCATAATCCGCATAATAGTTCCTCGAATAGGCCAACGACTGACCCACGACTCCTGTGAGGAGGAGCATTAGCACTAACTGCATTTTCGCGTTGCGTACACTTCTGTTCAGTTGGCTCGATGGCCACACACTATGGCACTAGCTCCGTGCACGCCCAAACTTATCACCTTGCCATGTGTGCAAAAAATGGCCAATTTTTGTGGCTCTTCCCTTAGAAGGCAGGCGATTGCATAATGCCCTTTTTTTTAATATGGTTCGCATTTTTCCAGCGCATTGTTTTGATATGCTAATTTCGGCCGCCCACCCAACCAGCCGGCATCATCATCATCATCGCCCACATGGCCCAAAAACTTGTTACACTCCACGACTCTGCGAATCATTGACCTGTGCCTAATAACGCCGCTCGGCGCTCTCACTTGCCGTTGTGGATTTGCCAAATATGTTTCTGGAAAAGTGGGTCAATGTCGCGTTGGGTTGTTTGCTTTTACAGTGGGAACCAACATAATTAATGAGGGGATGTACACGTCTGTTTAACATTAATCATACGCTAATTTAAGATTGACTACTGTCTACACTGTTAAGCTCTAGATCTTCCACATTTGGGGTTAATTGCAGCTGATTAAGCAAAGATGTAAGTTGAAGTTGGTAAAATGCAGTCAAAAGAAGTGTTTTTCGAAGAAAACGTGCGAGTTGGCTCCTGTTGTTCACACCAAGCTTAGCCATTTCTTGGGATCCAAACCTTGTATTTATAAGTTTTCTATGCTTTGACATTATTTCACCAAGTTTTATGAAAATCGAACAACTACAGGGTCGTCCATTTAGGGCCGATTTCTGTTCTCCCAGATAGCTTGTCATTGATTTTACACTGTTATTTGTTAGTTTATGTGACAAATAGCTCTATGTAGAAGATGTGAAATCGGCCCTAAGTGTTTGGAATTTTAAGTATTTATAATTTGACTTTAAAATCATCAAATGTCATTTGGAAAGCGACATATTATATTTAGTAAAAACTTTGACAATTACAAAATGGGTAGCTATTCGCTTAAAGAAAGTTTGAAAATATTAAAAACATATTTCCAAGTCAAACTTTGCGAAATGTGAAAAAAAAAACAAGTGAG
The DNA here is from genome assembly GCA_018904275.1 of Lordiphosa clarofinis. Classification (NCBI taxonomy): domain Eukaryota; kingdom Metazoa; phylum Arthropoda; class Insecta; order Diptera; family Drosophilidae; genus Lordiphosa; species Lordiphosa clarofinis. Next base: position 1,118,360 of record JAEIGQ010000067.1, on the reverse strand, counting down.
AAAGTCGGTCAAGCCCGACTATAACATACTCTGTACCTGTCTCTTTCTCTCTCTCTCTTTCTGTCTAGGAGTTGGTGGGGGAAGGTGTTTTACTTATTTGCTTCAAGGCTGCAAACCACTAAACTTTTGCAGAAGGTTCGGTCCGGAGGTTCGAACCCGTAGTGAAGACAAAGGTTCGGTTCGCGGACCGGTTCCTGAAACCCCTGAACCCAAGGTTCTGGTTCGAACCTCGTTTCGCTAGAACATAAAAGATAACAAATCATATTTCTATTTCGATTGTATAAAATTATGTCAGCTAAAGAATTTAATGACTAAAATAGTAATTGAATTCTTAGGGCCGTTTTCTCATGTTTCTGTTTTTGCAAATCCACCTAGATTTGCAAAAACAGCAACATGAGAAAACGGCCCTTAATCTGTCATTTAGAACTTTCGAGAGCTGCTTAGCTTAAGTTAATTAGTATTATAACTTTTAAGCGCTGTTCATCTATATTAACTTTTTTTCGTTCAACTGATACCTAAGCAGCACAACAAGTATAAGTAGTTAAGGCTATAATTTTTAAGTCCTCGGTTTTGGGAACATTTTGAAATCTCGGGTTTAAGAGCACTGAGAATTTCAATATCCCTGATTTAGCTCCCGTAATGCTCCTAAGGGTTTTCACCTAGACCACTGTAATCTTGTCAGGTGAGACTTCGCCGCGATACCATAAATTTGGCTATATCACCATATCGGAGCTAGAATAGCCGTGAAGTTGGGACTTTATTCTTGAGTGACAGCTTTTTTGGAGTTCCGGAGCCATCCCATGCGCCGTACTTTAGCAGCCACTGCCTGAGCTATTGCCTTGATCCGGTGTCTAAAAGTCAGTCTTCTGTCGAGTGTCACCCCAAGGTATTTATGGGCTGCTTTATGCTTTATAAGCTGACCATGCAAGAATAATCCCGGGCAGGTCCGTGCTTATGGCAATGTTCCATTTAGCCGCCCAGTTGCCAAACATATTCTAGTAATTTTGAATAGCATCAGTGGCTGATTATATGCATTTAGGAACACGAAAAACACATTGTAATAAACAATGCTTTGTGAAAGATTTTAAAAGAATTACTCCACATGAAAAGCAAGCGATATTAAAGTCACCTGATTGTGAATCGTTCAGCTTTAAAGAAGTTTTATAAATTGGCTACTGCAAGTTATATACATTTTGAATTACTTTCCCAAACATATGTTTTTAGGTGAAGTCTTTTCTAAGGAACTCTAAATGCAAAAATCTTTAAGATTTAGTTAGCATTTGCACATTTTGTGGATTGAGTTCACCGCGTCACACAGTCTAGCACTAGTTTTTTAGACTTTTCTATAAGCAATAGATTTCGTATTGTGTGAGTAGAGAGTTTTCTACAAATTGTGCGACCTCTAGAGCGTGTACAGCATATAAATAGTGATCGTAAAAATCTGACATAGGATTGAAGAACTTCTTGAATGATACCAGATAGATTACAAAAAATCTCTGTTTGTCTCTGCATGTGTCGTTAAGAAAAACTACTTTATTTTGTGAACCGAAACTAATTTTTCGAAAAAGTGGTCCGGTTCGGGTTCAGGTTCGAGGGGGCAAAATTATGGGGGGTTCGGTTCATGGTCCGGTTCGGGGAACCCAAAAAACCCGAACCGAACCGGTTCTAAGGGGTTCGGGTTCGGACCGGTTTGCAGCCTTGATTTGCTTATAACTTGAGATCCGCTCATCCGATCTCTATTATTTCTTACTAACTATCTCTAGAAGGTACAAATCGTCTATCTTCAAAACTGTAGGAGATATAACGTTATTTTCAAATTGCGGGGGGCGGGAGGGGGTCGTGGCAAAAATTGAAATATACTTGATCTGCCTGCAAGTATAAGAAGCATTTGTCCCATACATGTCAAACCTCTATCTCTTACCATCTCTGAGATCTGTTTGTTCTTACGGACGGACAGACGGACATGGCTATATCGACTCGGCTGATGATGCTGATCAAGAATATATATTCATTATATGACCAGAAATGATTCCTTCTACCTGTTACATACTTTTGCACACTTAATCTACTCTATGTACCTTTGGTACAGAGTATAAAAAAGTCTTAGTAAGAAAAACTTTGTTGTTTCCTTTTTTTTTTTTTTTTTTTTTGGTTTAAGTTTTTGGCTATATTTGGTACATAGAACTTAATCTATTTACAAATAGTTAACAAGAAGGACTAATATATACAGGACTTAGACAGTACGGCAAACGCCTGAGATAATTATAGGTGGGGTTAGTCCCAAGGGGACACTTAAGCCAGGTTGATGAGGCGACCCGAAGGACGCCTTCCATGGATCCAGAGGTCAGAGGGGTGTCGTCGATTAAGTCGTCTTCTGAGCCTGTTAGTAGCCAGTTCAGAGGCAAGACTGTTGGTGTGGGCCACTAGTCGGTCATGATACCTGCTGGTATGCAAGTTGATTTGGGCACATAAAGGCAACACATTCAGATCGCGGTATAGGGTCGTATGTCTGACATACCATAGAGCGTCCGCGATATCGTCAATGCCTGGGGCCTTAGTGGACTTAAGTTGTCGGATCTGAAGACGCACTTCATCCAGCGAAATGGGTCTGATGGGAGATAGTGGGCCAGCGTCGGTTAAAAGACCAGCTTGAGTGGTGGCGACATCCTCAGCGGAAGCCAGACTGAAGGGGGTGAATCGTCCCTCTAAGTTGTTGGCAAACTCCTCGACTATCTCCAGGTCAGACCTAGCCCATGACCCGTCTTCCCTTCGAATTACGAACCTTTGTGGGGGCTGTCTCTTGACGTGTCGGGTGCATTTCCAAAGGGAGAAACCTCGGTCCTGCGATGGGTCAATGTTGCGAAGCTTTTCCTCCAGGTATTCAGCCTTTATGTCATAAAGCATCTTTCTAAGAGCATCTGCAGTTCTGCGGTAGTCAGCCACAACTAATGGGTTGCGAGAGGCCATCCATCTGCGACGAAGCGCTCGCTTGCGTCTAACCATGGCGATTACCTCAGGTTTTAAAAGTGCCTGAGGTGGGCTACGGATTCTGCTGGAGGGTCGACCACACGATGCATGCTCAGCGGCTGTGCGGATATTATGCAGAAACAGCTCAGCTGCGTCGTCAACATCCGCAGGTGAGTTTAGCTCCATATCGAGATTAACAATCTGCTCCAGTTTACTCTGGAATCGAGAGATGTTGGCATGTCTGGGTAATATTCTCGGCTTAACACTGATGGTATAGGCTGCCGCTCGAAGTTCTATTACCAACGGTATATGGTCAGAGGATAGTTCCAGCAATCCGTTGATAGCTAAGTTATTCGAACGGATACCAGAGTAGACTGCGAAATCTAAGGCTGATGAGGAAAAGTTGTGGTTAGATGGAAAAAACGTGGGACTTCCAGTTGACAGAACTTGAAGGTTTGAAGAGGCTAGGCAGTCATATAGCGCAGTGCCTCTGGCGGTTGCGAGTCTACCCCCCCACAGGTGGTGATGCGCGTTCCAGTCCCCAGCAATCAAGAATCTGGGACCAAGCTCTTCAAAGAGTTCAGAAAAGTCTTCGGCTGATTACTGTTGATTTGGCGGACAGTAGATAGCCGCAATAACTACTCCGCCAAGATCACTGGCCACTTTAACCGCAACGCTCATAACAGAAGCCCTCGTAAGCGAGCTATGTAGGTGGTACTTAAGACATGTTTTGATAAGCACTGCTGCACCACCTCGCATTCGATCAGCCGGGTGGTTTGCAGAGTGAAGATCGTAGCCTGGGATTCGGAAGAACGATCGCGAGCAGAAATGTGTTTCGCACAGCAGCAAAATGTCCAGCTGATGCCTCTGGATGAACAGCTCTATCTCAAGAGCTTTGGAAATAGCCCCATTGGCGTTCCAGGAGCCTATGCGCAACCCTATACTAGTCATTGCGTCTACCCTGCGGCAAAAAGCTAGATAGCTGAGGGTTAGAAGCGAATTGGGGAGCGATTTGAAGAAGAAGACTAACCAGCGTATTCATGAGTGCGGAGACTTGATCGACTTTAGAAGATAAATCACTGATCTGAGCTTGCTGCTGCTGTAGAATCTGCATATGTGCTTGGTAAGACGTGGAAAAGTTGGAGTTTGGTTGTTGGTAAGGCTGCTGGGGTTGCTGTTGCAACTGTTGGTGATTTTGGTTTTGACTCTGAGGTAGGATGGAATGTTGGTGTGGTATGTTTTGCAGTTGATGTTGGTGTTGCTGGTTATTTGCCGTATGCGCCCGTTGCTGAGTTCGTTGCGGCTGTGCTAAGCTTGGCTGGGGTTGACGTTGCTGTTGCAGTTGGTGAGGCTCATTTCGCTTCTGCGTTAATTGGTTGTTGTTTCCAATGCTATCGCTCCCAACCTTGCTACTGATCAATATTATAAGCTACCGCATAATTCTGCCAAGTGTGATTCAAATCGGAGGACTATTGGACATAGCTGCCATAGCAACGATCGGTCGAATAAGTAGTTTTAGTAAGAAAAACTTTTTTGTTTTCAAAAATGTCTCAAAATATGCCATATAACCAACTGGCAGGCATATGGCATGCTCCAAGGGTTAGTTAGCTTCCCTCTATTTTTTTATACCCTGTTCCCATTAAAAATGGGAAAAAGGGGATCATGCAGTTGTGCAAATGTATGTAACAGGGAGAAGGAAGCATCTCCGACCACATAAAATATATATAATATATTCTTGATCGGCATCAACAGCCGAGTCGGCTGTATACTCATATCGCAGGCAAATCTTCCCCCATTTCCCCTATGCCGCATATATGACAACAGAGACATTGGTGTTTTCTTATCTTTCAAGTCTTCCAACACGACCATAAATGACTTTTTTGTGCGTCCAAACAGTTACTTGGAGTACTCCGTATAGTGCTTAAATGAAATAACTTTTGGGCGAAAATCAAAGACGGAAATTGGTGAATTTACCAATGAAACATGTTAGATTTATTTTATTTTTTCATTTTGTGTGTAGATGAGGGCTTTGTTTTGCCTTGGTTGAGGGCTTTACTTTGCTTCGAGATGGTGTGTCGCTGTGAGACCCAGCTATTGGTACAGATGTCCCCTTGAATTTAATTGACATGCTAAAATAGTTTATATTCTGATTCTTCTTCCGCAGTTTCCTTAGACTTATCTAACATCTTTAATGGTTGTAGCCAACGTAAAAGTTCCAAAGTTCTTAATTCTGATCGTTAAAAATCACAATTTCTATTATGCTACCAGGCACGTACGGAAACGGTTTCAAGTGCTAATAAAAAGGCAAACAAAATAAGTGAAAGATCAATTGGATTTCCCCCCGATAACTATGAATAAGGAATTCCCAGGCTAGTTCTTAGTCATGCCCCTGGACAACTCATAAATCTCACACCTAAGCCCATTAAATTTATGCACGTCTCGTGTGGCTCATTAAAAGCAATGAAATGAGTGAGAAGACAAAAGCACATGAAGGACAGGACCACTAAATTCACAACAGGGAAACCGGATTTCGAATGTCTTTTACCTTTTATCTTATTTGCGATTTAATAAAACTACTTAAGATCACATTGAGCTAAGGCTTATTTGCCAAAGAAGCCGCCGCCGCCATGGCCTCCTCCATAATAGCCGTTCGAGTACTGTGACTGACTGTAGTGTCCGCCATAGGATCCACCTCCATAGTGATTGTAGCCACCGGGATAATAACCACCACCTGGATAATAAGGACTGTGTCCATGTCCATGCCCGCCGTATCCATGTCCGCCGCCAGGATAGTAACCACCTCCAAAACCACCTCCATAGCCTGGATAACCACCTCCATAACCGCCACCGAAGCCGCCCGGATAACCACCGCCTCCTCCAAAGCCGCTGTAGAGGCCTGCATTAAGTCCAACTCCCGCACTTAGACCCACTCCGCCTCCAAATCCTCCACCCAACAGACCAAACGTGCGTCCCTCAGCTTTGCCTGGAGCCGGTGCTGCTTGGCCATAGCCAGCTATCAGGGTAAGTAGCAAAAACTGAAAATGGAAGTTCAGCCAATGAGCAAGTGCATCGGTCTCCTCAAATGTATGCTTCACACTTACACAACTCAGTCGGGGGGCCATCTTGATTTCAACGCGTCGTTTACGAAACTAAATTGCAATTGTGAAGTGGACAGAGCTTTTATATATTTTTCTAGAAGAAGCCCAACTACGCGCCACGCATTGTCAAGTGATTCTTCCTCCATACGCAAATTGCAGAACAAACGAACAACGAAACGAAATCGAAACCAGTTTGTGACGAAATTATGGAATACCCCAGACAAGTACTCCGAGCCGGCTCAGAATGCGTTAAGTTTTCGACTGTCAAAATTGTATTTTTGTTGTTTTGAGGGTTAAAGTCAGGCGAGTCCAATCGCCGTGGAAGATCAAGTTCACGAAAAACCCAATAAAAATAATCACTAAAGTGGTTGCGTATGCAATCACAAAACGAATTTACAAACCTGCCACAAGAAGATGAAAAACCTGAAATTAAATGCTGAAGTTTAGATACCCTTCAAAGAGATCAACAATGAATAATAAGAACTTAAATGGGCATTAATTGAACCCTGTAATATATCTATATCAGAGATGGGCATGCACACATACCGTCACACTTTTCACACGCATACAAGCACATGCAAATATAAGTAGCTGTCAATGCTTATAGCGTACGTGTGATTTTTGCAGTCGGCCGCGGCAGAAACCTAATGCACGCGCTGCTTTGTGTGTGCATTGGAACGTCGCGACGCGCCCATCTCTGATCTATATCTTTAAAAGAGAATGTCCCGACTGACTGATTCACTGATTGGCAATCATCGCACAGCCTTAACGGTAAGAGAGGGCTGTAATTTGGAGGAGTTTCTGTTAGTGGTGAAAGTGCGTACTGAAAAATTCCACCCGGAAAGTCGGAGAAGGGCAGGAAAAGTTGGTATGGAAAAAAACTCAAATTTTCATCCGATTGACTTGAAACTTGGTTTGTAAGCAGAGTACGCGAAATAATTCGACACGTGTTTCCCGATTTTGGAAAACCCGCCCACGAGGAAAATGGTCGGAAAATTGTGCATGCAAAGAACTATTTTTCGTCCGATTGGCTTGAAACTCGGTTTGTAAGGATAGAATACGAAATGGTTTGAAATGTGATTTTCCGATGTTGGAAAATTTGACCCAACGTTCGGAAAAGTGAGGTCCAAGTGTGGGTGGAATAGGGACATACCTCTTTTCATTGGAAGTGAAGGAAGGCAAGGCTACTCCGGACTTGCGCGCTGCTTCTTCTCCCACCACCCCCATATTGTGTGCCATAGGGGAATCACCCCACCTGACTCGGTTGATTTATGTTATTCAGATAAACACAGAAAAATTTATTCGGGCTTGACTGGGATTTGAGCCCTGTACCTTACGCACTGAACGCATGGGTTGACGCGTTAGCCAATTCAGCCGTTGAACAGTTTTGCAAATGCACGTCTAGAGGGCTACTTATGCTGAGCTGACAAGAGAGAGAGAGAGATAAAAAAAGAGCCATTTGCTCTCTCTGTTAAAAACCGGTTTTGTTGTTGTTTTCGATTGAGAACAACTTTACTCATTCCAAGAACATTTAGAACATGAGTTCTCAAAAATTTTGAGAACGTTAAGTTCTCTATTTAAGTTTATGGCAACTTATTTTCTGAACACGTTTTTCCCCTCTGTGTAAAGATAAAATAGGAAATAATTTGAAATTTGATTTTTGAATGTCGGAAAATCCGCGCTCAGGCGTGAAAATGACAAGAAATGTGGGACGGGTTATATGCTAGTATTTTTAAATTCTGTACTGAACAGTTCTGTATAGAACTATAAACGGTGACATGACAAAAAAATTTTAAGCACTACTTTGAAATATAACTCAGAAGTTTTCTGACATTATATGAATAATGCTACATATAAAATTTAACAAATTTATGCTGTCCACAGAGTGTTTACAAATTTGCTCCTTTAAAATGGGCATAGAAATTCTGTCCCATTTTGGTGGTGTGCTTTTTTTTAGATTTTCGGTACAATCATTGAAAGTCTTGATGTTTTTGTTCAAATCGAAGTCCACCTTGATTTGGCAACTAGGTGGTTTTAGTGCAATTGGTTGTGTCATGTAAGTTGATTATCAATTTGGGCATTTGACCCTCGGTCACACCGGCAGAGCTGAAAACTCACTAATAGTAGGATGGCAGCGCGTCTGCACTCTGCTATTTATTATTGGCGTTCATGAAAGCGATTTAAATTCGAATTAGATTTCGCTTATGGCTTAAACTTCAAGAAATTGCAACTATGCCTGGACCATTCCGTTTGAACTTGCGCTGGTCGCCGGGGTAGTCACATCTTGGTTTAGCCATGACGAATAGAGCGTGGACACTATTTCGCAGTTAACCTTCTCCTTGGAATTTGAGATTATCTTGTACATGAGGGTCTCGCGCACAGTCAGGAAAAAGTCTTCCTCTGTGACCAGCTTGTCGCTGCTTTTGCTATTTAAACCATTTCTGACTCTGTCCACTTTAGGCCGCTGATATGCAAGAGACAGCTAATTCGATTTCCAATTAAAGCAACATATATCTAGTTATTATTTCAGAGATATGGGCAATCATAAGCACAAAAGACCAGTAAACCCCCACCCAATAATATTAAAAGGAGAACAACCTTTCTTAAATCAAGAACATTTTGATTGACATCTTGGTCTTTGGTTAATTCATTTCCTCTGAATTTTGATATCATACAGAGACCTATAGTTTCAAGGACAAATTGGGAAAGCTTAGAACTTCATAGGCTTAAGCCAAGAACATTTTGTACTTATTTTTTGAAGTATTATTATGTTTCAAAAATGTTTTGGGTTTGAATTTTGAGTTCGATGAAGAACAGTTTGCTCTTATTTTAATCGTATGATCAAAGCGTACTATACGAGCGCTGCCCCGACCACGACATAAAGATCGTGCTAGGCGATTTTAACGCGAAAGTCGGGAGAGAAGGAGTTTTTGGATCGACAGTCGGACGATTCAGCCTTCATGAAACAACCTCCGGTAACGGAGAGAGGCTAATAGACTTCGCTGCTGGCCGGAACATGGTCATAAGTAGTACCAGATTTGAACACCTCGACATCCATAAGGCGACCTGGAAGTCCCCTGGTCAACGAACACGAAATCAGATTGATCACGTTGTGATAGACGGAAGGCATTCATCGAGTGTACTAGACGTGCGTGCGATTCGAGGAGCCAACATAGACTCGGATCATTACCTGGTTGCAGCCAAGGTACGCACGCGGCTCAGTGTGGCACATGCCTCACGCTCTAGCACACGTCGAAAGCTAAACGTCGAGAAGCTGCAATCACAAGGGACCTCTGAAGCCTACACAGCTAAACTCGCCCAACTGCTTAGGGAAACCTCCCCATTCCCTTCCGATATATGCGAACAGTGGCAGCGTATATCGCACTCCATGAGTACTGCTGCCAAGGAGATACTCGGTTACTCCGAGCCCCCTCGAAAGCGGTCTTGGTACGACGAGGAGTGCCGACGCGCTACTGCAGAGAAAAACGCTGCCTACAGGAGAACTCTGCAGTCGAGAGTAACGCGGGCTGCTAAAGAGCGATACCTGGAGAAAAGGAAAGAGGAGAAACGCCGAAGAAAAAAGTTTGAGCAGGAAAGGCGCATGCGCGAGGAAGTCGAGATGTTATTCGGCATGAGTGAGACTCGAAAATTTTACCAAAAGATTAAGCAGTTAACAGAAGGTTTCAAGCCCAGAGTCGCACAATGCAAAGACGAACAGGGGAATCTGGTCACAGATCCGCAAGTGGCGCTTAACAAATGGAGAAGTTACTTTTCCAACCTACTGGGAGGCGATGACGAACATGATGCCGCCTTTAGAGAAGTAACGATGCCACCAATCGACAACATAGAGATAGACCCGCCGACCCAACAGGAAGTCTGTTTAGCCATAAGAAGGCTAAAGAACAACAAGTCGCCAGGCGCTGATGAGCTGCCCGCTGAATTGTTCAAGGCTGGAGGCGAAGAATTGGTAAGGTGCATGCACCAACTTCTGTGCCGTATATGGGTTGATGAAAGCATGCCTGACGATTGGAATCTAAGTGTTCTCTGTCCAATCTTTAAAAAGGAGACCCTGCAGTTTGCGCCAACTACCGCGGGATTAGTCTCCTCCCTATCGCATATAAGGTTCTATCCCGCATTATTTGTGAATGCCTTAAGCCGCTAATTGATACACTGATTGGACCTTATCAGTGTGGCTTTAGACCTGGTAAATCCACCACAGACCAGATATTCACATTGCGCCAAATCCTGGAGAAGACCTATGAGAGAAACATCGAAAATCACCATCTTTTTATCGATTACAAAGCCGCTTTCGACACGCCGATAAGGTCAAGGTTTTTCGAAGCCCTGTCTACTTTAGGTATTCCAGCAAAGTACGTTCGACTTTGCATGATGACGTTGAGAAGCACTCAAAGCTCCGTCAAAATTGGAACGAACCTCTCCGAGCCTTTTGATGCCAAAAGAGGTTTTTGACAGGGTGACGCCTTAACGTGTGACTTCTTTAATCTGCTGATGGAGTATATACTGCGCCAGTGCCCAAATGCCAACAGATCGGGCACCATCTTTAATAAAGATGTAATGCTACTCGCATATGCCGATGATATTGACATTATCGGCAAAACCGAACAGGCAGTAAGCAAGGCGTTTTTAGAGATTGAGAAGCAGTCTGAACTAATGGGTTTAGCGGTAAACGAGGACAAGACGAAGTACCTAGTGTCCTCGAAACAGAAGTACACACAACTTGGGCAATCTGTTGCAATGGGAGAGTACAACTTTAAAGTTGTAGAGGACTTTGTCTACCTCGGAACGATGATAACCGGCGACAACAACATCAGCCTGGAAATTCGAAGAAGAATCACGCTCGCAAACCGATGCTATTACGGGCTAAGTAGGGAGCTCAAGAGCAGAAACCTCAAGCGAAGAACAAAAATAGCGCTATATAAGTCGCTTATCATCCCAGTCCTGCAATACGGCGCAGAAGCATGGGCAATATCATCAGCGGATGAGGCGGCGATTGGCGTTTTCGAGCGAAAGATTCTTCGCAGGATTTATGGACCTTTGAAAGTTGGCGAGGACTTTCGCATCCGAAGGAATGACGAACTGTATAAGCTCTATGGGGATACTAGTCTGGTCAAGCGCATAAAGCAACAGCGGCTGCGCTGGCTGGGACATGTTACCCGAATGGATGATCAAGCTCCAGCAAAAATGGTCTACAAGAGGAATGCGAAAGAACTGGGACAAGGCAAGGTGGGACGACCACCTCTAAGGTGGGACGACCAGGTGCGGAAAGACATTTCTAAGCTTGGCGTGAAAAACTGGTGCCAGCTCGCACGGAGCAGAAGCGACTGGCGGACATTAGTTGCAGCGGCCGAGACCGTCAAACGGTTGTGATGCAAGCATCGGGCCAATAAAGAAGAAGAAGATCAAAGCGTACTTAATAAATGCCAAAACTGTCTTAAAAGAAGTATTTTGGGAAAATCAGTTATACCCTCAGTTAAATCCCATACCCTAACTTGGCAATCAAAATAAATCCACAGCAGGCAAAGACAAATGACTTAGGCAACAAACTCGCTTCATTTTTTGCATAGAACGTGCAGCGAAGCATGGGCGGGCGGCTATGTCGGCCAGCATTCAGTTGACTCATTAGCACTTGGCACTTAGATGATGGTTGCTAAGGGTATTTCTGTTTTTTTGTTATTGTGGCGTTGTATAAGACAAGTGCGATACAAATTTGTTTATTCTGTTGAATTGTTGTGCCTTCACTTTCGTTGGGGGGAGTTCAGTCAACTCTTGTTGATCACTTTAGCTGACGTCAACGAGACCCACCCACAGCTTAGATGGATGGTTAACACTTGTCAGGAAGTATGCAAAACTTGGCAGCTTAAAAATATTAAATTCTTGATTCAAGAATACATTTGTGCTCTGTTTTTGCTGGCCTGCTAATGAGTGTATTTCGTCTTAATAATTATAGTTTTCCTTGATTATTTGTAATTATTTGTAGTGTACTTCCGTTTTTATTTTGGCTATAAGACTAGACGTTAGTTTGGGCCCACTTCAGTGACTTGTTAGTTAGCCATGAAGGTGGGTTTAGTTGGTAGTAAGTTGAGGTTCATAATATTAAAATAATTTTTATTTTTTTTTTTAGAATTTCCTGTTGAACTGTTTTGTGATTTGCCTGTGCCTGTCAGCCAGCTTGGTGCTAGCTGCCCCCCAGTGGCCCGGCTCTGGATATGGTTATGGTTTTGCTCCCTGGGGTGGTTATGGTGGCGGATCCTATGCCTCATCTAGTGCAGCAGCCAGCAGCAGTGCCAGCAGTTATCACGGATATGGATATCCTGGCTATGGCTTTGGCGGTTATGGCGGACGTTTTGGTCATCAATACAATCAGTTTAGTAATTTCAATAGCAATTATGCTGGCTACGGGCATCATGGGCATCAGGGCTATCCATTTGGCTATGGCAAATGAATATTTGTTTTTGCTTAACCGCTGGAAATTTCTGCCTCAATTTTGTTTGATTTCTTTATTTGGTTTTTATGTTAAATGGAGGTCAATAAAACACGTAAATACCCCCCGAAAAAATTGTGAGTCATCTAGTTAGGTGCTCGAATGCATGAATGATTTGATCTGATGGGAATCGAGTTGAAAAAAATTTCTCTCCTACTTTTTTGCTCTCAAAAAACCTGAATTTTTCAGGGGCAAATCATGTGCATAAGATAAATAAAGACAAACAAGAGCGCTTCAGTCTCGGACAAGATTGCATAAGGGCATTTTTTGGTTTGTCGTGGCGAAGAGTCGAAGATAAAAACGCGTGGCTTGACGCGCATTGGCTTTAATTGAACACGCGTCTCCACCAAATTTGGACATTTATTTTGTTTTACACATTTGAACTTGAAAATTTACAACCAACAAAATACAATTCAAAAAATATCATTTTCAAAGATATTTAATTAAAGTGACTTGAAGAAGTGTAAAATGCAAATCATTGTGAGTAAAAGATTCCATTGAAGACTGTGAAAAATTGTTCAAGTGGAATTTTGTGATTTAAAAGTAAAATATGACCAAATTGGGCAAACTTTATTTGAATTCAATTTGAGTATGGAAATTTTTTAAAAATAGCCACCGTGAAGTGAAAATGGGCATTTCATTCCCTCAAACGTGACCGTCGTACAATCTAAAAATAGAGGAAAGCTAACTTCGGCTCGACCGAAGTTTATATACCCTTGGAGCTTGATATATGCCTGACAGTTTGTAAGGCAGCTATACTATATAGTGGTCCAATTTCGACAAATCTTGTTGAAATTATGTAAAATCATTATAAACTTATAAATACGAGCGTTGGGAGCGATAGCACTAAAAACAAAAAAGTTTCTCTCACAAAAACTAGTTTTTCAACCGATCGTTCCTATGGCAGCTATATGCTATAGTCATCCGATCCGGCCGGTTCCGACAAATGTGCAGCGTATTTGTACCAAAAGACTTCGTGCAAAGTTTGGTTAAGATAGCTTTAAAACTGACGGAGGAGATAGCATAGAAACAGACGGACAGACGGACGGACGGACAGACGGACGGACAGACGGACATGGCTAAATCAACTCAGCTCGTCATGCTGATCAAGAATATATATACTTTATGTGGTCGGAAATGCTTTCTTCTGTGCGTTACAAACATCCGGACAATTTTAATCAGGGATGCAAACCACTTGGAAATAAGGACTGGTTCGGTTCAGTGGTTCACACAGTTTTTGAACCGCCGGTTCGGTTCATTGCATGGTTTTTGGGGCTTACTGAACCGCGGTTACGGTTCGGTTCGGTTCAATTAACTAAAGAATCATATTTGTGATACAAGTATTGGGATTATTCATTAACAAAGACTTAATCGGGCTTGCACAAAATTACGAATTTGAAATCCTAAAACTTTACATATCAAGTGACGAAAACATCTTTTGTCACTTGATATTGTTTAGAAACTTTGACGGTTTAATATCGACTACTGAAAGCCAAGCGGATCAAAATTGTCAAATAATTACAATTTTCTTTTGATCTGATTCAGTAATATCTGACATGAAACTTAAGCAATTTTAATTCGAAATCCATAAGTTCATTCGGAAACCGACTTCGATCTGGGAACACACCCTATTAAACAAAAAACATTTATTTTTTAATAAATTCTAAATTTGCTTTGATAGATGACACTGGTTCTTTTTATGAAGACATTTCTATTTCAATAGTTTTATTATACTTCTATATTTGGTTTTCAAAACAACAGGGAATAATATAGATTTTAAAAAACCTAATCTAACTACAATATGATGGAATTTTAGTTAAGCAAGTCCTTACATATTTCCATCGATACTGAAAGACTTAAGAGCGTCTGACAAAACAAACTCCAATGTGGAAAATGTTCATTCTACTGACACTTGTGTGGGTGGAACTGATTAAACTATTCGAGCTATGCTTAAGTTGATTTTCCTGATAATTATTCCAACATTTAATAATCTTTAGGTAAACGCTATCAATCGATATTTTACTTTTTCATGGAATTGAATCCCTATTACTGAGTTATTTGGCAAGCATTTCCAACTCGACTTTACGTATCTAGTTCAAAGAATTATCCGAATAATATTATTAACATTAAATGAGACTTAGCTACCTTTTTCCTTCTTCTGATAGCAAGTTTGATTCCAGGAATCTAAGAAATCGAATTCAAAAACAGGCGTAGCTCTTTTTTCCAAATAGTTGACAATTACTGAGCTATGTCGTCTTCCCTTTTCTTCAACATGAATTTTGCAGGCCTGCTAGCCATAGAAATACTCATACTCCTTTTTTATTTCAAGCCAATCTCAATTAAAGATAAAAAGTTAAAGTTTAAGTTTAAAGTAAGTTTACCCTCAACGGAAAATACAATCAAGACTTGGCTTATTACAATCTTGGGTCCTTAGCAAATTCTTAGTTCTTAGTTTTGTTACAACTCTTCTTTTCCAAGTATTTTCGCAATATTTTAAAGCTAATTGCTGATTTTGCTTACTATTCGCAAGTAACTCAATACCTAGCTGAAGTGAACCGAACCGAACCATTTTATTTTTCGGTTTTTGGTTCGGTTCAGCATTTTTGAAAACACACCGGTTCGGTTTACGGTTCGGTTCAAGAGCGACAAAAGCGGTTCGGTTCGGTTCAAAACCGGTTCGGTTCAGAACCGGTTTGCATCCCTGATTTTAATATACCCTCTGCAAGGGTATAAAAATGAAACAAGTAAGAGTGTTGCGGTCGAGTGTCCCGACAGCAAAATACCCTGTCCCATGTAATGTGGTTCCTAAAGCTTTAAATTCCTTTAATATTAAAATTTATTTCAATAAATGAGCAGGCGCATTTGCATATCTTCGGTGTTTTTGCTTGGATCTCATTGTGGTACACAGTATAGATATAGATGTTGGGCCTAACTGAATATATATTAAGTCACTAGGTTCAAACTTAAAAATTGTGCCTCTGACAGGCACCTACATACATGCAAAAATTTGGGGCTCTACTTCTTATAGTATGTAAGATCAACGCGATTATACATAGACAGTGACAGTTTTTCGCTGCTAAATGATAGAGGTTTTGGAGTTTTCCAAATCTGAAACAAACACGATGTGGCTACTGTTCACACCTACATACATGCAAAAATTTGCGGCTCTTCCTCCTATAGTCTGTAAGATCCCCGCGTTTTTACAGAGGAGGAGGAATTTTCGAATTCTGAAACAAACTCGGTGTGGGTACAGTATTCACCTATATACATGCCAAAACTTGTGGCTCCATCAATTATAGTCTCTGAGATCGACGCGTTCATACAGACAGGCACACGGACATGGCTAAATCAACTCGGCTGTTGATGCTGATCAAGAATATATATACTTTATAGATTCGGAAATGCTTCCTTCTCCCTGTTACATACATTTGCACCAATTCAAGATCCCCTTTTTACCATTTTTAATTCCAACATAAAGTCCTAATATTAAGTTCAAAGCCCAAATTATTATTAAGATATAAATTTATACTTATTTTCAATCGGGTTGAGGGGCTTACGACTCAGACATAACTCTTTTCTGAACGACTCGAACATACTGTAAGAATCTTCTAAAGACTAGCTCAGCGCTTTAGACGCCCATAAGAAACTTTTCTCAATCATACAATTTTACACATACGATGTTGAATTTGACCAACTCTTAACGGTTTAAAAACATACAAAAAATTATTTATCTTTTTCAATGTCGAACGTGACATTGCGTTGTACGCTTTGCATTTTTTTTGGGTTTGTTGTCTTGAGAGACATTTTGTGGAACACTGTATATCCGTGCATATTTTTATCTACCAAAAATAATATTAAAGAGTGGCACCAATTAAAAATGTCACAGGTAGAGAAAAGGCTGCTCACCTTCAAATTCAAATCTAAAGTTTGAGCAGTACATTATGGTAAAAATAAAAAATAATTAAAACAGAGCAAGTTAAAAAGTCTCACAGATCACGAAAAAATTTCAAGTACGGGATCTCTGGCAAAGCTTCAGAAAAGTAGTCGTAAAGGCTGCTAATGTACTTTTGATGGTCCAAGTTTATTGAATCTGGATATGGATGTGACGAATGAGTACTAGAGAGAAAATTTGCTTATTCGATACCGCTTCTGTCAGAAATTAGTCAGCTGTTTGCACTCACTTACGCTCCCTAGATCAGAGGCAGCCAAATGGAGAGGACAAAAAGTCCGCTTGTGTTGGTGAACAAGAGAGCTCTCTTCAATATCGCGTTGACCGAATTTCTTAGCATTTGGGGCGGTCCTCTCAGCGACAGCTTTCTTGATAGGAAAACAAACAACCAAAATACCGATTTTTGGAGTAACCCAATTATTATTTCCGGTCCAATTAAATGAAGACTACGTATCCCTTGGTTTTTAGTTCATCTTATTTCTTTGTTAATAATTTAATTTTATCCAAATCTATTTCACAGCGACTTCCAATTCAACATCTTCTGTTACTGGGACTTTGTGTTCTTTTGTACTTCCATGAATCATCCGCGGGAAAACTGAAATTGTTAGCTTTTAAAGGTCCGCATGCCGGATTTGTGGGTGTCAAAGTACGCACACCCAAACTATTGGGACTCAAGCATGGTCTATTAGGTGGGGCATCGGCACTTGGAGGAGGATTCGGAGGCGGCTATGGCGGTGGCTTTGGAGGCGGCTATGGCGGTGGTTTTGGAGCCGGTCACGGCGGTGGAGGCGGATACGAGCACCACGAATACCACGAAAGTCACCACGAGAGCCATCATAGCAGTGGTGGCTATGGAGGAGGCGGTGGTTTTGCGGGCGGTGGTTTCAGAGGCGGCTTGTGGGGCAAATAGAGTAACCCTTTAAAATAACTTTAATTTTAAGCATATGCCATTCGAATTCATACATCTTGTTATTTAGTCTGTAAAGTATTTTCCATCTTAAGCTAATTAATTTGTATTTAGCGAAAAACAAAATTTAAAAAAAAAATGCTTTTCTGTTTCCGCCCGGGTTCGAACCGGGGACCTTGTGCGTGTGAAGCACACGTGATAACCACTACACTACGGAAACCTTCTGTCGGTCCTGCGACAATGGCGCGCCAAACGCTCTGGCACAGTGGCGTCATCTATGGTTCATTTGGCGTTGAACTCTGCACAGTGGACTGCCACCATTTTTTTAGTTGGCAAATTCAAAATTGAACGAGGAGAAATATTGGATGTCAATATGAAGGTGTTTGTATGTGGGAGGTCGGGAGAGTATTAAAATACTGTTTATAAGCGGTCATGAACCGAACTGGTTTGAGCCCGGATATACGACTGTGAACCAAACCAAAGGTAAGAACATTAGCTAGGCCTAAACCTGTGCCGAACTTAAATTGTTGTGATCTGTTCAATGTTCAATATTGTCTGACAATGACTTGAAATCGCTAGGCTAGTTTCATGGATTTGAATAAAAATATTTTAGAATGACGGTTAGTTCCTGATTCTGATTTTTATTCTACGTTGAAAAGGCGAAGAAAGCATCTTCGCGATTTGAACGCTTAGGCTAGGCTGTCTCATAGCCCTTCTTACCCACGCAACCCGGTCCGTTATTTAACTAAACCCACGACGCAATAGAATAGATAGTACAACAAACACGCACTGTATCGCTCTGATCGAAAGCAAATGACATAAATAAGAATGTTGTTGTGCCCTTTCCGTTATTTTTGCTGCCCACCGCTGATCTAAGGTAATCAATGTCCGTTGGTTAGCTATCTAGCCGTCGATAGGTTCTATAATAAAGCGTCCAACAAGATTCGTTTACTGTGTTATTGATTTTTTTTCGGGCTTTTTACTTACACGGGTTTTCTATTTACAACGTCTGGTTGCCTCTTCACGGCTTGTCGATACGGTTCATTATTTTTATGTGTCATTTTATTTTCAGAATCTTTCAGCAATACATCCTATTTACAGCGTCTGTCTTTTCCATTCTCTATACAGTGTGACCATCGCCTTAAAATACCTTAACATTAAAATATCGAAAAATTTATACAATTTAGGCGGTCATTTTCAATATATCTTTGGTATAACTGAAAAGTCAGAATGACTTTATAGCCCTGGATTCTTGTTCGGCTCCACATACAATTATTTTGTAAGACTTTAAAAAGCTTTACAAATTCCACTCCAATGTGCTTGATTCAATTTAAGCGATTGGCAATTGAAAAATCGAATTGTTTCATGTAAAATAAACAACAAGTACGTAAAACAAACAATAGATGGCTTCACTGAGTTGGAGCTTAAGACACACATTTGGCAGCAGCAATTTATAGGGTTTCCGTAGTGTAGTGGTTATCACGTGTGCTTCACACGCACAAGGTCCCCGGTTCGAACCCGGGCGGAAACAGACTTTATTTTAATTTTTATTTGTAAGAAATCAAACATTGCGCTTTGAAAAAACTATAACTGGCCCTTACTATTTATGTAAATAATGAATTTTGTTCATGTCTAAATGACAGAGGCAATCAATTCAAAGCAATGCCGGAGGTAATAATAGACAAAGGGAGCACAATACTTACCTAATCCAAAAATTCATTTATTTAAAAGATGTGATCAAAATAAATGAGTTAAGTAAATCACAAAACAAAATAATCTTTAACTGTTTCCGCCCGGGTTCGAACCGGGGACCTTGTGCGTGTGAAGCACACGTGATAACCACTACACTACGGAAACCAGATTCCTGACACGTGGCAATTGCGCCACTTATGCTTAATTACAGTGGCGCCATCTATATTTCGTGCTTTGCTCAGACTGCCATAATAATAATAACAGCAAAAGTGACTAGCCCAATAATATATAAGGTTATCCTTGTCGCACTAGGATGTAAGAATAATAATAAATAAATAAAAAGGCACATTTTACCCTCCACTAAAAGGAGAAAATTATTTTAATATGTTTCTTAAGCTAAGATAATAGGTAGTGAGAAAATTAAACAGATTTTTGCTAAATCAAAACATGAGCCTTTGTTGACGACTCCGTAGTAAGCAATTTGCCGCCAAAAGCCACAACGGGGATGTAGCTCAGATGGTAGAGCGCTCGCTTAGCATGTGAGAGGTACGGGGATCGATGCCCCGCATCTCCAAATAGAGTTTTTGTTTTTTTTTTTGTTTCCGTTGTTTATATTTTGGTTTGGAATCCAAAAGTCCTCGACTAACTGGAGAGTTCATTCGGCCTTACAAGCGCTTTGTCGTGCGATTCAAATAAGAAATTTCGAAATCGTGATCAAAAACAGAAGAATTCGTTTTCCAAAATTTCAATTGTTAAACTTTTCGAATTTTAATTTGTTAAACTTCTGAACAGCGTGAAACCGTCAAGCGGAGTTCGTCCACTATCAGAGCAACGGAAACCGCCAGGGGGCGAGAAGAACGTCTCCGTGGGCTCAGAACTCGAGCTTACAATGTCAGAGCAAATGAAGCAACCGAGGTGGTCTCATACGCTTTAAAAATCTGTTTTCAAGTGCGAATTATTTGATTTGAGAACCTTACCATTTCTGCTGGTATTTCAGGTGTGAACATTTATTTGGGTGTATATGATGGATAGTTTCCTTATTGAGAGAAATTTTGTTTTTCAATTTGGTAAAATTTAGCTTTGATCTATTTATTTAGTCGAATGTTTATTTTGCCTATAAAATACATATAATACATGTTCATATAAAATATATGGCGTGTTAGAATTGAAAAAAAGGATTACTAAAAAAGTTTGACGCCGGGCTCAACCGGGATTTGAACCCGGGACCTCTCGCACCCAAAGCGAGAATCATACCCCTAGACCATTGAGCCTCATGCCATAAGGCGCACCTGTAGACAGTTTTACGAGTGGGAGGAAATGTATCTTATAGATACTTTTGGCAATAAATGCAGGCAGACCGTAAAAAAATACAAGTTGGTGGTGAAAAACAACTGACATCATAGATCATATGTGAGACAAAAAAACAAGCTTAATGTTGCTGCTAACAATAATCAGATTAAAATAATTAATGATTATAAAACAAAGCATTCAAATCATAATTAGAGTTTTATGCCAATTTTTTTTTTGCGAAACTATCAGGGCGTTGATTAGGTCCATTTTATTGTTAATTAATAAGTTAAAGCTTATTTGGCTTTTATTGGAAAATGAATTGCAGTTTCCTTTTTGCAACAACAAAAGCCTTCAACTAGAAGGATTGCATTTAGCACGAGCCAAGTTCATGGGGACGTAGCTCAGTGGTAGAGCGCTCGCTTCGCATGTGAGAAGTCCCGGGTTCAAACCCCGGCGTCTCCATGATGTAAAAGTTTTTTTACATTTTTTTTAAGGTATGTGACTCGAGGGCTGCTATTTGATTTTCGAAATTTTAATAAAGATATATTGTTTGATGGTTTTCTTAGTCTATTTGGACTGGAAATCATCATAACATTCGCAAAAAAAGTAGACTTATAATTTTGGAGATGCGGGGCATCGATCCCCGTACCTCTCACATGCTAAGCGAGCGCTCTACCATCTGAGCTACATCCCCTTGGAGGATTTCCGCCCCTAAAAAAGAACGTAACACTTGGGGATGTTTTTGATTTAATTTGAGGCTCAACAAATCTTACAGCTACATTAAAAATTCCATAACATTTACAGATAATACTTTGAGTGGTGGCAAAAATGTTCATAGTCTAGCCATAATAGTTATTGAATCCTCCGGCATAGCCAGGATAACCACCTCCAAAACCGCCACCATAACCGCCTCCGTAACCAGGATAACCGCCACCAAAGCCGCCACCATAAGAAGGAACTGGATAGGGCACCGGATAGGGCTGTGCTGTTGCAGGACGGGCACTATTTCCACCCAAGAGATTACTAAAGAGACCGCCTCCCAATAGATTTCCAAATAGGCCTCCACCACCTCCTCCTCCACCACCGCCTAGCAGTCCCAGTATCCGATTGTTGACCGGAACTCCTGCCCCACCGACACCAGGCTGATTAGTAGGACTTCCGCTGCCGGGACTAGGACGCTGTGGATACTGATATTGGGCATGGCTCAGGGCTCCCAGCGACAGCAGCACCATTAACTGTAAAACACAAAACGTCTTTATCTCAATCGATTCCAGATTACTCGAAGAGATCACTTACCGCATAGCTAATCTTCATCATGTTGTGAGCTTTTGTCTTGAATTGGACTGACTTGCCCAACTAACGAATGCTTCAGTTTTTATACCTAAGAACGCCCACTTGGTGCCGGAACACACATTTGGATGACGATGACCGACCTTCAACCCCGCTACGTAAGCGTTGTCAATGTTTTTCCCACGATTTGTTATCATCTTTTGGCATTAGTTACTAACTAGTTGCTGTGACTAAACAAAACTTGTTTGGACCGAGTTCTTTGAACTGTGCGTGGCGAAAAGGAAGTACAGGAAGTGTCTAAGGTGGCTATAAAAGTCAGCACACGCGGCTCAGTCAGAGTTTAGAATCAATCGATATCGATACCATGATAGTTAAAGCCGTGAGTTGAATATGTCCACAATTGATCCACACTCATCACCATTTTCGGTCAGTTCCAGGGAAGTGTTGCCTTACTTGTGCTGCTACTCTTGATGGGTCTGTGCCAGGCCCATGGTTTTGGTGGTGGCAAGAAGTTTGGAGGTGGCTATACCAACTTTGTACCGTATCCTGTGCCTCAACCTATTCCCGTGGTTCAGCCCATTGCCGTGCCCGTGGGTATACCCCAGCCGGTGCCGGTGCCCGTGCCTGTGCCTCAACCTGTGATTGTGCCTGTTAAACATGGCTGGAAAGGCCATGGAATTGGGGGATTTGGGGGCGGTTTTGGGGGTGGTTATGGGGGCGGCTTTGGGGGAGGCTATGAAAGTTACTCCTCTTCCTACAGCGGTGGTTCGTTTGGCGGGGGTTATGGCGGAGGCTATGGTGGGGGCTTTGGTGGGGGTTTATTTAGGAAACGTTGATTTGATTAGTAATTAAAAATGTTAAACAAATAGTAAACTGTTGCTTTTATATCTCTGTTTGTTTTGTTTATATTTAGCACAAGTATCTGAAAGATACAAAATTTGCCTTCTGACCATAAAACTGTAATCTGGTGCGCTCATCTGCATGTGGCTCAATGGTCTAGGGGTATGATTCTCGCTTTGGGTGCGAGAGGTCCCGGGTTCAAATCCCGGTTGAGCCCAGCTATAAGTTTTTTTAACTTTTTTTTTTTGGACAATATTTTTGCCTCAAACGTTTCCAATATAAAATATGAAAAAAAAAAATTAGCTTAAAGAGGTTTCAAATCAGAAATTTATTTTTCTATATTTCGAAAATCCCGCACTCTAGATAGATTTTTAAATAAGAAAATGAAATCACTTGAAGTTCTGTGGCAACGATGAATTTTTCGAGAGATTTACAAACAAAGCGTCGGCGAAAACTCTAGAGATGTGTAACCCCCGATTTATAAATCAGTGTCATAAGTGGGGAATAAAAATAGGAATTACAGGAAAAGAAGTAATTTTTGAACAAAACAAAAAAAATTGACTCGATTTTGAAAAACATATAATTAAATAAATAAAATGACAATAGATGAAATCTTAAAAGACCCAACAAGGAATTTCGTTTCAAATTTTGAAGTAACAAGAAAAGGTTCGACTATACGATTCGATGGAAGGAAAATCTATTATCGGAGACGGCGTGTTGCCAGTCAGAATGAGTGTCACACACTCGCGGAGAGATAAGTCAATGTGTGTGTATGTTAGAGATGTAAGATACATAAAAAGGCGGCAGTATCGAGCATCGATAGTTGTGAGTGAGGTGTGAACTAGTTAGATGAATTGGATCTGTGATTGGAGCTGGGTAAGCTGGGACCGCCACAACCATTTGGCCACCCAGCGCAGCGAACTTTCTGTTGGTCATAACTTAATATACTCTGTGTACCTTTGGTGCTAAGAATAAAATGCATAGCTAAAAAAAAAGCGAAAAAAAAAATCAACTTCAGTTGGAGATGCGGGGCATCGATCCCCGTACCTCTCACATGCTAAGCGAGCGCTCTACCATCTGAGCTACATCCCCGTTGCGCTTGCCCGTGACAAATGCGCGTTTTGTGAGTCATCAACTATTTGCTGGCATGCGCTGCTGTTGCTTAAGAAATTTGTTATGAGGAAGATTGCCTTGAAATGTCAATCAAATCCAGTTTTTCGGGAAAGTTGCTGATAAGACTTCATAAACTTAAAGCAAAACTTGTGCATTTAATTTCCGTTTCCGGTCAGTGAAAGTTGCTCAAAAGAAAACAATACCACCAGGGACGGCACCTGGCCGAGCGTATGATTTACAATTGACTCACAGGAGCGATGCAGGGACCACCAATCTCCATTGTTGTCATAGCACAAACACAAATAAACGCCAGAGCCAAATGCATATGTGAAGATGGACCCGGCTCCAGCTTCAGATCCCTTTACTATCTGCACTTTCACACTTGTGTTTATACAACTGTCGCCTCGCCCTCTATTATTATTTTCACAAGTTATATAAAAATAATAACAGAAACGGTCTGCAAAGCTCACCGACTGACCACCATGGCCATCCATTATGCTCCCGGGGCATTTATTTGCCAAACAATTCAACGCGTTCCTTGGGGCAGCTTCCGTGTGTGTGTGTGAGTGTGCAACCACTTCATCAGACCCAACCATGTCTGGAGCTATCTTATGGTTTATGATGGAATCAAAACAAATGCCAGAGCATCATTTCTCTCCATCTGTGCTACTGATGATGATGATGAGTTTGTTTATGCAGATTGGTTGTGGAGTTTTTCGGCGTTAATGGATAAATTGGGCATGTGTGTGGGTGAGAGAGTGTGTGTGTGTGTGTGTGGTTGGGTTTGAGTAAAGAAACTCAATTTTTACATATTACCCTTTTTAGAGAATTTCTGGACAATGCTGAATTGCTATGATATAAGCCGGTGAACCGAACCGAAACGGACCCTTTCAAAAAAGGAAATGTAGACAGCAGGCCTGTTCCTGCTTACGAATTCAAGTGATCGGATTTGAAATATTAGGCTGCCTTCACACTTTTCGGCACATGACTCATGATATCTAGTGGGCCAGGATTGCCCCATGAAATTCTATGAATTTGACAAGCTATTCAAATTTAAAACAGAACAAAAAGAAGGACTACTAGACTATCATGGGTCATGTGTCGAACAGTGTGAAGGCAGCCTTACTAATTTTTCAAAATCCGTTTAACCACAAAGACTCAAAATCGTCTCAAAAGTTTAATGGATTATTGATATAAACTCTAAAAAAAGTTGTAAAAAATAACCAAAAATTAAATCAAGGGCCAGAAAACACATATGCTCATTTGGCGTTCCGTGTGTGTGTTTAGCTGTGTCGAAGTCGCTGCCGCAGGTCAGTATTGCATACACAAAAGATAGGGACGCGCCGGATATTTTTGATTCAATGGTCTGAAAATGACGAAAGTTATGTCAAACCATTTAATTATTTCAAACCAGATTGCATTCTAGTCCGAAGCCGAACCCTGAAGAAGTGATTCGGTTCGGCGTTTTTGGATCCCTCAAACCGGACCCTTAACCGGACCTTTAAAGTTTCTAACTCGCCGAGCCTAAGTCCAAATCGGAACCCTTATATAAATATATGGGTATACTTTGTAGGACATAGTTTGTACAGTAAATAAACTCAGATGAGACCACACTTTATATAAACCATAAATATAAACGAATTGTAAATGAGCAGTGGAACATAATGTAGTTGCTGTTGCTCTACGTATAGCCTTAAACTATGCGTGCGACCTATACCCTCGGTTCTCCCTCAACAACGAATGCGCTGCGTGCGGAATGGACCTGAGCACCCCAGTTTTTAACTATAAAAAAGACGGGTAAATAGGAGGAGTAAACTGAAATTGTCAGAAAAATGCTAAGAAATTTGCTAAAAGAGCTCAAGATAATAAATTTATAAATAAAAGGCGTAGATTGAACTGTCCAAAATATTGAATTGAAATTTGTGAAGATTTGATGGGTAGCAATATATAGGGGTAAATGGGAATGGGAGGTGTAGATGAAACGATTAAAAAAATCGCGAAATTTGCAAATTTTGTTATTTGACCAAACATTATTATGAAGGCTAAATAGACGACGTACTCGGTTAAATATAGGAAATGGAGACCGTATTGTCCAAAAAGCAGCGAAATTTCCCAAATAATAATTGATGTTTATCACAAAGTGATTGTTTTAGTGACCTTTTGTTTAGATATAACAAGTAAAAGTCGGGTACATAAGAGGTGTAGACCAAACGGCTTATAAATATTTATTACATAGCAATGATATGTCTGATTGTTGACAAAATTTTGCGAAATGTGCTATATTTGATCAATTTCGGAAATCTTTAACATTTGATAGATGTAAATTGAAGACGCGTAAATGGTTTGATGGAACGGTTGGTGTTCGACTGAAGTTGTTATACCCTTGGAGCATAATATATGCCTCCCAGTTTGTTATTCGACAGTTTAACGATATATTTATCCCATTTTGATCTTACTTTCCAAAATCTTTCACAACGGGGAAGTATAAAGACACCACCATTGAAAACAAAAAATTTTTTCTTCACCGAAGCTGCTATGGTAGCTATTTGCTATAGTCATCCGATTTTTATGAAACTTGACAGAAGTCACAAACAAAAATGTTTTTTTCTACGCCTTTTTTTTAAACCCATATTTTGTATGGCAGTTATGTCCGACTTTTATCAAACTTGGTGGAATAACATGAAAGCATAGAAAACACATAAATACGAGTTTGAAGAAAAGAAATATTTTCTTTATAAAAATCGAAAAATTTGTATCTTATGACTCATAAGTTATGAGCAAAACTTCGTGCGTGGTTTTTCCGTAAAGTCCTTCAGTGAAGCTTACACTAAAACGAGTTTTACTAAATGTGTTCAGAGGACCTACTTATCTTGGAGCTAAACCGTATCCCAAAAAACTCGAACCTTAAATTTCCGAACATTACGAGTTCGCAACCCTGAACTTTCCATTTAATTTTAAAAATCATTTATTGTAGTGCATTGAGCAGAATTAGGTTAAATCTTATTTTCTATTAAAAACTTCAAAATTTTATTTTTTAAATATATTTTAAAAGTTTGTCGCTTCACTAAATTTTAAACCTAGAAGTTCATTTAAACTGCTGCTATTTCTCTTACGTTATATAATTTTTTTTACGCTCGAAAGAGCATTTAAAACTTCGCCAAACCAACTGGAGCAACCTTTTCTTGTATCTCTTCACTTTTTTTGTGTTTTACGCTTTTCAATTAAAATTGTATTGTTTTCTTTTACTTTGTCTGCGCTGTTTGCTTAGGCCACCGCTTCCTTTTCATTCCATTTCGCTTCTTACTTATCCCAAGGCACAGGACAGCGAGTTGCCAGCGGGTCCAGTACAGCCAAATGGAAGTCCAGTTGTAAGTCCATAGCCGCCGGCACTGGCTTGAGCCGTACCCGGCAAGGCAGCCGCCGGACCAGGCAAAGGCGGCGGTACAGATCCTCCTCCTCCTCCACCCAAGAAGTTCCAACCAAATGGTGAGTTGGCCGAAGTAGTGGCCGTGTTCTGATCATTTTGATAGATGTACACATTGCTATTGCCCTGAGCCGCCGCCTGTTGCTGCTGTAAGGGTGTGGGATAGAATCCACCCGGCGGTGGATAAAATCCTGGCTGCGGTGCTATGGCCGCCGGATTGCATCCAAAGGGGGGACAATTGTAATAGCCTGTCAGAGGATAAGCTGGACCCGCGTAGAGTGGTGGCGGATTATTAAATGCCAACCAACGTTCCCTCCAACGACGAAAGACTTGGGCCAGAAAAAAGAAGGAACGTCCATCGATGGGTTGTGGTGATTCCACATCCGCCTCCAACTCAGCACTACTCAAGGCAGCCAGCAGCAAAAGAGTAAGAAACTGCGATAAAGAATTGGTAAAGGATCAGAGTTAGAGTTGATTTCGTGGTTAGCTCACCAGCGTTGACATTTTGTTAGACCAAACTCTTTGAAGTCTTGGGATGAACTGCTTGCACATGTGCCCACAAACGTTTGGAGGCGCTTTTAAATGGGTAAGCAGCCTAATGGGCCTTGTAATAGGGATTTCATTTTGCATTATTTCAGCAGCAAATAAATCCCTCAACCATGAGTTTTATTATGCAACGACATTTGTTGTGAAATCATAAGTTACGCATTGGCCGCTGCCCCGCACATCGGGGATGTAGCTCAGATGGTAGAGCGCTCGCTTAGCATGTGAGAGGTACGGGGATCGATGCCCCGCATCTCCAACTAAAGTTGTTTTTTTTTTCGCTATTTTTTTTAGTTATGCATTTTTATACTCTGTACCAAAGGTACACAGAGTATATTAAGTTTGTGCAAACGTATGTGAAGGAAAGAAGTTTTTTTTCGACCCTATTAAGTTTACGTATTCTCGAACAGCATCAACAGCCAAATCGGTAATACCCTTTCCGTTTGTTTGAACGCACAAGTCTCAGAGATGGTAAGAGGTAGAAGTTTGACATGTATGGGACATAAACTTCTTACACGAGCACACAGATCTGATTTATTTTATATTTTTGCCGCGCCCCCTTCTGATCCCGTAATTTGGAAAATGCGTCATAGCTCCCACAGTTTTATAGATATTTGTTTTATAACCTTTAGAGATAGTTTGTAGTTAGCATTGTCGATTTGACGAAGAAGTTATGCGAAAACGAGAGTGTAAGTTAAAGTCGGCTGTAACCGACTTCGATATACCCGTTACTCATGAAAAGAAATGTTTAAGAGTACTGTATACCTGCAGGTGTCATTTTTTAAAGGTTTAGAAAAAATTAAATTACACAAAAACTATAAGTGATATTAACAAGCGGGTTTTTTCATGCGATAGGAAATCGGTTGAGTTAAATTTGAAAATTTTTCTTGTTGTTGTTGTATTCCTGCATTAAAAACAAAAAGTTTTTCCCACAAAGACCCACTTTTCGACCTATAGTTCCTATGGCAGCTATAAAATATAGTCATCCGATTTTAACCAAAACTTCCGAATCTGTGTAAAAGCGTATAAAACTAATAATTGCTGAAGCGGGAGGCGTTTACATTAACAAGTTTTCCACAAAGACACGACCATGTTCTATGGCAGCTATAAAATAGTACGATTTTAACCAAAACTTCGAATCTGTGTAAAAGCGTATAAAACTAATAATTGCTGAAGCGGGAGGCGTTTACATTAAAAACAAAAAGTTTTTCCCACAAAGACCCACTTTTCGACCTATAGTTCCTATGGCAGCTATAAGATATAGTCATCCGATTTTGACCAAAACTTCCAAATCTGTGTAAAAGCGTATTAAACTAATAATTGCTGAAGCGGGAGGCGTTTACATTAAAAACAAAAAGTTTTTCTCACAACGACCCACTTTTCGACCTATAGTTCCTATGGCAGCTATAAGATATAGTCATCCGATTTTGACCAAAACTTCCAAATCTGTGTAAAAGCGTATTAAACTAATAATTGCTGAAGCGGGAGGCGTTTACATTAAAAACAAAAAGTTTTTCCCACAAAGACCCACTTTTCGACCTATAGTTCCTATGGCAGCTATAAGATATAGTCATCCGATCCGGTCGGCTCCGACATATTAGCAGTGTGCAGTAAAAAGAAGACTCTGTGCAAAGTTTCAGCTCGATAGCTTTAAAACTGAGAAACTAGTTTGCGTAGAAACAGACAGACAGACGGACAGACAGACGGACGGACAAAGCTCAATCGACTCAGCTCGTCGCCCTGATCAAGAATATATATAGTTTATAGGGTCGGAAATGAATATTTCTGTGCGTTGCAAACTTCTGGGCAAAATTATTATACCCTTTGCAAGGGTATAAAAACGAGGTTTGATGTTATTCTGGTGTGAACTAGGATACTTTGGATCGGTCAATAAATAACGGAGTTTTGGGGTTTCAAAGTCAAAATTTCGTAAATCGACTTTTTTTTCTCACTCGATTGGTCCTAGCTCCGTTATTTTTCGACCGATCAAAATCTCCTTGTTCACACCCAAATGGTGGGGTATTACGAGTTATTTAAAAAAATAATAGAGGAAAGCTAACTTGGGCTCGACCGAAGTTTATATACCCTTGGAGCATGAAACACTCCTGCCAGTTTGTTATATGGCAGCCATACGATACATTCATCCTGTTTTGATTTAACTCTCCAAAACTGTGTTGAAATAGGTAATATTCATGTCTGGAAAGAATAAAGACGCTACCATTGAAAACAAAAAAGTTTTAAGGTATTTAAAAGTTCAGTGTGCTTTTGTGGAATGTGAGTATGGATTGAAGTCTATCGTTTTGTTTAAGCACGTTTCAGCCATAATTCAATATTAAACTTTTAAAAAATTGTTTGACTTTTGTCGTTGCTTGATTTTATTTTGCCACATTACACTCTGCAGGCCGGCTAAAAGCACGCAACTAGAACGTTTTGAGTTATGAGAATTGCGTGCCAGGTGTACCTAATAAGTAGGTAAAAAAGTAGTCGACTTAACCAATATGCTCTAATAAATTTGTCAAAAAGAAAACAAAGAAAATAAACAATTATCTATAGACAAATGTAAGAAATAGTGTGGACAGCATATAATATTATTTTCAAATGGCAGATATGTATCCTAAAGCATCTCTGAATTGGGAACACAAAAAACAGGTGACAGAAATCAGTGTGTGTGAGTCTGCTTGTCTGGCAAAACAAAAACAAAAACCCAAGGCTGTGAAAATTCACGCGTCCGTGAAAATTTCGCACGTTTTTCTGACTCTCCCCCTACGCTCTAGTCCAATGAGTAATGGTTCCACAGATTAGCCCCTCACCCCTTGAATGTGTGTGTTTGGCAATTTTGATTTCTCTGCACGCCGTCGCCTTTCATTTAATTAAAAAAATATGCAAAGTCAACGGAAAAACTACAAACGAAATTAGAGAGAAAACGAACAACTTTTCATAAAGTTTTCTTTTGCTTGTTGGGCCCCCATAAAAACAATAAAAACCGCAATCCTCCGACGGACTCACCGAGTCTTTGTTATCGCCATTCAAATGGACAATGGCCATGGAGTGTCCTTTTTTACGACAAAGCCAAATCCGGCGGAACCACATAAATTATGTTAATGCTTATGGTATGTACACGCCCACCATGTGGATGTCTGTCCAGGATAATCAGAAAAATACATACAGCAACACACTGGGTAAAAAGGACATTCGCCTGGTGGTTTTTGTTGTTTGATAGTTTTTGTGTGACAAAAATTGCTGACAATTGCTGAAAATTTTTCGGGTGATGATGAGACTGGAAGTTGGCTGGATTGGGATGGGGTCGGATATAAATGTGTAACAAGGCTGGCCATGTCAGTGTTTGGTGAATGACTTATAGGAACTTGTAGAGGAAGGAATACGACTTATTGCGAGTGAAGAAGAAAGGGCGGGAAATTAAACGACCGAAAACGAGTCCTTGGGAATTGTTGGAAAATAACTGCCAAGATTTCAAAATCGTTAGTTTAGTGTTAAGGTATTTTTTAGGACATGAAATGAAGGTCACACCATAGATACTGTACACAGAGAAAAATATCCGTTCGAATTGTAACGAAATCATGAACTTTTGTTGACGATAGTCTGCTAAGCACGCTTTTTCGATATTCATGAACATTCGTTCACAATATGCCATGAACATTTTGTTCTCACACATGAACGGTTAGGGCTTGTGTTATAAACATTTTGTGCTCGTTTCAAGAAGATATTGTTCTCGCTTTGCCGGCGACTAAGATCCAGAAAAAAAAAATTAACCATAGTTAGGTAGGTGAATGTGGAAGTCTCCTCCCTCCAGGGTGGTTGGTTACTCGGGAAGGGCACGGAAGGAAGGAAGAGACGACCACAACCCACACACCACCACACCCCCCACCGCGTTGCAACCCACAACCTTTTCTAAGCTGTAGCTAAATTTTATTTGAATTATTAATTTGAAAATTTGTATGCCTTCACCTAGTCTGGGACTTGAACTCAGGACCTCGAAGAGACTGAACGGACGACGTCATTTTAACTCACACAACCATCCAGCTCACGCGCGAGACAGCGACAAAATCAAATTAAGAAATGAATGCTTTCAGAATGAAGTGCTTAAGTAAGCATTGAGACTGCCGGACAGATCCAAGCCCTGTGGCTCAGCGGAAAGGCATTCGCTTAGCACGCCGAAGTCCTGGTTTCAAATCCCCGTCGTGGCCTGTTCTTTTTTTAAATTTTATTTTTTTTTTAAGTATTTTTAACATTGTCTATATTTTTTACAATGCACTCTGGTCCTATGATATAAATAAATGTTAATAAGCACTGAAATCATAAAATAGCTAAAATATTTATATTTTTATGAACACTTTTTCGCATTTCATGACTACCGTTCATGTTTTATGAACGGAAAAAACAGACCACAATCATTTGGTTACAATTTTAGAACGGGATATTTTTCTTTGTGTACAAAAAATGGACGAGACAGAATGATGGAATTAACCGAATCGACAAACCCCTTTTCAAACTGCCCTCGAATTAAGAACGAATAAATTCATTTCTTTCACTTTTTTGTCAACCCCCGTAGACTGCATTGCGTTGCAGCTGTCACCTCAATGCGCCGTCAGCCAGGTAAGATAAAACTCCGTTTTTCCCCTTTGTTCGTCTGCAGAACTGATGACAGCTGACAGAAAGTTTTTTGCGTACATAAACAGCGCCTGGCAACCGATTCGCCTTTCTGACCAAACAACATTTCCTCCCACCCACCTGTTGGGGCACTTGCAACGGCATTGCATAACGGAAACATGCGGCTCTGGTCAACGGATATGTTCGACAGCATGTTGCGATGTCGTCCACACCCAAGGGGCTGGTATTTGCCTTGCAAATGGAACGGCTTTGCAATTAGCCGGGCAGCGGCCAACTTTATTTGTTTCGATTTATTTACAGTCGTCCGTTTGTGGCGGCTTATCTTCGTTTTTTTTATACCCAAACGCACATGATCCTTTCGGTTGGCAGCAGGATTCACCCACATAATAATCTGACAAACTGAAAACAATGGCTGCAACCGCTTTACACACATTTATTTATATGTATAATCATTTTTATGGATTTAATTTCCAATGTCCTTTGCCTGCGTGAGAGTGGTTGTCCTTTGTACGTCGGATACAGCAATGTCCTTTTCTAATTTCCTCTTAGAGTATTAATATTTGTGTGTCTGCTGGTGACTGGTAAAGGAAGGTGAAGAGTTAACTAGCTGAAAATAGTGCTTTTATTTACCATTGGGACTCGAGCCGTTGTGCAGGTCTTATAGACTTTTTGATTCATGCGGAGTTTTTAACAACTCTTCGAAGATGGGGGAGCCAGGGATACAGCGGTTGCCATATAAAATGGTGAGTTAATGTTCAATTGGAGCTGGGGAAAAATTTCGAAAATTTCGAAATTATAAGTTAGTCCCAGCTAGTCAAGTGGATGCTGAACCCATAGCTCTCCCGTGAAATTCGGGTCTAGCGATATTATATGAAGAATGTGCAATGTCAGAGAGCCAAGGCATATGTGTAATACACGCATACTTAATTTGTGTGAGTGTGAGTTGATCCCTCTCATGCTCACTCTCTCTCGCGCTCTTAGCAAAACCGCTTAGTCACAAAAACTATTTGTGCGCCACAAATCCGTAATTTTTTTTGGCTTCATATATGTACAAGTGATTCCGAGTGATTCCGGCATCGTTTGATTACCGGTAAAAAGTACTCATTTTGAGTACAACGATGTAATCGCTTGTATGCTTACGAGTATTTTTGATTACTACTCGTGAGTATTTTCCGAGTAATACTCGTAGCATCGTCTTACAAATTTAACCGTATTGATCGTATTTTAATTCTTATGCAAGGTTTGTTTAAAAAGTATCGTGAATTTTGTGTTTTTTTTTCAAAAAGTATATATTTATTCATTATGTGCTGCTTAGGGATCTCCTTGGTAATAAAACTGTTAAATACTTAAGAAACTGCTTTTTAAGGTCTCAAAAGATCACACAAGACAACATTACCGTGATTATGACAATACTGAACCGCCATAACACCCATAAACACCATGGATGAGCAATGCTAAAGATCATAGCCAAGATCATATAAATGTTTCAAACCTCTTTCCGTGACTAACAAATCATTTAATCGCGGTAAAATAGCATAGAGGATTCAAATAGTAAGAAGGACAAATCCAATTTACTCCCAGTCAAGTGGAAAATCAAGCCACAATCATCAAGCCAACTCAATACTTAAGAAACAAGTAGAATCAAAAAGATTTGGGTGATGTTTGTAATACTTTGTGCATTACAGAGCTGTAAACGAATGATTCATTTTTGAATCAATCCTGCGAATCATTCAGGCATCGAATTGACATGTTTTGAATAAATACAATATTTCGCAATCAGAATTGAATTTGTTTTTGATTTAATTCAGTTACAAAAAAAAGAGTTGAATTGATTTTGTTTTAATTCAAATGAATTAGAAAATTTGATTGTTCACTCATTTGATTTAAGTCTGAATTATCTCAACTTCATAAATTTTGTCACATTTTCCAGTTTTCATTTTAGGAATTCATCAAACTTAAACAATAATAATTATACCCGTTACTCGTAGAGTAAAAAGGGTATACTAAAGTCGTGCAAATGTATGTAACAGGCAAAAGGAATCATTTCCGATCATAAAAAGTATATATATTCTTGATCAGCATCAACAGCCGATTCGATATAGACATGTCCGTCTGACCGTCTGTCTGTAGGAACACCTAGATCTCAGAGATGGTAAGAGATAAAGGTTTGACATGTATGGGAAAAATGGTTCTTTTATTTGCACGCCCCCGCAATTTGGAAAAAATATACATATACCTCCTACAGTTTTGAAGATAGACATTTCGTACCTTCTAGAGATAGTTAGTAATTAGCATCATTACTAAGATCGTATGAATTGTTCTCAAGTTATGAGCAAAAATATGAAAAATAGCCAAGTTAAAAAGTGTTGCATACTTTTCAGATGTTCGCCCTAAGGAACGCAGGAACACTGTAAAACATGTTTTTTCATGAGTAACGGGTATATCGAAGTCGTTTAGAGCCGATTTTAACTTGCGCTCTCGTTTTGATGTAATGACATGTTATATTTATTGCAATGCTTTGTGATAAACAATATACTTTGATTTGTCGTCGGAACAATAAACGATTAAGGCCGTTGGATTGCCTACTCGTCTATCAGAAATTGTTCCGTTCTACAGAATGACACAAAATGGCATGAAACAGGCATTAAAACACACATTTTTGGCGCAAATCTAAGATTTTTCTGAGTAATTTTTAATTTTTGCGGAACCTATTCAGAAAAAAGTAAATTTTATTACAAAAACCATGCCACATAATCTGGCTATCATTTAAAATACCCCGCATGCAATTTGGTGCACGCGTTGCGGTGATAGCCCCTTACACACATATTTTTATTAAAGACGGCCCCAAATTCTTATTTTCTTATTATTCTGTAACCCGACCCCTGATCTAAAGCGATAAGCGAATGCTCGTAGGAGTACGCTAAGTCCTTTAAAGTAAAATTTCTTAACTAGAATGTCTAAGAATAACAATCCATATTATTAGACATTCTAGTTAAAATATGGATTTATACCGGAGTCCGGCGCGTTTCTATCTTCTGTGTATACAAAAGCCCTTTGCAGCAGCCGATACAACGACAATATTCGAGATTATACTACTCGCAGTGCTAAAGTGAGCGTGTGTGTTCAGCCGTCCTCTGATTTATATCCTAATTTGCTAGAACGTGTCACAATATGCATTTTTAGTACAGAATTTTTTTTTCTTAAATTTTAAGATCAATATCTACATCGATTTCACATTATTTATCATGTCACCCCTTCTCCAAACGTTTCAATGACAAACCAATTTTTGGACTAGTCTGCCCTTTTCCCCACCCATGCCCATCCCTCTCCTCCATTAATGTCTTTGGATTCAGTTGGCGTCCCCCGTTAAGTGCCATAAAAATAATTCAAAATAAATTGCTTTACATAAAAGGCGAAAACCGAAAATGTTTCGCTTCGGAAAAAGCGCAACTGTTTTATAAGGTGTATAATTTGGCCATAATAATGCGCATCATGCAGAAGGAATCCTGCTCTCTCTGGTTATTAATTTCGCTGGTCGTCGCCAAAACCAAGACATAAATAACGCATTTTATACGAAATACTTTGCATATTTACAGGCAACGCCTAGCTAAGCCATAAAAATTACACAAAAAGTCAAGGGAAGGAAAGGCATCATCATCATCCAGCCAAGTCATGTCAGCTGGCTGTGGCTTTTGACGCTCTCTAATCCTCAGGTAGATTTTCGCATTTTGATTGGACACAATGAAAAATGCCAAGTCAATATTTTGGTGAATACCCCAGAGAACTGGGCTAAGTAGCTGGCCGGGACTGTTGTAATGTCAGGTAATTAGGGTCATAATCGGCTTGCCACTTGGCGGCCAAAGCGACTTTGTTATGCAAATTTCGGCCTTAAATATCTAAGATAAGGCAACGAAATTTGAGATGAAACATCCCCGGCCATTTAAAGCTGTTTATGTTTTGCTTTTTCCCAAGTTTTGTCTAGCTATAAATCACAAAACTGAATCCATTGAAGATTTATGAGCTGCTAAATATGCTGACAAAAAAAAAAAAAAGCAAATCTTTAGTAAGAGTTGGGAATATTTTTTGTCGGCTGCCATAGAACTTTGTCGACATATCAAAATTTTAAAACGCAATTATCATATATGTATGTATGTGCCACCCCTGTTGTTTTCTTTCACTTGTGGCAGCTAAACACAACAAACGTCCTAAATAAACAACTAAGAAAAAAAAAGCAAAGAATGAATGGAGAAAATGAGTAAAAATGTTGCAGCAGACAAAAATACCATTTGATTTTAATTGGAAAATGGTAAGAAAAATGAATGCTAAAAGCAAAAGGTGATGAGAAGTAGATACTGATTTTATCAGTAAGGGTTGGACGTGATACTGAAATCCTAAACAGTCCAAGAATTATTTTGAAGTCGAAAAAAAAAAAAATTAAA
Source organism: Lordiphosa clarofinis (assembly GCA_018904275.1). Lineage (NCBI taxonomy): Eukaryota > Metazoa > Arthropoda > Insecta > Diptera > Drosophilidae > Lordiphosa > Lordiphosa clarofinis. The sequence continues at coordinate 1,081,677 of JAEIGQ010000067.1, read as the reverse complement.
ATAAGGGCCAGTCTAGGGTACAGGGTATAAAAATAGCAACAGGACCTCATGATTAAGAACTGAACTCAAAGCTTTTCGGCCAGTTTAATCCTCAGTTGACCAAATCTACAACATTTTTCGTTTTTTGTTGATTTAAGAATTTTTCTAATTGATTTTACCATTTTCAAAGTACAATCAAGACAAAAGTAATTTAAAATTAACTATGTGTCCCTTTGATTTTAAAATGCTAACCCTTTTGATTTTTTTCCTCGCAAATTTCGTATGCGCTATTTATATGGTCCGTGTATGGAATTAGATCTTGAGAATTGCAAGCAGGCAATTATGCAAACATTTTCTACACACATCTGAATCGCATTTACTATAAGTAAGCTTTTAGTTGCATTGACCCAAACGCGCGGCGTGGTCCAGTTGTCTAGAACGTCAGTCACATCGAATTTCAGTGCAAGGTAACCGAGTTCGAATCATCACAGAGTAAGTAAAAGTTTTTTGAATTAAAAAATATAAGTTAACTAGCAAATAACACGCGTCGCGCTTCGCTGCGCCTTCAACAGTATAGAACCAACGCACACTCACTTCCCGCCCACATCCCACGCACTTACCCCCCCCAAGGGCGGCAATTTTGCCAATTTTCAAAAAAAAAGCTTTTTCTGGATGGAAGCAACGGCAAAAAAAGCTGAACAATTTCTGAAAAAAGCGTAAAAAAAGCGGTTTTTATGGTTTAATTTTTCGTTCTTTGTTTTATTTATAAGCTTTTCAGCACATCGTCTAGTTCTTCGCGATTAGCATCGGTTTCACAATCGTTCGACATGTTGGTACCGATCATGCTAAGATAATTTGAAGGGACTTTATATTCATAGCAGCATTTGCCCAGTCTTCGCAAACCATATGTGTGTGTTATATTAAAATAAATAATATATAATATGATTCGGTATCATCTATCACTCACAATAAAATATTACCTTATGCTAAGAATGCTGTATATCGTACTTAAGCTCAATGAGTTCCTTAACTTGGATTTTACCAAGTTAAGCTGGCTAAATACGCGCTCAACCTCCGCGTTTGACCATGCCAATGAAAACATTTGCAGGGCAACAGCTGCCTGTTCAAGGAATCTGCGGTTGCCACCACTGCGAAACTTCAATCCAAAACTTTGTACTGTCATGCACGTTTTCCCATTTAATTAGACTAATATCGTTGTACTGCCGTTCAATGTCTGCTATTTTGTCTTCTTGGAGGTGTTCTAACATTTCAGTAATTCCTTTTTTAGTTGACAGAATTTTGTCGACAGTTTGCGTAAAGTACACAGAAAAAAAAGATCAAAGATTAGCCCTATCTTTCATAAGATCGGAAAAATATCAATTTTTCGTATCGATGTGATACTATTTCTACCAAAACATATGGACGCTATAATATCATCTTGATATTTATTTCAGATGAAGGCCGATTTGATACTCAAAATACCCGTATGATACTAAATATCGTGATCTTTTGTTTCTGTGAAGTGGTGGTGATATTGGCAAATATCGATATAACCGTATGATAGAGCTGCCACTCTTACACACATTTGGTATATTTCTACCAAAACTTGTATATTTTTTTACAGATTTATCGAAAATGGTACATTTTGATACCAAACTTTTTTTGTTTTTGCAAGTTGCATCCGTGCTGCTACATGTTTTCATGAAATTGGTGCCAGCATTAAAAAAAAGCAAAAAAAAAAAACAAATTCATTTTTAAAAACCCAGAATTCCCGCTTCCCGCTATTCACATATTTTTCCCGCAATTGAGCTTCGAAAAAAGCTAGATTTTACGGGAAAAAAGCTAAATTGGCAGCAATGCCACCCACTTTCAAATCAACTCACCACTCACCTTCCACCCACATCCCATTCACTTCCCAGTGGACATCCCGGCGATATTTCCAACATCGGAAAATAAAAACAAAATTGAATTCTCATTTTGATCGTACAAACAGAGTTTCAAGTCAATCGGGCGAAAAATAGTTTTTTGCATGCAAAATTTTCGGGAATTTTCCGACCGTTGGGTCAAATTTTCCAACATCGGAAAGTCACATTTCAAACTATTATTTTTCGAATTCCATCCTTACAAACCGAGTTTGAAGAATGAAAAATAGTTTTTTGTATACAGAATTTTCTGGCCATTTTTCCTCTTGGGCGGATTTTTCAAAATCGGGTAAACACGTGTCCAATTATTTCGCGTACTATGCATACAAACCAAGTTTCAAGTCAATCGGATGAAAAATAACATTTTTCCCATACAAACTTTTCCGACGCTTTTCCAACTTTTCCGGGTGGAGTTTTCCAAACCCCCGTCTTAGTACGCACTTTCACCACTAACAGAAACTCCTGTGAAAATTACAGCCCTCTATCTATTACCGTTTAGGCTGTGCTATGATTGCCAATCAGTCAGTCAGTCAGTCAGTGAATCAGGACGCTCTCTTTTATAGATATAGAGATTTGATTCGTTTTTTCGGAATAACAATAGTATTGAGGCAGGGCAGCAGTGCGCAGTAATTTGATTTTTTTCCTTATATACAAAAATCAAAAGTGCAGATATTTTGTTATTAAATGGAAAAACTTTTGGGCGAAAATCAAAGACGGAAATTGGTGAATTTACCAATCAAAAATGTTACATTTACCAACGTTTTTTTTTGTGTGTATGAGTCTGTAGTCCCAGCCAATCTTCTGGCATGCTTTAGGTGTTTTAACAATCTATTCTTCTTAACCCTTGTGTTAACCTCAGGGGTTATAAAAATAATTCCAATTAATGCTTCAACTCTCCCTCTTTCTCTCCATACTTAAAATGCCATTAAGCAAAAGCACAAACAATTTTTACACTTTGCGTGCCAAAAAAAAAGTAACAAAAACAACAACAAACTAGCTAGAAATGGCCACTGAAACAACAACAACAATAGCAGAATTTTCTTTTTATTTATTTTTTCAACAACTTTTTACCTTTTTTTTGCCCAAGTGTTTCCACTTAGTTTGTTGTTGTTGAAAGAGGAGGGGGAAGGAAAAGGGTGGTAAAGCCATTAGAAAAAGGCAACTGGGAGTATTGAGTGGATTCTTGAGAGAGGGTAAGGGCATTGTTTTTGTTGGCTTAAGTCAACACAGAGTTCGAGGGTTAATGAAAATTGTTGGCTTGAAAGCTGTGCGAACTTGGTTCACGCTTAGTGCTTGAGCTATGGCATTTTGATCAATTTAGGTGCTACATATGATTAATTAATGAGTAAGGTTGCTTTTAAGTGGAGTTCTTTATTAAAACGAAATGGTTTTCTTACAAAATGTAAAATGTTTATTCCTACAACTGTATCATGGCCTTAAACTTATCGCGTTGCTTCTGTTTTAATGATTCATGCCTTTTGCGCTCAATATTCTTGATTAAGAGTCCTTGGAACTTACGACGCATGAGCAGAGACAGACCTGTATTACGTAAATCCAATTCCTCCAGTACTTTATTACAACTCATGATCTTTAGTAAATGCTTGCCAAAATCCTGTGAAAAGATAGAAGAAAATACATCTGTAAACAAGAGGTTTTATTCTGGTTTCCCCCACCCCACCATTATTCGATTACGATACCTTAACACTAAACACTATACACTAGGCATATATGGTTGTCAGTCTTGCGGTATTTTTTATTGAATTTTCAATTGTTCATAAAATGTGTTATAATAATGCGATTTAAGTCAAATATGCGCCGTTTTGTTCGATGACGAGTTCCCAACGAGATGCCAACTTCATAATGCCCCTCTTATAGAAGCTCGCTTCCCTATCCTGATGGAAGACAATTCGGCCTCTGTTGATCAAAGATGGCCTTTTCTGCATGAGTGCTGCATTTAAGCGGTCCAGTTGTTGGCAGTACATGTCCGAATTGAGCGTTTGGCCATAGGGGAGCAGCTCATAGTGGATGATTCCCTGCCAGTCCCACTTTTCATCGCCAGTCACAATCCGCTTCAAAAACGGGTCGATTTTGTTGCGATTCAGAAGCGATTCGCATGCATCCATACGGGCAAAAATGTTTTTTTTGCGTCAAACACGTGTTAGCGCGTGAAAAGAGCTTTCCAAAAAGCTCTAGAGTGAACCGATGCGACGAATACAACTAGAACTACGCGCTTGCAAAGACAAGCTTGCGGAAATACCGCAAGACTTTTTTATATATTCACATCTTAACGGTACTTTTCAAGCAATTCCAAAAACTTCAACTCAAAAAATCTCTAAAATATCCACACTCACCTCTCCCAAAAAATTATTGGATAAATCAATGTCCATTAGCGTCTTGTGCTGACATATCAACATCATAAACAATTTGGTAATGGTCTCCGTTAGACCACAGCTTCCCAAATCCAGTTCCTTAATAGGCATCACTTGTAGGGTATGAAATATGGCTGCAGCCCCATCACTTTGTATGGGATTCAGACGCAGTACCAAACGCTCCAGCGGCACATGCCTCAAAGTGCGGCTTAGTATGTAAGCACCCTCCTCGGCTTCAATTGAATTTTTTGAATAATCACTTTTAATGCTTATTTTCTACTCACTTATTCCATTGTTGGTCAAATCCAGCAGTGTTAGGGTACCAAAGGATTCTTTGCCGCAAGTTTCCAAAAAGCCGCGTATACCCGCATCACCCACCGAGCAATGCATGAAGCTTAACTCATCCAAAAGGTGACAACCCTTGTCCAAACTATGGGCCAAAAAACGCAACTGATAGGGCAGCAATTTGGTATTGTGGAGGCTGAGAGTCCAACAAAAGCTTTTTCATTTTCATATATGAAGTCCAGGCGGAAACTCACCAGAATTGCCTCAACTCGTGACACTGACTCAGTCCCTTGGCCAGCAAAAGTATATCCTTCGGACTGAGCTGATTGCAGCCAATTTGGTAATTGATGCCAGCCGTCTTGGTGCTGTAACTCAACCGCAGTCGCTGTAAATCCGGCAGATTGCTCAGCAGGTAATCAAGCGGAATGTGATCTGTGAATGGGTTTATGGTTGGGTATTGAGAAAATTGATGCAAGCAGAATGCTTATTATGGAAATGTGGCCAACACAACATTTTTTTCCAAAAAAAAAAAAATTTTACAGACCATTTTCGGAGCTCTATGGAAATTTCTCAAAAAAGTCAAAATATCGATCATTTTGAAAAAGAAAGAAATATTTATCCGAAATCTTATTCCTTCGATTAATACCTAAGAAATGTATCTGAAAACATCGTTTAGAGAAAAACGCCTTAAACTGGCCAGTACAAATTTTGAAATTGTTGTTGATTGACAAAAGATGTTTCATACTGCATTTTCTATGAAACCTTCATCCATGTTAGGATTACCCAAGCACTGTCTCTCACCATTGCTTTCGCTATCCGCGGGAGCGGGCTGTAGTAGATTTATCTCCAACTGATTTATATACGCCGCACAGATGTCCAAGTTGGCCTGCACATTGCCCTCCTGTTCGTAGTCGCCGGTTTGCATATTTTCAATAAACTCCTGCACATGTCGCTCCATGTAAATGTTAATCCAGCGTCGTTCCCTGCCCCGCGGCTGTATGGGCGCCGAGCGCCAGCGTTGCGCATAGCAGCGTTGCCAGAAGAAGTCATCACGAATGTAAGAGCTGAGCAACTGCAGCGGCAACTCTTGCGTATCCAAATGACTGAGTATATAGTTACGGTCCTCACGGCGCGGCAATTGCCGATACAGTGGCAATTCTAGACAAACAAATAATTCACAGACAGGGGGCATTCTAGTTGAACTCCATCTTCACTTACCGCTCCAGTTGTCGACAATGGAATCCAGCACAAGATGTCGCAGACTTTTCGCTTGATTTGCTTGCCCTTCACTGGATTCCGGCTGAAGCTGGTCGAATGATTTACCGCTGACTTTGGGCAGTTTGACTTGCTTAAGATTGAAGTAGGCCTTGAAGGTGTCAATGGAGACGGTGCTGGGGAACTCGCAATACGTGAAATCCATTTGAATATAGTTCTTGTCTGGGATATAAACAATATTTATTAGTTTTGGTTGCCAAGGAAGGATTTTGTTGTCGGAACAGTGTTGATAAGCGTGCGTTTAGTAAAAGGGTGGAAAAGGAAGTGTTAAATTCATTTAAAATTGTTTGTTTTTTTAAGGATTTTTGCATCTCTGTCTAATCTCTTAAATTTGCTGCCAGCCTCAATTAGTTAACATTTGCCTAATTGTCATATTTTTGCTTCTTAGCCTTTTCTTTTGGTGATGCCGAGCCAAAGTCCACTTAATTGCATTTGGGGTGGGCCTGGCCAGCTCACAGACTTTGGACAGTTATCATAATTATTTATGATACCTTTTTTTTTTAGCCTAAGGCAAAGGGTTAAATGCGCCAAATGGCCATGCAAAACTTTTCAAATTAAATTAAAAGCACGCCAAATGGCCAGAGACAAAACAAAATTTGATGAGTCAGCTGGGCGTGTTAAGAGAAATTACGGTGCTCTGCAGCATTTAAAAGTCAATAAATCAGCAATCCATTGATGAGGGTAACAAGTTAAGAAAAAATAGAACAATTTATATTAAAAGCTATAATTAATAAAAGAAAAGTTTGGAGATGCGGGGCATCGATCCCCGTAACTCTCACATGCTAAGCGAGCGCTCTTCCCTTCCATACTAGCCCCTTTTTAGCATTCTCACTTTTTAAGGATTAAGCGCCGTAAAAAGTGAATCATTTATATTTTTTCAATATTCTTTTTTCAGATATTAAGTGGGACTGGTGTCATTCTGTCATCTTATTATTATTAAGAATTGTTTGACAAATCGTCATGAGATGAATTGAATTTCAGTCAACAGCTCAATGAAGATTCGCTATGTTCGCACAAAATTTTGTTTAGTGACGAGACACACTTGGAATCGAGCTGAATTCGTTCTCAATTTGGTTCTTATAGGCAAGGGGAGTGAGGAGAAAATAACTTTGAGAGAACATCGTTGGACGCACTCTCACAGAGAGAATGCGAAAAAGCAAGCGCAGTCTGTTGTAGTCAGATGATAATGGACGGCCGTTAATTCGGCGGTCGGTCGGATCGGGTAGCGGTCTCGATCGTGTCTCTCACACCAACCCCCTAGCCAGTGTTTTGAATTGCGATTGCGGGAAAAATTTTAAAACAGCGGGAAGAAGCTAATTTAGCTTTATTTTAAATCGAATTAGCGTTTTTTAGCGTTTTTTAAAATAATTTAAATAAAGGAATCACAAAATTGACCTTTAGAGTAAAGGGATTGAGTCTCACTTTCGAAAAAAAAATGTTTTATTAATCTCAAATAATTCAAGATAAATTTTGGTTTTTTATAATTATTTAGATCAGCATTATTTTTATTTTTGTGGAAATTCCCGGACCAGCGAATCAGTTTAGGTTATGGTTCGGAGCGCTGTTTTAAAAGATCTGGAAACTCATGATCCTGGTCGACTACCAGTTCAGTTTAAAATATATAACTCGTTCCAGTGCGTGATTTAAGACTTAGCAAAAGTATTCATCTCCCTATAAAGTATTTATATTCTGGATCACCATCAATTATCCATCAGTCTGTCTGTCCGAATGAACAAATCAGATCTTAGAGATAGGAATTGCTGGCAATTTGCTAAAAAGTTATATATTTCACAGGTTCGTAGATAGATGGTTCGTATATATGATAATATAATATAAACTACATTTAGTCACCATTCTAGATCCGGTTTGCAGCGCCATGGCAATTGTTGTCATGACTATAAAATACCACCAAATTTCCTAAAGAAGATCGGAACATCAAAAAATATCTACTCCGACAAAGAGGCTGTCGATATAGACGATATTATTAAAAACTTTGATAAAAATGATTTGAAGAAAATCTAGGGTTTTTTTTTAGATTTTTCAAAAGGATTTTTGGGTTTTTTGGTTTTTTTTTGCTAATCTAGCGTTTTTTGCGCAGACAATTATGGCAACACTGCCCCTAGCCCCTTCAAATATTTTTTATTCTTTATTCTTTAATTTTGAGAATTATTCGTACTTGGATCGAACGTCGGTATCAAAAACTCAATCTTTGATCAAGAATTTTGCCCTCGGATCAAGAATTTTCACTCTTACCGTACTTTTGAGATCGAATGCTCCTTGTTTCAAGAGTGAATTTCTTTATTTTTTCACTAAGTGAACTACCTTTAAAAATTGCTTAGTTGCAAAGTTTGAGAAGTTTGTACTTCACAGCTGGCGCCAATATTTGGCGAAGGTGACCGGATGTGAAAAAGCTATTTTTTTAAAGAAAGAAAAAAAAAACGTTTTTTATAAGATGGTCTAAGGCAAGATTAAACCAACGCCTTCCCCGCACAGCAGGTCAGCACACTAACCGCTCCGGCCACGCGAACTACCGTTACATCCACAAAAATGCACTGTTTGAATGACTTTGTTTTACCTTACATTTAAGCCCTTGATATCGGCTATGTTTGATTTCAGCAAGATGAAATCATTGTGGTGAGCAGCTTATTTCGCGTATCGGACCGATCATTTGGCCGCCGCTTTGATATCACACCACCGGACTTTTTCCTCCGTTCATAAGCCAGCTACGTTTCCAATGCTGAAAACAGTGATCTAGAGTGATCTTTGGGCTTTCCGACCTCAGGTGTCAATTGGCCACTGTTTAATAAAAACCGGTCGGATCAGCAAAATGTTAAATTAATTATTCTGCATATTGCTTGCATAACATGTATCTTTTAGTTTCAACTAAAGTATCTTTTGATTTAAATGTTCGCATTTAAAATTTGTATAAAATTTTCATTGTCTTATGTGAGGCTCAATGGTCTAGGGGTATGATTCTCGCTTTGGGTGCGAGAGGTCCCGGGTTCAAATCCCGGTTGAGCCCTTGTTTTTTTTTTGTGTAGCTGCCCAAAAGTAAATAATAATCATTTTATACATGCTGACAGTGACAATGTGACTTTATTGCCAATACAATAGATAAAAATTCAATTCAGGATTTTGTCACTTGCCTTCACCCTCTCTTTCTCTCTCACTCTGCCTCCTCATAACCATTCTGACATTTTTATGATTATTTTACTCCTTTTTGTGTGTTTGTGCTGTGCTGGTTGTTTGCTCGATGACAAATTTACATATTTGTGTGTGTTGTCTTTGCATATATGACAGCCTTGGGAATTTCCAATACCATGAGGCATTGAGTTGGGCCCATTGGCATGATGTGAGAATTGCTGCTTGTTTGTCGTTGTCTAAACAATAAAGAGTAATCTCTTTTTGGCTTGCAGAAGAAGTTTTTGCAGAATGTGCCACGTTTTATTGCTTGTAATTTGCATGCAAGTTGGCATTGGGTAACTTTTTTTATAGTCGACTTTAAGGCGCTTAAATGGTGCGTGGCAGAGAAGTTTAAGAAGTTAAGTGCAAAGTTTTCAATCTTATTTAAGTGATGAGTCAAAGACAAGAGTTTATTATTATTTTTTTTTTTTTCAAAATGTAAACGGAGGTTTCTTTCCACACACGGATCTGTTCGCCTCTTGTATGACCATCATTCGTTTTCTTAAAAATACCTTAACACTTTGGCGGTTAATTTCAAATAATTCCAAAGACTAAAAACTTTTACTTTTGTAAGAGATTCGTCTGTTTTATTAGCATACTTTTCACCTCCAAACCTCTCCCTTTGCCCACTGATTGCTCATTAACCATGTGTCATATGAAACCACTCACCAAGCTAAATCCTACCCACACTCAGCCAGACAAAACCTCAGGCATCTTATCGCCTTAAACCACTTTAGTGTCAGCCCTGGTGACAGCGGTCCAGCCAGAATCGAGAACTGACTGTGAACATTGTCGCCTTTTTTCAGGTCCTTGTTGTTGTTGCGTGGGCTGACCATTTAAATGTGGGTGTGGCTGTGTGGATGTTGTCAGTGGTCTTGTCGACATTGCGATAACAAAAAACCAACCAGAAAAAAAAATAGAAGACGGAATTTACGCTCTTGGCCATAATGAGGGTGATTTTCGTATTTGTGGTGGATTTGTCCACTTAGCAGCAATGACCAGGACCGGGATTTTTCGGTTTGTGTTGCAATTTGCTGGCAAATCATTTGCACATTTTCACAGTGGATTATGGCCTCCTGTTGCCTGATGATAATGTTCATAATTTGTAAGGCCTGCATCATCATTTTTTGGTTGGGCCATGTGATATGTGATTTGTGCCTTGCAAAATGTGGCATCTAATTGGCATTTGTTTGCTTTTGGCCAACTTTTTTAATAAAGAAAATGTAAAAGAATGCAAATGTGTCCCTGCCATTTCCACTTTCATTTCCATTTCAGTTCATTTTCATTTTAGCCAGCGACCTCAAGTGCGGGTCCGGGCGGCATTCATTGTCTACGGATTTTCAATATTATTTGTTGTGGTCCGCCCCCCAAACCAGCAGCTGCTACCTTCATCTTGGGTGTGAACTGACGGCGACAGCTCTCCCTTATTCATTGTAACCGATTTCAATTGGGCATTTTATTTTATATTTGAATTTTAAAATTCCTTCCGCTCCGGCGACAGGCAACGACGACAGGAAAATGGACAATTTGTGTTTGTGGCAATTGATTGGCAAATATTGTCCGGCCAAATGGTTAAGGCGAAAAGGTTTCTCGTACTGATTAATACGCACTGACAGCAAGTCACGGCAGGACAATGAAAACGAAGGAATTGTGAAAAACGGGAGGTATCTAAAGCTGAATCAGTTGTTGGATTAAGTCTACCATAAGTGATTGAGTTTTTATTTACTTTAAAGATGGCTTTCAACGGCAATTACTTTGGAAAAAATAATTGTACATGTCTGAGAAGAAAGTATTTTTTGGCTTCTAACAGCTATTTGTCGTCCCCTCTAAGTTAGTCTTAGAGACAAAAAAGAGTTCGGTCCAGAACCGGTGAAAGGTTCCAAAAATGGATCTAGCTAGAAAAGAATGCTCTCATAATCTTGACAGAGATCTACACGGGCCAATGCAGCCACCAGTACAAATTACGATAGGCAAGCACTCAACTGAACCGATTTTATAAAGCAGCGATGCCCAGAATCAGCTTACGGCGGTGTAGATAGTACACAGAAAAAAACAAGTGAGAAAGTCGGTCAAGCCCGACTATAACATACTCTGTACCTGGAGTAGAAGCTGAATGCAATGCTGGTGCTGCGCTCATCTCAAAGTCTCTCTCTCTTTTTCTCTCTCTCACTCTCTCTCTCTCTCTCTAAGTTTGTGTGGTGTTAGTTGTGAATGGGTGGAAGGGGGTGGGGCGAGGGAGATGTACTTTTTTGCTCATAACTTGAGAACCGCTGATCCGATCTTTATCATTTCTTCGGCAAATCGATACATTTTGTTAATTACTAACTATCTCTAGAAGGTACGAAACGTCTATCTTGTATATGTAGGAGATATAACGTTTTTTCCGAATTGCGGGGGCGGCAGGGGGCGTGGCAAAAATTGAAAATAAACTTGATCTGCCTGCAGCTATAAGAAACATTTGTCCCATACATGTCAAACCTCTATCTCCTACCATCTCCGAGATCTGTTTGTTCATACGGACGGACGGACGGACGGACGGACAGACAGACGGACAGACGGACATGGCTATATCGACTCGGCTGTTGATGCTGATCAAGAATATATATACTTTATATAGTCGGAAATGATTCCTTCTCCCTGTTACATACTTTTGCACAAACTTAATATACTCTATGTATCTTCGGTACAGAGTATAAAAACGTCGAGATATTTTCAATCTTTTAAATCTTGGAGTAAGCCCGGCACGAGCTTGAAAATTCAATCTCGATTTCCAGGATATTGTACACAATTCAATCCTTTAAGGACTGGTTCATTCCTTTCGAACTTGTCTCATTCCAAATGTGCTTACTGCAATCCCTTTCGAGATCACATGCCTATAAATTAGAGAGCGAGAGCGAAGAAATATAAGTAGCCTCTCAGACACGCTGAAACAAACAGTGGGTATGGTGGTGTGCGATGAGATGCTGTTACATTCCTGTTCAGTGCGTGTGGTCGCGTGTTCGAGTCCCAGTGGAGCCAAACATTTTTATATTTATTTCTTTGTTTTTTCAGAAATCTAAATTAACCAGTTTTGGTTAATTTAGAATTTCTATTCGAAAAACAAAGAAATAAATATAAAAATGTTTGGCTCCACTGGGACTCGAAGGTAGGAGGAGGTATTTGCCAAATCTGAAACAAACTCTATGTGGGTACAGTATTAATTACATATTGCCGATAGGACATCCTCATACACTTCAAGGACCGGACCACTCACATTAGTTTTAATGTGAGTGGTCCGGTCCTTGAAGTGTATGAGGATGTCCTATGGCAAATGGAATGGCGGAGGAATAGGAAAATAGTAATCTATCCTGAGATCAAATCAATCTTACATATCGAGCTTAAGTTAATCTAGAATAGGCATAAAATGATCCAGTTTTGGGATTCAATTGTGCTCGAATTTTTTGCACAATTCAATCTTTCATAGGATTACCCCGGGATATATGTAATCCTTCTTAGGATTAAAAAAAAGTCGGATCAACTCAATCTTTTTTCAGATCGGGTCAATCATATCCGGGATTACGTCGTTTTCATTACCGCTTGGGATTGATTTGATCCCATATGGATTGATTTTTTTTTTGAGTGTAGAGTTGCGAAAACATCGATAGTGGGCGCCATCGTTAGTTTGAGCATCGATAATATTCCACTAGTATCGATAGCACTATCGAAAAAAATATTATTTTGAACCTGTATGTCCTTCTGTCCGTCCGTCTGACTGTATAAACGCGTAGATCTTAGATACTGTAATAGGTAGAGCCACAATTTTTGCCACGTACGTAGGTGTATACTGTACTTACATCGAGTTTGTTTCAGATTTGGCAAATACCTCCTCCTCCATCTTTAAACAGTGGAAAACTGTCTTTGTCTCACTCTCTCTGTATGAACGCGTCGATCTCAGAGACTCTTAGAGACTCAAAAATTTGCGCGTATACCGTAACCAGATCAGGTTTGCTTCAGATTTGGCAAATTCCTTTTTCTTCTCCTTCTAACCGAGAAAAACTGTCAGAGCCACTAGTTTAAACCTAGTGACAACATATATTAAGTTAGGCCCAATATCTATCTATTTTGTATAATAAGATCCGAGCAATAACACCGAGGATATGCAAGTGCGCCTCCACATTTATTGAAATAAATTTTAAAATAAAAGGAATTCAAAGCCATAGTAACCACATTACTTGGTACAGGGTATTTTGCTGTCGAAGCACTCGACCGCAACACCCTTACTTGGTATATTTATCTTAGACTGGAAATACTGTGGACTTACCGCTGACCATTATTTTTGTGTCTTGGAAGTTCTTGATGCAACCAAACTAAAGATCAATGTTGGGTCATTTTAATGCCATGTATATTTAAATACACTGTAAAGCCCATGATCGGAAACATAAACAACAAAAATTATTTAAAAATCGTATAATTACCCCGAACTGTTTTTCTGAAGAAACAGAGAAATATTGTCAGGTCACAAGAATTAATGAATTAATACTCTGCCTGTTGGTTTGCTGGGTTTTTGAATATTTAGAATATTGAAAGACACAAAAAAAAAATTTAATATTAAATTATCGTCTGTGGAAGTCCCGAAAATTCATTTAAATTGTAAAATTCAGCAAATAAAATTTGAGTGGAAAATTGACAATTGAAAAATTTCGGACTTCATCCAAAAACCCTCTCTTATTCTGGAAGTAACTTCAATTTCTATAAGATACTCTCTCTTTACCTTGCTAATACCCTGCCATTAGTTGTGTGCCAAGAAGAGAAGCTCCACTGATAAAGCCACCTTTATTTGTCAGTCTTAGACCCAGTCAACTGTCAACTGTATTTGGCAGGGCACGTAGCATTCGCCCAATCTCTGTTCTCCCTGCTCATTCCTCATATTCAGCTTAAACCTGAAGCGTTAAACCGCACACACCTATCACGATGATGATGATGTTGTTGTTGTTGTTGTTGCTTTTGGCGTCACCTCGAAACAGCACGCAATGCCGTGGCCAAAGCGGAGTGCTGGGCTAAGTGAGCCATTTATCTTTGCAGGAACCTCAAGCGCGACACAACAACAACAATAACAGCAATAGCAACAACACTTCCTACACGCGTCATCCAATCCAGGCAGACGCCAATAATACCGCTTTGGAAATAAAACGATTTATATGCCACAACTCAACAGCAAAAGACACTGAGCGAAAAGCTGGAAAAAGTTGAGATCTTTAAAAAAAACATTTTTTAAACGAATTAAACGGAAATACATTTTTTAAGTGACCCAAACCGAAACGGAAATGGATTTTATTTTAGTTAACCATAACCGAAACAAAATAACCAGTTCAATTTCAGTTTTAAGAATATTAAAAGACGCAAAAAAATATTTGTAATATTTGATTAACGTCTATGGAAGTCCCGATAATTCATTTACCCTAATCCTAACTATCTACCTAGTCACACTCTCATCGCTAATGAGCAAATCAGAGAATTTTTCTCAATATCAACTCATTGAAACCTTTTTCTCTTCAGAACTTAAAATTCAATCTGCTCCATTATGCCGCTACAAAAAATAAATTTCAGCCGGAGAAAATTTACAAATCACAAAATTAAAAGCGTTAGCCTGTGCGCTCTTTGCAATAAAGAAATTGTGATAAGCATGCAAATAAATTTCTCGCTTTGCTTGTGTAAGTAATATTTTTATACCCGTTACTCGAAGAGTAAAAAGGGTATACTAAAGTCGTGCAAATGTATGTAACAGGCAGAAGGAATCATTTCCGACCATATAAAGTATATATATTCTTGATCAGCATCAACAGCCGAGTCGATATAGACATGTCCGTCTGTCCGTCCGTCCGTCTGTCTGTATGAACACCTAGATCTCAGAGATGGTAAGAGATAGAGTTTTGACATGTATGAGACAAATGCTTCTTTTATGTTTGTTTCAAATTTCGGACAAGTCCCTTCCCGCCGTTATAGCTCTGAAGATAGATGATTCGTACCTTCTAGAGATAATTAGTAATTAGAAAAATAAATCAAATCGCAGAAGAAATGATAAAGATCGGATATGCGGTTCTCAAGTTATGAGCAAAAATGTGAAAAATAGCTGAGTTAAAAAAGTGTTGCATACTTTTCGGATGTTCACCCAAAGGAACGCAAGAACACTATTAATCATGTTTTTTCAAGAGTAACGGGTATATCGAAGTCGGTTAAAACCGACTTTAACTTGCGCTCTCTTTATTTTAATAAATACGTAAGCAACGACAAGAATTTACTCGTTTCTATGTTCGAACGATCTGAATTGGAAAAATTTTGATTTTATTTAACTCGGCTTTGTTAAGGGGGTATTCTCCATGTCAAGGCTGTTTTTTGGACCTTTTTTAAAAAAAATCTTATTTGAAAACGCAAAGAGTTTTTCCAATTCTGTTTTTTTTATTATGTTACAAACAGATTAGAGTAAATAAAAAAATTTTTACTGCTTCGATGCGAGGGCTGTTCCAAAAGATATCGGCCGTCAAAAAGGGTGTCCAAAAAAAAAAGTTATATTGCTGGCGGCCATGATTCCAGGTCTCCAGGATGTCTGAAATGAAAAGTGAAAACGGAGTTATAATCAGAGTATATGTAATTCTGGTCTGAACCTCGAAAAAAATTTTGTGATTTTTTTTGACAAAATGGCCATTTAAAAATGAAAAATCGATTTTTGGCCTTTTTTGTTTTGTTTTGTGTAAAAAAAAAAAAAAAAAAATATTACAAATTTTTTTTTAATTATGATTGAGGTTCAGACCATAATGCTGACAATTCTGCGTCGATTTCAGTTTTGATCATCAAAATCGGTTCAGTGTAACTGGAGATATCATGGCTGCCAGTTCGAAAAACGTGGTTTTGAGATAAGCGCGTTTAAAGGTTTAAGTTCTTTTTTGGGAAAAAAATCAAAAAATGCAGTTCTGGAATGGTGATATTTCTGCATCGAATGCATATAATTTGATCAAAATCGGTTTTTTAGAACTGGAGATAAGTGACTTGGCAGTCCGAAAAAGTTGATTTGAAAGTAGCCAAAAATTTTACTAATATTATATACTTACAGATATTAGTCGGCGATGCCAGCTGCATACAGCGGACCTTCCTCATTTTTACAAAATCTGTTTTCAGCAGCACCTCTCTTTACTCTGCGTGCCATTCTGCCTTCTTTAGATGCGGCCGCAGCTCTAGTTTCGGAGCGATATAGTCGGTAGTAGCATTGCGAAGGATAGCCTTCGATTATTATCGATAAAAGGCCGATTAATAATCGATATCGATCTGGGCGACAATATCTTACCATACAAGTTCAAGAACCAGCCGTTATATAACAGTTTTATTGACTGGAAATTTATTTACACAAAAATTTCTCGTTTTAGCGATAACATTGTTCGATTAAAAAGGCTATATCTTCTAAAGTATTTCGAATTTCATAAAATCCTTTTGCGGCGATATTTTCATATATCCAAGCTATTAAAAAAATGCAAAAAAAAAAATCTAAAAAAATTTTGCATAGGAGAATAAAAGATTCGAGCTCTCATACCGATATTCTCAAATGGTTGAACGAAAATGCCTATAAATACCTAACTTAAATGAGTCCTCTTGTATTAACGACTATTTTCTGGTGTACAATTTATAACGAATCCATTAAGAAACAAATTTCTCAATTTGGTAATCATTTTTCTCAGTGCTTGCACTACTTCAGGACATTTGGGTCTTTTTTTTGTTTTTGCCTTATCCCAACTGAACATCAATTGAACAGCCGCAACAGCAGCAACATGCAGAGTAAATGAAACCCCTGGTTGGAATACAAAAAAAAAGAGAGAAGTAAAATCGAAGATTGCTATCTTTGACGGCTTGTTTTCCTGTCGACCTTCCCCCTCCCTTTGCCATGTTCTGGTGGGGCGGGCGGGGCAGGGCAGCTATTATGTATTGGCGTTGAAACAATTTGAACAGCAGTCGTCGCCATCGCCGTCTTCGTCGGTCGAAAAACAAATGAAAGGAAGTCGTTTAAAAGTACAAACGGACATTATTTATCGGTCCAACCATTTAGCCACAGAAACTACCCGAAGCAGCCTTAAAAAAGCAGCAACCCAGGAGCCGGCCTCCCCATTTGTTGTTGTTGTTGTTGCTGATGTTGTGTCTACTTAGTTGTAATAAATGGAAAAACGCAAAGAGTCCTGCCACAATGCGTTGCATATAATTTTTGTTCTTCTTTTTCGTTTCGTTTTTGGGTGGGATTTCGATTGGATTTTAGCAGCAGCTACTAAGCAGGAGGAGGTGGGGCAGGGGAAATCGATTAATTTCTGCTTGTTTAAGCAGTTTTCTCTCCGCAAAGAGCAAGTAATTTACAGTTGTCATTAAATGGCCAAAGCGTGAAGGGAAGTTAGTTGAGATGAGTTTTGTTTTTTGTGCTTGGGAGGGGTAAGGAAATTAAGTGCGAGGAGAATAAGTGCTAAGGAAAGAAAACAATCGGATTCAAGTTCGTTGAATTCGCTATAAATTATAATTCGACAATTTGCGTTGTTAATACACTCGGACCATACCGCAGTCCGATTTACTGACCGGACCAAACGGTTTCTTTCAGGGAGCTGAATATTAACCCCGTCCTCCTTTTGCTATATGAAGTGGTTAACCAAAAATCATACATTCAGCGAGGGGATACTGGGGTATTATAGAGTATTTATTATTTAGAGCAAACATCTGCATAATTATCAAATATTAGAATACAAAACCTTCCCGCTAATTTTGACATTTCAAACATCTGACTTTGTAAGTGCGGCAAAAATGCAGCGTTGCCACTAAAACGATTTCAAACCTTCAATGTTATGTCGGCTCGAGGTCTCGTTATGCTTGCACATGTAGCTATAAAAACCAGATAGCCATGTTCGACCTCGAAATAATTTTCGTTTCGGTCCATCAACGTAAATTTTAAACGTTTCCTCGGCTTTTTCGAAAAAATATTGCCTGCGACGCTTCTTTCTTTTAAATTCCACAGTTGCAGCATTTCCGACTTACTTATAGATGTCAATGATAGCAACTTTAGCAAAATAATACCCCTTAAACAATTTAGGTCATCGGCCTCCCCAATCAAAACTCTGCGTACGGCTTACATGTGACAAAGAAGTTTTTGATGCAAAGAATTAGAAAAACTCAATTTTAATTATAGAAAGAAGCTTAAAATTTTAACCAATTCATGGGAAAAGTGGGCGGCTAAGTCGACTTCCGCCTCGGACGGTAGACTCACACGCTACGCAACTGAATACACACTGATGCATACATACAAAAAAGACATTTTGAATGAAAAAAGAACAAATATATGCGTTTCTCTCCTCTCATAACCAAAGAGAAGCAGAAGGTTGTTTCGGTACCTCAATTCAATGTGGTAGCGCGATAACAGTCGTTTTCTGACACACAAAACTGACGGACGAATGTCCGCCGCGGCTTCTCGTAGTGTCGATGGCCAGGGCTTTCATAACTTTTAAGACAAAGATCGACTAAACAAACAAAACTTGATTCAGAGTTGTGGGAACATAAATTCATCAATATTTACGTTAATGGAAGTAAGGAAAGATGATTAACTTGAATGTAAAACATATTTTTGTTGTGTATAAAACGTAGAGCTTCATTTTTTTTGGGTTGAGGTAATTTGGAGCACTTTTATATTCAAAAGAAGTACTGAGAAAACCTCACTCTTTGTGGAAGAAATCAACAAAAATATTATCGAAAAATATCAAAACGAGAAGGCCAAGCTAACTTCGTCTTTGCTGAAGTTTTTATACCCTTGCAAATGTTTTAATACATCATAGTTTACGAACGTTAGCAGTAAAACAAACAATTTTTCTAAATGAAATCCATTTTTCGACCGATAGTTTCTATGGCAGCTATAAGATATAGTCATCCGATTTTGACCAAAACTTCCAAATCTGTGTTAAAGCGTGTAGAACTTATAATTGCTGAAGCGGGAGGCGTTTACATTAAAAACAAAAAGTTTTTCTCACAGAGACCCACTTTTCGACCGATAGTTCCTATGGCAGCTATAAGATATAGTCATCCGATTTTGACCAAAACTTCCAAATCTGTGTTAAAGCGTGTAGAACTTATAATTGCTGAAGCGGGAGGCGTTTACATTAAAAACAAAAAGTTTTTCTCACAAAGACCCACTTTTCGACCGAAAGTTCCTATGGCAGCTATAAGATATAGTCATCCGATTTTGACCAAAACTTCCAAATCTGTGTAAAAGCGTGTAAAACTAATAATTGCTGAAGCGGGAGGCGTTTACATTAAAAATAAATAGTTTTTCTCACAGAGACCCACTTTTCGACCGAGAGTTCCTATGGCAGCTATAAGATATAGTCATCCGATTTTGACCAAATCTTCCGAATCTGTGTAAAAGCGTATAAAACTAATAATTGCTGAAGCGGAAGGCGTTTACATTAAAATCAAAAAGTTTTTCTCACAAAGACCCACTTTTCGACCGAAAGTTCCTATGGCAGCTATAAGATATAGTCATCCGATTTTGACCGAATCTTCCGAATCTGTGTAAAAGCGTATAAAACTAATAATTGCTGAAGCGGAAGGCGTTTACATTAAAAACAAAAAGTTTTTCTCACAAAGACCCACTTTTCGACCGAAAGTTCCTATGGCAGCTATAAGATATAGTCATCCGATCCGGTCGGTTGCGACATATTATCAGTGTGCAGTAAAAAGAAGACTCTGTGCAAAGTTTCAGCTCGATAGCTTTAAAACTGAGAGACTAGTTTGCGTAGAAACAGACAGACAGACAGACGGACGGACAAAGCTCAATCGACTCAGCTCGTCGCCCTGATCAAGAATATATATAGTTTATAGGGTCGGAAATGAATATTTCTGTGCGTTGCAAACTTCTGGGCAAAATTATAATACCCTTTGCAAGGGTATAAAAATACATTCGATCGCCTTCTGCAAGTTTCCCCCGAATGTGAATAGAATAGAAAGCTTCAAACATGGTTATGTATATTTTGTAACGAAGTCTGAACTGGGTTCAAGAAATTGATGATTTCTTATAGTTGTTGGGTACGAGAAGTCACCAAATAAAAGCTAGCTTAAACAGACGTCAACAAAACGAAAGTCCCACTTTGTTCCATTGAAATGCTTCTGTTGAAGTTGCTCCAGCAGATTGGAAAGAAATCTCTGTGCCAAATTAATTGTGGTTTTTTGGGTTCCCTCGCCTGATCACCGCAAATGCATTTCCATAACTCAACAGTTTCCCAAGTCAAACCGAAAACATAACTTGAGACTCACTTCGCCCAGCTGCCTGGCTCATTCTCATTCGTCTTTTGGCATTGTGCACACACAGACACATAAATCAAACAATAAGTACTCTTTATTATTATTATTTGCACTTTTTGCATATACGAGCGGAACGCACACGGTACGAGGAGTATTTACTTAAGCAGCCGCCGCAGAATCCACAGCAATAATGGGGCATACTTCAACTTGGCTTATTGAATAAGTCAGTAGTCAGCAGTAGTCAACAGACGCCCAAAAAACTTCAATAACAACACTCGCCTAGTCCTAGCCCGCAACTTTCGAGCGACGCCCCGTCGTTCCAGCCACCACGCCCCCCTCCTCGAACAAATCTACAAACAGAAACAACATAATTTGCATAAAATTGACGTTAAAGGTTAGGCCAAACATTTACTTAGGCGGGGAATTCGCTTTTTTCCGCACTTTCCCGGTGCTCGCATTAATAACCTTAAATCAATTTCATTATACGAGGATGCCAACGTATGAAAAAACATGCGTTAAATTAATTTTTTATTTGCCATAACCAAACCCCAAAAAGGGCTGCAAATTCCGACAAATTACATGAGTGTAAGCGTTGCCATTGTAGACGTTAATGTCGCGGCGTCTGGTAACTCACTCAAAAAGGCATTTGGATTTTTTGGCTTTACTTTTTCTTTACATTTTCAACTTGCCGTCGTCTTGTCATTCCCCTTACACATTTAAACTAATTAATTAGCAAATTTGCAGGCGTTAAAATGTTCGCCGACAGAAAAAGAAAACACACATAAATCTTGCCGCTCACCAGGACGACACACATACGTACAAATGCCCCGTGGGGCGTATGTCTAACTTATGAATATGCATGGACTGTTGGGGTGTGTGTGTGTGAGTGTGTGTGCGGCCAAAGGGAAGCAGATTGCTATTGCTCATACGCCAAGTGGGTTGGACCATCATTTCATTTCCGTTTAACTGGCAGACTTTGTACAGGGGCTGGCTAATGAGAATTGATATGAAGAGCAGAAGCAGTTTAGAAAATCTGCCGAGGGATGCGAAATTATAATATAAAGCTTTGCATTGCGACACATTATACGATTCCAGTCCAAACTGTAACCATAAAATCATTTATTTTTTAATCTGGTGAGACTAAGTTCGTGAAAACTACGGTTCGAATCGCAGAACTCATCCTTGGTACGAAATTTTTTGAACTCAAACAATTTTGAAAGAGATAAAGTTCTTTTAGGAAATTCTGCATTGAGTTGACTTTTTGTTTTTAATTATCTAAATCGACATTTTTATACCCGTTAATCGTAGAGTAAAAAGGGTATACTAAAGTCGTGCAAATGTATGTAACAGGCGGAAGGAATCATTTCCGACCATATAAAGTATATATATTCTTGATCAGAATCAACAGCCGAGTCGATATAGCCATGTCCGTCTGTCCGTCCGTCCGTCCGTCCGTCTGTATGAACACCTAGATCTCAGAGATGGTAAGAGATAGAGGTTTGACATGTATGGAACAAATGCTTCTTATACTTGCAGGCAGATCAAGTTTATTCCAAATTTTGGCCACGCCCCCTCCCGCCCCCGCAATTCGGAAAAAACGTTATATCTCCTACAGTTTTAAAGATAGATGATTCGTACCTTCTAGAGATAGTTAGTAATTAGCGAAATGAATCAATTTGCCGAAGAAATGATAAGGATCGGATGAGCGGTTCTCAAGTTATGAGCAAAAATGTGAAAAAGAGCCAAGTAAAAAAAGTGTTGCATACTTTTCAGATGTTCACCCCCTTAGGAACGCAGGAACACTGTTAAACATGTTTTTTCATGAGTAACGGGTATATCGAAGTCGGTTAGAGCCGACTTTAACTTGCGCTCTCGTTATACTTTGTACTAGTGTTGTGAAAATATCGATAATGAGCACTATCGATAGTTTGAACATCGATAGTATTTACCATTGATAGTTTGAACATCGATAGTATTTTACTACTATCGATAGTACTATCAGAAAAAATTTCTTTTGAATAAATGAACAACAAATTAACAACAACAAAAACAAACTTTTTTTTTTCTATATTATCCAACGACTTGCGGTAAAACGAAATAAAGACCCTTTGTCTTGAACATTGGTTCTGTCGACGACCCAGGAATGTGCAGATATCGAACAGCCACGGTTCTTAAGCGACACATGTCATCTGTGCTGTTCTATAAAGTGAAAATAAAAACATTTCATTAATCTTCCAAAATGCAAGATGGTAGAGTACTTTTCCGACGCTGAAAATTGTTTGTGAGTGGTTTTTTAGGGACGCAAGCTCATTTTCAATTAAATGAACTGGGTTTTGCTCGATATTTTGTGACCGGAATCCGTCCTTCCTAAATCTAAGTTCCAATATGATCGCTATATTCGTCACAGATCGGCTATCGTAGTGTGGAAGTCTGGTATTTATTTTTTCTATAAGCAAATGTAAGATCTTTCTATGTTTTCAGCAATTTTTTGCTCCGATTCATCGATAGCGCGAAAAAATCGATGTTTGGCCAAATACAAAACTATCGATAGTGCTATCGATGTTTTCACAACACTAATCTGTACTAAAGGTACACAGTGTATATTAAGATAGTGCAAAAGTGCCCCATACAACAGGGAGAAGGACTCATTTCCGACCATCCGGGTGGAATTTTCCAAAACCCCGTCTTACTCTTGTCCAAATTACAGCCCTCTATCTCTTACCGTTTAGTCTTTGCGATGATTGCCAATCAGTGAATCAGTCAGTCAGTCAGGACACTCCCTTTTATAGATATAGAGATCAGACCTAAAATTGGCCCTAATTAAATTTATAAGTATACACTGAAATGGTTTGAATTAAGCCCCTCAGGGATCAACATTTTGTTACTGGCTTGTGCCGTGACGAGTTTGAACTGGTCCTAATGTTTTGATGTGAAACATCTTTCATTTTGGTACGGAAGATTTGGGTAGGAGTAAAATTTAAATTCAGCGTCACGTGATGCTAATTTCATTCATTTTGTGTTGTTGTTTTGTGGAGTTTACCGACCAACTCACACACACAAGAGGATGGGCAGAGGGGTGGCTGGGAAAATCTGGGTGGGATCTGGGTGGGGTCTAGGTGGTTCTTAGGAGGGATTTGGGTGGGATCGGTGTGGGATCTGGGTAGGGTCTGGGTGTCGTCTGCGATCTGGGTTCGATCTGGGTTGGATCTGGATTTGATCTGAGTGGGATCTGGGCGGGATCTAGGTCGGGTCTTGGTTGGATCTGGGTATGACCTTTGTGGGATTTAGATGGGTTTTGGGTGGGATCTGGGTGGTATCTGGGTGGTATTTGGTTGGAACCTGGAAGCGACCTGGATGGGATCTGGGTGGGATCTGGGATCTCATCTTGATGGTATCTAGACGGGTGAAACATCATCATTTATCTATGCAGCAGTACAATAAACAAGACTTTCTGAAAAAATAAAAGAACACTGCAGAATGTGATCTTGGTGTTGGTATTGCTACTTCCTGATAGTTTTCCTTGCTGATTTATATACCATTAAGTGAGCTTGTGATTTTAAAAATAAACTCTTAAACTTAGCATCATGTTTCACATCAAAGCCTCGTGAGTGTTTATGACACTAACGCCATAACATTTTCTGGTTTAATATTGCTGCAAAAATTTGATTTAATTAAAACTTGTCTTCTTTTAGTCCCTGCAGGAGTTTAGTTTTCCTGCTTAATCCTCTGCCATTTTCCACATTTTCATATGCAAAAACAATAAAAATAAATATGTATTAAAAGTCATATTTTGCTATCGCCGTTGTCCAGCTTTCACCAGCGAGCACCTTTTGTCCAAGCCAAATGTCTGAGTTCCACACTCAAGGCCAACTCCCTGCGGTCCAAGTAACTATAACATTTAAGCGGATTTGTGCCAAAGTTGTGTGCCATTTGATAGCTGTAAATGTAAATTGTATAAAAGTGTTTGTCATAAACACAAACCTTTTTTTTGTGCTGTGTTTTATGGCCTTCAACTAACAAGGTTCAGGCCTAGGCGACTAAATCATCCAAGGATTTGCGTTTTATCAGCCAGGCAGAAGCTTTACGGTTTCATGTGGG
Source organism: Lordiphosa clarofinis (assembly GCA_018904275.1). Taxonomy (NCBI): domain Eukaryota; kingdom Metazoa; phylum Arthropoda; class Insecta; order Diptera; family Drosophilidae; genus Lordiphosa; species Lordiphosa clarofinis. The sequence goes on along the minus strand of JAEIGQ010000067.1, from coordinate 1,057,277 downwards.
TTGACAGGAAATTGAAAATTTCCAACACATCAACAGAAGGAGTCAGAGTCTGGCCTAGTGTGTCCCGAGGCCAATAACATTTACGCTAATTTGATAATCTAGACACGCACAAGGGTTAACAGACATTTGCATAGCTAAGCAGATGCTAGATGGAAAATGGAAGCACCTAATTGGCTGCAATGGCCCTCCAGGGAGTCGCTGTTGGACCTCAACCGGCCCTTTTCTGCATTATCAGCGCATTATCATCGCACTCTGTTTTCACTCTTGAGCGAGTCCAGTCCCAGCTCATGCGGTCAGCGAGTTTATTATTTTGGCTTTTATTTGATTTTTTTTGTGTTTTGCTTATCCGCAAAGCTGTTTTTGCCACGCTCTAACCAAAATCGTCTTCGTAATCGCTTTTACACGCTTGACTTCAACCCAAATTAGCTGCGGGTTTTTTGGGGGCATTTAAAGATTTGTTTGTTTCGCTTTTGCCGGTTGGTTTGGCTTGGGGGAAAGGGATGTAAAAATAAATTAAACTTTATCTAAATATAATTATTTATTTTGCTAAAGAGTTTGTTAAAGTTTACACAAATTTACAAATTTTCCAAAAAATGTTCACACAACACTTAAAATTAATGTCTCACTATTTGCACAACAGCTGCGCAACATTTCATATATGTGATTTTTTGTTCTTTTGGCTACTCCAAAAAAGGTAACAAACTCCACTCCAGTTGGTCAACTGTCCCCTGTTTTCCTACCGTCAAATGCAAATGTTTGTAAGCACACACACACACACACAACACAAAACCTTTTGTTACTCACCCGCGACAGCTTTTGAGTTTCCCAGTTGTGACATATGAGTCGAATATGTTGCAAATTCAATATTTGCCAACAATTTTGCAATGTTTCTTTCTTTTTTTTTGCTTCTGTTTTTTTTTTCCTTTTGTAACAAGCAAACAAAGACAACAGAAACAACAACAATAACTGCTGCAGCAGTTGGAAAAAATGTTTTAAACAAATAAAAGTTAAAAGCATTTGATGGACCACATACACAAGAGAAGCAAGAAGCACATTGTCGAATGGGATACATGACGATATTTCAATACTCTTCACAAAGGGTCCAAGAATAGAAATAACACGAATTTTGATATTAATTTCAAAGCATTTCCATTTTAAGTCCATTTCTGAAAAACAAAAAAAACATACAGAGACAGATGAAGTATCAGGTAAGGGAGAACATATACTTAGTCGAATTCAAATAAAAAATTGAGAACTAAATTAACACCACTGTGCTTAGAAGAAAAACCACTATAACCACTTTCTGAAACTCTTCGTGATTACCTCGGGAATCATATCACCTTTCAAACGCATATCGGATTTTTTGTTTCACATGATCCGGTGACGAGCTCTGATGAACAGCGCAAAACAACTTTTTCTCGAGACGCCACTGGATTTTCGCTGTCCCTGACTTATTTATTAATAATTTTAATTAAAATGTTTTTCAAAGATTCTTCAGGTTTTATACTATATCATATACTAAATAAACCAACGTTTATCACATCTCTAAATAAATCCTGAAAATATGCCTTTTTCGCCTTTAAATCAGGTTGCCCAGATTGAGCTCACGGCCGCGTGAAAACAAACACTAATGCACAAAATATATCTTAAGCAAGAACAACCACAAGAAATAGAAAGAGAACCCCCATATTTGTTTGGTTGTGTGTGTGCAGCCGTAAATAGCAAAAAGGACGGCTGACAACGCGTAAGCAGCATTGATGCTTTTTAACTTGTCAGAGACTTAGGAGAGAGAGAGAGAGAAGAGAGTCGCATTTGATGTTGCTGTGGCAGGAAAGAATGCGCCAACAACTTAACTTTAGCTTGGAATTTGCTGTTGCTTTATGTAGACCGTAAGACATTTCCTACGAATGCGTGGCTTGCGGAATGGGCTTGGAAACCCCTGCTTCTAGTGAGAAATCTTTCCAAATATAAATATAAATATCAGAGATTAAAACCCGAACAAGTTTTGGTTTCGGTCAAGGCAAATATATTGCCCTATTGCTTATATCAACTGCATGGGAAACTGACAAGCAACCTATGTCCGTTTTCCATGATATAGCCGCAACCAAAATTTAGCTATTGGCCGAGATAGACACCGCAACCGATATCTAAATTCGTTCGGATTTTAATCTCTAATATATATCTGCTTCAGCACAATTTGGATGAATATATCAAATAGCTGCCATATAATCGATTGGCTTGTCGCGGTTCCAGTTCATATAGCTCCAATCACAGATCCAGTTCACCTATCTGGTTCACACATCACTGACAACTATCGATGCTCGATACTCCCGCCTTTTTTATAAAAGTTGCATCTCTAACTCACACACTCACTCACATATCTCTTCACCAATCTTTGACACTCATTCTTACCGGCAACACACCGTCTCCAATAAACCAAACTTGGCCACTGCCCATGTGAAAGTGGCGCCATCTATTGTTCACCTTGGGAAACCTAGAAAATTATTCAAAATCTTTATTTCTGACAGTTAACGAGCTGCAAGGGTATATAAGCTCCTGTCGAGCCGAAGAAGCTTCTGTCGAGCCGAAGTTAGCTTTTCTCTATTTGTAAACCCATGCAAAGGGTATTATAATTTTGCAACATGCATAGAAATATTCGTTTCCGACTTTATAAACTATGAATATTCTTGATTTCTCGAATGAGCTTTTTCCGTCCGTCGGTCTGTCTGACTGTTTCTAATCAACCTAGTCCCTCGAACTTAAAATTTGCACAGATTTTTCTTTTTACTAAGCGGTTCTTGGAACCGTTGGTCGAAAAATGGGTCCTAATGATAAGACCATTTTGTTTTCAAGGTTAGCGTACTTAAACTTTACATTATTACTTATTATTATTAATATTACATGCTTTTAAACAGATTCGCAAAATTTTTCGTTCGAAAATGTTTTTTGTTTTCAATGTTTGCTTCCTTGAACTCTCCATTTATTAGTTTTAAAGGCTTTCGCAAATTTTCGATAAAGGTGGATGACTATATCTTAAGACTGCCATAGGATCGATCCTTCTTAAACTCGCTGAGAGTTAATTTTATAAGCTTTAAAAAATAATCGCAAAATGTGGTCGGAATCTAATAAAGATAGATCGGATGTTAAAAATAATTTTGTGTTAGGATTCTTAAACTCTGATATTTTAAATCTAGCATTTGCAAGGGGATAAGACTTTGGCTTCTCGTTTTTATAAACAAACAGAAACAAAAGTTTTGATTTCATAAATTAATCAGCAAAAAAAGATCATCCAGATCTAGATCCGCCATACTCTTTTAACTCTCATTCCACACACACACACACTTACACACACGTGTAGCCCATTTTTTAAGCAAATGTGTTGCCTGCTTTTATGCGCCGACGGGCAACTCCTGAAACTGACCGCGTCTGAATGTCCCGCCCTTGGCCCACCTCTCTCTCTCTAGTTGGCCCGTTAACGTGTGCTTTGTTTAACGAATCGTGCAAATGCGGGTGGAATTTTGAATCGGATTCCAGATTCGGTGACTCTGCCAAAATGATGAGCAGTTTATTTTGTACATTTTTGTTGTGCATTTATTTGATTGCGTTTGGAGTATTTTATATTTCAATAAGGAAAACAGGCGCCGCACATTAAATTTTGATTGTTTCTCGGCCATAAAAATCACGGCCAAAGTTTTGCCACAAAAGTCGCGGCGACAACAAAAACAAACAAACGAAACGAACAAATTATGTTGATGGCTACATAATAGCCAGGGACTCGGGCTCATCCCACAGTTCCATTGAAACTTTTGCGTCTAAACAGCAGAAAAACTCTGTCCGTGGCCACAGCAAATCGCTTTAGGCGTTTCGAGCCAAAAATGATGATAATTAGCCGAAATACCCGAGCAATGATGGCAACCAAAAAGTAAAAGTCAAATCAAAAACTAAACAAAAAGTGCCAAGGAAATTGCCTGACAGGGCGGGCGGGAGCATGTCCCAATGTGAAAATTAACTTGCAAGGAGAGTAGCAGGAGAAGGAGGAATCACCTCCCCCGGGACCAAGTGGCGAGCTAACGATTTACAATCAACTGACGAGCCAAAGCGTCAAAATAAAAAAAAAAACACTAAACTTTTGAATGTTATTTCGACTTTTGAAATTTTGGCCGTGCAAATTTCTTTGCGCGCTACTTTCGAGTGCGATTAAATTGTTTTAATGGGTTTTGTTTTTTTTTTTTTTTTTGGGGTGGGAGGCGAAGTGGGAAAGTGTGATTTGGCGCCGCTTAAAGTTTGTATTTTAATGATTGCGGTGGGCAGACGGCTAAAGAGGAGACAGACCAATTTTGTGGCCAAAAAAGCGTTTAAAGCCAGAACAAAGGAGAAGAAACAAAGTTGTTAAACGGTTTGGCTATCGAACTCTAATCTGAGGTTTAAGAGGGAATTTATTATTGGGAAGTTATTTTTTTTGTTTAAGATTACCAAAATAGAGTTCTATTTTAATTTCGGCCAAAAGTCCCAATGTTTATTAAATTTTATAATTAGCTTGAATTACCGTAGAAGACTTAATAGCACATTTTTGAAATTAAAAACAAAGAAAGCTAAGCTTTGTTTGTTTATCCTAAAAACCCATTTTAATAGAATTTAAGAATGCCAAAAGTTTCGTGTTCAAGGACTCAAACTATTTGAATATATCCCATTTCGTAAATGTCAAAGTTTTTATTAAATATTAGACGCTTTCCGAATGACAATTGACATTTTTAAAGTCAAATTATGAATAGTTTAAATTCCAAACACTAGATGGACCACCCTGTATTAATATTCAATTCAAATTTGCTCTCCACTCTTCCCCCTCTTCCACTGTTCCCCACTGTTAAGTCATTGTTAACCCACTGTTGGCCCTTCGTACCTTGTCATCACACCCTCTTCACCAGCCCTCTCTGTTTGCTCTACAGCAGGGTATGGTGGAATATATAAGGTGAAGCCGAGCGATAAAGCGCTCTTTTTGTTTGTAGGGCCAAAGGGCCAGTGCGTTGTGAATGCTATAAGCGAACGATTGTTCTGCAGTATCTTTCTATTTCACAGGCATACATTAACTGGCCCTCAGCAGAGGCTGACAGCTTCACCTTTTTAATTCCACCATGCTTCGGCAAGCATTCGGTGTGATTTGGCGAGTATGATCGATCCCGAGGGGCTTTAACTAGGGAGCTCTGTTCTACACAAATACCTAATTATTGTGAGTGTGTGTCGTTCACTCTCTCTGTCGCGCTCTTAACAATACTGCTTAGTCCACAATATTGCCTACACTCATAAAAAACTAGAACAAATAATTTGAGTACGAACGCTCTTGAAAATAAAATGTAGTCGTTCTTGAACTTTCAAGAATTTCGCTCTTGGAATCGAGATATATTCATTCTCAATGTGGTTCTATAGGCAAGTAAGGAAATGCACACTTTGAGAGAATAACGTTGGGCGCGCACTCTCAGAGAAAGCCAGCGTTAATTCATAAATATGGTTTCGCCGCGACTTGTAGCTTATGGAAAATAGTCGACAGAGCTAAGCTGCCCGTCCAACTGTGTATGTTTCAGTCTTCGAGGTACCGTGTTCAAGTCCCAGTAAAGTAAGTAAAAAAAAAATTGTATCTGTTCTGTGGCTATCTTAAAATCAATCACATCTTAGAAAAAAGTTGGGGTGAGTGGTGAGCAGCGCGGACCAAACAGCACCACGGGGTCTCGGTCGTGTCTCTCACACCGTATCCCCCCGTCTATTTTTAGTCTTTTATTTTGAGAATTATTCGTACTTGGATCAAGTACTAAAGTACAAGTGAATCACGAATGTCGTAATCGTAACCAGCGCGGGTAAAGCCCTCACACTGGCCGAACTTCTGCCTAACCTCACTTAGGATAAAGCTGAAGCTAACTTCGAATTCAACTTAAAAGAAACTAAAACGCCTTAATCAAATCAAGTGAAACCAATTGCCCATAAGATACCCTCATAAATATGTCAATTAATGGCACGTCCCCGCCCCTACACACACACACACACACACACTCAGTCCACTCTTGGCTCTCGCTTATCTGTATGAAGACATAAACGCTGTGATATCAATTTATGTCAACGTAAATGTTTTCTGCCTGAGATTTGGGTTTAATATATACGACCCATACCCCCACTCCCCCTTTTGAACCCATTGGAACATGTGTCAGCGATTCTTAAATGGAGCTTATGAAACTATTAAAAGGCCAGCAGCAAGCAGACAACCCAACACACATGTCTGCTGTCCCTGCCAACTACACCAACCAGGACAACAGGCAAACAAACTCGAGGCTTTTGGGGGGGTAATTAGTTTGCTACACGCTCGAGGCGTGCCCGCACATTTCTTGATGCTCTTCTCTATCTTATGTTATGAATAATTGAGATGCCAGGGCAAAAACTTTGACCAGCTGTGAGTTGGAGTGGTTGACACAAACTCTGGCTTGGGCTAACCGCAAGACCAACTGGAAGATTACTCATACGCACGCAGGGATTCATTATGCCGCTCTCTCCTTGTACTAATGTTAATTGCCTTTGTCTCGCAGCATTTGCATAATTTTCTCTAAACAATAAAAATCTAATTTGGCCCGGCTCTTGCTTATAATTTCTTGTTAAATTCATAATTGTTAATTTTGTTGTGGTGACTTTTTCTTTGGGGGGGCTTAACTTTAATTAAGAGACAAGTTTATATTCAGGCTCAGAGAAGGGCAGACACATAAAGGAGACTGCAAGGCGAAATGGTCAGTGAAGATGATATTTAAGTGGCATGGGGTGGGATAGGAGTTGGTTACAATTCTACTTTATTTTTTAATTGGCCCACAGTTAAGCATGATTTTGTTAATAATGTTTAAGTGTAGGGTTTTTTTCATAGGTTTTGAAAATTAATAACCACTCTGGGAAAAAAATTAATATCTGTAATTTAATTAATTCGGCAAGATGTTTAAAGTAGCTCTAGTACGGATATTTTGAAAGCAAATTCAAAAAAATGTATCTTCTATTTATGATCCGTACTTGAAACACGGATAAACTAACAAGTAACCTGCGTGCGTTGCTAGGCCGCCTTTAGAATTTTAAACACAAAGCGGAGAAGTGAAGACAATTACCATCTATCAAACTTTCATCTAGCAAAATTCACCATCCGTCCATTTACCCTTCTTCATAAGAATCTTAAATCTTTATAATTTTTTGCAATTTTTTGCGATTTTTTGGTCCGTTTGATCAACACGTCTCATTAACTTATGAAAGAATTTTCTGAAATTTCTAATATTTTCATATCGATTGAGCGACACCTTTTTCTTTTAATTTTTTTCATTTTTGTGCAAGCAATTCAGTACTTAGTTCAAATTAAAAGCTATGGAGGATCCTTTTCCATACGATTTCAAATTCAGCATACTTTCAACGTAAGTTTTAGCAGCTGAGTATTAATGTTGTTGTGGTCGTTTTTGCGAACATGTGTAAATAACAAATTTATCTCTTTAGGCAGGACACATAATAAGCCACAATTCTACAGTGGCTGTTTCAGCGCTTTGCAAGATAACGCACAATGCAAGAGATTTTTCAGAAGAGGCGTTTTTCGCGGTTTTTACTCAGGTTCTCTGAAGGCACAAAAGCGCTACATGTATGGGTTCCAGCTTGAGGCACACCAATACAGTGAGTTCTGATTAAACAACATTGAAGAACCAAAAGCAAGGACAAAATTAATAAACTAAGTCTTGATTGTATTATCCGTTGGGGGTCAACTTACCTAAAACTCAAACGTAAACTTTTCAACTCAATAACAAGTCTTTCAATATCGATAAAAATGTACTAGGAGATAAATATAACTAAAATTCCATCATATTGCAGTTAATTTAAGTTTTTTAAAATCTATATTATTCCTTGCTGTTTTGAAAATCTCATATACAAGTATATTAAAACTATTTAAATGGAAATGTCTTCACGAAAGAATTTATTAAAAATGAAATGCTTATTTTATAATAGGGTGTGTTCCACTTATCGACGTCGATTTCCAAATGAACTTATGGATTTCGAATTAAAAGTGCTTAAGTTTATATGTGAAGTGCCAAATATGTCAGAGATTACTTGATCAGGTCAAAGGAAAATTGTAATTATTTGACTATTTTGATCCGCTTGGTTTTCAGTAGTCGGTATGTAATGACTAGACATCGGATTTTAGGTTTTTTTTGTTGTTGGTCTAAAAAATTCGAAATTTTGGCATTGGACTAATAAAAATATTTGTGATTTTTTAAGATGAGCATATCCAAAATATGTTTTTTTTAGGTAAAAAGCATATGCTAAAATAGGTCAAAATAGGTCAAAATAGGTCAAAATAGGTCAAAATATGTTAAAATATGTCGAAATAGGTCAAAATATGCTCTACTCAATTACCACTCTAAATTCCGTATTTATGATTGAAATAATGAAAAATACCGAAGACAAGAATGTACCATGTAAAGGCAAGCCCTGTGGATGGTTCTTAGCGTACTAATCAAAGCACAATTACAGTAAATACATGTAGTTTGTATCTTACTGTAATTTCGTTTTCTCGTACGGTATGCGTCGTATGACGTACAAACAGCAAAATTCAGTTTTGTGAATGTGTTCAGTTGACGTACGAGCGAAAAGCTTAAGTCAGGGACGCGAGCCTTATCATAAAATTGTTATGAAATTTACATTTGGCATTGCATCTGCCTGGCTTCTGTACTTAGTTGAACGAGAAAAAAGTGGACCAGGTGATATCATTGCATCTTAACTGATTTGGTTCCTTTTTGGTATTTTTTTCTCAAACTAGTTGTATCTCAGTCATAGTAAAATTGTACAAAACATTCTGTATGCTGTACTCTATTCTCTTCACCATGGATGACCCATGGTGTTTTATCGCGGTTCGGTGAGATCACAATCATAGTTATGCAGTTATTTATGGTATTTAGAAGTAATTTCTTAAGTTAATATTGAGTTGACCACCATGGAGCGCGCTAAAGAGCGCGCTAATGCAATTGATCAGAAATGATCTTCATCTTAATTGTCATTTAAGCTTGGTGCAATACTGCCAATAATCTTCATTCATTGTAATTTAATGATTCGCAAATCGCGGAAATATGGTTTGCAATAAGATTCTGATTTTTCCTCCGTATTTTTCCATTCTGTAAACTCTATCGTGCCTTTCAGAGTGTAACAAATCTACACAAGGTCCGCACCTAAACTTTTTTTACACTTAGTGTCCCTAATGGAAAACAGATTTTGCTCGCTCGCATGGTGAACACAAGAAATTGGGAACTTCTTTTAGTATTGGCCTCTATACGGTATTTGCTGCCCCAGTAAGTTACGTTTTGAACCCTGAATAAAAGGCATATTTAGATGTGCAGATGCCTACTTGGGAGCATATATTTACTCTCTAAATATGTAAAAGCATATGACATATTCCAAAATAGGTCGAAATAGGTTAAGCATATTCTCAAATATGCTTTTCGGTCGAAGATATGTAAATATGTCAAATATGCAAAACGAATAAGGATTTAAAATAATCTACTTTTCATGAAACGAATTTGTATGCAACCAGAATTTTTTTTGGACCAACCATTAAAAATATGTTTTAACCTAAAATCCGATGTCTAGTAATGACGGTATGTGATATGAAAAGTTGTAGGATTTCAAACCGAAATGAGAACGTTCATACAGAAATTGCCGTCGAAATTTTGTACAAGCCCGATTAACTGAAAACCTAAGTCTTTGATCATAAATAATCCGAATACTTGTATAAAAAATCAGTGTTTAAATTGGTTCTGTCAAAGTAGCAAAAGTCACAAAATTTTTACTTTTCTCAGCTTCGACTTTTTTCAACTTTTCAATATGAACTCTTGCTCCTGCTTATGCTTTTGCAAAGTACAAAAATTGCATTTTGTGGCACTGTGTAATACATGCAAACATATACTTTTATATACATTCATATACAAATGTATAGATAAACTAAGGCACAGCCGGATGTGATTTTAAAAATAGCACTGGTTATCATAAAGTCAAAATTCCTCTTATCAGCAGCCTCAACGCTGAGCTTAAATGTTGAATGTTGCTTTACGTTTCACTTAGTTTTATTTCACTAGCGAAACCATTTAGAAGTCCAAAAATGAAGGCAAATATTCTTGGAATAACTGTAATCTATGGATTGTGGATGCTAATCCACAACACCCAGGCGGAAGGATCACAAAATGATGTAAGTCATGTGCAAATATTTAATCAGGGAAATGTGAAAATAAAAAAATTTACAATTTTATTTGTGTGTTTTGCTAGGTCTGCAAATTTCCGTCGGACTTGGACGGCATCTGCGCTGCCATAAATCAAATTCACGACAAAATTTACAAACTGGAGTCCACCAGGTTGAAGTCCGAGAAAGAATTACTCACTCAAGTTATTAGCACGGTTAGGGAACAATTAGATAAGGAATCTGAACTTAAAGCGAAAATCGTCAAATGGGAAAGTGACTACAAATTGTTACAAGACGAAAAAATGAATATTGAGAAAACCCTATCAGAGGTCAAAGATAATTTAGGACATCAAATAGAAAGCCTAGAAAACGACAACAAAAAGTTAAAAGACGAAAAAATCAATATTGAGAAAACCTTGGCAGAGGTCAAAAATAATTCAGAGGATCAAATCGGAAGCTTAAAAAACACCAATAGTTTGATAGAAGTTGAAACAAATAAGTTGAAAACAAACCTATCAGAGTTTACGGACAGTTGCAATAATTTTAAACATCCATCAGGCATTCATACTATTACACTACCACAAAATAACACTTTCCAAGTCCTTTGTGAAAGTGAAGTAGCAGGTCCAGGTTGGACTGTGATTCAGAAGCGATTTAATGGTTGTGTGGACTTCTACCAGAATTGGTGCGAGTATAAAATGGGCTTTGGTACTTTGAATGAAGAGTTCTTTTTAGGGCTGGAAAAAATTCATTTGTTAACCAATTACGAACCACATGAGTTTCATGCACATTTTGAATATTTTGATGGTAGAATTGGGGTTGAACGTTGTAATAACTTTAAGGTAGCCAGCGAGGAGAAAGGTTTTATGCTTACTGTGGGGGAATGTACTGGTTCAGAAGAATATAACAGCATATCACGGCATACCGAATGCAAGTTTTCAACCAAGGATCGTGATAATGATAAATGGAATGAAGGAGATTGCGCAGAATATTATCATAGTGGCTGGTGGCATAATGGCTGTGGGGCAATGTAAGTAACAAAATACTTTAAAATTATTTAATATTAATGTTATTACTTATACTTTTAGCAACCCCAATGGAAAGTATTACCCGCAAGGAGATGGTTACTTAGACAACATGTTCTGGAGTACCTATGACAATTTAAAAACGATTCAAATGCTAATTCGGCCGAAGTCTTCATAAGCTGTAAATTACTTGATTCTAATTTATTAAGCTCAATCAATATATTTTGAATATCCAAGTCCAAGTATGTAAGATAATGATCAGACATGTTGCCCTATATCTTCGATTAAAGTTTAGAAAGAGAATGCAGAAGCAGAACAAAATATAAGCTGTTAAAAAATCATTGCTGATGGTATTCTAAAATTATACTTTTGTTTCACAGACATTAAGGCCTATTTCCTTCGAATTATTCAATTTGCACTATCAAAATTTTTTCTGTTTCGAACACCACAAATATGAGAAACAACAGATCTGGCAACCCCAAATCAACGTTAAGTTGTCTGCGCTTCGTCGTGTCGTCGAATGTGCATTACACAAACGTAGTTTGTTGATTTCCAGAATACAAACAAAATTAGTGTTGCCACATCGTTAGCTTGTGTGGACTGCAAGCATAGCCCATTTACAGAACTAAATTGAAATTAAGGGTACTGTATACCTTCAGGTGTCATTTTTTAAAGGTTTACAAAAAATTAGATTACTTAAAAACTATAAGTGGTATTAAGAAGCAGATTTTTTCATTGGATAGGTAATCGGTTAAACTAAATTTAGTAATTTTTGTTGTTGTTGTTGTACCTACGGTTGTTGTTGTATTTTTGTTCAAAGTTAACCAAATATTAAAAACATAGGCCCATGGTTGCAAAAATTTTTTGAGAACGGATGATCTGAATTTAAAACTGAAGACAGGGTTTTGTTAAGAATTAATGTAATTCTGGTGTGAACTAGGATATTTTGGATCGGTCAATAAATGACGTAGTTATGGGGTTTCAAAGTCAAAATTTCGAAAATCGACTATTTTTTCCCACTGTATTGGTCCTAGCTCCGTTATTTGATGACCGATCAAAAATATCCTAGTTCACACCAGAATGGTGGGTATTAGGAGTAATTTAAGGGAAAGAATTTGAAAATCGATCAACAGGTACTCTTTAAATCTTTGCAACCATTTTGGAAAAAGTGGTTCCGAGATAATCGCATTTAAAGATTCGACATCTGTTTTCGATGAAATAAAAATCGTTTTTAATAAATGTATAAATCGGATTTGGTGCATTTGGGTGTTAACTTTAACCGGAAAAAAAAATTATCAAAATCGGTTAAGCAGTTCTCCAGAAATTTGAGTCAAAGTGCGTCAAGACATGGTAAAAATAAAATTTACAAAAATTTTCAAGTAAAATTTTTTTTTTTCAAAAATTTCTTTTCCATAATATCGAACATTTTATAAATATTTATAAAGTTTTTGAACAAAATAGGGAAAAAAATACGCATTTCGAAAAATATGAGGATCGATAAAAACAATTTTCATATAAAAGGGTCGGAAAAAATAATGGTTTTTGTTTACATCTTTAAAACTGAGTTTCGGATCAGCTTGAAAGTTTTGCAGGGTGTTTATAAGATCCTAATAGAACGTTTAAGCAAATAAAAAAAAATTGTATTTGGACTTGGAATTTTTAGAGCAATGTTCTCTTACGGATTCTATTGAGTACGCCTTTTCTTTGAATTTTTAATCTGCAAAACTAGCCGCTTTTACCATTACCGTAGTAGCAGGTGGATTGTGTTTGGAGTGGGATTGTGTGAGGGGGAAGTGGGGTGACGTTGGTGGGTAATGGGGGAAGAAGCGGTTGGAGAAGTAGGTGTTGAAGTGGGGGTGGAAAGAGTGGCTGCATTAAGGTCAAGTTGTAAATTCACTGCTATTAACTATAAGGTTGTTTGACATTGACATCAGTGGCTTGACAGAGACATTACAGTGACCTAACAGTGACTAAACAGTGAATAAACAGTGACTTGACAGTAACATAACAGCCATTTGGCATTGACTAATTTTTTGTGACCAATTTTTATATATTCTGTAACATAATCCAAAAGTTTCCTTTTGCCATTACTTAAATCGGATTTGATAAATAATGCTAATAACTAACTATCTCTTAAAGGTACGAACCATCTTTATTCAAAACTGTCGGAGAATTGCGGGGCGGAAACAAACAATTAAAACAAAAGAAGAGTTGCTTGTTCAAGTATAGAAGTATTTGCCCCATACATGTAAAACCTAACTCACTTACCATCTCTGAGTTCTGTGCGTACATACATACGGACAGACGGACATGGCTACATCGACTTGGCTGTTAAAGCTGTAGGAATTGATTCCTTCTACATACTTTAGCACAATAGTGTTAACCTGATACAATTTAGTATCAATTTGATATTTTCTAAATATCATTTTAGTACTATTGAAAATATCTACTTGATCTTGATACTACTCAATAGTTTTAAATTGATGGCTAAATAGTGATGATAACTTTTTTTTTTGGGTGTAGAACAACAACCAGAGCGTGTAAAATATGATTGTGGTTAGTGGGGAAAATTTGGTTTAAGAACTACCTTTTTGTACCTTTACCTATGGGTTCTTAAGATTATAGATACACTGAGAAAAAAATTCAATCCAATATCTAGATTGAAAATCTCTTTTCGAGAATCTTTCAATTTTGTACAGACAAGATTGAAAAACCTTGAAATGAGGTTAAAAATCTTAAAAACAAGATTTATCGTCTCGCAATTTATCCACCGTCCTACAGTTTTCTGTAAAGCTTAAGTTAAAAATGAGATTGTTATATATGAAAAGAAGAAACAAAAAAAATTATACTAAGCTGTTATTATTTTTATGTTTTGTTTGATTTAGTTATTAACAATTTTTCTTTCTGAAAAACTTATACAAATGTTAATTAATTATCTACCTGTACTGGGACTTGGACCGAGTACCTCGGGGTGATATACCACTGCATAGCCACTCAGCCCTCTTGGCTAACCTCAATCCTCATTTTTAGCGCATCACTTGTTGTAGTATAAGAACTCGGCACGACAATGCCAGCTGAGTGATTGTTGCTAAAAATGAGATTGTTTCATCTTAAAGTTGAGTGTAAACGATATTTATCCAAAATTGATGGATTAAGATTAAAATTGAGAAAATTGAGAACATAATCTTGGGTTAAGATTATCTGTTTTAGTCGAATTCTGACACCGTTTTTCTTTGAATCAAGATTATAATCTTGCTTTTAGATTGATTTTTTTCTCAGTGTATTGCTTACCTTACCCAAATTGTTTCCCACATTTACCTTGCACGAAAAATCACTGCCCACATCCAAATCAGATGGACTCATAATGTTTATGATAAAAGAATTAAAAGCCACTGGGCTTTGAAATGAGGTTTGTTTGGCATTCACGGAAACAGCTTGTACTAAATGAAGAATATGTTGAGAAAGAGTACGTTTCTTTTTTCTTTGTAAAAATATAGTTTGAATGCAGAGTTGGCATTTTTTTATTCAAATACGGATAACGATCGGACATTTTCCCGCAATCAAATTTCGAATAAGCCTTTCCTTTTTGTTAAAGAGCTTTGGTGAAATGTCACAAGCTAAAAAAAGAAAATAATACCGGAGATAGCCATGTCCGTCTGTCTGTGCATATACCTTTAAAAGTACAGATCTCTGGCATGGTAAAAGATAGAGGTTTGACTTGTATGGGACAAATACTTCTTGTAGATACAGGCAATTTATAAAAAACTTCATATCTCCCTCAGTTTTGCAGATAGATGATTTGAACCTTTTAGAGATATTTTGTAATCATGATTATTTATCAATTCGCCACAGGAGCTACGAAGATCGGATGAAAGATAGTGGAGTTATAAGGAAAACAAAATATTTTGATGGGTAGCACAGGTTCAACGTTGATGGGCAGTCGGGCTTTACCGACTTAATAACTTGTTTTTTGGGAAATGTAACATAAATATTTAAAGTCGATTTTCACGGTGAAAATTTCTTAGAATTGACCGTAGATTTCGATTTGGCTATACGCTTTGGGCGAAAAAATCGACCCCCCCTTATTTGCATATTTGGTATTCGTTTGGTATCTTCCGTCGTGTTGAACCAAATTAATGTTTATAAAAGTTACTATAGTTTTCAAACAGTGGCCTACCCAATTCATCATATTAAAACTACATTTAAATCTTTTGTTTCCAAATAGAGTCTTCTACTTGAAGAACTTCCTGTAGGAACTCACTCTGACCAGTACTTCAACAAGATCCAGTATCTAGTATAGCTTCATTTACCCTTCCCAGCATTGTGTGTTGCCATCCATCTGCCTAATGAAATACACCCGCTCCTTGTCCCCACATGGAGCGATGCCAGTTTGTAACCTGGCCAAATATTTAATTATTCATAACTTTAAACAATCACAGCGACATCAGAGCATTATTCGGGATAACCCTGGGGCTTCCATACACCTCCAACCAACCCCACTTAACCACCCGTCGTTTACGACTCAACAAACACCGAAACAAAACACAAGGGGATACCTCCCTGACTCCTTCGTCCTTCGTGCGCCGTCCGACTGCCGTTTAGCTGCTGGTAATAACATTGTCGTAAAATCATGTTTGGCTTATCATGAACCCCAGAAGAGCAAGGACCAAGCCGGGCTGAAAGTCGCGCGCCTTGCATTTAAATGCCGTGGAGAAAATGGCGTGAATTATAGTGGCGTAGGTTAAATGCCTTTAGACAGCCGCATAAACTACAAGCGGCAGGGAAACCCTTTCGCATTTTGACAGGATGGATTTCAAAAGTACATTTTACGTACGCCAAAGTTGCCGGCGCGGCGTCTGTGTTTAATTTTTGTAAAATTATTTGCATTCGTACACGAATCTGAAGCTGAGGCTGGTAGAAGAAAGTTGGCTCCTGACTTGTTTTCTTGTAATTATCGCTTTTGTTTGTTGGCTGAGGTCTTGGCCGCCGGCTAACATACAAAATTAGCGCGCCCAAAATTACTAAACAATATTTGCCAACAAGCGGGGGGGGGGTGGTGCGGGAGCAGGAGTTTGGCTCAAGACGCCGCAAAGTAGGCAACATATTGTCGTCGTCAGTTTGTAATTGGACAAGTTGGTGTTTTCTGCTTTGCTAATTCAATTTTAATGCTTGATTTCATATTAATTGAAATATAAACTTAAACTAAAGAAAGGACAAAACGACAAATTCCTGTTTCAAATAAGTTTTCCCCAACTCCCCCCAAATTCTATATTTACCTAAAGGCTGCGCTCAGCCTTTTGAAGGCGTTCATAACAGATGACCTCATATTTATGCCAAGGGGGAGGACCCTTTCCGTATCGAAATAAGTTTGATTTCTAAGACTTTTTTGTCTCCTCTTCTTTTTTTATGGCCTGCACCAAAAGCCAAAAGGCAAACACACTCGAGTCATAAAAAGATGCCGGCAGACAAACAAAGCGACACACGAGTATAGACCAAAAGACCAACATAAAGATCAAATGTCAATAGCGGGGAAGGGGTAGGGGTAGGGGCAGGGAAAGACAAACAGCCAAACGGGAAAATGTACAACAAATTTCTAAACGTTGTCATAAAAATGAAATGAAAACAAGCAGAAGGCGGGGCAATAATACAAAAAATAAAGAACAAAAACTTAAGACATTCAATAAGTTTACTTACGACTTGGCTGGGTGCTGACCTTTTTATCGCTTTAAATATGTTTCTAGGTGGGGGGGGGAGAGGGAAAGGGGAGCGTGGACTAAATAGCTGCTTATAAATCTCCAAGGTTTTATGTTTATGTGCAACAAATTGTTTTTAACGACAATGTGTGCGTCCATGTAAATTATTAGTTTAATAAACGTTTTTAGGCTCATTACATATTATATTTGGGGTCAGTTTTTGGGAACTCAAATCCGTGACGCAGTTTATAAAATAAATTTTTTTCTAAATTGTGTTGGAATGGTTGTTGTTACGTTGTCTGTTTTATTTGTTTATTTTTAACGTTCTGAGGTGGCACAAATTTCTTACTTTTACTCCCATTCCGTTCCTCATTTTTCCTTTCTTAAAACCAGACCAGGTCCTCGAAAATATACCAAAGAAATCAGCTCCGACTGTGACTTGAACCCACGACTTTAGCGTTCTTATCCTCCACTTAATGGCGCTTGTTGCTTATAGACACTTATTAGTGCTAAGTGCTTTAACTATGATTTAAGCGCCACCTTTCGCGCGTGCACACAAAATAAAATAATGATATGATATGGGACTCAATACTATTTTTTTTCATATCAATAAAAAGCCGATATGACAAACTTGAAACTGACCTGTTCGAAAATATCAAAGTGAAATTTTTGACCATATAAAAATGATATTATTAAGATCAAATTGATATTTTCTTATTACACAACTAAAAAAAAAAAAAAAAAAGATGTGAGTGTCGCTAGCACTCACGAGTCTTTGATGTGAAACATGATCATAAGTTAAAGAACTTATTTTCATATCACAAGTTCTCTCAATGATATATAAATCAGCACGGTCACTTTTTCGAAAGAAGACAAATAACAGAGTTCTTTAATTTTTTCAGGAAGTTTAATGCGCTGATCGAAAGATAAATGATGATGTTTCACCCCACAAGATACCACCAGATCCGACCCAGATCCCTTCCAGATCCCACCCAGACTCCGCCCAGATCCCGCCCAGATCTACATCCCACCCAGATCCCACCCGGATCTCACCCAGATCCTACCCAGATCTCACCCCGATACCGATACCCCAGATCTCGTCCAGATCCCTTCCAGATACCACCCAGATCCCACCCAGATACCTTCCAGATCCCAACTAGATCCCACCCACAAAACACCCAGATCCCACCCAGATCTCGCCCAGATCCCTTCCAGATTCCATTCACATCCCACCCAGAACCCACCCAGATCCCGCCAAGATCCCACTTAAAATCCACATCTTACCCCCATTACCACCCAGATCCCACCCAGAACTCAGCCAGATCTCGCCCAGCTCCCACCCAGATCCTCATCCAGATCCCACCTGGATCCCACCTAGAAACTACCCAGATACTACTCAGATCCCACCCAGATCTTACCACCATTACCACCCAGATCCCACCCAGTACTCTGCCAGATCTCGCCCAGTTCCCACCCAGATCCTCATCTAGATCCCACACAGATCCCACCCATATCGCTCCAGATCCCTCCCAGATCCCGCCTAGATAAGATTCCACCCAAATCTCTCCCACATACCACAAGATCGCACCAAGATCACACCCAGATCTTTTCCAGAACCCACCCAGTTGCCCCTCTTCAGCATCTTTCCTACCTCTTTACTTCCCCCTCTGCCCACTCTCTTGTGTGTGCGTTTGCCGGGAAACTGCACAAATCAAAACAACACAAAATATGAATGACGTCAGCGTCACGCGACGCAGAAATCAAATTTTACTCCTACTAAAATCGACCGTACCGAAATTAAAAATGTTTCACATCAAAAAGAAGCTCTCACCTTGGTATACAAATCAGCAATGGCAGTTTGTCAGAAGAAGAAAACCTGCTGCTTTCAGTGCCCTGTCTTTTCAGTACTTGGTAGCACTCACTCTCTCTCTCGCGTTTACAGCAAAAGTTGTGGGAGTACGCTCTATATCAGGGTTCCCCACGCAGAGAGCGCTAAAACGTGACAGTGTCTCTCTCTAACACACAATGGAGAATGACTTCGGCAACCATTCAGAAAGTAAGCTCGTGCCGCCGGGGGCTATCGCTGGGGAACTCTGCTCTATATTGTTCTCTCGTTGTTGTTGTGGTAGTTTTTTCTGTTTTGATTTTTTGGCTGAGCCAAAGGCATATAACTGTAAGTGAAATGTTGGGTGTGGGTGTGATCTTAAACTCTTCACTGCATCTCTCTCCCCCCCATCACCAATCTTCCCCCTGCCATCACTCTACCGACCGTCTTGTGTGTGTGTGCCGAGCCACTGCACAAAGCAAACACAGCAACATAATATGTCAAAGTCACGTGACGCTCAAATCAAATTTTACTCCTACTAAAATCGTCCGTACCGAAATTAAAGATGTTTCACATCAAAAATAAAAAATGGCAGTTCGTCAATTATTGTTTCAAAGAAACAGAGAAAGAACGAATTTATAATTTCTTCAGCCCGCCTTGACTGGGGATCGAACTTGGGACCAATTGCACGTCGCAATTTAGCATTGCATTTTTACGCACTGCGCTATCATATTACACATTTCTTTTCGTTGCTTGAAGTTTCGATTTGCAAAACTATGTTTCCTTTTTGCTTTTCTATACATCCCTTTCCTATTATGTGAGTCTCAAAAATTAAAAAATATTATTCTAATCTTTTCTAATGTCATTTGAAAAATTGATATTACCTACGGTTAAAATGAAACGCTATAGTTTAGAAATGATTTGAAAAAAAGGTGTGAGTGTCGTTAACACTCACTGATCTTTGATGTGAAACATGATGCTAAATGTATGAGCTGTTTAAGGACTGTTTAGTCACTGCTTAGTCACAGTCCAGTCACTGTTTAGTCACCTCCATTATCCATCCCCTTTCCGCCCACTTTCACTCCTCTCCCCCTGGGACACTCCGCTAAATCAAAAACACAAAATATATTGACGTCATCGTCAAGTGACGCTGATATCAAATTTTACTCCTACTAAAATCTTCCGTACCGTCTGCACCAGAAAATCTCTGTATTGTACTGCAGTAGCGATTGAAACGCCTGGCCCGCAGGAGCCGAATACATTTCGCTATTCACAAGGACACAAGCCGAACGTAGGCCGAGGGCTTGCGCCAGAATAGTAAACAGCTTTTTAATCGCAGGTCTGCGATCGATGAAGTAGGTCTGAGCTGGTTTGCGTCGCTTTATTTCCGCGCACCTATACCCTTTTACTTTTAAGCCTCGCTCTTGTTGACAAACCCTGTTCTACAGGCCTTTCTGAAGTCGGTCGTTACCTAAACTACTCTTGGAGTTTTTCTCTAGGTCAGGGTTCCCAAAGGGGAGAGCACTAAAACGCGACTGTATCTCTCTCTAACACACAATGAAGTATTACTTCGGCAAGCATTCGGCAAGTAAGTTCGTGCACCCGGGACTATCGCTGGGAAACTTTGCTCTAGGTTTACCATCAGCCTCGTCTCTTAAATTTTTTAAAAGTTCCCCCTAACTCCTTAAAATTTTTATAAATACTCACCAGGCCAGACTGCTGCCTATAAACTTCCATTTGACGTTATTCATTTGGCATCCTTTTGTCTGGCCCGGCCACAAGAATTGTCTTTCAGTGCATTAAACTGGAAATTATGTGCGGCAATTGGCTGCAGCAAAAAAATCAGATTTTAATTATAAATTTTCATTAAAAAAAATACCTTCTGGAGATGCGGGGCATCGATCCCCGTACCTCTCACATGCTAAGCGAGCGCTCTACCATCTGAGCTACATCCCCTTGTGCAGCGCCCCGAAAAATGCCACTCTGACAAAATACTTACCGCACCGGTTGACTTTTTTGGCTAAAATATGCAATTTACCTAAGAAACCTAAGCAACAAAAGAAATCAAAATTAAAACTGGTTGGATTGTTGACTGCATAACAAATGGGGGGTGATCTATTAATAGATTTGGCTAGCAATCGTTTGCTCAGAGCGGGTACTTGGCGGGCCTCGAATCAAGAGGCTCAATGGTCTAGGGGTATGATTCTCGCTTTGGGTGCGAGAGGTCCCGGGTTCAAATCCCGGTTGAGCCCAGCCGAATTTTTTGTCTTTTTTTATTTTCTAAAACTCGTTTCTTTTTTAGAGCACGAAATCGTATGTTGTCTCAAGGGCACTTTCAAAACTGATTGAATATTGATCATGGTCATGAATATCCAATTATGAGCCATAAGTATATGTTTTCCTTGTAGATTGCGGAATTCATCAAAGGGGATGTAGCTCAGATGGTAGAGCGCTCGCTTAGCATGTGAGAGGTACGGGGATCGATGCCCCGCATCTCCAGAATTTTATTTTTGGTTTTGTTTTTTTATGTTTTCCATGCCCTAAATAAAATCGACTTTTCATTCCATTAACACCTTTCCATCCAAGGCAAACTAGAAGAAGGTTTCCTCCAGAAAAGTCATAAGGTGGAAGTAAGCCATAAGTCGAAGGGGACACATAGAGGATCCCAGATTCCTAGAATCCGTGAAATGTCTGGAGCCAAAACAGTTACAAGATTCACTGCATAAGTCCGAGTTAAGAGGCACTGCCTTCTTTGGGACCTACTAATCATCAGAATGTCGATGTTTTAAGGCCCTTGCTAAATATCAAAATGCAAAAACTTACCATTTTTATCGCCTGTAGAATAGTTTTATTGTGCTAAAGAAATTTTAATTTTTTTACTTTTATTTTAAGTTCATAATGAAAAAAAAAAATTATTTATCTCTGGAGATGCGGGGCATCGATCCCCGTACCTCTCACATGCTAAGCGAGCGCTCTACCATCTGAGCTACATCCCCGTTATGCCTGACCGCGGCCAATGTGAGTTTTCCGTGTCGGCGTTGATCGTTTGAGATTTCCGAAAGTTGTCCATTGACTGAATCTGAAACTTAATAGCAAACCCACAGCCACCCATAACCTTAACAAAAACAAAACAACAAACACATTTTGCATTCAGCAGCATTATTATTTATTCACTTTGATTATAAAATGAAAGAAAAAAAATGTCAATATTTACACTTTGAGTCAGAAATTACAAAAACACACACAGACACACATTCATCTACACATTTACATCTTCGGTTTGCTTTGCATTGTTTTCCGTAGCCACCACCCACCTGCCAGCTGATGCATATAATTATGGAAATCTCCACCGAAAGCCAAAATCGTTGCGCTAAGTAAATAAAACTACCAAAGAAGAAAAGAAATAAGCAAAAAATTTGCATAAAAACAATATTGATTGTATTATTTGTTACTGTCATTTCAAATGCGCGCTTTATTTTTACACTCAGGTGGCAACGCCGGCAGACCTTGCTGTGATTGACCTAGAGATGTGAGTTTGAGCGAAAGCAATGATATATTAAAAAACTCACGAAACGGATTATTGATAAGTAAGAATCTTGTAAATTATACCATTCTGAAACAAGAACTGATTAAAAAGCTGTATTTTTCTAAAAGTTTTCATAAGATTTGTTTAGTAACTTGACCTCAACTAAACTAACAAATTAGTTGTCAATGGGTGCAAAAAATGGTTTTGACTCAAAGGAAAAGAGGGCATGTTGGCCAAATTGATTAGAGAGTGGCGCAGTTTTCCGCAAAAATTTAAAAATTAACTGCGCACGGATGCATTATCTTTCTATCAGCTCGTATGTTGGGTGACACCATATATCAAAAAGCAGTAAAAGGTATAGCGAATTTTGATTTAAAGTGGACTATGTGTACTCGATTTTCGACTGGAACCCATGTCTCTCACTTGTGCTGACAAGGTCGGCTTTTTTGCTTCGATTTTTGACCATTTCAAAAATGGAAATCGTTGCTTGTGCGCGCATTTTTGACCAACAACCACGCTGCAGCCACCGTTTTCCCCCGTCCTAACCCCCTGTGTCTTTTTTCTGTCCTCAAATCTAAAGAGGTCCATGAAAGGATGGCGCTACGACAAGATTTAGGCAAAAAAACAAAAATCAAAAAGAAGTTCAAGTGCTTCGAGTATGGGAAATAAAGTTGGCACAAATGTATTATATCCGGGTAGGACTTTTCACAGATATTAATGAATAAATACATAATTTTTTAAAAATGAACTAAAATCGCGATACTTTTTGAACAAGCCTAGCACAATTTAAAAATACTTTTTGCCTTCTTCATTGGATTTTTTTTTTCATTAATTAATTGTTAGTGTTCTTTTTTAAATGTGAATCTGGCTTCCTAATCACGAATTTGTTCAATGCTCAATTTAATTTGTCTGTCAAATATCGCAAGCGATATGCTCTGTTGGTGCTCGTGAGTTTCGTGACGTGACGGCAAAAGCGCACATCTCCAGTGAGAACAACAGCTGTTGCGGCCCAAACGTTTTTGCATTTGTTTTATATTTTTATAGTGGAATATTTTTTTATATTCAACTTTATAATATTTGTACATAAACAAGATCAGGGCAAGTGCAAGTGCAAGTTGAACGGAAAATCAAACACCGGAGAGTACAAAACACCCAAAGCAAGCGGCCTGTCAATGTGATTTTGCATTGATAAACAATTTTCTAGAAATAGAAAAACAACTGTAAATATTGTTTGATATGTTATTGATATATATGTAAATAAGTGTTAAAGCCAACAAATGAGCAACCGAAGAACATCAAACAAAAATGATGTCCCCTCAGTTGGAGGAGGAGGTGGTGGAAGCGGAGCAACAACAAATGCAGCCACTGGACTACTGGAGACGCCCAGAGGAGGTGGAGAGGAATTAAACAACTGGTAAGCTAAACCCTTATATGTATCCCAAATTAAATGTATTTTTCTTTTGTTTAGTAAGGCAGAAGCAGGCAACACTTACACTAAATATGAGTCCTTCTATATATACACACCACCAAATTGTCCAGGACCTGTCAGCACTCTCCTATTGGCGGCATGCATAGAATGTTATATGATAATGAGCCCGGCTATCAGCGCTCTTACGTGCTTACTAATTTTATGTTTGCCGTCTGGAGGAGGGCCCCTTCTTCTACTTGTCGCATCAACATAATGTGTTGTGTTCATGGGGATTTTTCCTCATTTTTTTCACCCTGCTAAATAGCTTACCTAAACGCATTTTTTGTTGCCCTGTTTTGCATATTCAAGTATGGCTTTTTGGTAAATGTCTAGTATAGCGGCCTACTCTCAGAAAATTCCAAAAAAAATTTCCTCGATGGACCGCGAATTATGAAGAATTTTCATGGAGAAAAAACGCGGGGGTCATCCATGGTTTCTTTTTAAACGAATTTTGAAAATTTGATTTTTTACCTAGTAAAACATATTGTGTTTTGAGCAATGTGTCAAATTTAATTCAAATTTGATTGGATTTTTATTGTTCATTCAATAATTCTAATCAAAATGGAGTGCACGAATTGCAATTTTACGGTGTCGAAATTTTTGTCTTTGACGAATATAGAGGTTATTGAATATTTAAAGCGTCACAAATGTTTACTACTAGAAAAAAATGTGGAAATTGTTTTGCCGACTGTAAGATAGCAGTTAAAGATGACGGCAAACTATTCTTTCGGTGCCGTAAACAGTTGACTGCTACAACCATGGGCAATAAAAAGAAAGGGTAATTGTCTAGTATAGCGGCCAACTCTCAGAAAATTCCAAAAAAATTCCTGGCTATTGGTCACTTATATAATCCCGAAAAAGAAAACATCGTTAACGATATTCATTTTGCTGAGGTGAGTAATGGGAAATGTGCGCCGCAGGCGAAAATTTTTTTTTAAAAAATCGCGCGATTTTTTAAAAAAAAATTTTACTTTATTGGGTACAATAAAATATTCATCGATGGATCGCGAATTAAATTCTGTGGCTTGCGTGGAGTAGGCCTCATGGGGAAACCACGTTAAAAAAAACTCGCCTTGAATTTTACCTCAATAGGTGGCGTGGAAAAAAGTTCAAAACAGATCAAATAGATGTAAAGATTTCCTCACTTTCGCATTGAAATTCAAGCAAATGTTCCCCTGAGTCATAGGAAAATAATATTTTTAATATATTTATTTGAAAAAACAAACAAAAATCGAAAAGCATATGTGATCAAGCATGTATTTGTATGGCCAAAAATTACAACTTTAAAATTCGTTTAAAAAGAAACCACGGATGACCCCCGCGTTTTTTCTGCATGAAAATTTTTCATAATTCGCGATCTATCGAATGGAATTTTTTTGGAATTTTCTGAGAGTAGGCCGCTATACTAGACAATTACCGGCTTTTTAACCGCCTACTGTGGTGAGCACGTTTTAAAGTCCTTTTGCCAGAATTTTTTCTGTGTATGCTAAATTCATCAATGCTAAGGAAATTAGAGTCAGCTTTAGGGAAACAACAATTTACTGTGTGAATTATGAATTAACCAGACAGTGCTGGGAACAAAAACTAACGCGTCTAGGAAGCAACCCTCCTTAGGCCAACCATCGCCGACATATACCTTAAGTATTTTGAGTCTGGGTTAATTTTAGTAAATTTTTACGAAAGTTTGAAATTTTTTACCATAATATTTGTATTAAGATATTTTGAGGCTGCTTGAAAATGCATGTCAACCAGCTTACAATCAATATACTATAAAATGTTTTAATGCTTTTTCGATTTTCAAAAATCATATTGTTGGTTTTAACCCTTGCAGAGAGGGTATGATAAAATTGTCCGAATGTTTGTAACGCATAAAAGGAATCATCTCCGACCACATTAAGTATATACACTCATCGAAATTTAATTAAAGCCACCTATATTTTGTTCAGTAAAAAATGTTTCAAGTATGTTTAAAATTTTTGGACAAAAAATGTTAAATCCTGCTTGATTTAAGTTAAAGCATGATTTCTTCATTAATTTTTCATTAAATTTTTACTGCGAAATTTATTTAAAGGCAGTCTTGAAAAAAACTAAAAGGACACAGAATAAGGATAACCAAAAATTAATTAAAAATAGATTTCAGCTCTAGACTTATTTATGAGCTCGAAGGGGCTAATCATGAATTCAAACTCTGAATCCGGTATTTTGGCACATTTCTCAGTTACAGTCGAAGGACCTCAGTAAAATTTAACTTTCGTCCGACAGCATTAAAACGACGTGCAAGGTTACCCCCACATGTTTTCAATTGGATTCATGATCGGAAAACGCGCAGGCCGTACTAAAAGCACCGACGACTGTCCCTTGAAACGTGAATCTTGCTAAAAGATTTAGGGTGTTCAACAGCCCGCGTAAAAGTGTAAAGCAAAAAGCGTAAACTCCAAAGTTTACGCCACAACAACAAACAGGAAAAGTTTACGCTTTTTTGCGCCCGGGGTATGTTTACAAAATCCGCGTAAAAGTGTAAAGAGTAAAGTGTTGAAGTGTTGTAAAATCATTCAAAAAAAATCGTCACCCCTAAAAATAAATTTTTTGTCAGTTTAACGCATCTGGCCAGCAAATCAATTGAGACATCTTCCAAAATAGCTGTCTGTAGCTACACTCAAGAGCCGTCATCACCTACTGTAAACATGTGTAGTTTCTTATTGAGCAGCTTCAAACTACCCCAAACAGAAAAGTGCTCCCTGTAACTCAAGTTCCACTGGGTCGAAATGCATTCGACAAAAAGCATGGGGCCGCACAGACCCATTGGTCATTGAAAAATGGTTGCTCATTGGTTCGCCAGTTGACTCATTTGGGCACACAGAACTGGTCGCCGCCAGCTGCAACGCTGTAGAACCCCAAACGTCGTACACTATCGATATCTGTTATCAAGATTTTTGTATATTCTATTAGCAAACAAGCAACAAAATGCTTTAAAAAACGAATTTAACTTTGACAAACAAAACAGAAAAACTCAAGCTCAAAACAGCTGTTACGCCAAAAAACGAGGGCAAACCCTAGGGCGCTCAGCGCGTCGCGTAAATTTACACATTTACTTTTTTACGCGGGCTGTTGAACACCCTAATTGTATTCTGGTACGGCACTTGCTCCAAAAAGTAATTTAACACTTCATCCAATAAGTTTTAATAGCACCCTGTATTCGTGGGGTCCGATTGTAATAGCTAAAATCGGTCCAAAAAAGCACAGAGCCGCCACTGCTGTTTGGGAGTTCGAAATGCCCTCAGACGCCTTAATTTCGTGCCCTTAGTTACTAAAACCATCTGGCCAATTCAAGTGAAACTTTTCTTTCATGTGAGCAACACTATAGCCGCACCTTGATTTTTCAGTGTACGCATAGAAAGAGTTGAGGTAGAAAAACTACTACTACTACTCCCTCGAAGACATTTGACGTTTCGTAATATCCCTTCTGGATTGTTCATTAGAGGCCGTCAATGCAGGCCTGGTTTTAATTTCTTCAAGTTTCTTCACGTGCTCCGGACATGAACCCACTAGAGAAATAGCGTAAGCTTACACTTTGTGTTTATTCTGGTGGAAAAAGGTTTAATTCTTTTGAGGTTCTTCGAATGGTTCAAATTGTCAGATTTAGAGTTTGAATTCATGATTAGCGCGATGAGGATAGGTGTTTTTGAGCTCATAAATAGGTCTGGATGTTAAATCCATCATTAGATGATACTTTATTATCCTTATTTCGCAGTAAAAATTGACTCTTAGTTGATATAGCCATGTCCGTCAGTCCGTTTTTAATGCAGGGGCCGGCAAAACACACATTCTCATTTTGGCTTTTCGTGTGTGTTTTGACCAGCCTCTCACCAGCCTCAAACTCATCTGAGTGATCAGATAGTGTAAATGGAACTTAAACAATTTCTCTTGATGCTTTACTGTGCTCAGTTCCTCGATTTCCTCAATTTGATTTTTAGTTATAAATTCCTTATATTTATTCATCTTTCTTAAGGTTATCAGTTTATCATATTCTACATGCCTCCCGATCAAAGAACGTAAATCAACTCAACTCAGTTTAAACATTTATGAGTGTCTCATTCCATTAACAAAAGGGTAACAACAACAACAGCCAAAGCCACAAACAAGCTCGATGGATGTAAAGTGTTGACGTCCAAATAAAAAAAATGAAAAGAATAACAAAATGCGAGTTGCTTGTTGCAAATTCCAATCAATTTTTGTTGCTTTTAGGCGAAGATGAGCAACAGACGGGCGACTCATTTACCGGAAAATTGAGTAGACATGCATATCCGTCGATGAGAATGACGGAAATGGTCAAGAAGATGCAGAGATGCAGGACCTGGTCATCAATTAGAATTTTTTTCGAGTCATGCTTTGTCTTAGGCAATGGAGTCGGCAGGTTGTTTGGTTAACAAGATGAAGCGGACAGGGCCTCAGGTTATCATTGAGACAAGCCCAACCAACAAACAAACAAACAAACTGGCAAACAACCACAACAACGGCAGCAACTTTCGCAACCTAATGGAAATTTTTGCGGCATTTGGCTAACTGGCAAAAAATTGCCAAGGACCTCCCATTTGGCTTCACATATGCGAAAAAGTCTGCTGCGAATTGAAAATCGAAGTTAATATGCTTTGCAGACTGTGAAACAAATCATTTTCAAGTTGTTATTCGAAATCGACACGTTTTTGCCATTTTATATTTATTATGAGAATTTTTTGTTGTGGCAGCTGTTACCAAAGTGTCAGAGCCTGAAGAGATGGGGAGGCTGGGCATAAAAGCTAATAATTTAAGCATGTTTTGGGATAGGTAGAGAGGCTTTGAACGGTTTTACTATAAGAAGTGAACAACTTTTTGTTTTCCAAGCAAACGTTTTTGAACCAAACCGAAAAGAAGAAAACTATATAATATAGCTGCCATACAAAAGAAAAATCTAAAAAAAGTCTTAGTAAAAACCTTTTTTTTAATGCAATTGCTCCCAAACTTTGCACTGATCAATATTATTAACTAAAGGATTGGTCGAAAAAGTAGTTCTAGTGAGAAAAACTTTTTTATTTTCAATGGTAGCGTCTTTAGACTTTTCAGTTATGAATATTAACTGTTTCAACACAATTTTGGAGAATTTTACCAAAATCGGATAAACATATCGTTTTTTGAAACCCTGTGATTGTTAGTTTAATTTGTTTTTAAAAAGATTCGCGAAGTTCGCTCGAAATCAGATGACTATCTGTCGGAAAATCGGATTTAGCTAGAAAAATTTTTCATTTTAAAGCTTATTATGATATGGTATGAACTTCGGCACAGCCGAAGTTAGCTTGAGTTTCTCAAAACTTCGTGTTTATTAGTTTTAACAGGGTACTGAAAATCTCCAAAAATTTACGTATTAACGATTGCACTTCGAACTAAGACCGGTTACGATTATGTGAAAGAAAACCCGTACGTATCAGATCGACTCGGCATTGAGCAGTCGGTTTCAAATCAATCACCTTTCGTCATCTTTTGTGCCCTTTAACATATGAATTCAAACAGCTTTAGTATGAAATGCTAAAGTTTATACCCATAAATGTTTGAAAAGTAACCTCCTTGACCGTCAGAGTGCGCTGCCATAGCAAAAAACATTATAATATTATTTTGGCAGACATGTCAAATTTCAGAGCGATACAGCCTTAGTTTTGTTTTGTCAGCAGATTCTTGTTGACGTGTTTGGCATCAGGTTGAATATAGAAAAATACGATTTTCCTTCTCTCAGAAAAAATGATTTTTTGAGAGCCAGAAGGGCGAAGGAAACATAAGAAAAGTTGGATAAATATTATAAGGCTAATCCTCCTTCAGAGTACATCGTGAAATATTGGTTTTAAGAGATTTTAACGGTAGGCGAAACCTCACTGTCGATAAAGTCCTCAGCGTCAGACTCTTCGATGCTGTTACACAGGAAAATGTCAAAAAAATACATGAAATGTGGTTGGTTGACCAGAAATTAAAGATTCGTGAGCTAGCAGATAATACCAGGGCTGCAAGCCTGTTTGGAGTGGAACCGCTCCAGAGTCGGAGACTCTGGAATTTTTGGGAAGTCCGAACCGAGCCTCAACCGGAGCAAAAAAAAATAGAAAACGTTTCGGTTTAAAAAACATTTTCTATTAACACTCCCATCCACCTCCCACCCGCTATCCACCCAATTCCCACCAACTTTTCACCCAGTTTCCACCTACATCCCACCCAAATACCACCCACATCCCACCCACTTTCCACCTACATACCACCCACATCCCGCCCTTATCACACCCACATACCACCGCCACATCCCAGCCACTTCCCAGTGGGCATCCAGGTGGTATTTCCAACATCGGAAAACGAAAACACAAATGAATTTTCATTTTGACCTTAAAAACCGAGTTTCAAGTCAATCGGATGAAAAATAGTTATTTTGCGTGCAAATTTGTGAGATAGAAAACGAAATAATTTGAAATGTGATTTTCTAATGCCAAAAAATCCACTCGAAGGGGTGAAAATTCCCGAAAAAGAACTATTTTTCCTTTGATTGGCTAAAAACTAGGTTTGTAGTGATAAAATTTGAATTCATTTGGGATTTCATGGGGATGCGGGTTAGATGTAGGTGGGATGTGGACGAGAAGTGGTTGGGATGTGGGTGGGAACTACACTCAGAAAAAAACGACCGGGATAGTTCTAGACCGATCGGAAAAGAATTTATGCCGTTTTGTACTTGAAATTTCAAGTATGTTTTGTTCTTTGATGTACTTAAATTAAGTACTAGAATACATATGGGCATTTCCATAGTCGCGAACGCGACATTTGTACGACTTTAAAGTGCAAAAAAGTATTGAAAACAAAAATGTTTCAGTTTGTTGTTTTTATTTTTTGGTAGAGTTTTGGTAGCAGAATATTTAGTGCAAAAGATAGGTTCAGTCGATTTGTCGATTAAAATATAAATTGAAAAAGTTATGTGATTTATCACGCGACAAAAATGGAAGTCGTTTTTGACTGCATCTAATAATATTCATAAATCTGGGAATAGTGAACAAAAATTTTAAAGCTGTTAACTCTAAAATAAAGGGGACTAATGCAGCTTTTTATTGAGTGCAATGATATTCAGTTATTTACATTAGCTTTGTTTTTATAAGCTTTAATATTATGAAGAACGCGACATTTATCACGCGACATGTTAAAAAAAGCTAACAATGAAATTGACTTATCTTAAGTATTCAGGCCAATTTTCTTTTAGTATGGAATCAGAAAGGTTTTAAATGAATTATGTTATTTATTTTAATTTTTGTTTTTCATGCCATGTTAAGAAAAATCATTTTTAAAAAAAATATTTTGTCGATCTTGGTGGACTTTTCTGTGGAAATGCCCATATATGACTGTTAAAATCATTCATATAAGAACAAACGTTCTTGAATCAAGTACATTTCGTACTTACAGTTAGCCTTAAAATTTAAGAAAAGATAGTACTTAGTTCAAGTACAAAATTTCTTGGTTTAAGTACAGAATAGACTTACTATGCAAGCTCCACAAAAGTGTGCTACGAAAAGTGGGAATTATTTTACCTTGAATCTGTTCTTAAAATTTCCTCCTGGTTCAAACACTTTGGTTATGGAGTGAGGGCTAGATTTTCGACCTACAGTATAAGCATCTTGGTCTTTGGTTAATTCATTTCCTCTGGATTTTGATATTATATAGAGACCTTTTATAGGCTTAGACCAAGAACATTATATACTTAATTTTTGAAGTATTATTTTGTTTCAAACATGTTTGGGGGTTGACTTTTAAATTATTAAACTTCGTGGAAGAACCTTTTTGCACTTATATTGAGAGTAAATCACGCTGTACTAAGGATCATAACCAATTATTAATATTACCAAAAACATATAATTATAGCTCGAAATGTACTTAAAATATCCCGAAACAGTCTTCAAACAAGTATTTTGGGATTGAAGAAATCGTACTTAAAATAATGATTTTGTACTTGAACCAAGTATTTTCGTACTTACCGTACTATTGACACCGTTCGTACTTGATTCAAGTAAAAAGTTCTTGGTTTTTTTTTTCTGAGTGTAGTTTTAGTAAGAAAGACTTTTTTGTTTTCAATGCATTAAATGCTTTCACATAATTCTGCCAATCTTAACTATAGCATAGACTACAGCATATGGCTATCATTGGAGCGATTGGTAGAAAACACTAATTTTGGCAAGCGTAAAGCATTGAGTAGTATCGGAACCAAATATCATTTCATGGTTAAGCCCTGCTTGTAAGAGATTCTACTTTTATGTATCCTTTGCTCTTAAGGGTGTTTTCCTTTCGTTTCGATTTAACCTTCTCAACATTCCACTTCTTCGCTTTGCCATGCTTCAGGGTCAACCAACAAAACAAAAAAAAAAATTTGTTAGAAAAATTTGCTGACCAAAGGTATTAGTGTAATTAATTCCCTTCAGCGTCACATGTTTTAAACTCTTACACAAAAAAAAAAACGGCAGAAATTAATTATAAACAAATCTTTTCATGTCACCAACGGAATTTTCGACACTTTGGCGCATTTTTCTACTGCCTTTTTTTCAAACTCAATTTCACAGCAATTTCTACGGGTCTGTTTTATTTTCCCTGGGCATTGTTTAGGGTCACTCAAAAGCACATTTCGCTTATTATTAGCTCATTTGTTACCCAGCCAAAGGCAACTGACCCTGGCAGCACCTGAAAAACTTTTTGAAAAATGCTGGCAAAAAAAAAACGCATAAAGAAAGACCTTGCTCTCCCTCTCTCCTGCTTACTGGGGGCATCTTGAAATTAACACATAAATTTTCAAGTGGGTGGCCTGCGGCTAGCTCTGCGTTCGTCCTGTGCCTGTCATTGAAATTTCCATGCGAGTGCGTTCAATGTTCACTGTCCTTCATCCCCAAACCCACCTGGTTCGAAACTACGTGACATAAAGTGAAGCTGGTGGAGAAGAGGTTTTTGTGGTTTCGTTTTATGGTGTGCAAATTGGCTCTCATACCACAGATATTTTTAATTATTTGCCACTAAATTAAAATGTCTCCCCTTGAGCAGAAAAATCAACTTGGCATCTAACAATGAAAATCCAAAGAAAACGAAAGCGGAAATAAATAAACGTCGCCACTTTTTTTCCTTTTCGTGAAATCTCAGACAACATTTTGAATAACAAAATTAACAGCAGAGCTAAACCCTCTGCTCCCTGTGTGTTTCGTTATGCATTTCTTCTTTCTTGGGCATTTTTATTTTAATTTTTTATTTATTTTTTGTTTTTGTTTTCTTACACTCACAGGCGCCAGCAGATGAAGTCAATGAAATATAATGGCAAACCCTGGGAAAGGGGGCCCCACCACCAACACCAACACGACAGGCAAGACGGCAGGCAAGTTTTCTTTATTTTTTGTTGTTTTTCTCCATTTGTTTGTTTCTGTTTTTTTTTTTTGTCTTTACGCACGCTTGCACCTTTTTCGGCTAACCAATGTGCGTGTGTGTGTGTGTGCGGGGTAAGGATTGCCCCTTGGGGCAAAGGCAGCCACATTATTAACACTCGACTAAATATGCATTTCTTGGGTGGACGCTGTCAACAGACAACCCAAAAGCGTTAACAAGGTTTGGTTTAAGCCGCGGAGAGACAAAGGAAATGCAAATGGTTTGAGAATTGATTCGAATATGAAAAGTCACCAAATGAAGTCTGAAGTTATTGGAACAAGTCCTGAGTTAGGGACTTAAATCAAATGGGGGGAAATCTGGTGCGGAGTTTAAAAAAATAGTTTCAACATTTTGGGCGGTTCTTAGGACTCTGCGGGAAGATTTCGTGTTGCTATATACGATTTCGTGAGAGTCAGCGCTAACTTTTTAAATTCTAAGTAAATATCTACACTAGACTGATTTTTTTTTGTATGGAAAATGTAAGCTCATGCGGGCGCCCCTTGATTCGTAAGTGTTGAAAAAGGGGGATTAAGTGGGCTTGAAAAGGCTCCAAAGTTGTTGATAGTATTCATACGCATTGTTGACTGTAATTTTTGTATCGCTCACTTACTTCAAGTCTGGCATAACTCAAATATTGCACTGGCAAAAAATGTCTATATCGATATTTTGACCATATTGAAAATGTATTATTTCGATATAATCGATATTTTTCAATAAAAACCCGCTTCTTGACAATGAACAGGTTTTTTTTTAGGTTTAAATAAGAACTACAACTGACTGCGCTTAAAAAATATAGATATATCCGAAGCTTCCATGCTTTGGTTTTAACTTTATTGCAATTTTTGTGTATCGAAAAAGATTTCTTTTCAACATTTTGCTTTACATGTCCAGAGCACAAGAAACAGTTATTCGAAACAAAAATATCCCCAAAAAATGTTCTCCACAAAAAAATTCGATTTCCGATATATTGCCTTGGAACAATATACGATAATGATATTCTTCATTTTGGGCAAAAATATTGTTATTTTGATATATCGAAAATATTTTCGACAACCAACCCTAGTTTTTTGTTGTATCGTTCCGAGCAAAGCATATGATGAAAAATTACTGATTGGCTTTACATATCGGCCGCAAATTAATGATCTCATTTTTCTGACGTATGAATTCTCTTTTGGCCTTATTGACTGTCGTTTAACATACCGAGACTACAGAAATATAGATTGTGACATGCACGTGAATGAGTTCAACAAATGTGATTGGTACTCCATATATATCCTTTCAGAATGTGATGCTCAACTTTCTTTTGTTTCACCATAACATTGAATATCTGCTCAAGGCTGCAAACCTCTAAAATTTAGCAGAATGTTCAGTCCGAGGGTTCGAACCCGTTGTAAGGACTAGATTCAGTTCGTGGACCGGTTCTCGGAACCCCTGAACCCAAGGTTTTGGTTAGAATCATGGTTCGCTTGAACATAGAAGAATAGTTTCGATTTATTAACACTTATTTTTTCAAAATAATATCTTCATGTTAATAAGGCAATTTTTAATTTTCAAATTCATTACAACTTTTGAGAACCGCTTAATTTGAGTTATAAGCATTCTTCCTAGATGGAAAGTGTTGAAAAGGTCCGTAAATCTGATACCTGAGTTGCTGGAACAACAAGTTTAGTTAACGGAAGTCCTAGCTTTTTACCTTTTCAAAAATTTCAAATAATTGTCGATGTATTGGACAATAGTTAAAGAAATCTATCAGGCCTGTTCCCGTTTTCGATTCCGATTTAGTCATGCGAAATCGGAATTGTTAAATGCACTCGCTCCCAAAACCCGACTGTGTTTTTTGGCGTTTAACTTAAAAACCCCATTTACTTTCACTCGACCCTCTTGATGACAAAAAGATTCACCTGAATTCTTAAATGGTCTCTTAGAAATCACAGCACTTACCAATTCCGATCAATCGAATTCGGAAACGGGAACAGGCCTGTATAACATCATTTACAGATTTAATATTTCAAAATTGATTATTGCTTTCTACTGCTTTCAAAAACTAATCTTCTTCGCAATCAGAAGTTGATTCATTTAAAGATGAATTTAGAAAACTTTAATTAAGAATTTATTTTTGGAGCGTCAGCATGTCTGTTATGTGCTGTTTTGCATCTTATTTTTTTGATCAGAGGCTAACAAAGTTGAAAATCACTGGTCTAAGAGCACTGCAGCCCATATATAAGAATGTTTATCGAATATATATAGCAGTATTTGTAAACAAAAGATTTCAGAACAGTTGCTCAAATTTTTAAGATTTAGTAAACGTTTGCACATTTTGTTTTGTCGTAGGCTTGGAGAACTTCTTGAATGGTAGTCATAGACTGTATGTGTCTTTGAAAAAGCTACTTAATTTGTTGAACCGAACCCAATATTTCGAAAAAGTGGTCCGGTTCGGGTTCAGGTTCGAGGAGTCATAAATATTAAGGGCTCGGTTCAAGGTCCGGTTCGTCGGACCCAAAAAACCTGAACCGAGCCGGTTCGACCACAGCTTAGTATTGATATTGATATTAATAGCTAGACAAAACAGAAAATAGGTACCTGTCTGTAGAATCTCGCTGTGATAATAGTTTTAGTTTTATGTGTGTAAGTCCTTGTTATGTTTTAGAATGTATTTTGTTGGTCAAATCTGACGACGAGGGACTTGATAACTTGAATCCCAGATTCCTAAAAAATTTTTTTCCGCTTCTTCTCAATCATATCACCCATACTTTCAATACAGCACTAACCACTTTAGCCTACCCATATATTTGAAAAATTGGCAAAAGTTCTACTAGGTACGCAGAGTAAAAGTTTGTGCAAAAGTAGGTAACAGTGAAAAAGAAGCATTTTTAACCCTTTTAATAAGCGATGGTCTCAGGTTCCCCCCGGGGCGAAGACATTTCGCTATTTACACGTACACGAACCGAGCGGTTCGGCTTAGACATCAAGAAAACAAAAACAAATCTAATCAATCACCAAGTGTATACAACTTCTTTTCTCTAGCAAAGGCATGCAGCATGCAAAACGATAAACATACCCATACATTCCACTTGAACGATCACTTTAACATAACGCGCGTTGTATTTTTGCGAACGCAGTCCCAACGTGTAACAGCAAATGTTACCCACCACCCGCCCGACCGGCGCGAGGGGCGACAACCGCTTAACGTACGGCACGTAGAACGCGATCACGGCAAAGGTCCGGACCCTGGCCTCCATTTAGTCATGTCAAAGCCTGAATTTAGACACGCGTTGTTCAAAAGCGGACTCCCTTTTATTTACCCGGATAATTTTGTCGGCTTGTCATTTGGTTATAAGCGGAACACCAGCCCCGGATAGAGCGGATAAGGCCAATGTTTAGCTCTCGTTGGGAAAAACATTTTGTGAAAAAGTTAAAGCGAATGTTACGGAGTGGATGGTTTTAATTCTTCTGCTTACAAACATTGTTTTGCTTTCTGTTCATCTTATTTTTAGCCCTACCTCGTGATGGTTTAAGTAGCGAGAATTCTTCTTATTACTAGCCCTATTTCGTGATGGTTTAAGTAGCGAGAATTGGTATATAACTATTAATTGATAATACATATTGGCATACATTATATTTGCCCTACAAGATTTTCGGTTACATATTCATATTTTTGGTTAGTTATATTCGGTTAGTTTTAACCCCCCATATATTCTGTGTCGTGGGTGTACTTCGTTGTAACGGGATACAATTGGTATCCCGGTGCGCATTGTTCAAGGCAATTCATCTTTGTGGTACACATGGAGTACTACTTACAGTAGGAGTTCGCTTCGAGCGAACTGTCTGACGATACGCAAAAGATTTGCGTAAAACGCACTGAGAGATAGTAAAAACCTTTTTCTGGGTGCTTTCGCTGTGGGTTTTTGAACTGCAAATAGGAATGAGAAAATATGACACAAAGTTAATTTTGCACGGAGTTGCGAATTAAGTCAGCGACTAGATTATACTGTCAGTTTTTGTGCTTCTTAGTTAAGAAATAAATATTCCCCAACAACTCTACGTTTTTTTATACACCAATAATGTTTATAGAATAACAGAAATTTGCAACGCTTAAACTAGGATCCCTAGTCTAATCTAAGTGTTCTGTGCCCAATCTTTAAGAAAAGGAGACCGTGCAGCTTGCGCCAACTACCGCGGGATCAGTCTACTTCCCAACACATATAAGGTTCTGTCCCCCATTCTTTGTGAACGTCTAAAGCCGCTTATTGACACACAGATTGGACCTTAACAGTGTGGCTTTAGACCAGATATTCACATTACGACAAATCCTGGAGAGAGGCATCAAAACACTCCATCCTTTTGTCGATTATAAAATAGCCTTCGACACACCGATAAGGTTCAAGGTTCTTTGAAGCCCTGTCTACTTTAGGTAGGTCGACTTTGCATGATGACGTTGAGAAGCACTCAAAGCTCCGTCAAAATAGGAAAGAACCTTTCGGAACCATTTGATACCAAAAGAAGTTTTAGGCAGGGCGATACCTTATCGTGTGACTTCTTCAATCTGATGATACAATCTATACTGCGCCAGTGTCCAACAGAACGTTCGCATTTCTTTGTAAAGATCTAATGCTACTCGCATATGCCGATAATATTGACGAACGGGCGGTAAGCAGGGCCTCAGAGATTGAGAGGCAGTCGGAACTAATGGGTTTAGCGGTAAATTAGGAAAGAAGGTCTACGCGTCGTGGGCAATCTGTCACAATGGGAGAGTACAACTTTAAAGTTGTAGAGGATCTTGTCTACCTCGGAACGACGATAACATTAGCCTGGAAATTCGACGAAGAAACACTTTTGCAAACCGATGCTACTACGGAGCAGAGGCCCTCTACAAGTCGCTTATCATCCTAGTCCTGCAATACGGCGCAGAAGCATGGACAATGACAGCAGCGGATGAAGCGGCGATTGGAGTGCTCAAACGAAAAATTCTTCGAAGAATTTATGGACCTTTAAAAGTTGGACCTTTAAAAGTTTCCGTACTCGAAAGAAGGACGAACTGTATAAGCTCTATGGGGACACCTGTCTGGTCAAGCGCATAAAACAACAGCGGCTGCGCTGGCTAGGACATGTGACTAGGATGGTCGAAGAAGCTTAAGTCAAAATCTCGTATAAAACGAAGGCGGCTGACTATAAAGGCGGCAAGAGGGGTTGGGAAGACCAGATGAGGGAAGACATGAGCTTGGTGTGACCAACTGGTGCCAGCTCGCTCGGAGCAGTTAATTGCAGAGGCCGAGACCATTAAACGGTTACGCTTTCGTTTGCCGGAACCAACCGGATCGGATGACTATATCGTATAATTGCCATCGGAACGATCGGTCGAAAAACTAGTATTAGTGAGAAAAACTTTTTTGATTTCAACGGTAGAGACTTTTTTCTTTCTAGTTAAGAATATTGTCTGTTTCAAGTGTTATGTAGTGCACATCCCATTTGCTCCGCACTCTACGGTATGCGTGTTGGTAGTTTAATGACGAAAGGAATTTTCTGTCGTTCTGCGTACGGTGCGTATGCCTAAAAAATGTGAAACTTTCCTATAGTGAAGTACGCTTGTCATTTGTATTTAATTAACAACCATTGCATACTTATGGGCTGTAAAAAATGTTGTCATTTCAAACACATGACTTCAAAATGGTTTATCTTCGTTTACAAAAATCGTAGAATTGTTTGGGACACTTTATTTTCAAGCTGTGAAACAGAACTATGCAACAATATCAAAGAACGTTAAAACAAAAGTTGAGTTCGTTCATAAAACCACCTTTACGACACTTGACCATTTGAAAAATTTTCACTAACTTCACCATATTGTACACTCACCTTGGTAAGCTGGATGCTCACACTCAAGTCCAAAAGAAAAGATGTTTTGCCGTCGCTTGGTGGTTAAGAGAGCTCCTTTTAGGCTGTCCCCTAGGGGCTGCTGGATTATTTGTTGCTTTAGTTGTTTTTGGGGTGTTTTGCTTAATGCACAGCAAGTGTGGGAGGTGTGCCAAAAACTCGAGAAGTCCAGACGCTGGTTGTTGAATTCCAACTGAGCTCTGGCACATAGCCCAAGTGACTTTTATAGGAAAGGCAATCAAATGGCATGCGCCGAAAATTCATTCATCCACATATGTATAAGCGAAGGAGATGCAGATCCCCCGTGCCCAGGCTCCGTGTCTTGCTTATTGTATTGTTGTATATGCAGTTTACCAAACAATTCTCACACCAACCAAAACAGCCCAGCCTAGAAGTATGCAACAGCCAACCAGGCGACAGCAGCAGCATCTGCAGTTAACTCCTGCCCCCATACTATTAATTGCACGTGCTTTTGGCTGCA
Organism: Lordiphosa clarofinis; assembly: GCA_018904275.1. NCBI lineage: Eukaryota > Metazoa > Arthropoda > Insecta > Diptera > Drosophilidae > Lordiphosa > Lordiphosa clarofinis. The sequence goes on along the minus strand of JAEIGQ010000067.1, from coordinate 1,017,719 downwards.
GTTGTTATTGTTGTTTTGCTTGTATTTTATTTTATTTCCCCCCATCCCCCAAATGCGACCTCTCGCATGGTACTGCTCTCCCGCTTGCACTCTCTCGGCTCGAAGGAGCACTTCGTGTTGGCGTCTGAGGCCTTTCGTGGCTTAAGTTAGCCTTGCCTTTAGTTAGTCTCGCTCGGTCATTCCAGCTCGCTCGTTCGTCGTGCGCCGCTCTGCCAAGGGGGCCGAAACGGAGGGGGAGGAATTTCGAACCCCCTCCCCAGCCGCCTCCCTTCACTGCATCTTATTTAGTTACACTTTGCTGTCGGTATTGTTGTTGTTGTTGCATTGTTTTGTGCTGTGTTTTGTTTTGCTGCAGCTCTCGGGCCGTGAGTTCGTTCGTGTCTATGTACCAAGGATACCGCCCGTTATGATCATCGGCTCGTTGGCGAACGAGATGGGTTGTATATGAGTTGTGTGTGTGTGTGTGTGTGTTGTTATGTACCACCTCATGATGATGAGAATGATTGTAATTGTTGTTGTTGTTGTCGCTGCTTATATTGCTATTGCTGTTGTGCTCTCTAAAACAGCTCCTGCTCCTGTTCCTGCTACTTGCAACCGAACTGCAGGCCGTCGGTTAAAGGCCGTTTGGCATGAGTCCGAGCAGAGCCACAGCAGTAAGGACCTGCCCAGCCTGTTGTGTAGTATTGTGTTGTATATTGTGGCTGTTGTTGTCAAGCGGTTCTAGGAAGCGCTCTCGTGGGGTGTGTTTGTGGATCAACGAAACTAAATTGAGACTAATTTTTGGAAATAAATGAAAATTAATAAAATATTTAAAAAAATTGTAAAAATTTGTAACAAAATTGAAATCAAAAATATTAAATAGACTTTGGAAATTAAATTGAAACTAAATTTAAAACTAATATTGGAAACAAATATTGGACAAATTCTTGAATTTATTTTAAATATTTTTTTAAACCAAAAATCAAAAGAAAAACGCTAAAAAGCTACAAGTAAAATTAAGTAGACTTTTAAAATAATGAAAAATCAAGGAAATTAGTTTATAAAATATTCAAAACAAAATAAATAAAACAAAAAATTCTTAATGTACAGAAATTTGGCAAAAAAAACTATTAAAACAAATTTGAAAAAATATTTAAAATAAAAAAAAAAAAAACTCAAAAATAAAATAAATTAAATAAAAATTTTCAAAATCCGGCAAATACAACCATTCAAAATAGTATGCAAAAATATTACAAATAAAATATAATACTTCGAGTATAATAAATAAATAAATAAATAATTTTAAATAAATAATTTACATAATTCGGCAATAAAAACTATTAAAAATAGTATGCAAAAATAAAATAAGAAATATGTACAGTACAGAAATTCCGCTATTAGTTGTACCATGAAAACAAATTTGAAAAAATATTAAAAATAAAAACTCCAAATAATTATTTACAAAATCCGGCAAATTCAACTATTCAAAATAGTAGGCACAAATATTACAAATATAATAAACAGCCAAAGTAAAATGATTTTCAACTGCTATTTAAATTACAAATTAAACAATAAACATTCAAAACCTGCCTAACTAACAAACTTCCGTTTCCGCTTAGCGCAAAAAAAGCACAGCCTACACTTGGGCTGATTTATATTTCACGCACACACACACCCATCCACACTTTGACAAGAACCCCAATTCATAAACAATTAAGTGCCACTTCAACGTGCTGCTGTTACGTGTGCGTTTGTGTCAATGTAATGTAACGAGAGACCATTTAACGCCCAACTAAATTATTGTGATTGAGTTAACTTGGACTGGACTTTTTGTGTGTGGTCAGCAATCGAATTGTTTGAGTTACATCCCCCAGAAAGACTGATTTAGTTTCGGTAATTAACGGATTATGACTGGCAACCAAGTTGCTTTATCTTAGATTAGAAGACACTGCTTTTTTTTTGCAATGTACTGAATGGCTCTGCATGTCCAGACAAGCCAAATTGCTGTTGAAACAAAGAAACAGGTGAGACTATCTTAATACTCATTCTTAAATTTTCACTTTTGGCAATTTTAAAACTAAATCTGCTCCAAAAACCGGTTTTCAATGGATGCTTAACTGTATGTGTATGTTTTAATTATACCCGTTACTCGTAGAGTAAAAAGGGTATACTAAAGTCGTGCAAATGTATGCAACAGGCAGAAGGAATCATTTCCGACCATGTAAAGTATATATATTCTTGATCAGTATCAAAAGCCGAGTCGATATAGACATGTCCGTCTGTCCATCCGTCCGTCTGTCTGTATGAACACCTCGATTTCAGAGATGGTAAGAGATAGAGGTTTGACATGTATGGGACAAATGCTTCCTTTATCTGCACGCAGATCAAGTTTGTTTCAAATTTTGGCCACGCCTCCTCCCGCCCCCGCAATTTGGAAACAACGTTATATCTCCTACAGTTTTGAAGATAGACGATTCGTATCTTCTAGAAATAGTTAGTAATTAGCAAAATGAAGAAATGATAAAGATCGGATGAGCGGTTCTCAAGATATGAGCAAAAATGTGAAAAATAGCCGAGTTAAAAAAGTGTTGCATTCTTTTCAGATGTTCACCCTAAGGAGCGCAGGAACACTGTTAAATATGTTTTTCATGATTAACGGGTATATCGAAGTCAGTTAGAGCCGTTTATATACATTAGGTCGGACATTTTATGTATGGAAAAATGTAATGTCATACTGATACCCGCTTAAACGATGCATATTTGTGTATAAAACGCATAGCAAAAAAAAATTTTTGAGAAAAAATAAGGTTTAGGGTCTGCGACTTTGACTTAAAGTTTATCACTCATATGTACTGTTGCCCATGCCTGCATTTTTAATCTTTTAGTAGTTGGCGTAGACTTGGTTTGAAGTCATAACATTTGACAAAAAGGTACCATGACCAATAAATAATGTTTTTATATAACAGACCAAAAAATATGTTTAGGCACTAACAACAATTTTGAAAAAATGTCACGAGGACCGCGATTATAAAGAATTATTATACATTAAGCGGGCGGTCAAGGTTCTTTTTTAAAATATTTTTAAAACGGGTCTAAAATAGTGATTCTTTTCGTCAAATGTCAAAAATAAGACAAATAAAAATTTCTGAGCGATTTAAACAGGAGCTTAAAAGCATAGCAAAAGCAAAACATTTTGATTGAAACTAGTTATACTTGAGGTAAATTTTAAAATTGCACTACACATCGAAAGTCAATGATTATTAATTAAGCGCCTGGAAAGGCCTAAAAAGAATAAGCCCCAAACAATTTATATAGAAAACAAAAACAGGTTTTTTTCAGAAAATTTAGGGAGTTATTTCCTTTTTTGGGGCATTATCTCCTAAATAAAATTTCAAAATGAAACAAGTACTCAAAAGAAGAAATAAAATAAGACCGCAAAACGAATTTTAGGGCCCTGCTTAATTTTTATAAGGAAATAAGAAGCCAATTTTTAATATGGATTTTGGGTTCTTAATTAATTTTCTAATTTTTGCTAAATACAAAAATCTCACGATTTTTGTATCAATATTTCATTATTTAATTAAAAATATTGATCAGTTAGCGGCGCAGGCGAATATTTGAAAAAAAAACAGCTCGATTTTGTATTTCAAATTTTGAAATTGGGATACTATTTTCCAAACTTGGGGCCTTCTTAAATTTTTTGGGCTTTATTTCCGTGTGGCTTTATTTTCTACTTTAAATTGGGGTATTGTTTTATAATGAAAGAACACCCCAAATTTAGGGCCTTATTTCTTGTTTAAATTTTTTTATATTTAACAGGACTTATTCTGGCTTTATGAGCGGATTGTCAAAACATAAACTTTACCCGTTTAAAACCGCGCTCTATTTCCAATTGACCTCCAAACCAGGTACTAAGCCGATATATTCAGTTTGAGTCAAGGCAATTATGCCTAATAATAATAATAACAACTCATCCGTTTCTACAAATCACGTAGTCGTCAACGTTAGACACCGCACGATCGTTGGAATTGTTTAAAAGTTTAATTGAGTTGTGTTTCGGAAACCGCTTGTAAAAGTGGATTTAACAAATGAAATATTGCTCGTTTTAGTCCATATACCAATATAAGAAAGGGCGGCCTGGTTTCCCTTGAAGTCTACCCCCCCAAAAAATTTTCTTAAAACCCCTGAAAAATCCTGGTACGCCTGGGTAAATATATTTGGTACTTAATATATTTGGTAAAAATTTTATATTGCGGCAAAATTTCTACTATTTGGCTCTGTTTACTTCTAGATGAAAGCAAGTTTTAGCCGTTCATTAAGAGGCTATCAAGATATCTTTGAAGTCAGGTCCCACACTGAACTGAAGTGCTGCGCTTCACGGTTGCGGCCGTTTCTGCGAATAGTTTACTTTTACTGGGCTGCTTATAAATAAGCTTCTTCAGGATCGAAAAATAATGCCGATTACAATACTACTATGCGCAAAAAATATAGGGAAATTATTCATAAATCAAAAACTCTTTATTTAATATTGTCAATTCATTTCATTCCCTTGAAAGTAACCTCCCCCTTCTGCATTACACTTGTGCCAACGTTTTTTACAATTTTGTTTGTGTTTGTAGGACAATTTTAAGAACATGCTGCAAAGTCTTCTTCTGGTATATTCTTTAATTTCTTCTTCGTTTGGGGCTCTGTCTCTTTATCGATTCAAAACGGTGTCCACGGAGCGATCTCTTGAGTTTAGCGAATTGCCCATGGTAGCCCAAATGGTTTCCACTGTTATGTCTCCAGTATCTGACTAGAAGGACAGTGCGTTCATGCGTACATGGCCCTTTGTTGAAACCCCGCTCGTGGACCATGCTGACTTCAACTTGCGAGCCACACTAGTCGTAGATTCTGAAATGGGCAGTCTTAAGAATTTAGTCCCATATAAAAGCGTGGAAAAAACGCATCTCTTCGTTGGAAATGGGCTCGCTTCGTCAAAATCTCGTCCTAGTCTAACAACCAAAAATACATTTGATTCCTGCTCTATTTTTATTTGTTGTTCGGTTAAAATTTAAATTTGACCCTAATGTACATATATGTATTTGGATCAAACTCTGATCCACTTTTAAATGGAGCTTGTTGGCTCACATAAAAACAAACGTACAAGTGAAAATTTTTAGTAATATGAACAACCTTTGCCGAACACTAACGACAACTAGTTAAAAATTTAGCAACCGCCACACTGCGTATGAGTGATAAAATTTGAATAAGTCTGGAAACCTCAAAAATTCTTCAAGTAGTTCCATCCGTAGGTTTTAACTTGCCGTGTGCTTGTTTTGCAGACATTTCGAACCTGTTGTTTGGTTCGAGTCTGGTTCATAGCTTCTTAAAACCGCTTAGAATAAAGAGATACTCGGCTTTCTTTTTGTTGTGGAGGAAGCGGGCAAATAAATTTTATTCCGTTCCATATGTTTTCAAATCGAGTCTCAGGAAAGACCAACAAAAAGTTATTTTTGCACCGAATCTTTTTCCAACCGAGGTGGTTCGAAACGTCTTACTCTTACAAGGCTATGTCAAAGAACAGAGTAGGATATTAAAATATTATTTATGAAGTACCTACAACACTCAGCAAAAATCGACTAGAAAAGTTCTAGATACAAGAATACAGTTTATGCCGCTTGTTCTTGAGTGTACTAACCTAAATTAAGTACGAAGCTTTCAAAACACGAAAGTCGACTGCCAATGTTATTATTATAAGAATAAACAACACATAAATTAAACTATTTTTGTTTAGTTTTACATGTGTGGAACAGTGGTTCGGTCAACCAGTATTCTGTGTGTGTTGTGTGTTGCTGTTTAAAGTTATGTGGCGACCAGAGAACTGCCAAAATCACCTTTTCTTGATTGCCACATTCACAAAAATTCTTACTCACATTAATCGTAGAAACTCATGTATGAATATTCTCAGCTCGACCGCAATCGTATTCATATTTATTCATCGAACAAAGCTCTGCTTCGAATTAAATCACAGTCATATCGCAAACGCATTGTGTGTTCGATCGAACAAATCTCGGCGTCGACTGGCCAGCGCAATGTTCTCTTTCTCTCTCTATTTTCATATCGTTCAGCGCCGCTTATGCGTCTTTGCAAGAGCTTATTCATACGAGGCGAAAATGACTCAGAGTCCCAACAATACAATTGAATTAAACTCAACGGCGAACATGTTGAGTATGCAATTTTGATGCATTGATCGCAAAGCCAGTAAATTCGGGTTTTGATTAATGTATGTGCGTTTTGCAATTGAATGAAGTCGTTCTCTGGTGCAGACATAACGTGACCTCGAGCAGGCAAAAACTTGAAGGGTTGATTATCATAAAGATCGTATACTCAAGGGCTGCAAACCCCAATTATAATTTGCCGGAGCTTTGCTTTGGGGGCTTGAACCAAAATTTCCCAATTGTTAAGGTCACGCATAGGTTTTTGGGATAAGGTTTTTGTTAAAACCTTGTTTAAGTCCCTGCTTTTTACATTATTTATAAAAATAGCAACTTGTTTATAAATGTATCGATAAGAATTTTAACGGCAAGTTATTTTATGATCATGCTGGATGGATAAAGCGAGCAGGGCAGAAGTGACAGACAGACGAGACCGCCAGACTATTGAAGACCTGTGTAATTAGAATGGACAGAAGCGTACATAACGGTAATCCGTATGTTAATAAAAGCCGAAGACCGATATAACCAACCATTCACACATTCACACATGTTAACTCAAAAACATAACTTTTAATGCATTTTTCTGCATCAGTTCAGATCTAGGCTCGAGCTTGAAAAATAATTAAAAATAAATTTCCAAAGACTCAACCTCAACCTTAAAGCTTTTAACTATGCCTCAATTTCGATTGTTTATATTCTATCCTAAAACCAATCCCCACTTTCCCTCAGCTAAGATATTTCCAATCGTCCAAATGGAACAATCTCCTTCAAGTTGTGTCAATTTTCACAGCTTCCCTTTTCTAATTAACGTAAACAATTTGCCAAACAAAAATAACAATAAATGTCTCCGGCAAATCCGCTTAGGCCAGACCATCTAGCGCGCATCTGGCAATTGAAAAGTTTGGCAAATTTTTCATTTCATTTTTCTTATTCTTAATTAAATCCACAAAAAAAAATACTAAGCATAAACTTTTATTATGACGGCCGCGCCGTCACCCTCTCAATTTTTCATTTTTCATTATCGAGCATTATCAAAGATTTGCTCGAGCCCAAGTGTCACAGCTTCACCTTCCCCCCTCCAACACAGCCAAATGTTCTGGAGTGGAGTGCTAAATCATAAATATGCATCTAGGCGTTTATCTAACGTCTTTATAGCTCACTTTTCCTTGACAATGTTTCGCAAGTAAGCAGAGGGAAGGTCCTTTCCCTATACCCAGTAAAAAACAGAGACTTAAAAGTAATTTTACGTCTGACTAAACATTAATGTGCTCGATATTTTATTGTTTGTTTGTTTGTTGCTGTTCCATGGAGCAGGACTTGGGGTAAAAAATAACAACAAATAACAGGGCCAAAATAAAAGGCAGTTGATTATGCGGGCGAGAGGATAAACTTTGGTTGTGTTCAATTTTTAAATGGTTTTCGGTTCGACTTGAATAGACGATAAATAGCTGGCTTGCAGAGTTTAGTTAAAAAGAAAAGAAAAGATCGAAGTATGAAAATGCTTTCAGTATTGGCTGACTCAGCAAGCTGACCAAACTGACCAAAAGTTTGCCTCTCACTTTTAGCCATTTAACGCTTGTCTTGCATATTTTGTCAACACTTTGGTTTCTGGCCCTGCACAAGGGGGGATGTAGCTCAGATGGTAGAGCGCTCGCTTAGCATGTGAGAGGTACGGGGATCGATGCCCCGCATCTCCAACAATCAAACTTTTTTTTTGTGCTTTTTCTTCCTGCTGCTTAACAAATACGCAGACGTCTGCATTTTTGTCTTTTGCCTAAGCTGAAGAAGTTGTAGCCACTAATGAATATTCAAAGGTCGCTTTGGCATTATCCCGCCATTCCCACACACGGACACCCACACACACACACATCCCTTAGAAGCTGCTGCCGCCCCCATGTCGACAATCAAGTCGCGTAATTTGATTTGCGCCCCCTTCTCCCCCCGCCCAGTTTAATCTGCAACAGGGAGAATGAACACATTGTCGCACATAAATCAGCACAATATGCCAATGTTTGTTTACTTTGCCTGCACTCGAAGAACTTTGCCAGCAATTAAACAGGCAGGATGTACGTTGGGTCCCAGGACTCGGTCCGGGTTGCCTGAGGCGAGGGTTGTAAATGATACATGATGTGCTATTTATGAGAGCAAAAACAAAAAAAAGCCTTTTGTTTTAGTTTTCCTGTTTCTGTCTAAAAGCCAGTCTTGCAATTTATGTGTTTTGCTTATTTAAAAAAATAACAAAATTTAGTTTTATCCTCTAAAAGAGTTTTGGAGATGCGGGGCATCGATCCCCGTACCTCTCACATGCTAAGCGAGCGCTCTACCATCTGAGCTACATCCCCTTGGTGGAATTGTTCCAACTTTCAGTTCAATATTTATGCCCAACACTTGGCTTTTGGCCGAAATGCAATTACCTTCAATTGATATGCAAGAGTCGTTACTTGGCCTGGTTTCAGTTTTGCGTTGTCTAAATAAGCTTTGTCTGCCGCTGAACTGGTTTGAGGCTTAGTGGTCATTATTTGGGCCAATAGTTTTACTGGGTGAGGCCAAGACAAAACACAAAACTTTTATTGAAATGTGGACGCGATAATTGACACGACTTTAATTTATTTGTTGTAAAATTAAGTACTTACACCAAATCGCTAAGATTTATGCAAAACGACATAATCTTTATATAAATCTGTACGCCCGACTGACTGACATATTATTAACCAACAGCCAAAACTGCTTATCCTACAGATCTAAGATTTGGCATAGCCCTTCGATTAGTTATGTAGGAGCGCTCTAAGAAAAATTTGGAAAATTTCACCGCGAAAAAAAAACGCAAAAGTAAAGTTTGTATGGGGCATATAACGGCTGTAGCGCTCAGAAAATGGTTTGGACTAAGCTGTTTTGCTAAGAGCGCGAAAGAATGAGTGACAGAGCGAAAGACTCACAAATTAGTTATGTGCTGTGTGTGTTGATTTTTATAAAAACAAAAAAACAAATAGAGAATAGCCTCATCCAATTAATTTAAATGTTATGGCACATACTTAACACATCGATAGAAGTCTATGTTGACCATAGTACAAAAAAAAGGAAGTTGAAATTCCACAAAGCTAGCAGCCAAACAATATACATATGTAGCCAAAGAAAAGTAACGAAACTGTGGCGCTCAGATAATATTTTGTACTAAGCTGTTTCTCTAAGAGCGCGAGAGAGAGTGAGCATGAGAGGGATCACACTCGCACAAATTAGGTATGTGTATATTACAAATATGTCTTGGCTCTCTGAGACAGATGATAGCTGCTACATGTTTTAGAATGTGTGTGTAGAGCAATGGTGCCCAAACACACACTATCAAGCTTTGCGATTGTGTGCGTAGCAGCGAAACACGAAGTAAAAGTCATTCAGCGGTGTCACAGAAATCTCTTCCAACCAAATTCCAACCCAAAACCAATTCTCGGTTTCACAGGAATCTCTTTCGGTTGGTTTTAAATCTCTCGCGTTTTGTTGGGAGATTTGGCGAAATTCACCACTAAAACAATTTTGATAAGTAAAATTGGTATTGGAAATGTAAACAACGTTATTTTTCTAATCCTTGTTTTAATATTAAAATTTGTGTTTCAATAATTGTTCGCAAAACCAACAGATCGGTGACAAATCAACTCGCTCTCAACGTCAGCGGGCGCTCTCTACACATGGTGGCTCTCTCTGAGTACCAACAAGCGCTAAGGGTTGCCTAGTTACATTTAATGATTGGCGCAAAAATATTTTTAAATTTTGCATTTTATTTTTGAGGAATATGACTTAAATTTGAATTGTAATTTAAAAATGCATCGTAAAACATGTTACACAATCAAAAAATTCAATTTAAACATCAAATTAACTCAAAACTAGAAGAAGGGAAATTTTTTTTGCAAGAAATGACAACCCTGTTTATAGATTTGAGAGAAAAATACCACACAAACCTTCCAACTCGACTTTCAAATAAGAAAATGAAATCTCTTGAAGTTCTGGGACACCGACGGATTTTTCGAGCGATTTGCAAACCAACCAAGGCCAAAATCTCTAGAGATTTCTGTGACACCCCCGATTATGTCAAATATGGGCTACAAGCAAACGCTCAAATGGGTGTGCGAGCTATTTATAGAGCACACGTATTTCTCTCTCTCTCTCTCGATGCGTGTGTCGGCTGCGACGCTGGCAGAATTATGACTTCTTATCACACGGAATAGAGTAATTGACATTCGGGCAAAAGAGGGGTAAGTGGGTGGGAAAAATCGGAAAAGCCAATTTGAATTGAATTATTAATGAAGAGTGCTGATGCTGCTCTGAAATGCACATTCTTCAAATATCGCTAGACCCGAAATACACTATTTGGTTGACTTGACTGGCAGGGACTAACATATAATTCTGCAATTTTCGAGCGCCTAGAAAATTTCGTTGGGTCCTTTAGAAAGGGAGCCAAATCCAAAAAAACAACTTAGGTGAATTGGGTGTCTCTCTTTAGAACATTCTTGCAAACTCCTTCTTTTGCCTATCTGTGTGTGTGAGGTTTACAGTAAGCAATGCCAGCAACACGTAGGGGGGATATTTGGGCCGTCGAAAGTATGCACCAAAACACATGCGAAATGTTAAGGCATGGATGTGGTTGTGTGCGTGTTGAAATGTCAGTGGGATTTGAGTGGGATCGGGGCAGCTTGTGAACGTGTAAAAAGATTTGAATAAGCTGCGAAAGAATAACAAACCAACAGAAAATGCAAAAATTAGAAATTATTATGCGCAATGTGCCCATACAATTACTTTTGGTAAAGAATTCCCTTTTGGATCTTATTGGCCTAGTTATGCTTCGATACAGTCCACAGAAGAAGTCTTCTATTAAAGTTAATCAATATTGAATTTTCAACAAAATAATCGGATCTGTTCCGAATTTCGACTCGATTTTCGTAAACTTTAGTATTTTGCAGTCAAATTTGAAAACGTTGTATAGAAGGCGACAAATATACCTACGGCTACTAGATCAGGTATAACAAAACTTGGAATTGTGGCATCAGCTAAAACCGATTGCAAATCCCAAATGAACTTAAATCGAGAGATCTAGTAGCCTCAAATTCACTTGACACTTACGTTTAAATTTATATAAATTGCATTGCGAAATTCACATGTTTACACGAAAATCGAGTCGGAATTCGAAACAGGTCCCTGTCTTTTTGAGCCTATACTTAAATAACGAAATCAGGGTATGGGATAGTTTATAGCAATGTCCGTCCGTCCTTCTGTCCGGATGAACGAAGATATCTTAGGGATGGAAAGAGATAGAGGTTTGACATGAACGGGACATATATTTCTTACACTTGAATGCAGAAAAAATTTATTTTCAGTTTGGACCACGCCCTTTCCCGCCCCCTCAATTTTCGATAAACATTATATCTTCCAGAGTTTAGTAGATTGATGATCAAGATTATTTGTCGATCCGCTAGTCGAGTTATAAGGAAATCAAAGAATTATGATAGGTAGCACCGGTCGCAAAGGCGTTGGGCAGGACTTCACTCAATCACCATATTATCAGTCGGGCTCGACCGAATAGAATAATTAAAACTAACTAAATATATGTTTTGATACAATTTATTAGCGGATAAAAAACGTTTAGTATTTGAATTCAGCTGTAAAGCAGCACCCACTTTTCACAAAAATTAAGTTAGTAATAATTTGAAAAGTTTTAAAATAAAACTGAAATTCTCATAATTTCTAAAAATTATATCGGAAATTCAAACCACCTCCAAAATCTGATTTACCCCTTAGTGGTCCACTCATATGACGCGTGGCATTGCCCGTAGCATTCAAATTCATATCTCCACTTGGGGAAGTATATAGATTCGCCCTGCCCTGGGCCTGCACAGTGGTCATATCGATTTGCGGGATTCGATTAACTCCCAGCGATGCCGCATGACCTTCAGATGTTTGTAAATTTAATCCACCACCAAATTGGTCATGAGTACGACTGTGACTATGGTAGGCACTGGCATTGAGTGCGCTATGATCATTTTGCAGCAGATTCGCCTGTCCCCTCACCGTGGTGGTGCTCCCAAAGTGTTCGGTATGACCATGCTGCAGAGACAAGCCATGACCATTTCTGTGAAAGTTGAAAATAAATATGAAAATCTATTTTCTTGGTACACCAATTCTTGGCTACTTACGCATTAACAGCTCCGTAGACACCTTTGGTCACGGGTCCCGCACTGCTATTGGTGGAGGCAAAAACACCTGCCCGAGCATTGGTATGATCATCACCGGCTCTGATTCCACATTGCATGGATGCTTCTCCTGTCTTGGGATTTCCAGTTGCTTGGCATTCCATTTTGATGAGGATTAAGATGTTCTTTCTCTTGAGGCTGAGTGGGCTACTCTGAATTGCGGATGGTGCTTGGCTGGGCCTTTTATACGACAGACATCTTTTGATATGAAACTAAGCGAATGCATTTATGGTACATTCCCGAAAGAGACCACAAATATAGATAGGGTTGTATTTATCCGTTGGTTTTTCCCCGTTTAATGCTTACGATTAATTTCAATGAAGGCAACGGGGAGTCACCAACGATGTGTCACAGAAAGATATATGTATACGCGTTTAATAATAGGAACATTAAATAAAACATCTTATGAAATTAAGAATAGATTTTAGGAAAAATATTCATTTATATTTAGACTTGCAGGTACCCGTCGTGCGTTGCTACGCCCCCTTAAGAATTTTAAACACAAATCGAAGAAAGATAGATTGCTTGACAATTGCCATCTATCAAATCCTCATCTAGCAAAATCCAAATTCGGTGATTTTGGACATTTCGATCTTCACATTTAGAATTCATATACTCAAAATTCCTTTTTGAAATTATTGCGAATTTCGCGATTTTTTTTTTAAACCGATGAACGACACTTTCTCTTCAAGTGCCAATTATTAAATCTTCATCAAAATCTAAACAATTTATAAAATTGTGCAATTTTCAACTATCAGTTTACCCGTCTTTTTGCTGGTGATGTACCTTTCCAAAGCACTTTCTTGCTTAAGATTGGATTAGAATAAATTTGACAGAAATATATATCATTTAAATATAACAAACAATTTATAAAACCAATGTCCCTTCTGGGTCTCTAGATCAAATATTTCTTTTTAAGTCATTTTTATACCCTTGGAGAGGGTATATTTAAATTGTGCGGATGTTTGTAACGCAGGGAAGGAGGCGTCTCCGTCCACATAAAGTATATATATTCTTGATCAGCATGACGAGCTGAGTTGATATAGCCATGTCCGTCTGTCCGTCTGTTTCTATGCTATCTCCTTCGTCAGTCTTAAAGCTATCTCAACCAAACTTTGCACGAAGTCTTTTGGTACAAATACGCTGCACATTTGTCGGAACCGGCCGGATCGGATGACTATAGCATATAGCTGCCATAGGAACGATCGGTTGGAAATGTAGTTTTAGTGAGAAAAACTTTTTTGTTTTTAGTGCTATCGCTCCCAACGCTCGTATTTATAAGTTTTTAATGATTTCACATAATTTCATCAAGGCTTGTCGAAATCGGACTACTATATAGTATAGCTGCCATACAAAAGTTAGGTCTGAAAAAAAGTCTTAGTAAGAAAAACTTTTTTGTTTACAATGATATCGCTCCCAACGTTCGTATTTATAAGTTTTCAATCTTCTTCTTTAATGGCCATTACAACCGTTAGACGGTCTGGGCCTCTGCGATTAACGCTCTCCATTCGCTTCTGTTCTGTGCGAGCTCACCAGTTGTCAACACCAAGCTCGGCAATGTCTTCCCGCACCTGGTCTTCCCATCTTAGTGGTGGCTCTATCCCACCTTGCCGCCTCCATAGTCAGCAAACTTCGATTTATACGCCTTTTTTGCTGGAGCTTCTTCCTTCATCCTGGCGACATGACGGTAGCCAGCGCAGCCTCTGCTGCTTTATGCGCTTGACCAGGCTGGTGTCCCCATAGAGCTTATACAAAAATAGCCCTGTACAAGTCGCTTATCATCCCAGTCCTGCAATATGGCGCAGAAGCATGGACAATGACAGCAGCGGATGAAGCGGCGATTGGCGTGTTTGAACGAAAAATTCTTCGGAGGATTTATGGACCTTTAAAGACGACGAACTGTATAAGTTTTCAATGATTTTACATAATATCAACAAGATATATCAAAATCGGAACACTATATAGTATCGCTGCCATACAAACTGTCAGGCATATATCAAGCTCCAAGGGTATATAATCTTCGGTCAAGCCGAAGTTAGCTGGCCTCTATTTTTAGTTATTCATATTTTTATACAGGAACATAAAACGCTCCAAATGCTATGGATGTTGCCAGAATACGTCAATTTTTGTTTTGCCATTTCTTAAGTGGACTCGGACAGTTTGGACAAACTCACGTTCACTTTCCAATTTTGTGGATGTTTTGCTGCCATATTAGTGGGATAATAAGCGAAATAGTGGCATTTTAACGTCCAGATAATGCTAAAACTGTGTTTGAAAACATATTTTCTGAGGTTTCAGAGTTTTGCACAGAAAATTCCATTTCTATTGTGATTCCTAGACGCTTATCAGATCTGTTAAAAGGTATCTGCGAACAGTCAAAGTCAAATGCATCCGCAGAGATGCATTTTAGGGTTACTATATTTCTGCTCATTTCGCTGCATTTTCGGCTTGCTCCACTCCATGTCGCACGAAAATGCCTGTCCTAGCTCTCCAGGTGCTCGGAAAAAACTGGCCAGCCGCTCGTTCGTTAGCTGTATTTCCTTTAGGACAACCCTGTATTTATGACAGCTAGAAAAAAATCAACTGTGTCCTTTGTTTTCGCTTTGGAAATACGAGCGGTTGTTTTGGTATATTACTTTACCGACTTTCTTACTTGTTATTCTTTGGCTCGCGGATTATATTGAATTAAATTAAAAATATTATTTTATTCTTTAATTGGACACAAAGGCCACTCATTTTTAGGACGTGCCTCTAACATTCCTGGAACAATTAAGAATTTTTCCGATGGCAAATGGTTGGGTGGTTAAAGTTGATTTTTAGCGATGTATCCTGTTTTCTGTGGAATATGGCGCTAGCAGCATATCAGCGCTTCCAAAATATGATTCCCAGTTCAAAGAGATGTTGGTTTCTAATCAAACATTACAATTAACATAGAAAACTGAACAATATCAACTCATATCACGCTTTTGCGTACTCAAAAAAATGTTCTTCAAATGAGAAAACCCATTTTATACTCTTTTTGCCAATCCAATATTCTTGGTTATTGCCCTCTGGGTAGGTATCTATGTATATCTTACCTCAAAATGCTAAAAAAAAACCCAAATCCTTTTGCTTTAAAAATATTTCACATTCCATTCCAACTGAAAATAAAATTAATATGCATAACGCATAGCGGAAGGAAAGGAAAAAACTTAGGAAAATTTATGCAGTGATGAGTGAAAAAGGATGTCACTTGCCCCACAACAACAATAACATGGCCCCTTTTTGGAGCCGGAAAAAAGTCAAAAGTCATGTGACAAGTCCTTTCTAATGAGCAGGAAGAATATACTTCTAAAAGGAGCAGCACCTATTGCTCAAATCAAGCCAAAATGAAGGCAAGTCAATTAAAAAAAGTCACAACAGCACAAAAAATACGTGACGCCTTGAGATAGACACCCAACCATGTTTTGAAAAAAAAAACCCTCGCAGACTGTCTTGAAATTAAAATTACAAGACGCCTGAATAACTTTTGCTTTCCGCCTCTCCCCCTCCAGGTAAATGCTGACAAAAGTTTTGAGGTAACATTTCTTTTACGATTCGCCAGAGAGAACGACTCTGGAAAAGTAAGCAAAAGTAAAGAAGAAAAGTGCCACTTGTACGTTTTTGTCATTAATTTTGTATATCATTGAGTTTTACGAGCCTCATAAATATGAAAACGTTTAACTCTTGCTCTGGAATCTCCACCCTCCCCCCACCCTATGTTTTATATGAGACAAACTAATTGTAGCTGTTGTCCTTGTACTTGTAATGTGTTTTTAAGCGGAGCCACGCTTCCCACATGTTTTCACAATGTTTCTCTGCTAAACAACAATAAGAGTCAGCGAAGGAACAATTAGACTGGGTTGAGTGAATGGAGCGCTTATCTGAAGGGTTTTCCCTTCTTGAGATGTGCAACAGCTTGAGGTAATTTTCAACTTTCTGTGGCGTTGACAAGAAGCGTGTTGTTTTGTTTGGTTTTAATTAAAGCCCAAAACACACATTAAGCGGTAAACGATATAAGGAACGTTTTTAATTGAAGGAACAGAACAATAAAGAATTATTTGCCACACTTGAGATTTCGTTTCGAAATTTAAAATTCTTTAAAATTAATCCTTACACACATAAATGATCACAATTTTAAATTCTCAATAAAGCTAGAAACACCAAACCTTAGACTCGCAATTGTAATTTAACTTTAACTGTCCTACATCTACATCTGTCTTTATAGATCAAATGTACCCATGATAGATATCATTTGTTGATGCTGTGTGAGTGTGTAGCTGCCTGCTTTCCAACAACTCGTGTGCGCAAAGGGCACCCCTATTCTAAATACTTATAAGTTTCCTTACCCGAGCAGCTCATGAATTCATTTTTTTGTACATCCAATTTATCGATAATTTCGTCGACCTAAAGCGGGGTTGTCAAAACTCACATGCTGATTTTGGCTATGCGTGTGTGTGTTTAGCCACGCGAGAGCGCACTCATTTAGAACTTGTTTTTTGTTGTAAAAGAGATCAGTATAAGCTCGATGTGTCGAAGTCGCTGCCACAGAGGGCTTTGTTTAAAGCGAAATAAAATTATTCCATGAAAATCATTCAAAATCTTTATTTCTTAAAGTTTACGATCTGCAAAGGTATATAAACTTTAGTCGAGCCGAAGTTAGCTTTCATCCACTTTTCGAGGCTGTTTTTTTTAACTTTTAAAAAAAAAATCTTTTTTGAAAACGCAAGGAGCTTTTCCAATTCCAGTTTTTATACCCGTTACTCTTAGAGTAAAAGAGGTATACTAAAGTCGTGGAAATGTATGTAACAGTCAGAAGGAGTCATTTCCGACCATATAAAGTATATATATTCTTGATCAGCATCAACAGCCGAGTCGATATAGACATGTCCGTCTGTCCGTCCGACCGTCCGTCCGTCCGTCCGTCTGTCTGTATGAACACCTAGATCTTAGAGATGGTAAGAGATAGAGGTTTGACATGTATGGGACAAATGCTTCTTTTATCTGCACGCAGATCAAGTTTGTTTCAATTTTTGGCCACGCCCCCACCCGCCCCCGCAATTTGGGAAAAACTTTATATCTCCTACAGTTTTGAAGATAGATTATTCTCGTACCCTCTAGATTTATTTAGTAATTAGCAAAATAAATCAATTTGCTAAAAAAAATGATAAAGATCGGATGAGCGGTTATCAAGTTATGAGCAAAAATGTGAAAAATAGCTGAGTTAAAAAAGTGTTGCATACTTTTCAGATGTTCACCCTAAGGAACGCAGGAACACTGTTAAACATGTTTTTTCATTAGTAACGGGTATATCGAAGTCGGTTAGAGCCGACTTTAACTTGCGCTCTCGTTTCTAATGTAAGGGAATTCATGTACCAAACTACGTATCATAACCTTAGGTTATAAGGGCTCATTTCATTCTCATTCTGAAATCATTCAAAGGATATGAAAAATAAAGTATAAATAATGGTAAAACTATCCATTTCAAATGAATCTTTTTAGATCTTTTTTATCTGTGTATGCTTAAGGCAGTGACTAAAGTAAATAGTGAACTGTAACAAAATTTCAGAACAGTGCACATTCCACTCTCAATTTTTGAGTCCTTAAGTTCCCAATTTGCTGGGGTATGTACCTACCTACATAAGTACGATTCGCTTTGAATATTTCTTTCAATCCTTAATTAGTTCAAGTTACAAATTACATTAACAAAAGGCAAGCGCACAGATTTGTGGTCGTATATTTTAGCATTTCTTAACGAGATTTTGCCAAGCGTATCGAAAGAAAAAAACAAAAAGAATTTGCACCTTTGCATACACAAATAAAAGTTTGGGGCGGCGGCGGCCCCCCGTTTTGTGGTTATAAATTTTAAATCTGCTAAATTAATGCGGCAGCTTTCTTTCATTCTTACGTGCCTGGCACGAAAAAGTTGCCAGTTGCAAGAAGTTTCAGGCAGGCACGTTACTTGATTACATTAATTATTCCTTTATTGTTGGTAAAAAGTTGGAATTTGTGTCTAATTGTAATTAATTATATATAAATTTCTTCCTTTGCAGCGCTTCTTACAACAACAGGGTAAGTAAACTGAGGGGAATCTTCTGCCCAAATCGAATCAAGTTTTAAATGTCTTTTTCTTCTAGTGGCGAAATTGTCCACCTTACAATAGAAACAACAATTACAATCAGTCAAATTTCCTGCAATCCTACAATTACAATCACAACACACGTTGGCAAAGAAATAATTACCAACGGCATAATAATCAAGAGGATTTTAATCGAGACCACAGGGAAAGAAGTAATAGTAGGCCCAGTGAAAATCAAAATTATAGCAGAGATTATAGAAAAAACACGAATGGTAAAAGCTATAATGAGAACCTAAAGGACAAAAAGGAGCTGGAAGATTTAAAAGAAACATCTAGAGCTGACTCAGAGGTTTCGAAAACTAAAGCAGCAAACAAAACACGTACAGTTGAGACCAAAACTGAAACGGAGGTTACAGAACCAAGTACAGTTGACACCAATACTGATTCGAAGGCTTCAAAAACAAGTAAAGTTGATGGCAAAACTGAACAGAAGGCTTCGAAAACTAAAACAATAAAAGAACCAAGTACAGTTGTCACCAAAACTGATCTGCAGTTAACAGAACCAAGTACAGTTGATTCGAAGACTTGGAAAACTAAGAAAGTAAAGGAAACAAGTGCAAATGGCACCAAAATTAATAAGGAGGCTTTGATAACGAAAACAGTAAACGAACCAAGTACAGTTGACACCAATATTGATTCAAAGGCTTCGAAATCGAAAACTGATACAGTTAACGACACAAGTACAGTTGAAACGGATGGTAAAGACCTGTCAACAGAAGCCCCAGTACCTAGAATTCAAGTGAGACCTCTAACTGAGCTGCTCAAGCAGGAGATAATTGCTCTCAATCAGGAGAAGCATCTCGGCGAAGAGTTACCCACAACAACAACTCCCAAGTCAAACTTCAAACCTGCTCCAAATATCAGACGACGTACCATCAGTAGCTCCCATCAAAATGTTGCCAACTTTGGTGCTAGCTTGGCTAGCATGGATAAGGAGAGTCTTGTCTATATAATCAACAATAGTGATACCATATACGATGAGCATCTGAAGTTGCAAGCACGTAAACGTTTACGGGACGAGATAAGACGTCAATTAAAAGAAATTGAACTTGATCAGCCCAAAGATATTCCGGTGACAGATTTAGTGGAAGACGAAATAGTGGATGCCATCAAATTGCCACAACTTTTGCTACAAGAGATAGAGCAGTGTTTTGGCATAGACATATCAGCGGAAGGTTTAAAGGAAGTGAAAAAGGAGCAAGAGGAACCTGAAGAAAGTGTAAAAGTGCCGGCTAAGCCAGCAGAAGAGAATAAAGGAAGTAAAGCAAAGAAAGTAAAAGCAACAAAAGAAAATAAGGCTTCAGCAGCCAAAAGAAAGCTTAGCAAATTAAGGGAAACCACCGAAACCCTTCCAAAAAAAGCCAAGTTAACCAAGAACCTGAAATCTAATCAAAAATCTAGCAAATCCATGGCCAAGGAGGGTGGTAAAGACCTTAAAGCGCGCCTTAAAGTGGCCGAAGAATTCAAGGCCATGGCCGGAAAAAGGAGTTCACAAAACAGTTCACCTCGTCGCTCAGAGAAAACCAAAACCATTCGAAAGAAATCCAAAACCCCGGAGCCCGACAAGCCCATCACAGAGACTGTAACGGAATGTAAGGAAATCAAACAAGAAATTCCACAGACACCTAATGTAGACGTAGCCACCATAGTGCTCAGCTCTTCGGAGGATGATGATAACGATGGTAATGCCAGTGATCATTCGAATTGTAGCAGCGCTTCCACCAAACGCCGTTACACTCAAAAACTCTTAAGTGATGCCGAGAATGTGGTGGACAGCTTTGAGAAGCTCATTTTGCCACATCTCAAGGACCAAACCAACGAACGCTATCGCTCTAAGCATTGCACCAATCTGCAGAGCCGCCTGAACTTTATCTCCTGTGTGGTCACCAGCACTGAGCACAATTCGCAAACCTTCAACAAAATGGAAATAGCGAAAGTGCAAAAGAATCTCAAGGAAACCAACAATCGTGAGTCCATAGACTTTCTCTTGAGGGAAATTGTGAATGTGGTAAATTTGCAGAAGCAAAATGCTGCAGCTCAGCGTCGCAAGGAGCAGGAAGAGCAAAAGGCGGCGATTAATGGAATAAACAAGACTAATGAGTCTGAAGCGCCCGCTGCCACCCCTCCACCCCGACAGAGTACACCCTCCAGTGTGTCTTCCCTAGCCACACGTCAACCATTTAGCCTACCAACGGGTATGCCCTACCTAGGCATGGATGCCTGCATGCCGCGTCTTTCGCCGGGTAGCTGTTATCCTCCAGTGGAACCGGCTAACCCCGACTCCCATTGGCAATTGGCTGACCCTGTGGCTCATAATTTGCTAGAAATCGATCGTCGTCTCTTGGAGAATCAAAATCGTCGCAGTTTTCTAGAGGAAATGATTATGAAATTTCAAAAAGAGAAATCCGATTTGGAAATGCTTAGCCTAGAGTTACAGAGTCGTAAATTTCTTCTACTAAACACCGTCATAGCCAGAAATCAGCCCTCGGGTACACCCACCAATTCACCACCACCCAATCCGGAGCCTGCACAGTTGAACCCAACCCCATCTCCTCCTGCAAAGCTCAAACGCAAAACAGCTTTGCGTCGTGTGGTGAAACTATCAAAAGTTGTGACCAAACGCAAGTTGGTTCCCCGCTCAAAATTGATATCCCAATTGCAACGCGAATTGGAAATCAAAAATAACAAGTCCAAAGTTACGGACCCCCATACGTCCATAGCCATGCCCAAGCCTTTGGGTGCGGAAATTGTGATTAAAGAGGAACCCTTGGAGGAGATGCCTGCCAAGCAGGCACAACCGTTGGCCATTATACCACCTCTACCACCACCACCACCGCCTCCCGAATCCATAGTTAATATGTCTTACGATTTGCCAAAAATTCTGCTAAAATCCCCACCACCACCACCGCCACCGCCAACTTCCACACCAGACACACATACGGGACCCTTGCATAGCGTTAACAGTCCCATCACCCAAATACGCATCTATAAGATGCACATTATAGCCGCCTCAGAGGATGGTGATGTCTACATGTTCAATATGCAGAACAACAACAAGCTGGAACGTCGCATTACCAAGCACAGTGAGGCCATCACCAATATGTATCTATGTGAAAAGGATTCCTACTTGTACACCACTTCGCTGGATGGATTTCTCAAGAAATCCTCATTGGAGGTGGGTTGCATTTCGGTTTAGTAGACACTTTTCTGTTTAGTTTTTAAAATCTCTTATCACTTTGACTAGAATCTGGAACGTGTGATGCAGACGGTTTATTTCAAGGAGCCTTTACAATCAATTGATATCGCCTGGGGTCTGGCTTTTATTGGCAGTCGTTGGGGCAATATTTTTACCTACAATGTGATGGTAAGTTGGAATTCTCTGTATTGGGTAAAGAATAAGTAAGTACGGTAAGTACAGTAAAAAAATAATCGAACTAAAGGGGTAATCGAATTAACGAATGAAATAAAAAAAAAAGGAAAGCCATCTTCGGCTCGACCAAATTTTAATGATTGTTGAACCAACTTATTATATACCGTCCGGAGAGACTTTCGCACTTCACATTTGGTGCATTATTATAATTAGCAGCGTCATTATTTCCACGGTTTTCGTCTATTTTATTTTCAACCGCCAATCGAAAATTATTATCGTCCTCCCTCTGAACCACCCTAATAATATCTTCATCCGTCATGATACTTCACAATCAAAATAGTCTTCAAACTGGTCTGGAATGTCGACTAAGTTTTAGCAAATCGAAATTCGTAACAGCTACTTCGGCTTAAATTTCTCTAAAACCATGGTCAAAAACCAGATTTTCTTAAGCTCTTCTTAATTATGTTAGATGAAAGCAGTTGAGAAGAGTAATTTTTGGAGCAGACTCTTTTTATACTCTGTAATGTAACAGGGAGAAGGAATCATTTCTGACCCAATAAAGTATCTATATTCTTGATCAGCATCAACAGCCGACTTGATTTAGAAATGTGCGTCTGTCCGTCCGTCCGTACCAGTGATGCCAATATTTTTCTGAAAAAAAAGGACAGATTGGAAAAAAAACAGGAAAAAGGGATGAAAAACTAAAAAAAAAAGGCTGAAAAAAAGGATAAAAAATTATTAATATATATTTATTTATTCAACAGTTTTTAATGCCAGTAAATCAATGACTTCGACAAGGACAAAATTATTTATTTATTTATTCATTTAATAATTTTAAAGCATCTTCAATGACTTCTACATCGGCCATTTCTCTGTCCTCATATGTCGCCATTGATCCAATTAATGATAAATATTTATCCGGCAAATTTTAATTGTGGCAAATCAACTTATGCCGACGCAATCCAAATCTAAATAAAATGTAAATATATATACAACTGATTTAAATTGAAATATGTATATGGGTAATTATTTCTGAAGTGGGCAACTATTTTTTTTCATAGTCTCCAAAAATTTTAATTATTTTGCCACGATGATACCGCAGTTTTTAACGATTTTCGATAGATTTTTCAGAGTTTTCCCATTGTGGGATGCAAAGATATAGCGACTGTTATATTTTTTTGAAGTTGGTTATAACTAAATATTTAGATAGGCCTAAAAATAAATAAAAATAATATATTGTTTTTTCCTTATTTTGTGGTAAAAATATTTTGCGATGGTTGAACTGGAGGAATAAACCGCCGAAACTTAAGAAAAAAAAAACTATTTCGCGATTTGTGAAAAAACGGCGATTTTGAGATTTATCAAAAAAATTAGGACTAACATGACATTCTTAGAACTCTGAAAAAGGCGTCCCATCAGGGACGGCCATAAATTTCCTAGAAATTCAAAAAACCGCCAAATGAAGTACCATTTTTTGATTCATCAACGATCAACTTCATACAGGCCTTAAACCATACCTATAAATAGACCGAACTGCGTTTATAGATTCTCCAATGATTCTCCTGAGGCAACCTGACTGTCAAAATAGCATTTAACGTCTCCACTTGTAGCCGATTTCTAGTTTTGGTTTTAACCAAATTTGCTTGGCTAAATACCCTCTCTACTTCCGCATTCGACCATAGCAAAGAAAGAAGATTCAGGGCGAAAGCTACCAGGTCCGAAAAGGGGTTGTTACCTGCGCTGTCCCGAAATTTGTTTACTTCGGACCAAAATTTTAAAGTGTTTTCATCATTTTCCCATTTTAATTGGTGGATGTTTGCGTATTGAACAACTATTTTGCTTCTTTTGTTGCTGCTTTTTTCAAATAGTTCTAGAATCGGCAGAATTTTAACATTTAAACAACTTAGTCTAAAAAAGGCTAGATTTCCGGATAAGGAAAATAAGAAAAGGATAGAATTCCGATTAGGGGATGTTTGACATTTTTTCCGGCTGAAGCAGTTAAAAACAGGATAGATCTGTCCGGAAAAAGGCCAAATTGGCAACACTGGTCCGTACGAACAAACAGATCTCAGAGATGGTAGGAGATAGAGGTTTGACATGTATGGGACAAATGTTTCTTATACTTGCAGGCAGATCGAGTTTATTTTCAATTCTCGACACGCCCCCTTCCGCCTCCAGAATTTTTGAAAAAAGTCATATCTTTCACAGTTTTGTAGAAAGATGGTTTGTACCTTCTAGAGATAATTATCGATTTGTATCGATTTGCCAAAGAAATGATAAAGATCGGATGAGCGGTTCTCAAGTTATGAGCAGAAACAAAACCCACCCCCGCCACCCCTTCTTCCACCCTTTCACAACCAACACCGCACAATCTTAAAAAGAAAGAGAGAGATTAGCGCAGCAGCAGCACTACATTCAGTTCCTACCTAAAGACCCTAGATCTAACAAAGAGTAACGACCATAAAAGTGAATCTTCAATCTTCTTAAAAACACGTAGTGAGAGTGAAGTAAACCTTCTTTCGAAATGTATTGCCTAACTCTAGGCGTCTTTTATTCGCAGGTCTTTTCATTCAGCCCCAATTTCCGTACGTTTCATTCAGCTTAATTAATGTTTGGCTCATTAAATATTTAACTGTCAAATAAACACTTGAAATATTTCAATTAAAATACTCACGCCAAAAGGACCCAGCATCCACACATACACTTCAGGACGTTTGTCCACACCTTGCCCAAATAAACGAGAGATATAAAAAAAAACCAACAACGAATTGGCATTAAGCAGCTCCAAAAACGAAAGTCTAGACAATGAAAATCAAATCGAATTTATTTTTTTTTCTTTACGCGCGAATTTACAAATTGGATAGTACTTTGCCGATTATGGCAAAGAGAGGGGGAGAGTGGGGAATGGAGTGCACTTCATTACAATATTTCAAGGGAGGGGGAGGCGGCGTCGGTTGTAAGTCTTAATATTTTGGCAGCATTTCGATTTATGACTGCGACGTGCTGATAATTTCAGGCTAGGCACAGGCACAACTGTACTTTTGCTAAGCAGGAGGCAACTGTACTTGCTGGGTGCACTATTTCTTTACCACGCCCCCTGCTACATAGCGGTAAATGGGTTTTGTATATGCAAGGCTGGTGGGAGGCGGCGTTGTTGCATTTTTAGTGCTTTGCTGCTATTGCTTGATATTTTGCTTTTATTTAGTGTTCATGTTTGCTGCACGTTGTTTGGCCCAAAAGAAATACATACCCCTAGAACTAGACCGTTATGTGTAGGTTTGCTTGCAACAAACAACAGCAAACTGCAGCAGCGCACTCGCTCTCCATCTCTCTTGCACTCGCTCTCACTCTGGCTCCCCTACACTCGCTCTCTATTGTTGTTTATTTAAGTTTTTATGTGTGCCTGTTTAGTTAACGGCCCAACCTCTCGCTTACGCTCTCTCTTTCCTACTCACTCTCTCAGGCTCGCCAACACGAAGTTATTCGTGTTCTCTCAATGCGCATGCCTTGCCTTGCAGTTTACCGTTAGAGTTGCATATAGTTGTTCTTATTCGTTAGTTTTTTGGCAGCAGCAAATAAAATGTTTATGTGCTATTTACTCAAAACATTTTTAAATAAAATACAAGTGCCCCCGCACTTCACTCTCTCTCTCTCTCTCTCTCTCTCTCTCTGTAACATTGCCTCTCTTTTTCTGCTGGCTGTCTCGCTCATGGCGTGGGGGGAGAGTCCTTCCAAGGCGTTGCAATTGGAATTGTCTTCGTGTGCCTGTTGCTGATGTTGTTGTTGCTGTTGTGGGGCTTTTCTTGCTGGTTGGCTCCTGTTTTGTTGTGTTGTGTCTATGGAAAATGACGTTTTCTCATTGGTCGCTCTGGGCCAAGCGGGTTGGTTGTTTGTCCGTACATACATACATACATATGTATGTTTATATGGAAGTGTAACTCTTTTTTTGCTGCTGCCGCTTGTTGCATCGTTTGGTGGGTGTGACTTGCAACCACTAAATAAGCAAACCCGAGTGCGCCTCCCACTGCAATTTATTTATTGTTATTTTGCCCCAAACGACGCCATCTTGCCAGGACTGGTCGAAGTCATCGTCTTCTCGTACATAATATTGCACTGCCTCTGTCCTTGTCTGGTATTTCGGGGATTTGTTGATGCTCGAGGAGGCCTTGGGATGCATTTGGTTGGTTGGAAGAGGGACGGGAGATGGCAATTGCCATTTATCAATGTTTGAGGCACCGCCTGTTGTTTGGTTTCCGGTTTCAGTTTGTTGAACAAGCAATTTTCATCATGGCAAAAAGTTTTCTCTTTGTTTAGTAAAACATTTTGATTAGTTTTCTGGTTTATTTTAAATTTTAACTAGTTTTTAATGGAATTTCTTGAGTGCAACATTTTTGGAATGAAGCCTTTGGTCTGACAATGGAGCCTGTGTCCTTTGTAAATCTGTCAAAGAAAACGAAAGTTTTCTTATGTAGAAAAAAGGTAGCTTATATAGAAAAAAGCAGTATACATTTTAAGATGAATCAGTTTTGAGCAGGGCTGCAAACCTCCTACAAATCGGGAGGGGTTCACTCCAGGGTTCGAACCCGCGAAACTTTTTGGGTTCTGGTTCAAGGAGCAGATCCAGAAGGACGCTGATTCTAGGTTCGGGGGTTTAGGAATAATTTTGTTCTTCGTTAATTGAGAAAACATGCAAGTAAATTGAAACAATCTTAGTGCCGATATCTCTTTTTCCAGATAGCTGCTATGTGTCAGATAAGCTCACAATTTACTCTGCTCCTTGAGAAACATGTGATGAGAAAAAGGCCCTTAAACATTTTATTCATAGGTGGAAGTTTAGAAGTATTATAATATCGTATTCGAGCTTGGATCTGGTGTCGACTGCACAACCGTTCAGTCTATATCAGGCCAGTTCCCGTTTCTAAATCCGATTGATCGGAATTGATAAATGTTGTGATTTCTAAAAAACTATTAAAGAACTCCACCGTATGTGTTTGCTATCATGAGGATCGAATGATGATAAGTGGGATTTTTAAGTAAAAAGCCCAATGGATCTGTCGGTTTTTGGAAGTGAGAACATTTAACAATTCCGATTCTGCATAATTTGATCGATATCGAAAACGGAAACAGGCCTGTATATTTTTGTGTGATTATAACTTTTAAGACCAGAAACACACATACCACCAAAAAGAATGGTTGACTGTACAACTGCTTCAAGAACCTCCCGGTTTTATTATAAGCAGAATTTGCCCATCTTCTGCAAGTCGGCAGAGTCCATTGCAATAACTGTTTTAGAATTGCAATGGTTACACAAGTGCAAGAAGTGACAACAACATACAACGACAAATTGACAGATGTAGTCTTTTTGGCCCTTCTGTACTAGTGAAGGAAATTCTATCGCCCCAGTTAACACAATTGGTATAGTTTAATTATTAGTGTGTCTTCAGTAATATTGCATTATTACTGACTTTATCGCTAGATGAAACCAATATGGAGTAGGAAAAGGCCGCTAGACCGATACTTGTGATGCAGGAACAGCTGATACAACAAATGCGACATCTTTAAGTTCTTTAATGATAGTTTGCTTTGCTTTTCATCAAATATAACCATGGTTAAGAATTATTAAATATTATTTTATATATCAGTCAATTATCATCAATTATACAAGCTTTTGCAACAGATAAGTTAGCAACTGTTTCTTACATATTTTTGGCCGCTGAACTCAATTAAATTGTCCGTTTTCTCCCAGCACGTCAGGCTTACGAGATATTTGCATAAACGTGTGTTTAGTAGGGTTGCCTAATATTTTAAAATATTGTACCGATGATATTTTCTGAATTGGAAATATATCAAATGATATAAAATATATTTCTTTTAAAATATCGATATATCGATATAATTGATATTATAATTTTTTTCCTTTTTTACCAAAAGAAGGTAATACTCTGCCCCAAAATAAAGAGAAATAGTCTATATTAAGCAAACATAACAATATTTTCCATGAGATTCGAGTTTTCTATGTATTATACATATTAAATACTTTTAGTTTCAATACTTGGACTTAAAAGACTTTTAAAAGACGCGTTGCTTTATATGCAAATCCGTAATACGGCTACGGGAGACGCAAATGACACATTTTATAGCAGAAGAAAGTCGCTTCAAAGCCACTGATAATAAGATACTTTAGGGCCAGTCTTATTTTGAAGACAGCTTATGTAAATTCCAGAAGAATAAGGGATTACTCTCCCATGATATTTGCGGCAACCTAAGGTATAACTTCAGTTCACTATTTTGCCATAAAGTCAGCACACGGGTTATCTGAATTTTCGACTTATGAGATCTGTAAAAATTTTAATAAAATTAATTACCATTTCTTTGGGCGAGATGTACATCTTTTTAAACCTTGAATCAAGATATGACGATTTGACTAATATTTTATTGGACTCAAGTGGCTTGAACGTTTTCTCCAATAAGTTACAAAGCGACTCTTTAGTAAGGATGCACTTGTCAAATTCAACTTTTACAATCTGTATTTTGTTGAATAATAACATAGACCAATATAATATCTAAATTGCCGAACGGCCATATATTGCTTTTGCACTATGCAGCTATTTTTTTAATGGCGATGAAATTCGCGCTCTCTTTGCTCACACAAAGTTGAGAGCGTAAAATTCTAAATATAGAATGCACTTGCTTGTGTGAGTAGTGCTTGAGAACACGTGTGCATACTTACAGTCGTCGGCCGTCGCTGTATGCGTACAAAAAAGCGGCCGGCTCTAGAGCGCTCTATCTTTGTGGCTTTTAAAGAGAGCGAAAAGCCAGTTTGAAAAGACAGGACCAAAAAACTCATCTTTATATTCTAATGTCTTTGATAATAGTGAATTACCATACTAACAGTGACATAATATTCACCGCTTATTTTCTTAGTTGCATCTTTAAACGGGCTCAAAAGGCTACAAAATTCACGGCAAATGTTTAACTCTTTAGCCGATAGCATTTCTGGTAATTCTCTAACATTTTGGCTCTTTTTTTATAAAAATGATTGCCACTTTATTTGCAAGACCCAAAAAAGGCACGAACTCCATCGCGTGTCAACGTTTTGCTGCAGGGTCTTAATACAACCTTGTTCGCACCCAACCTGGCAATGCTTTGCCGCACCTGAATCATTTTCTTCTGAGGCTTGGTCAGATAGCTCAAACGGATCGTGGATATTACAGAACTGGGATAATAGTTTCTTGTTTCGCTTTTCTCTCTCTGGTGACTTATTTCCTTTGAATAACAATGAAATCGTCTATCAAAACGAATATGAATCAGGGACCGTAAATAATGATTATTTTATTTTTTTCAAGTAAAAAAATCACCCACTTATAATGGACCTAGAAAGAAATGATTTACACCAAAATTCTTATTTTTGTACAATCTCTGCAAATCCACCATGATTTTTATTTATTTATTTATTTATATATTGTAAGCTTATAGTTAAAACTACAGCTACAAGGGGGGGACAGCCATAGCTACTGTGGCTTTCGGCTGATTCGTATGTATTTTTACATGTTGATTGATAATACAGGATGATATAAAGAGGGACTTAAGTTTAAAGTAACAGATTGTTTAATATTGTGTATTGAAATGAATTATGATTAGAGCAAATGAATGATATCTGATGATTTGAGGAATTTAATTATATCTAAAAGGTTTTTTGGAGAAGGATCGGTAAGGAGGGAGGTTAGGTTTCGGTTAGGGAAGCAGTTCCGTTGTGTTTGCAGAGAAATACATTCGTTTAGAACGTGTTCTATTGTGAGAGGATCAGTTGAGTTGCAAAGGTGGCAGTAGTTGCTATTGTTTTGTAAAAACCGATATTCGTGGGTGAGCCTTGTATGTCCGAGTCTAAGTCTTATAATTTTTGCCAGTTCTTTTCTAGGTAGGCGACTGATCTTTGACTGCTTAAGGTATTGGTCGATATTGGTTTTGTTCGCATTTACGTACTGGTACCAGGGTGAAGTGTGCTGGATTAGGTTTGTGTTATTGTTTGAGAATGCGTGTTTTATATATCTATTAATGTCAGTTTTATTAATGTTTGAAGATGTGATAAGAGGTGATGTTGTAGCTCTTTTTGCTTCTTCGTCAGCATATTCGTTTCCTAATATTCCGACATGGCTCGGTATCCAAAGGATTTTAATTTTTGGAAAAAATCTTATTAGGAGAGCTCTGATGGTTGCTGGGTAAAAGGACGAATTGCTTATGTTCTGAATAGCATCGATCGCTGCTAATGAGTCGGAGCATATGCATATTTTTCCTGTTTTTTTGACTGCCATTTGGACTGCTTCTAGTAAAGCTATTATCTCCGCAGTATACACAGATGAATAGCTGGGCAAAATCGCGAGCTTGAGGACTTCCTTATCAGTGGTTATTGCATATCCTGTAACTCCTTTGTTTAAAGATCCGTCGGTGTATATAAATGTATGGTCGCTTAGCTTGTGTTTTGTTTCGTTAAATTCTCCTTGGAAGATGTCTTTGCTTGTTTTCGATTTGATAAAGGATCTAAGGTGCGTATCGATTGTTTCTTCTTTTAAGTGCCAGGGGGTGGTCCTTTAGACAAAACTTTGGTTACACAGGGCTTTATACCTAATGTAGCGCAGACATTTATGCATTTGTGAACTGCAGAGGTCCTAAATCTTGTGGTTTTGTTCTTTATGATATTTTCTGCTATTTTTTTGAGGGGCGTATCATATGAATGCGTTATTGTGTTGAATAGTTTGGCTTGTAGTTGTTGGTTTCTTGTTTCAATTGTAGGTACGTTAGCTTCGAAATATAGGTTGTTTAGTGGTGTTGAGCAAAATGCTCCTAATGCAATTCGAAGTGCCGTATTTAATAAAGTTTTTATTGGTTTTAGTGTTGTTTTTGGTGCTAGTCCGTAGATGGGTAATCCGAAGTCTATTTTTGCTAAGCATATGCTTCTGACTACTTGGACTAAAGTGTGTGGATGGCAGTTAAATTTTTCATTTGATAGGCATTTTATTATATTCAGGGACTTGTTAAGTGTGTTCTGTAATGTTTTGATGTGCGGTTTCCATTTATATTTTTCGTCAAATGATAGACCTAAGAGCTTTAATTCCTTAACTGTTTCTAGTCTGGTTGTGCGTGTTGAAACTTGACTAACACAATTCATTTTTCTGCAGATATGCATATGTTTGCATTTCGTCACCGATAAAGAGGCACCTGAAATATTGCACCAGTCTGTTATATCAGTGAATAGCTTGTCCAGGTTGATTTGAATGTTTTTCTGTTTTTTTAGGTCAACGATTATGTTAAAGTCATCTGCGTAAGCGGTAAATTGTATATTTTTGTGCATGTTTATAATTTCTGCTAGGCTATTGAAGGCGATTAGGAATAGTATGACTGAAAGGGGAGATCCTTGGGGTATACCGTTATGCAAGGGGTAATTATCTGAGAATTTTTGGTTGACACGTACTTTAATTTTTCTATTCGTCATGAAATGCCTAATGTAATTGCTGATTATTGGCCCGCAGCCCCATACTGACAGCTAATTGGATATAGTGTGCAATCCGACCTTTTCAAATGCTTTAGCGAAATCTAGAGAAATAATAGAGATATGTCTTTTTGCTAAAAGAGCTCTGTTGATGAGAGCGTCTACATACAGCAGACAGTCTGCAACAGATTTCCCTTTTTTAAATCCAAGTTGGTGACTATTGAGTAGTTTGTTGGAAGTAACAAACCACCATAGTCTCTTCGCTATAATTTTGTCCAGGGTTTTGGATAAGCATGGGTTTAGGGATATGGGTCTGTATGATTCTACTTTTGTTTTGTCTTGGCCTGTTTTGTAGATTGGTACTATTATGCTAGTTTTATATGTTTGTGGAATGTAATTTTTTAAAATGTTGTTGATGCTACGATTCGGATCTTTAGAGACTTGGATGCATGTTGAATCATTGCGTAGTTGATTTTATCGAAGCCAGGTGTGTGTCCTTTACGGCTGTTCAAAGCTGATAGGAATTCTAAAAGGCTTATATCGCGCTCCAAGAAATAAGCTGTTCCTTGTGGTATACTAGGAGGATGGTTTGCATAGGTGGATTGTTTGGCGTCTAGAAAGTTGTCGGAGAAATTTTTGTCTTCTGATTGAACTGACCAAAAATTTGAGAAGGCCTCAGCTATTTCTTCTGGATTTGTCACCATTTTGTTTTTATTGGTGTCGTTAAGACAATGAATTAGTGAAGATTTGTGGAGACCACAGAACTTTCTTATTTTGCTCCATATTACTTCAGTTTTTGAGTCTGGGGATATGCTTGAGGTTAGCTCATGTATGCTCTTTGCTTTACTCGTCCTAACTAGTCTTCTAAATTGTGCGTTTAGTTTTTTATATATTATAATATTTTCTAAGCTCATATTCCTATTAAGAGTTCTCCATGCCTTTGTTTTAGCTTTTCTTAGGTCTGCTAACTCCCTATTCCACCAAGGTACATTGTAATTTTTTTTAGGGGGTTGACATAGGGGAATGCTTTTATAAGCACTTTGCAGAATGATTTTATTTATGTTGCTTGCTTCTTTGTTAATATTTTGCGATGTCGATATTTGAGTGTTATAACTATTGGTGAGTATCTCGAATTTTTCCCAATTTGCTTGTTTTGTTATAAATCTTTGAGGGTAACTGGATTGGGTTTTTTGGTTTTTGTTCGTAAACATATCTATAATAATTGGAAAGTGATCACTTCCTTGGAGACAGTCGCTAATCCGAAAATCGCAGAATACTTTTAAGTCAGGTGAGGAAAAAGCGAGATCAATATGGGTAAATGTATTGTGCGTGGAGAAATGTGTTGGTTGCCCATTGTTCAAGATTATGTAGTTTTTGTCATGTATATATTTAGCTAAGAGTTTTCCTCTACTATTGTTGGTAGGTGAGCCCCAAATGTTATTCCAACTATTGAAATCGCCTGTAATGAGTGTGGGAATGTTTGTGTTTGGAAACATTGTTTCAAGGTCTAGTCGGGAGAATTTTTGATTAGGGGGGATATAAGCAGAAACAATAATAAATTTTTTTTCTGATTGAACTTCTATTGCGATTGCATCGAAGATCTGACCAAGGTGGATTGATTTGTGCTGGATAGATTTATGCACCAAGATAGCCGCTCCACCCTTAGCTTGGAGGGAGGCTGTATAGTACATTTCGAAATTTACTGGGATGGGAAATTGTCGGTGGTGTGTAAGGTGGGTTTCTTGTATGGAGATGATTTTGGGATTGTACTGTTTAATTAGAAGTAAAAGCTCGTTGTAGTTGTTGGTATACCCGTTCAGGTTCCACTGCATGATTTTAAGAGTCAGTTTTAGTTTGAGGTTTTTTAAGAATATATTGAGGTAAATTAGATGTCTCTTAGTTGGATACATCGAGCTTTTCTTTCTTTATGTTCCAGTCGTGTCTCTCTGCGACTAACCAAACAGTGATCGAGTAGCGTGATCGCTTTTTGGTCAGCCGGGGAGAGACACGTCCAGAGATATTTAAGTTTTATAAATTATGTATTGTCTAAGTTTGAGTCTATGTCTATATTAGTTTTATTTTGTGACTTTGCTAATGCTTTGAGTTTAGTTGTACTTATAGTAGTATTGTTTGGTTTTGTATTGTTTCTTTTTATGCTGCGTTTGGCTCTAGCTGACAAATTTTTTGGGTATATTTCTAATTTTTTTTCTGACCTATTACTTGCGCTTTGCTGTTCAGATTCGGTTGACATTGCTTCTTCGTGTTCGTCTTCATAGGATATGAGTGTGCGCTTGTTGTCTTCTTTTGATGTTTTGTTGCTAGTGCTGGGCGATTGTGTTGTTGTTGCTGGCTGTCTGGGCTGTTGCGCTTGGTTGTGATTAGCTGCCGCTACTGTAGAGTACATTGATCCGTCATGTTGATGTCTAGTCCTGTAGATGGCCCAGGCTGTTCTGTTGTCTACCTTTTCCATGATTTTGATTGCCTGTACTTCATAGTGGGATTTGAAGATTGGGCATTTCCTATCTCTGGCTTGGTGATCACTTGTAGGTGGTTTGTTTTCTCGGCAATTTATGCAACTTGGGTTTCGCTCACAGGTTTCTCCCTTTTCCACATCGAAGTGAATATCTTGGCTGCAGTTTATGCAGGCGAGATTATTTTTGCAAACTTTGGCAATATGACCCATGCGGAAACAAAAGTTGCAACGCATCGGGAGGGGGATGTATGGACGTACTTTGACTCTTTCGTATCCAATATTAAGGTTTTCTGGTAGGTCGTGTAGGGCAAATGTTACAATGATTAGTCCGGTTTCGTTGAGTGATCCGTTTTGCATTTTAAGAATTTTTTTTACTTCATGCACTTTTTGTTCTTTCAGGTGTTCGAGGATGACTTCTTCTTCTATACCACGCAGTTCATTTGTGTAGATAACGCCTTTGTTGTAGTTAAGTGCTGTATGCTCAGACACCTTTATAGGGATGTCCAATGGCATAACGTTGAGCTTCAAAAGTTTATTTGTTTGTGCTAGGTTTTTTGTTTTCACTAGAAGGTTGCCGTCTCTTGTTTTTTTGCAGAGAGACACTTCTCCTCCGCAAGTGAAGTCGATGGTTTTTTTAATGACAAAAGGTGAGATGCTTGCTAGAGATCCATTGTCAGTTCTGGAGATCACAAGAAATTTTCCATCTGAGGGGGGAGGGAGTTGGTGCTTCCTCCAGATGTCTGGAGGGTCCAGCATGCTTGCAGATTTGCTGCTTAGCTGTTGCAAATGCACTGGTTTTGTGCACACAAGTAGATAAGAATGTCTAAAAATAGACGCCGGTGTTTGTTGGTTTTGCTTGTGCTTTGTTTGTTTTGATAGTTTTGCTTAAGAGATGCGACCGATCGCAACGGCTGCCGAAAGTAAACTGCCACCATGATTTTTAAATTTTTGATTTTTACGATTTTCTTCAAAGATAATGATTTTTTTTTGAGTAATAAAATAAAACTTAAATAATAATAATTATTTCTAAGCAAAAAAATAAAACTCAAAAATAATGATTAAAAATGATTTTTATTTTTTTTGCTCAAAATAAAACTCAATCTTAAATTACGGCTTCTGTGTTAAACTTTTCGCGGATGTGATTTCACATTCTTGATCTATGATTGAATACCTTTCGTATGATATACCACATGTCCTTCAAGGACGAATATTAAGGATCTACTATTTTCTATTAAACTTCATTTATTCCTCTATATTCTGTTGCAGTATGTATGTAGTATGTATTATTTTGGGAATTATTAGTTATTATTCATTGTTGGTAAAGTGGTGCACCGCGACCAATTTTGGTCTGTTGCTAGCAGCCCTATTTCCTGTACAAAAGACAGGATTTTTGTGAGTTTTAGGTTATTGATATTGCATGGGTGTAGAATGTGTTTCCCAAATCTGATGATTTTGCGCCTCGCAGGGGCATCGCAGTGTGCTAGTATATGCTCAGAGAACTCCACAATATCTGCAAAGTTGGGTGTTTGTTATTCCCAACTTGTACATGTGGCTCCGCAGTGACCTGTGTTTTCGCCCTGTCAGAATCCTGAGGGCATTCTTTCTTTGTTGGATTAACTTTTGGAAACTTTTGAGGTCGTGGTTCACTATTAATGCTTTAGCTTCTCTCATCCCCCTGGTGTTTACCCAGTAGGCTGTTCTAAGCACATTTTCTTCCTTTCTTATATGCCCTTTCATTGTGTGTTGGCCTATAACACCTATGGTGACCATTGCGGTGGTTGCACCCTTGCGTGCCAATTCGTCGGCCAATTCGTTTCCGGGGATGTTGTTGTGTCCCGGTATCCATCGTAGGGTCAGGTTGTTTCTGCTGCCTAGTTGGTCCAATTTGTTCTTTGTCTCTAAGACTAGCTTAGAGGTGAACTTATTGCTACTAAGTGCTTTAAGCGCTGCTTGGCTATCGGAGAGGATAGCTATTTCTCTATTATGGTAGTTCTTTCCCATTTTAAGGTCTGCGCAACGGGAGATGGCACATACTTCAGCTTGAAATATGCTTGTGTCACATAGGGTTTTTTCGTATTTTCTTCATAATACATACTACATACATACTGCAACAGAAAATAGAGGAATAAATGAAATTTAATAGAAAATAGTAGATCCTTAATATTCGTCCTTGAAGGACATGTGGTATATCATACGAAAGGTATTCAATCATAGATCAAGAATGTGAAATCACATCCGCGAAAAGTTTAACAAAGAAGCCGTAAATTAAGATTGAGTTTTATTTTGAGCAAAAAAAATAAAAATCATTTTTAATCATTATTTTTGAGTTTTA
Organism: Lordiphosa clarofinis; assembly: GCA_018904275.1. NCBI lineage: Eukaryota > Metazoa > Arthropoda > Insecta > Diptera > Drosophilidae > Lordiphosa > Lordiphosa clarofinis. The sequence continues at coordinate 981,488 of JAEIGQ010000067.1, read as the reverse complement.
TTTTTTTGCTCAGAAATAATTATTATTATTTAAGTTTTATTTTATTACTCAAAAATAATCATTATTTTTGAAGAAAATCGTAAAAATCATTTTATAATCATTATTTCGAGATTTTTAAAATAAAACTTATAATGATTACGGTGCCTGATATGAATATAAAAAATAAATTTATTTTATTTTGAATTGTTTGTAAACTATAAATCTTATCTAATCACCTTGTGCACATTGTGGAAGCTCTTTTCAGTTTGTTTAAATATTATCTCACATACAAATACAAATAAAAATGTTGTATAAATAGTTTCCACATAGCGTACAGATAATCAAAAAGTGGAGTATCTATTTATAAAATACCTCAAAAGCTGCATGTTTTGGTCACCTTCCACAAGTTGGTGCTGCTTTCTTTAAAGTCATGACAATGCACATTTATAATTCCAAATCGTGCAATTGTTATGCCAAGCACATTTCAACCCAATTACCATACAATTTGGCCGTTTCACTTACCAAACTTTGTAAGGGCCAACAAATCGCTTTGGTTTATCGTGGGGATGTAGCTCAGATGGTAGAGCGCTCGCTTAGCATGTGAGAGGTACGGGGATCGATGCCCCGCATCTCCAATCGAATGTTCAATATTTTGCAATCTTTTTTTCTTCTTTTGTTTTTTAGACAAACAAGGTACTGGACACACCCCTGCTCTCCACTGGCCAGTCGATCATAGCCGTTAAGGCTACCAAGGAGGGTGTACGCAAGATCATCTTACTGGGCTGCAAGGGCAACTTTGTGCATCTGCATGATGCAGCCACCGGGTTGCTGCTGCGTCGTCTGAGCGTGCCCGAAGGACTAAATGTCTACAGTTTGCTGCTGAACGATGGCCATGTCTATTGTGGAACGCAGAAGAATGAGATTTTTAAATTTGATTTTGCTGTGAGTATGTTTTCTTGCTAGAAATTGTCGGCTCGGCTAATTTGAAAATGGATTTTGTTTAATTTTTTTTCGTCCTTTCCAGACCGGTAATTTGGTGGGCAAGTTAACCAATGGCAATGGGGCCGTCTCCATGGTCAGTTATGGGCAAAGATATTTGCTAACTGGCTGCTATGACGGCTTCATTTATATCCTGGATAAGGTCAAGTGCTTGCTGGTGGGTCGCTTTAAGGGCGCTGGACGTTTGGTGTTAGCCTTGGCCGTGGCCGGCGATAAGGTGAGATTTTTAAACATTTTTATTGTGGACTAGAACGGGGTTTGTTCGGGCACCTTGTGCTCTTTCCATAAAATAGTCTCAACTGAATTCGTGTTACAATTCGTGTTGCAAAGCCTTTTTCTAACCTTTTTCGGTATGCCGGTATGTACCGTTATAAATATTTACTTATTTTGAATACTGGAAAAGTTAAATTCTGAGATAAATTTGAATAATTTAATTCCTGTGTAATAAAACGAACCAAAATTCAAATCAAAATTATGTTGTTCATGTAAGAACTTATGATTGACATTTTATGCTTATATATGTAAAGCCATACTGATACCCCTGTATACGATGCGCTTTGTAGTAAAATTGACATTAAAAATCAAGTGAAAAGTCAAACTTCTATCTCTTACCATCTCTGGATCTGTTTGTTTATACGGACGGACGGACAGACAGACGGACATGGCTATATCGACTCGGCTGTTGATGCTGATCAAAAATATATATATTTGATATGGTCGGAAATGATTCCTTCTCCCTGTTACATACTTTTGCACAAACTTAATATACTCTATGTACCTTCGGTACAGAGTATAAAAAGTAGCATGCTGAAGCTCAAAAAATAAATTCTCAATGAAAGTTTTCAAAATGTACCTTTAAATGAATCAACTGATTGCGAAGAGAAGATTATAAATGCAATAAAACATCTGCAAACTAAGTTATAGATTTCTTTGACAATTGTCCAAGAGAAAATACATCGACAAATGTCTCAAAATTTTTTAAAGGTTAAAAAAACGAGGACTTAAAAAAAAGCCTCAACTATATTTTGAGTTCCATCAAGTCGGGTATAAGTTGAACGGGCCATTCTAAACTTAAGTTTTGGTCTTTTTGGACAGCTCAAAGAAGATATAATGCTTATAAACTTGAACTTAGGAGTTCTCAAAAGTTGGGAACGTCAGCATATAAATTCGTTAACTAAAGTTACATTTTTGAAATAAGGAATATTGAATTTGAATATAAAACTAATAAATATTTATAAGTCGAAACTATTATTTTATGTTCAAGCAAACCGATGTTCGAACCAAAACCTTGGTCTCAGGGGTTCCGAACCTTAGGCTTAACAACATCCGAACCAAACCTTGGAACCGAGCCTTGGTTCAAATATCTTTGAACAATTTTTATACGTATAGCATTCTTATGATTAATAACATAGTTGCATTCAATGTGGTTGAGTCCAAGCAACTTCTAAGCTGATTTAGCCCGACTTTATGCAATCTAATACCATTCTAGGAACTTTGTGAAGGAATCTGACCACCAGTTAAGAGTGATTTCATGTTTTTAAACACGTTTAAGTGCGATTTTCCTAGAGAGAAAGAATTTGTTTACATTTCCAATTTGCAAACTAACTTCATTCACTGTGTAACTTCGGCACAGTGTATAAAAAAACAAATCAACATTTATACAGGAGCCAGAAAATGATCTGCTAACCATCAATGGTCTGCGGGTCAAAATAGGTAAGAGTTTACCCTTCGCGAAGTTTTTATGTGAAGTTTTTATGTGATCTGCCCGCAGGTATAAGAAGTATATGTCATCTCTGGCTATATCGATTCGGCTGTTGTACGTAAGTTTCGGTTTCGATTATAACGGTAATCGGTTTATGATAAAAAGAACTCTACACGATTTATTCCGTTTTATTTCTGATTAGATGCTTTGTCGGAAATTTTCCAAATTTGTTATCTTCTTTTAAACAAAACTCAAAGTAGGTTTCCCCATATACGATTCACATTTCACTTTTAATCTGTATTTACTCGTTTTTCTTGTTTTTTACAGATCGTCACCTCTTCGAAGGATAACAACCTGGTTATACTAGAAATTCCGCCTCAACTGCTAATGGCTGATGAACAACGACAACGACAATGAGCAACGAGCCACTTTAGCTTTCAGTTTTATACATACTTTTGTATATTGATTGAGTCATAAATTTAAAGAATTATGTTTAGATTTATCTTTTCAGTTTTTTTATTTACGTATTTACATTTGTTGAAGCTCCTTAATTGTATTAGCAGTTGATTTTGCTCTGAAGAACATTTCTTCGTCACCATAAATAAAAATAAATGAAAGAAAAACGGAAATAAAGGATATGATAATATTATGATGATAATACGTCGCTTAGCCTTCTAGCACTTAAGGAATCTGAATCCGAATCCGCGCATTGGTCATTTGATGTAGCTTCTGATTCAGTTTTTGTGTGTGATCGCGTAAATAGGCAATGAGATCGGCTTGTTTCTCCAAAAGTTCGGCTGTGTCACCGCCGGGTTGCATGAGACCCAGCGAGCCGCCAGCACGATCTGCTCCACGCAACACATCCGGTGCCAGTTGGGCTTTGTTGAAGCGTCGAACCTTGTCAATATAGCAACCATGTGTTGCAGCTAAGATCACATTCTCGGCCACATTGAAGGCGGTGACATAGCTCACGGGGGACAGCCAGCCGGCGGCGCAGTGTTGCCAAAAGTCCGTGCCGTAATAATGATGAATCAAGGCCTGCACAGCCAAAAGCGCCGAGTTCCACAGCGAAACCACTTGCAGGGGAATGCCCTTTTGCATGTTCGTATCACGGTGAAAGTCATGGTAGCCATTAAGACGCAGTCCGTCGTGTTGCTTCTTGATAAAGTGATCGAAGAGCTGTGGCGAGACAGAAATTAAGGCAGGTTAAGAATGGCAACTGAATACACATACATAGGTAATGCCCCAGAAGGTGGCTCTCAAGTAGAGCATTATGAAGTAGGCCAAACAGCGACGCTCCTCGGGTAAAAAAACGGCGAGTCCAATGCCCACACCAGAAATCAGTGTCGAGATAAGCAAATGCAGGCTGCAAAGACACACACAATCATATATAAATATACATATGTAAATTTGTGCAAAAGTGTAAGTTAATTGTCATGATTCATTTGTGATTCCCAGCCGGTCAAAAATTATCCACTGCGTCTTACCTAAATGCAGGGACAGTTTTCAGCTTATATCCGCCATTGTCATTAGTGCTCCATAACAGCTCCTCAGTATCCTGATTGTGTGGGGCTGTCGGGCCGCTTTGTTCCATTTTGGTTTGCTTATTTCTTTGTTTAAATGTTTTTTAATCTGATTTTTTCTTCTTTGTTTTGAATTAGAACAAACTAAAAGGTAAAACCATTATTTACTCAAATACCATTATTAAACAGTAAGCCATTAGTTACCATTATTTTTAACTAAAGGTGGGGAATTTTAAATACCCCACTATGGATGGTATTTAAAAGTTGGGAAATTTAAGCAAAAAGTGACATTTAAAATGTTGATATTTTTCTTAAATAAAATTAATTACTTGAATAAAACGATTGTTTTTAAAAATGAAGTTACATTAAGGACTGATTTTTCATTTTTTAGATAGCTGCCGCGATGCGGTAAATAACTTTTACCAATTCGGGTGGGTAACTTGATATTTGAATGGCTTACAATTTGAAGAATTACTTTTTAATACTAAATATAAGAATAATCGTTCAGGGTTGAAATATAAAAAAATAGAATGCAGCACAGGCAAGTAATTTGGTTAATTACACTGTGATAGTAAAAAAAGACAAGACCAAACTCGACGGTTTCCCATATGGTCCTACGAACGAACGCATCATTACTTTTTTGAGTTACAATCATGGTTTCATACAAAATTTTTGTTGAAGTTTTTCATTGTATGGCAGCTACAAGAAGTAGTTATCCGATCCGGTCGGTTCCGACATATTAGCAGCGTGGAGAAAAGAGACTCTGTGCAAAATTTCAGCTGATTGCTCAAAACTGGGACTATCCGTAAATAGCGGACGGCGGAGAAAAAGCTACGCTGTCGTAGATAAAATAATACTTTAGTGGTCGGAGATGATTCCTTCTATGCGTTTCAAACTTCTGGGCAAAATTATAATACACTTTTCAAGTGTATAAAAATGTTAAAGTGTTTAAAGCAGGGGCGCCCTGGCGTTTGTTGTCTACGGAAAGCCTGCGCGCGATGCGCAGCCATAAGCCAGCAAAAACAAAAACAAATCTACGCTTGTTTGTGTTGTCGCGTTGCCTGCAACAACAACCTGTGTCTTTTTCTAGTCTTGCAAACTCAAACAACAACAAATTTATCGTGGTGCCGCGCTACGGTTGAGGTAGTTTTATTAGTTATGTTGAAATATATTGGCGTTGTGTATTGTTCTGGCGCGCTGGTGCCGTTGGGCACCCTGGTTTAAAGTGTTAATTGTTATATAAAATGTTAAGGTTAAGTTTCACTTTTTTCGACATATTGGCTATAAGGACACCCTCAGTTTTGAAGCAATCGAGCTGAAATTTTGTTGAAAGTTGAAAAAGACTTTATAATGGGACGGCCATAACTTTCCGAGAAATTCAAAAAACCGCCAAATGAAGTACCATTTTTTGAAATCGTAAATCTATTGGAATTTATCTCACTTCAATATCAGGCATAGGAGAGCCTGAACAAGTGCGTTTATTAATGTTTTTGAAAAGCTAATAAAAAGCGTATAGCGACAACTCTGATACAAACAGACATTCACATTTATATATATGTACAAATGTATAGATAAACTAAGGCACAGCCAAATGTGATTTTAAAAAAGTATTTCCAGGTAACACAGGTAATCTAAAAGTCAAAATTTCACCCTTGACCCATCGAAATTTGGCGTTCTAGTCAACAGTTGACGCTTAGCTTAAATGCTGAATGTTCTTTTCGATTAAACTTAGTTTTGTTTCACTTGCGAACCAACCTCGAAGTCAAATTTATAAAAATGAAAGCTCCTCTTTTTGGAATAGTGGAAATCTACGGTCTCTGGATGCTAATCCACAACATCCGTGCGGTGTCCTCTTATGAAGGATCACAAAATTATGTAAGTATTATGTATGAAAGTGTATTAAAGCAGTGAAATTTAACAATTTTACTTGTGTGTTTTGCTAGGTCTGCAATTTCCCGTCGGACTTGGACGGCATCTGTGAAGCCATAAATCAAATTCACGAAAAAATTGACAAACACGAGTCCACCAGGTTGAAGTCCGAGAAAGAATTACTCACTCAAGTCAGCTCGGTTAGGGAACAATTAGATAAGGAATCTGAACTTAAAGCGAAAATCGGCAAATGGGAAAGTGACTACAAATTGTTACAAGACGAAAAAATTAATATTGAGAAAAAGCTGTCGGAGGTCCAAGCTAATTTAAAACAGCAAATTGAAAGCCTAGAAAATGACAACAAAAAGTTAATAGGCGAAAAAATAGAAATCGAGAAAACCCTATCAGATCAAATAGAAAGCCTAGAAAAAAACATGGAATTATTAAAGGATGAAAAAATGGAAATTGAGATTAAGCTATCAGAGGTCAAAGCTAAATCAGATGTTCAAATCGAAAGCCTAAAAAATACCAATAGTTTGTTAGAAGTCGAAACAAATAAACTGAAAGCAAACCTATCAGAGTGCATAGAACTAGCTGACCAACGTACACCTAAAACCAGTTGCAATCGTTTTAAACATCCCTCGGGCATTAATACTATTACACTACCACAAATTAGTTCCTTCCAAGTCCTTTGTGAAAGTGAAGTAGCAGGTCCAGGTTGGACTGTGATTCAGAAGCGATTCAATGGTAGTGTGGACTTCTACCAGAGTTGGTACGAGTATAAAATGGGCTTTGGTACTTTGAACGGAGAGTTCTTTTTGGGGCTGCATAAAATTCATTTGTTAACCAATTACGAACCACATGAGTTTTATGCACATCTAACACATTTCGATGGTACAATTGAGTCTGAGCATTGTAATAACTTTAAGGTAGGCAGCGAAGAGGAAGGTTTTAGGCTTGCTGTGGGGGAATGTACTGGTTCAGAAGAATATAACAGCATAAGAGTACATAACCGTAACAAGTTTTCAGCCAAGGATCGGGATAATGATTTAAGCTTTTACGCTCAGTGCACGGCAGAACGTCATGGTGGCTGGTGGTATGGTTTCTGTGGGGGAGTGTAAGTAACAAAATACTTGAAAAAAGTTTTACATTAATTTGATTACTTATACTTTTAGCAATCCCAATGGAAAGTATTATCCGCAAGGAGGTGATAGTTCTGACGGCATATTCTGGACTGGAACAAAAAGTTTAAAATCGGTTCAAATGCTAATTCGGCCGAAGTCTTCAAAAACTAGAAATTAGAATCAATAACTTAATCAAACACTTCAAGATTTTACTATTTTCTGAATATCCAAGTCAACATTTTTAAATAAATTGTCAAAACTTGACTAAATTTTCGGTTTTATATGTGGGTGAAGTTTACAAAAGAAGAAGTTAAAATAGAGCAAACATTTCATGCATTGAAGTCTTTCTGTGTAACTTTGGCGATATTTTATGGAAACTTTTTGCAACTTGCAAAAATTATATGTGTTTTGGTTATTATTGCGGGTCAATCGCTTGGTTTTTATTGGAAAGCTGACTTTGAACGTTTTTAAAGTCAAATTATGAATAGTTCACATTCCAAATACTCAATGGACCAGGCTGTATTTGCCAGTTTGTGATATTACTCAATCATCAATATTGCATGAAAATCATTTTAATACAAAACTGAATACCTGGGTCAAAGCGAACCCAGCAGAATCGAGTAGGTTCCGGTTTTTTGGGCTTATCGAACCGCACAACGCGAACCAAGTAGTCTTTGATGGAGATAGGGGTCGAGACGCTTGAATCCGTTCTGATCGCAAATGCCCACCTAAATGTTATTGGCAGTCATTTTGCTCTCGAAATCCTCCTTGAGCGTTAGAATTCCAGCAAAGAAGCCTAAAGGAATTATTCCAATCCGCAAACGCTTATTTAAAGTACGAATCCTTCTTGAAAATCAAATGATTCTGAATCTAGATTGTAGTAAGTGCGAAATTCCACTGTCGAACCGATAGACCGCAAAGAAACCGAGAGCAAGTTTAAAACTGATTAAGTTATTTTCGTATCGAACAGTAGTTTAAGTTTTAAATCCTGAAATCTTTAGTCTAAGTTTGCACCAAATGCGTCCTTTCTCAAAAAGCCGGGAAAAATAAAACAATTTTCCCCTACCCTGCTATTTGTACAAACTGATAAGTTGTAAAAACAGGTGTATTTTTATTACCCAGCGTTGTGGCTCCAGTTTCTTCCCTATTTTAAAAGTAGGGAAATTAAGGTGTATTTTTTTTGTTTGACAATTTATGAGTAAACGCCTTTGGTCACACTGATTGCTTTCCTTACGTTTTTTATTTTGATGTCGAGGTGTAAGAGCTGGCTATTCATTTTATAATTTCATATAAATAGCAGTTTTTAAACAACATTAAAAACATGGCCACGGCTGAAGCCCAAATCAATGTGAATACAAATTTGCAAAAGCAGGATCTTAGCAATTTGGTAAGTGTAAAACGCGCCCTCCAAAAACTGACAGTGCATCATTTTGCGTTCGCCGTGGTGTGTGTGTGTGTGTGCGTGTGAGTGGGAAAGTTGTACGCGTCCTCAAAATTATGCCGCCTTCATAGGAAAACAGCGGGAAGCGGTGGTGCTGCGATATAGCATTTTCAGGCCTAAGGCCAGAAAAATCCACATACAACTTGAAAAAATCCACTTGCAACAAAAATAAGTCTTTTTTTGCACTAGTTTTGTTGCTCAGTTGGGGAGGGAGGCCAGAAAGCAGCACGTGGCGTTCAGTTCTGAATAGATTTTCAACGATTTTCCACCCACCCTGAGGCATATGTTGATAATGTGTTTGCCCAAATGGCAAAAAACTTTGAGTTTTAAGTGAAATATGTTGTTCAACTGTTGCTACCAAAAGCTGATGCAATGTCAAAGACGACTCTAACCTCAAAATGTACGGCTTTTCTGCACACACACACATACATACAATAGCGCGCACGCAGGCACGCACACACACATAGAGGGAGGGGCAGAGTAATTGAAACCTTTAATCATTCCTTTTGCCTTACAGGAAATCAGCAATCTTAACCCACTCTCGCCTGAAGTCATCTCCCGACAGGCCACCATCAACATTGGAACAATTGGCCATGTAGCACACGGTAAATCTACCGTGGTGAAGGCCATCTCTGGAGTACAGACGGTTCGCTTCAAGAATGAATTGGAACGTAACATTACAATTAAGCTCGGTGAGTGGCCAAAAGACAAAACAAAAAGCATGATTAAACTACTAATCTATGGAGTACTGAGTTGAACCTAGGATTAACTTTAAACGGGTGGGGGGAAGCAACTGCAACTACAATTGTGTCATTTGAGGCAACTGCCCAATACTGACTCGATCTCCTAATTACATTTAAACACAACATAAGCAGGAATGCAAGTGCATTCAATACCCTTTAGACACACTGACTTTTGATTACTTTACAAAGGAGTTGAACCTTGAAGCCTGACTACTCTATCACCTGTGCTTCAATTTTTGGCTCTCGCAAAATTTTTTTTGGGATTAAATGACTTTTTTTTGGCAAAAGTGAAAATGGAATCGGACTCTTTTCCCCGCTTCCTAGTCCCAGAATAATGTTTTCCGCTGCATTAGGGTTCCCAAACATTTTTGTAACAAAAATTATTTTTTAAGAATTCTTTAAAAAACTTCATTCCATTTTCTGGAGTTGATTTATATTTATATTTTCGTAATTATCCACTTTACATTATTTGGGCTAAAAATAACAGCAAAGGGTCTTAACTTTCATATGATAAATATTAAATTCTGGCCAGTCCAGGCTGTAATTTTTTGTTTAAAAGTTCAACCCTTGGCTTATTTGATGATATCATGATAGATGATATCGGTTAAATGGTCGCCACAGGAATATATGACTGCTCTTTTAATGGTTTAAAATTAAGGCAGTGTTGCCAGAATATGAGGTCCAAAAGTTTTTTAGTCCATAAACTAGCTTCAATTCTCAAAATTTGTGACAAAATTTAAAATGGATGCTGTTGTGGCAGAATCCAGATATATGTTTCTGCTTCCTGACTAAGACTGACGTTCCCAAATTTGTTAAAGCATTCATTTTTTACATTTTTTTAAAGGGGATTTAGTTTCTTAAGGAATTATCGGATTTGTTACCATGTAGAACCCTCCTTAGCTGCGAATGGCTCTTATGCATTGATCCTGACATTTTTCACTTGTTTGGAATTGTTAATATTTTGGTATTTTTCCGTTTTTCCGCGATTTAATGATTTGTCAGTAAGGGGAAGTGGTTTGAATAGATTCTTATGGTCTTGACTATATTCTTTAGTATTGGTCTTCCATGGTATTTATCGCGGTTCAGTATTGTCAACTTGTGCTTGTGGACTTGAAAAGCAGTTGCTTAAGTAATTAGCGGTCTTATGACCATGGAGATCTGTTAGCTGCGAATGGCGATCATGCATTTTCCTGCCAGTATTTTTCACTTGATTGGTGTTAACGTTCTTTATTTTTATACCCTTGCAAAGGGTATTATAATTTTGCCCAGAAGTTTGCAACGCATAGAAATATTCATTTCCGACCCCATAAACTATATATATTCTTGATCAGGGCGACAAGCTGAGCCGATTGAGCTTTGTCCGTCCGTCTGTCTGTCTGTTTCTACGCAAACTAGTCTCTCAGTTTTAAAGCTATCGAGCTGAAACTTTGCTCAGAGTCTTCTTTTTACTGCACACTGCTAATATGTCGGAACCGAACGGATCGGATGACTATATCTTATAGCTACCATAGGAACTATCGGTCGAAAAGTGGGTTTTATTCAGCAAAATTGTTTGTTTTAATGCTGACGATAGTAAACTCTGATGTATTAAAACATTTGCAAGGGTATAAAAACTTCGGCAAAGACGAAGTTAGCTTGGCCTTCTCGTTTTTGAAGCTTGTTCACCCACGGCGGCTGTGATTTCATACGCTTGACTAGATGTGTGCTTTTATGCAGCGCAACCCTTCGAAGTACTTTTAGCTCGAACCCGCCGTATTGCAGGACTTGAATGATAAGAGCGATTTGAATAGCGCTAATTTCGTTCACTGGATACCGTTCTGTCTTGTTAAACAAACTCCTTTATAACCTTAAGGCTGTAAAACTAAAAAAGTCGGGCGATACCGTGCCTTAATCTTTTGGTATCAAATTGCTATGAGATGTTATTTCCTATTTTAACAAACCTTTCTTGATGTCGAGTCGAACGTTCTTAACTGGCTTATAAAAAGTACACAAGGCTTGAATGAACTTTCAACGTTTCGGTGTGCCGAAAGCGGCTTTATAATCAACAAATCAATGTAGTATGTCTTTGTCTGTCAGTGTGAGTATCTGGTCTGTGATGGACTTACCAAGCTTAAGTTCCAATCAATTTCAATTAATGTCTGCAGGGTTTCTTATTTAAATATTGTTGAAAGTTCACTTAGATTCCAATATTTGGGCTTGGGCATGCTCTCATCGGACCATATACACAATAGGAGTTGGTAAATTACCTTGCCTTAAACAAATTTAGCACCAGCTGAATTTTTGTTTTTGTCGTTGTTAAAACTAAAAAAAAAATCGTTTCATTTATAGCAGTGAAAACTCCAGTTTGAATGCAATTCTGCACTCAGACCCATTGGTGACTGTGTTAGCAGTGGGGAGGATAAGGCTACTGGTAAGTAACCTTTTAGAAAGTGTTTCTATTTATGTGAATTATTGTGACCCAGCGGTTAGTGTGCTGGACTGCTGGGCGGGAGGTTGTGGGTTCGATCCCGCCTCGGAACATCTAATAAAAAAGTTATTTTTTTTGCTTAAGAATAAAGCTCTTACACATCCGGTCACCTTCATTAGCTATTGGCACCAGCTTTAAACAGTAGGTCTTTTTCTCTTTTGGAGCTGTATAGCCAATTTAACATTATAATTTTACTTAAAAAATTAAAATTGTCTTCGATCTGTTAATAGCATTTTCCATATCATTCAGGTTAAAGGATAAAGGAAATTCGCTTTAAATGCTTCAAAAGTTTTGGGCTAGTTGACTTATATTCAAAAAAGCTCAACCAGAGAACTCAGGGCTATCTGATTATACCAGAAAGTGCAGAAATGCAAGCTTTAACCCTTATTCCACGTTCAATAGTAGTATAGGATTTAATGGTTGCAATAAAAAGAGAAATTTGGAATGATTCAAAATGTCCTTGAAATAGTATAAATACCTTTTTCCTGTACTAACTTGTTGGCCTAAAACAAAGATTTGGTTCAAATCTTTTTTTTTTTTTTTGGTGCCAAGAGTTTGAAGTTGCTTCCACCACCTTGTGATTCTGTGATTTCCTTTTCCTCCACCCCAACTCTAAAACTAAAATACTGACGACGGCACAATGCTTAGTCTGCCACACACGCGATCGCGCGCCTTTCTTTGCCTAGTTTTAAGCGTTTTGCTGCTTTGGATGATGATTAAGCGTTCTGCAAATGATTTCATCTTAAATTGCTGGATTAGCCTAGTGGTGTCGTCGCCATTTTTGTTTTAAGTATTGATCGTAGAAGGTTGAGCTCTCTCTCTGTCGTCTCTCTGACTTTGCTCCTTATTTTGTGTATGTTTTTGAATTTATTTTCATAATCCAGCAATTTAATTAATTGCCCAATCTTTTTCTTCTTTTTCCGTTCTTTTTTTGTCAATCATCTCCGCGACGCGACCACACACACAAAATTGTCCCAAAAAAAAAAAAAAAACAAACCAAAAATCGAAAATGTCATTTGCAGAACGCTTAAGCGAAAAGAAAATCCAAAAACTTTTGCTATCCAAGCAGCAGCGTCATATCTATGAGATCCAAGAGCGTGAGCGGAGGCTAAGGCAATTGGCGGAGCAGCGAAATGGACAACATAGAAGGGAGAAGCGTTCGAGCAGCCAGAGCTCGCTGAGTCCCAGTCATAGCAGTGGCTACGGCAGTGTTTTATGTTGCGATGAGCAGGACTCCACCAGCCTAAAGCGAAGACGTAGCCATCAATCCCAAACGCCCACACCCTGCCTCAAGCGATTCAAAGACAATGCGGGTCTGATGAAGCTGAAGAAACCACCCAAGGGCGAGTATGTGGTGGAGCGTATTGAATGCGTGGAAGTGGTGACGTTTCAGCCTGTGTTCTTTGTGAAATGGCTGGGCTACAGTAAGCATATGAACACCTGGGAGTCATTCTCCAACCTGGCCGACTGTGCAGAAATGGAGGACTTTGTGGAGACGAAAATGCAATTCTTTGAGGTGGAAATAGCACAGATATCGAGTGAACTGGAGGCAGAGTTGAAGGAGAAGCCATTGGATGTTAATAGTGTGGACATTGAGGAGGTCGATGCCTATGAGCCCCTAGAGCTAAAGGTGGACCTCATTTTGTTGGCTCAATATCGGGCGGCGAATAGTCGCAGTCAGAAAGAGCCCGAGAGGATTGGAAAGCGTGTTCTAAGGCGCCTGCATATCAGAAACTTGTATTTCATACGCCGTCAACAGCTACACGACCTGGCACTGTTCGAGGAGAGAATGAACAAAGTGGAGCTGCCTTCGCCCCCCATTAAAGTGGAGAACCAGGTGGACTTCGATGTAATCGACCCCAATTTCGTTTACATTCAAAAGAACATTTTGGGCCAGGGAGTACCCAAAGCGGAGGTGGGCATCGTGGGTTGCAAGTGTCACGAGGACGGTGCAGAATGTGCGCCCATTAGTCGCTGCTGTGCCCGCTTAGCCGGCGAGCTGTTCGCCTACGACAAGACCAAAGCACGCCTGCGACTGCAACCCGGCAGTGCCATCTATGAGTGCAATAGTCGCTGCTCGTGCGACACAACTTGTTCCAATCGACTGGTACAACACGGACGCCAACATGAACTGACGCTCTTCAAGACCAGCAACGGTTCGGGTTGGGGTGTGCGTACGCCTCAGTCCCTGCGCAAGGGCACGTTTGTTTGCGAGTACATCGGCGAGATAATCACCAGCGATGAGGCCAATGAGCGTGGCAAAGTCTATGATGATCGGGGACGCACGTATCTCTTCGATCTAGACTACAACACGGCCCAGGATAGCGAGTTTACCATAGATGCGGCCAATTATGGCAACATCTCGCATTTTATCAATCACTCGTGCGATCCCAATCTGGCTGTGTTCCCGTGTTGGATTGAGCATTTAAATGTGGCCCTGCCTCATTTGGTCTTCTTCACCTTGCGGCACATCAAGGCGGGCGAAGAGCTAAGCTTTGACTACATCAGAGCGGATAATGAGGATGTACCCTATGAGAATCTATCGACAGCCACGCGTGTCGAGTGTCGCTGTGGCGCCCCCAATTGCCGCAAGGTTTTATTCTAAGTAGAGTATAGAGAACGCAGGAGCACATTCTTATTAGGTTCCAAATGTAATCGACGAATGAACAATTGTGTTGTTTTTGTACTCTTTGCACTGCCAACTGATGCAACAAATTTTTACTCTATAAAATTCATTTAAGTTTAAATTGAGAGTTTTTGATTTATTTAAATGTCTTTAAGTTCTTTTTAAAGAGAAGACGTTATTTTAATAATTGTTAATAGAACTAAGCAAACTTTATGTATGGTATTACGTTTTGCTTACGGACTCAACTTCACAATAAACAAATATACAACAGAACAACGATCCATTCCAGGGGGATATAAAGCATCGTCGGTTTGCTGGTGATGAGAAAAAATACGATTTTTGTTCAGTTTTACAAAGCAACTTCAGAAGGTTGATAAAACAAGGTTTTAAATCCAATTACAGACAATATCGAACGTTGTGTTTTAATGATAGAAACCCTGTATATTCGTGATCCGCATCAACAGCCTAGTCTATATGTCCGTCCGTATGAACAAACAGAACGCACAGATGGCAAGAGATAGAGGTTTGACATGTATGGGACAAAAGAGCTTCTTATACTTGCAGGCAGATCAAGTTTGTTTTCAATTTTTGCCACGCCCCCTCCACTCAATTTTGAAAAAACGTCATGTCTCCCACAATTTTGTTCAAGAGATAGTTAGTCATTAGCAATATGTATCAATTTGCCTAAGAAATAATAAAGTTGGGATGATCGGTTATCAAGCGAACAAGAATATAAAAGCCCCTCTTCTGCGCACTACCGACCAACTTCGCACTTCATTCAGCAACAGCGCTGCATTCAGCTCCTACTCTGGGTACAGAGTAGACAAACTTCGTTTTTGACGGTTGGTTTCCCTTAATAAATCAATTGACTTAATGCTATTCATTACTCGAGTGTGCAAAACTTTTAACAATTTGACAGAGTAATATCACATTTGTATAAGGAGAGATGAGGAAGGTAAGGATTTTGGTTAGCCCATATAATTGTTTCTGTTTCGGTACTGATAACCGCTTTTGTTAATAAAGGTTTTGGGTTATAAGTTATAAGAACAACATGTTTTACGGTTACAATTTTTAAAGTGTTTTTAGCGGTTAAAGGTTACGGATTCTCTTACGGTTTTAATCTTTGATCATATCCTATCTCGGCATATTATGACTTTGAAAAAAAAAAAAATCAAGGCATAAATGATCAAATTCGTCTAAGAAGAATTAATTTGCCCATTAAGATATCTCAACGATTTAACATGAAAATATGGCAGCGGAAACTAACACAATAATGGCCTGGAAGGCGATACAAATTAGCTTAAAGCAATAAATCTGGCATCCATGGTGTGTGGATGGGCTACTTAAGTAAAATATTTAAGTGTTAAACAAAGCTGAGGCAAACTCTTTATTTTATTGCGGAGATAGCCCCTTTTTTTCTAGTATAGTAGGTTCATTCGTAAGCTGGACGCTATCTTCTCAACAAAACTCTGTCGTATTTTTTTCCAAAAATTTTTCGAACAATGAACCAGTTCTCGAACCAAACCCCTAGGTTCGATAAGTAAAGAAAGCGGTCCGATAACCGAACCTAAGGTTTTATATTAGATAATAGAATTCAATACCACGGACCGAACCTTTTCTAGAATTTCTTTGCAGCCTTGGCAAGAAAACTTAACAGTGATCTGCAATGAGACAACAGATATTGCTTTATTTTTTCCTGTCTTTTATGTGTGTTGTCGTCGTTGAACACATAAGACTGAAATGAAATTATAGGCAAGCTATACCAAAACACACCCAAGCGACACTTTGTCGCATTTGATTGTACGTTAAATTCATTTTATAATAATTAATTACCATATCTTTACATGATTTTTAAAGAGTTAGGAGTTAAAAACTAAACTGAACTAAATTGGAAAATACAGAATGTTTTACTCACTTGCTCTATCCCCTTTCAGGTTATGCCAATGCCAAAATCTACAAGTGCGACAATCCCAAGTGCCCGCGTCCGGCCAGTTTTGTGTCTGATGGTTCAAGCAAGGATGATAGCATGCCCTGTGCCCGACCCGCCTGCTCTGGTCGCTTCAGATTGGTGCGTCATGTGAGTTTTGTGGATTGCCCTGGTCACGACATTCTTATGGCCACCATGTTGAACGGTGCCGCTGTAATGGACGCCGCTTTGCTACTGATTGCAGGTAAGTCTTCAGCATTAATCCCGACTATTTATATATTAAAGCCTCATTTTCATTCGCTCTTAATTAGGCAACGAGTCCTGTCCACAACCACAAACCTCTGAGCATTTGGCTGCCATTGAGATTATGAAACTGAAACAGATTTTAATCTTGCAAAACAAAATCGATCTCGTCAAGGAGAGCCAGGCCAAGGAACAATACGAGGAGATCACCAAGTTTGTGCAGGGCACGGTCGCCGAGGGAGCTCCAATCATACCCATCTCGGCACAGCTGAAATACAACATCGATGTGCTGTGCGAGTATATTGTAAACAAGATTCCAGTGCCGCAAAGGGACTTCAATACGCCGCCCCGTCTGATTGTCATTCGTTCGTTCGATGTGAACAAGCCCGGTTGTGAGGTGATGGACTTAAAGGGCGGCGTGGCGGGCGGCTCCATCCTAAGCGGGGTGCTGAAAGTGGGCCAGGAGATTGAGGTGCGTCCTGGCGTTGTGACCAAGGACAGTGATGGCAACATCACCTGTCGTCCCATCTTCTCGCGCATTGTTTCGCTCTTTGCGGAACAAAACGAACTGCAGTATGCGGTGCCCGGCGGTCTCATTGGTGTGGGCACCAAAATTGATCCCACATTGTGCAGGGCTGATCGTTTGGTGGGTCAGGTGCTCGGAGCTGTGGGTCATTTGCCTGACATCTACATTGAGTTGGAAATTTCGTATTATCTGCTGCGTCGTCTGCTGGGCGTTCGCACGGATGGCGACAAGAAGGGTGCTCGCGTGGAGAAGCTGCAGCGTAATGAGATTCTGTTGGTGAATATAGGATCTCTGAGTACAGGCGGTAGGATCTCGGCCACCAAGGGAGATTTGGCCAAGATAGTGCTCACGACGCCTGTGTGCACGGAAAAGGGCGAGAAGATTGCCCTCAGCAGACGTGTGGAGAACCATTGGCGGTAAGAACTGAGTGAACAAAATGAAATGAAATTTTAACTTTGAAATTCCACTCACAGTCTCATCGGATGGGGTCAAATCTTTGGCGGCAAGACAATTACTCCCGTTCTGGATAGTCAGCCAGCGAAGAAGTAGAACTCACATTCAACCTGCGACAATTGGTCCTCCCCCCAACTCCCAACTAGTTCATTTCGTTCGACGTCTTCGCCCCGCCTTCGTCCGTTAATTGAAAGCATACAGAAACAAACACAAGAGTACATACATTACTTAATTTATTGAATTTCGTTGTATGTATATATAGAAACAAACAAAAATTTCGCTTGCGAATGTTATGCATTAATATAAAAGAAATCCAGGCATTACAAGAAACTAATAGGTTTACCAATACATAATTATACATATATACAAAAAAACAAAACAACAACACGCAAATTTGATACATCGTAAAATTGTTTTTATGATTTAAATACAAAACAACAAAATATAACAAAAAAACAAGTAAAAAATGATATGCATTTTTACAATTAAAACCAAATCAAATTCTGTGTTTAAAAGGCAACTGGGAAACGGATATGCACACAAGTGAAGTGAAATTTTTGAAATCAATTACTCACCCATTTTAATACTGTTTGGACTCTTCTTATTTTGAATGTATTGCCAGTTTTATTACATTTACTGATTTAGATAAATGCACCTTTTGGAAATTTGTATTCCCGTTTTACATCCAGATGATCCTTTTCTTCGCCTTCAGTGGAGAATTCAAGTATAGTCGATAGTTCCGAAAAGTAGTTTTTTATTTTAAACTGATTTGCTCAAAGTTTGATAAAGGGTGGCTTTTATGCTAAGTGGGTTTTCAGTATAAATCTGTGGTTTCAACAAGACGGTGCCACCTGGCACACACGAAAAACCGCGTGACCATGGACCAATTGAGAGGCGACTTTGGTGAGCAATTAATCTTTGGCTTAAGCTTTGGACCATTCCATTGGTCGCCAAGATCATGTGATTTCACCCAACTAGACTATTTTTTGTGGGGCTACGACTCACTCGGTTAGATGGAGCAGCCAGACACAATTGCAGCCCTGGAAAATAATATTACAGCTGCCATTGCACAGTGGGAGAAATGGCGGATTTAGCGACGATTAATTGAAATTTCAAAATAAATATTGGAACCATCATCGATTAGTAATCGATAACTAATATATCCGATAAGCCAAAAGCACTTTTCGACTTTCTTTTCTCTCAATATTCGCATAGCTGTCAAGCTTCAAAGACATCTACCAGACGTTGCCAACCGCTTTCCCGACAATTTTGGGCACAGGCTGCAATTTTTGATTGATTTAGCACATCAATCATTGCAATAAAATTGATTGCTTCTATAACAAGTAAAAGGTATGTATTAAATAAACATAATAAATGTAACTTTCGTAGAGCTGAACTTTTGAGGTTCGACCGGGTTCTGTATAAATGTATATTTAAAAAAATTAGTTGAATGATTCACGAAGTGAAAATGTCCAAAATCAGCTGCAAGTTTCCGCAGGACTATTTTTAAATTTATTTTTTCTTGGAAACAATTTCAGTGTCCAAGCGGGTGCTATTTGCAGTATGGGAGATGGAAAAGGTCGCTGCCCAAAAACTTTCTGCGGTGCAGACATATATTGATGATAATGTTGTTGATCAAAACAAATATGCAATTAGCGAATGCGTCAAAAAAGCTGAGTGCAATAAAAATTACACCATAAAATTGGCATTGCAATTGAGAGAGAACAGTCCAAGGCGAAAGGATTTTGAAGCCAAAAACAAGGACTGGCTAGATAGTGAGCTTATATTAGAGGACCAAAGCTCAAATGCTGGAAGACTTGAAGTTGATTTTAGGGACTGTGAAGAAAAAACAAAAAAAGTTTCGGACATCATTCAGATTACCCTTCATCAGATACCGATTAGAGCTACAATTGAGGAAATTAACAACAAAAATAAATTAAATGTTTAACTAAAAAACTTTTTATTATATAGTTTTTATATATATCAAAAGTTATAAATAAGTTTCTGCTACATTCACCATTTCTAAAACATAAAAAGTTTTGCGGAGAAATTTGAATTTCTTCTTTTGTTTTTTAAATGATAATGTTCTATTCACACCAAATCTTTAAAAAAAACAGGGCGTGGTAAAAATTAAAAATAAACTTGATCTGCCTGCAAATATAAGAAATATTTGATCCATTAATGTCAAACCTCTTTGTTTCGGTCGGAAAAGATTGCTTCTGCCTGTCGCTTACTTTTGCTCAAACCTAATATACTCTGGATACCTTTGGAACAGTATACACTACACTGGGCAACAAGCTTCTGTATATAAGAGTGTTGGTGATGATTCTAGATGACGAATCTGTTATTAGAAGTCGCCCATCACGTTTAAATTTTTGGTAATTTAAGCTAAGAGTTGCCGGTCTTTAAGAACCTTGTCTATATTAAGTTTGAATTTATAAATATCTAGACTTAATGGACCATTTTCAAAAACAGACTCGTTTTCAGCACTTGAAAATCACCTCTCCAATATTTTAGTATAGACAACTTTTCTCTTTGAGAAACCCTTTCCTTAGTTAAACATTTCATTTTCATTATAGACCAATTTATTTTGTTCACTTTTTTAGTTCAGTAAATTTAAATAGTTACAGTACGATTCCATTTGGTTTTTTGTTTTAACACATTGATACTCTGAATATATTTTGTTTTAGTTTTGTATTGTGTGTGTGTTCAAGCCATTATTCTTCTTACAAATCTCATTGTTCAATTTATTGTTTAAATAATTTGAAAACATTTTCGTATATTTTCGTATTGGTTTTGCATTAACTATCGCACACTAATTGTAATCGTTAATTGTAAACTACTATTACTAAGTATGTATTCCGTTTTTCTTTCGGTTTGAGATAGCTTACTTAATAAAAATTCGTACTTAGCCGTGATTTCGGAATAGTTGAAACTAAATTCTTTGATAAATGTTTAAATTTAAGTTTTAATACTATTGAGTAATTTGTGTAATACTTGCTTGTGTTTCTTTTATTTTTGAAATTCGCGTTGAGCATTTTGTAACAGAATCTTTGGTAGTTTCGTTGAACAGAATGAAACTATATTCGTATGTTTCTATATATATATATGTTTATGTATATTGTACGTTTGACTTATATGTATATCAATTTGAGCATCGTTTGAACACAATTCAGTTGTCATCAGACCCAGGTCTGAGATCGTTTACAACCAAGGGCAAAAGTATATTTAAAAACTAACTCAAGCAATCGGCTGTCCTACTAGTACTTTTTGTTCTGTTATCTTTGGCCTTCAACTCTGTGTAAGCTTTTTGACTAATTCCATAACGTTTGGCTTAGTTTTGAAATTGCTGATTCTAAGTCTATATAGTAAGTATATAATACATTTATGTGTAACTAGCTGGGGATTGCCATATTAGAGACTAGCTGTGAGGAAAACTGTAGGACCTTATGATTAAAGTGTAGTCGAGAAACCATCTAATTCGCACACCTATCCATATCCATATTCATACAACTGCTGCTTACGTGCTATGGAATTCAAAGTCCTTCCTATATGATACATTTTGAGACGTAAACTGAGAGTAGATTCAAATTATAAATACGACTTTCATAGATACATTGCAATGTTGTTGTTTGTGCCAAGTAGTTTCGAAAAATTACATAAATACAATTATTGACATTTAACATTGGCAAAAATCTGGCATTATCATACAATTTCAATTACATACATACAAACATACAAGTAGATATAGTACATGTGCATCAAAGCACGCGAAAAATTTACATGCCCTTTGAATCTGAAATACATACTTTGATATTGATAATTATAATTTGTTTTCTCGTTTTTTTTTTAAGTACATTTGATATACTTATATCTTTGATTTATGTACATAAATTTATTGGAATTTTCCTAGGTTAGACAACAGTATTCTATATCTTTTCAGAATTTTCTCTCGGTAGATTACAAAAATCTCGATTAAGTTATAGCGTTGCTTAGTTCCGACCCTAAATGCAAAGTTGATTTTACCTAGAAGTTGGAGATCAGAAGCTTTAACAACAACTCGTTTTCTTCGGAAATAAAAAAGGATCTTAAATTATATTTGTTTTTTTGACATGTTTTCAATTTGTACAGCTCCGTCATAACCAAGTTAAAAGATAATATGCCTTTTGTGCGGGGGGAGTTTTCATAAATAAAAGCCTACGTTTTCTTTAGGATGCTCGTTATTTGGCATTTGTCTGATTGTTTTTGAGGGGGGCATCTTAAAGAAAATGGCTCAAGTCTCATTCATTGACATCTTCGTCCGATGAACTAGCCGCAGGAATGGTGGAGAATTGCCAAGCCTCACGATTGCTGGTGTTCTTATGAGATCTGCAAGAAGAATTTAAAATGGAGAATTGTTTAATAAATAATGATGGCCTCTAAACTTTGTTATATTTTCTGATGTGACTTTAACGTCTTGGTAAAAGCCAAACTAAAAGTTTTGAGACAGAGAATTACTACGCACGGAAAAAAAAACGACTGGCAAAGTTCTAGACTAATCGGGATAGAATTTATACCGTTTTGTTTTAGGATGTACTTAAATTAGATACACTGAGAAAAAAAGGATAGTTTTTGATGATCCTCAGGATGATTTCGGTATCCCTTTGGACTGGATAGTTGACTATCCTTTTTTGAGATCCATTGGATATTTTTGAAATCGGTTCAATTTCGCGTTAAAAGGATATATCAGAAAAAAATATTTCATTGATCTTTCTTCTTTATCCAATGGAGCTGAAAAATGTGAAAAGGATATTTAAAAAATGGATCTTAATGTTGATATCAATCAAGAATATTTTTCAATTATTTTAAAAGTAAATCGGGTTGTACTTAAGATCATTACAACCAAATTGTATGATCAACGAGAGCGAAAGTTAAAATCGGCTCTAACCGTTAGTCATAAGAAGAATGTAAACAGCGTTCCTGTGTTCCTGAGCGGAACTTCCGAAAAGTATGAACACTTAACTCGGCTATTTATTATCCGATCTTGATGAAAATTTCAGTGATTATAGATATTGCGAATATAGTCTTAAGTTTTTAGTTTGAAACCGATATCTTGAAAATTATGGGAGTTATTCAACATTTTTTATTGTAGATGTGGGGGATTTAAAACAAACTTGATCTGCGTTATTGACCTGTACACGCAACAAATCAACATTCCAGACAACATCATTTCTCCAGTAAAAACCCGATGGGCAATCGACTCGTTTGCGAGTTACAAATCCCCAGGATCAATCCATTTTTTCCAGCATGCTTGAGATGGAAATAGTATTCCTGCCCCAAGCGGGAAAATGCCGTCAAGTGCAACCAGAAGACTGCAGACCCATTAGCCTTACATCATTCCTACTCAAAACAATGGAAAAACTACTGAACCTGCATATAAAAGAAGGCATGAACCTGACCTTGGAGAAAAGGAAAGCACCCGGGAACCGCATATGCCGACGACATGAGCATAATTACCATGGGAAATGTTCCTTGACTCTCAGCTCAATCATCGACTCTACTCTCAAAGAGATACTAAAGTGGAACGCAGAAGCCGTACCAAAAGATACAAGGTACCGCAATGGACTTCATCTACGCTTAATGATGCTGGGTGTCAGCAGAAACGGACAAAGATTGGCAGATTTGATTTGGTAGCGAATACCAATGAAATAAATTACCGAATACCAGTGAATAAAGTTATGTGCAAGGCATAATATTGAAGGTTTGGGGAATCAATAATCAATCTCCTACTCACCCATGCTTTTTTGCATTGCTGGGCAGCGTATGCGAACTACGATAGTAGCTATCATGTGGTTCCTCCTTAGTCTCTTCCAGGGATTTACGCTGCAGTGTCATTGTCTCCTGCGGCGCTGATGATGTCGAACAGCTCCCGCTTAGCTCTGCATCCAGATAATACTTGGCACTCTGGGCAATTTTACAATTCTCGCACTCACTGAGATAATCATCATCCAGACTGGTATCATTGGGCAGGAAATGCTCCTTGGGATTCTGGCAATTCTTCGATGTGGTGCAAACGGGCAGCTGTTTAGAGGGCGAGCGCCCACTACTGTTGCCCTTCTGGGGTGGTGTACTCAACGGATAGCTGGGCATTTGGCAGTGGGCTATGGCCAGGGTGGCTTTGTCATCTCGCTTCACTCTCAATATTTTCGGCAGTGTTGTGCTCTTGGTTGGGGCATTATTTGTGATCGGATTGCTATTGCTCTGCTGCTCTGTGGGCGGTATACTGATCACGGATGGCACCTTGCTGACCACACTGTTGATGGTGCTATTCAGCGATACCTTGCCGCTGATGTGCTTGGGCAGCGTATAGGTCACATGATTGGCCAGCGGATAGAAGGTGCTCGAATTGATTTTGCCGCTGGATAATTTTTCACCCGCAATATTAGCAGGACTTGCGGGAGGCAGGGTTAACGTGGGTGTTTGTTCCTTCCTTGGACCACTAGATGTCGGCTTGCTTAGCGTATAAATGGTGGCCACCGAGGAGGAGTTGGTGTTGGTTGAACTGGTGGCTGCTGTTGTTGTTGTGGCAGATTTTAAATTCGTTAGACTTTTGTAGAGTTTCGGTGGTAAAGTTGGATTGCTCTGATCGAGTTGCTGCTGTTGCTGTTGTTGTTGCTGTTGCTGCTGCTGTTGTTGCTGTTGTTGATTATAGAAATGTTGCTGCTGTTTCTGTGTCAAACTCAAGTAGGCATCAACCTGTAAGAGCAGCTAGGATTAGATCAAAGAATTGAAACAGTCATAGTTAAAGGTCGGGGAGTGAAATCGTATTGTAGAAGAATTATAGTTGATATAATCCACATTCCTAAGGCCTAAATAGAGATTCTAGTGCTTGTATTCTAGTCGAACTGGAGTTAGTCAGACGCATAATCAATTGCGTCGAAATTATCTCGCTTCGAAGTGTGCAACAAAAAGAAACTTCTTACGTGAGGGCTATATCGACTTGTCTGTTATTTCTAGGGTCGGAAATGTTTCCTTCTGCCTGTTTGAATATAATTTATTCAAAAACCTTAAATTAAGAATTACATTCTACAAAACCAGATTTCTTATCTCTAAGCGCATCAACCCTATAACAATTCTCTTTGGAGTTCGACCTTAAAAACTTTTATACAATTTTATTTTTGATCAATTTTCTATAACTTCGTCGATAGTGCATAGATTTATTTTGGGAGATTGTTAAAAAATTTACACATTAGGTAAATCTTTGCTTGAAAGTGGACTTATTCGAACGAGCAACTTTTTGCCACCTACACCACCAGGCCTCTTGATTATTTTTTTTCTGTGCTTATGTAGTTCGGAGGACTGACGAAATTGAAACTTATTCCTGGGTCACGCACATGTCGAAATGCCAGAAACAAGCATTGAAATTGGATTGGGAGGTAAGCAAATAGAGGGAAGAATCCGAAAATATGGGACTCACATTCAGACGTTGTACACTTTTGCAAATTTACGTCTAGAGGGCTATTTATGCTTGGTTGAGCTGACAAGAGAGAGCCAACTCGCTCTCACGCGGTTTCTTTCTTGTATATCTCTCTTTTGAAAACCGGAAAACAACAAATTTTAAAGCAATTATTATCCGATTGAGAACAAGTATACTCATTCCGGTGTTCCCCAGTCTTAGCCCCTGGGACCCGAACACATTTAGCAATTTAGGCCGAATGCTTGCCGAAGTCATATCAGAGAGAGGCAGTTAGATTTTGCGGGCTCTTTCTTTTTTGAGAACCTAATAACCCTGATTGTATGACGAATAAAGGTTCAGAATAAAAAAGAAAGAAAGTAGAATGATGAAAATAGAAGCAACAAAGAGAGAAGCAGAGCAGGATATAAAATAAACAAATTGAGGAAGCAGCAAAGCAGGAAGAAAGATAAAATACACGAAAGTAGAAGGAAAGGCAATACATAAAGCCAAAAAATATCGGAATTCGGTATTTCGAACGGAAGAATAAAAGAAGAACACGAAGAAAACAAATAGAAGAAAAAATAAAAACAGAATCAGAAGCAGAAGCAGCAGAATAAAGAGGAAACCCTACAAAGAAGGTTTTTTGCTTACCTTCGAGTAGTCAGAAAGGAAATGAGTTACCCCTTAACCTGATTTAAAAACAAAAACAATTCCTAAAGATGAGCCAATCCAAGTGCACTTTTCATGCACTTCATCTTCGATTTCATTCCTCGTTTTCTCCTCGGTTCTCTCCCGACTCAAACCTAAGCTCTCGCAATGGAATTACTTACATTTCGAACTCACCTTTCGATTCAAATAGGCGCTGGACAGTACATCGGCTCCCGTATTACCAGACGTGGCACTACTCGATGCACTTCGTCCGCCGCCGCCACCGCTGCTGCTGCTGCTGCGCCCACGTTCGGCCGCACTGGAGGAGGAACGCTTCTGGACGCGGCCCAAGACAATGGGCGGAGCCGAGACCTCTTCGGTATGCTGCAGCGGAGGCGGTGGTATAATGGCCGAGACACTGTGCATCTCATCACCCACCTGCTTGGAAATGGTGGAGATCTTCATGGGCTCAGTAGAACCTGACCCCGCACTGCGCTTCAATGTGGCTCCGCCGCTTAGCTCCTGCTGCTGGAGATTCGAAGAGGATTTGGCTCGCTGGCCATAGGCTAGCGTGGCCGCATGACGCATACCACCAGCAGCTGGGGACAGCGAACAGGTGGGACTAACCGAATTCGATGGCGAGGCGGAGTTGAAGAAGGCGTTGGCATTGCTGCCCATATAGGACATGGGCACATGCTGGATGGGGCACTGGCACATGGGTTTCTTGGGTTTTTCCGGATTGCTGGACTTGGGCTTCACCTGAAGGGGATCGGCCATGGCAAAGTAGCGGGGTATGGTGCGATGATAGCGACGCGAACTTGAGGGGGTCTTGGAGCCCGAGGCAGAGGCCAGCTGCTGGGCCTTGAGAGCCGCCTGCAGTGGCAGTGGTTGGGTCTGGGTCACCGAATCTGTGGTAACCGGTGCTGGTGCTGGCTGTGGCGTGGGAGTGGTGGATATGGTGGCTATTTCCAGAGGCTGCATTATCTCTAAAGGAGGCGTGGTTAGGGCAGCGGCCATTAAGTGCTGTTGATGCAACACCTGGGCATGGGCGTGGGCTTGGGCATGAGTGGGCGTGGCCACCATGTCGCTTGTGGCGGGCAGCGAGTGATAGCTGGCGGCACTGGAACTGGCATTGATCTCCACATCGGCCACAGTGAGATATTGCTGCTGTTGCTGGTGCTGCTGTTGTTGTTGCTGCTGCTGCTGGTGGGGGCTGATTTGATGCAGCAGCTCCTGTGAGCCACGCGGCGTGGTACGACGTCCGGCGGTTGAACTGGAGGTCACACTAGCACTGATATTTAAGTGGCAATTCTTGTAGCTGCACTCGCTGGCCGTGGCCGACGAAGGCTTGGGCAAAGTCTGCAGGCAAATGGCCGCATTGCTGGTGGGCGGCAGCTGCTCCAGATTATGGTGCTGCTGCTGCTGGTGCTCACTTTGTAGACTATATGGAGGCTGGTGATTCTCTCCCGTGGCTATGGTGGTCACTCCTCCACTGTTGATGTTGATATTAATCAGATTCGTGGTACTTTGGGTATACTGATTCGATTGAGGCAACATTGAGACGGAACCTGGCGGTGCGCCCACTGCGGCGGCAGCAGCAGCAGCAGCCGCCATTTGGGCATGATGAGCTGCCGCATGCTGAGAAGGCGGCGCATGCTGAGCCACTGGCACCAGCTGCTGGGTGGCATATGGCTGATGATGTTGCTGTGGCTGCGTATGCAGCTGGAGTGTGTGTTGCTGCTGCAGATGCTGCTGATGCGCCGCCACCTGCTGCACCTGCAACTGTTGCTGCTGCTGCTGCTGGCTGATGACAGCCCGCTGATGAGAGCTGCTGGCTGGTAGGCTCACGGTGCATTGGGCACTCAATGCCTCGGCCTGGGATATGGCCACGGCCTCCTCATAGGGCGGTGGGGCTTCGCCACGTGGAAAGTGCGGCTTCCACAATGGATAATGAGTGGCAGCTCCGCCATAAGAGTAATCTATGGCGCTCAGATTGCCCTCCATATAGCCCATATTGCCGGCTATGTAACTAGAAAGTTAAAAGTTAAAAGAGAGAGAGAGATATATAAGTACACTGATAAAAAAAGGTGCAACTAAGAATCATTTGCAATTCCCAACTGCTTTTAGCTTAGCTTTTTGCATTTGCAGTTCCCAACTGCTTTTAGCTTAGGCGGTTGAAGACTTAATTTCGATTTCGATGTCAATAAGACAATCTTGGTTGGTTGAATTCACTTCTTTTGTGGCTCCTTCTATTCCTCCTCCCTCTTCATAACTCACCCAATGCTCCCAACAATGCTGCGTTGATCCTCCGCATTCTGACGATTCTCACGTGCCCGCATCTTACGCTGCCTCAAACGATTCACCAGAAAGAAGAGCAAGGATAGTGACAATGTGGCCGTTATGCCACTGGCCACCAGTCAAATGCCAAAATCCGTGCTCCCATCACTGAACTGATCATCCAGGCAGATGACCTCACAGCAGTTATTCCCACTGCCCACCGTTTGGAAGGATTTGCATTTGCTGAATGCCTCGCACAGTACCATTTTGCATTGCTTGGGCAAACCGCTGTCGCAGATGCACAAGCGACACGAATCCGGACCGGGCATATAGTGCATACCCGTCTCATATAACTTGCCATTGTAGTCCCGGCAATGACCACCTGGTATAAGGCTAGAGCTGACCGCGTTCCCATCTGAAAAAAATTAATAGGTCAATCATACGTTCAAAAAAAATATTGAAAAACACAAAAGAACATGAGAGTAGATTAAGCTTATAATTGTATAAACTGGATAATTTATATATTTATATTACAATTTTCACTTAATATTTGGCTCGATTTAAGGCATTTTGTAAAAACAAAAGAGTACGAAAATATTAAAGTTAAAAACTAGAAGGAGAATATACAACATTGCTTACGTCTACCTACTTGACGTGATGCGCGGAATGATTTTCTCTGACAAGCAGTGAAGCCTGGCTTAGGCAAGTGTATGGCCGGCACTTGTTCGTAATAAAAGCATACATTAAAACTAAATTGTTTTAATTCGCTCCCACAGCTACACTGCACTGTGGGCCAGAAATCTCATTTTTTTTTTGCCAAAGCTCTGGCATTTCTACACCAGCCTAGCTAGGAAGCAGAAATTTTCGACAAAATGATCTTAAAATATTGAACTTAACGCACGTAATTTTAAATGCGACAAAAAAAATGTATAGGGGGTTGATCATCCAAATCAAAGTCGAAAAACATTTCAACTTTTCGTTTAATAATTATAAAAGAAAGTTGTAATTGGATTTGACCCAATTCTTTAGATTCAATACTTAAAACAACTAAATAAAAAAATTTAATTAATTAAAAATCTAATTGTTGTAATATATCACAGAGGAACAAAACTCAACTTTTTTTTTGCCTGGGACTGGTCCCAATTGTGAAACTAGAGGCATTAGGTAGCAACACCTCATACCCAGTTTTTCTGGAGCACGTCAAGTTCGCGTTTAATGGGCACTTTTAAACTAGCAACACAAAGTTACAACCTCTGTTGCTGGTTAAAAGAAGATGAAAGCTAAAATTTTGAAAAATTCACCAAAGCTGAAAGGAATCACCAGTATTCCAATATAAAATTCCCGCCTTCAACGGATAAACGGTTAGTACCATGCCCATAGAGGTCTAACTTAGAAAGTGGAATTAATGGAAAACCACTCGATAGAATTGTGTAAGATTTTAACTATATTGAGATTCGGACTAATAAAATGTGTACTTAAGAGATGGTAGCATGCATCGAAAAACCGCGATGGTGGGTACCACATTTGACAGCACCCATCATCGAGGCAATATAGGTCATAAACTAGAGATCAAAATAGACCGAACTGCGTTTTTAGATTCACCATCGGACCCTTAAGTCACGGGTTATGGCTATCTTTGTACAAGCAATTGCCTCAGAGCAACATTGACCATATGGGTAACAAGAGCGTCTCTAAAATTATGCAATAAATCCTATAAATAAAAGTCGTCATTTCCATTAAGAAAATCAAAAATTTAGTTTAAAAAAGGTCTTTGGTGGACAAACCGTGATACGCTAAGATGCCTTGAACTGATGTATTTAAATGATCCGATCCGTTTTTCTGCTGGTATTGAAGCACTTTACTCATAAGATTAATTCCATAATTTTGGTGAAACTGGTTTCACCTAAATGGTCAATGTTGTTCTGAGGCAATTGCTAGTATATAAATGCCTAAGAACCGCGAAGCAAGCCTTTATTGGTAAAACTGAAAACGCGATTCAGTCTATTTTTATCTCTAGATTATGGCCTATATTGCCTCGATGATGGGTGCTGTCAAATGTGGTACCCACCATCGCGGTTTTCCGATGCATGCTACCATCTCTTAAGTACACATTTTATTAGTCCGAATCTCAATATAGTTAAAATCTTACACAATTCTATCGAGTGGTTTTCCATTAATTCCACTTTCTAAGTTAGACCTCTATGGGCATGGTACTAACCGTTTATCCGTTGAAGGCGGGAATTTTATATTAGAATACTGGTGATTCCTTTCAGCTTTGGTGAATTTTTCAAAATTTTAGCTTTCATCTTTTAACCAGCAACAGAGGTTGTAACTTTGTGTTGCTAGTATAAAAGTGCCCATTAAACGCGAACTTGACGTGCTCCAGAAAAACTGGGTATGAGGTGTTGCTACCTAATGCCTCTAGTTTCACAATTTATTGGTCCCAGTCCCAGGCAATTTTGAGTGTTCCACAGTGTATTAGGTACAATTTACTTTCAGTGTTTCTAAGAGAATGCTAAACATTTTAACACATTCAAATTGTTATTATTAAATTAAAATATTTTACCTCAGAGTGCTTTTCCCATATTCCGAAGTTTAGAAAAAAGCATACTTCTAGGCTTACTGTTTAAGAGAACACTCTTGATTTCACATGAGAATATACTTTGAAATGCGACTTTATAAAAATTCAAAGCAAAACAATTTGTAAAAAAAACTCTAAAAATGTTATATTTTTTCAAATTTTTATGTAAACGCTTTGGAATGCCAACTTCTTGATAATTTTTTAAAGCAATCGTCGAAAAAAGAAATCAAGTTGCGGCAGCTGTTGCTTTCGTAACTTTTACTATAATTTTTTTAATTTTTTGCATCAATTGCATCAATGAAAAATCAACTTTGGACGGCAAAAACTCAAAAACTATTTTGTAAAAAGGTTCGGGCTGCTGGCCCAGTGTGCACTGGTTACACCTTAACAACACGCGGTACAATTAGATAACCGAAAACAACAAAGACAATCTTGTTATCAACTAATAATCTTAAAACTCTTGGGCGTGTTTTCATGGCTAGTTACTTCACAGCTGGAGCCAATAGCTGGTAAAGGCGACCGGATGTGCAAAAGCAATTTTCTAAAGAAAGAAAAAACTTTTATTATTAGATGTTCCGAGGCGGGATCGAACACACGACCTCCCGCCCAGCAGTCCAGCACACTAACCGCTGGGCCACTCACGGCCACAGTTAATATTAGGGAATCAAACCGAAACCGGAACGTATACCGAAAAGTACCGATTGAAACTCACAACCGGAACCGAAATTCGATTCGGTTTGATTCCCTGGTTAATACTTAAAATAAATTGAAAAATAAAACAAAAATTCATCAATTTTTTACACAGAGGGAAAAAACGTGTTCAGAAAATAAGTTGCCGTCCACTTAAAATGAGAACAGAACGAACTCAAAATTTTTGAGAACAAATGTTCTAAATGTTCTTGGAATGAGTAAAGTTGTTCTCAAACGAATAATATTTACTTTAAACAACAACAACACCGGTTTTCAGCAGAGAGATATTCAAGAGAGACAGCGAATTGGTTCTCTTTTTGCTCTCTCTCTCTCTTGTCTGCTCAACAAAGCATAAGTAGCCCTCTTGACGTGCATCTGCAAAACTGTTCAATGGCTGAATTGTCAAGTCAGTCATTCCATATGTTGAGTGCATAAGGTTCCGGGCTCAAATCCCAATAAAGCCCGAACAAATTTTTCTGTGTTTTTCTGGAAACTTAAATAAAACGAGTCAGGTGAAGTGGGTCGTTGAAGCGATGTTTCTGATTCCCATGGCACAATGGGTGGGTGGAGAAGCAGCAGCGCCCATATCCACAGTAGCCTTACCTCTCTTCACTTCCTATCAAAAGAGGTATGTCCCCGTTCCCTATTCCACCCAAATGTGAGTAATCCGCCCACACGTGGTCCCAAGGGCAATCAAATTTTTTTCCAGGTGAGTTTAAAATGTTCTTGAAAACGGAACAATATAAACTCAAATCTTGTTCTCAAAAATGAAACAATGTCAACTCAATTTGAGCTTTTGCGTTCTCAATAAATTGTTCTCGAAGTGAGAACATTGCACTACATTGTGAGAATACCCGTTCATGCATACTTTTTGATAACGTTTGTGCTCGTTTTGAGTCCAATGTTCTCGGTTTTTTCCCTCTGTGTATACCTTTGGAGGGGGTGACTATAGCATATAGCTGCCATAGAAACGATCGGTTGAAAAACTAGTTTTATTAAGAAAAACTTTTTTTGTAATACTTTACACTTTTCAGATATGAATATATTGATGAATTTATTGTATAGCAGGCATTTAACAAACTGGCAGGCACATTGTAAGCTCCAAGGGTATATAAACTTCGGTCGAGCCGAAGCTAGTATTTTTTTTCACTAATTTGAAAGCTACTTTTCTAATTTTGGATAAAGTACAATCGTATCTGAATTTCAGGCTAACTTTGTGCACATAAATCTGAAAGTTTTAACCAACTTCAGCAGACTCTTAATAAATTTTAAGGGCCGATTTCACATCTTCTACATAGAGCTATCTGTCACATAAACTAACATATAACAGTGTAAAATCGATGACTATCTGAAACATAGCAGCTATCAGGGAGAACAGAAATCGGCCCTAAGTCATATAATTCAAAGCATACTTTTTGGGGCAAAGCAACTGCTTGAATTTCCCATGTCGCTGTCCTAGTTAAGAAAAATGTGTACTATTTAATTTTTAATCAATTAATGGCAAAGCACATAGTTTTCTAGACAAAGTTTGTATGTATGTAGGCATGAGCGAGTGTATATTTCCGTTGGCAACACAAAAGTGCATTATTTTGACACACTTGACCAACTTTCGTTTGGCTGATGCTGATTTATCTTTAACAGTTTCTTTCTCCCATACACTCACACTTAGAAGAGGCAAAGTGCAGCAGGTGCTGCAAATAACCACCCACCCGCAACCACCCACACACCCAACCACACACACACTCAAACACAGCCATATTATTTATCACTCTGAACGAGAAAAAAAGCAAACGCATAACATTTGGAACATCATTTAAATGCTAAACAGCAAAAAGAGTTTCAAATTTAAAACAAATGTGTGTCCGTGTGTGTGTTTGGGTTAGTGGGGGAGGGGGAGGGGAGGTTGCAGCAAATTCGATCTACGAAAGCGAATTTCTGGTCAGGAAACGCACGAACGAAAATGGCAAACAGCCGTGCAAAAAAAAAAATAACGTTGAGGCGAGAGTTTCCAAGTGAAACTTTGCGCGCGTGTGTGTGTGTGCGATACATACATACAAGCCACACACACCCAAAAAACCTGACCAACCGCCCACCAACAGTACACACCCATACAGAGTATACATGCGAAAAAAAATAAACACCATACACTCAAACACCCAAAAAGAGCCGCCCACACACACACACACTCGCACACATACAGCAACATTTTGCAGGCCACTTGGAAAAATGTACCGTTATGCCCCCTTTTTCACAGAAAGTTGCTCTCCCTCATCGCTGAGAAAAAGAGCGCAGCGCAGCTTTAGCTCTGCATGTGTGTGTGTGTGCCCCGTGTCCCATAAATTCTGAACTCTGTTCTGTGTATGCGTGTGTGGCCATGGACCATATTTCCAATTATCACAGAAGGATTCAAGCAATTGAAATTGATTTTAGTTGAAGGAGAAAACCTTGTAATGCTTTTCGCCACACTATTTTCTATCTATACAAACAAAAAATATCGCGCTGAAGTTTCTTCAGTGCTCTCTTTTTCAGCTCAACAAGGATAATTGTGTGTGTGTGTATAAAATTTTTCACATCGCCTTTTACCTTTGGCATTTCCAATGAACGCTAGCAATGCCAAAAGAAACATATTGCACTTCCTCAGTTTGCACTCCTCGATGGCACAATGTACACTTTTGCGTCCACTTGGGTTAAGTAATTCAATTATTAATTTTGTTAAATATATATTTCAATAGATTTTCTTCGTTTTTTCTTCCTTTTCGACGAACGTTCGAGCAATACCAACAACCACCGACGACGAGGACGACGACAAACCAACGAGTATTTAGCTTTTGGTCGTTATGCGCTCCAGGGTTGGAAATGGAATTGCGAACTAGTTTGCCAGGCACATGAGGCACATGAACCAGCCAGTGAGAAATGCGTCAGGACCAAAGGGTTGGACAGCAGTTGAATGTTTCGCTTCACCCCCTGTTTAATTTTACCACCTAAGACGAGACACACACACACCCAATCCGTACTCATACACAGAGGGAAAACCGTTAACATTGGACTCAAGATGAGCACCGAAAACTGTGCAAGAACAGACTTTCTCATTTGTAGTTCAATGTGTTCACTTTGACAACGCAAAATTTGTTTATCTCAACTGGGATAACAAATTTGATTGATTTTGGATAATGGTGAGACTTCAGAAAATAGTGATACCATCAGAGAATTGTTTGAAGTATTTGAACAGTCTCTGAAGTCATCCTCTTTTCCTGTGTTGTGGAAGGAATCTTTAATCATTCCTCTCCATAAAAAGGTAATAAGTCTGATGATGACAATTACAGAGGTATTTCCAAGTTGTCTGCAATTCATAAAGCTTTTGAGAGAATTTTGGTTTTTGTTTCCTGTATTTCACCCTATCAACATGGATTTGTGAAAGCTTACATGATTAGTGAACAAAAGATTCTTATGTAAGATGCAAACTAACGTGATTTATACTGATTTAAGTACGGCTTTTGATTCTGTTAATCACTTCTTGCTGCTTCATTAACTTAGTTTAATTGGCTTTCCAAACTAACCATCCTTATTGGGATCTCTGACTGCCTGAGCTCTAGAACACAAAAAGTTATATTTCGTAATTCATATTCTAAACGAATGCAGCTTACTTCTGGAGTTCTCCAAGGGAGTTCTGCGCTGGTTAAAGGAATTTGATGATCCCTACACGACGAAGATTTTGTACACTTCTCTTGTCTGTCCGATTCTCGAGTGCGGATCATGTGTGTGGTCTCTGTAATATTCGGCCCATCAAAAGAGAATTGAAAATGTAAATCTGGTTTAAACTGGAATCCGTTTACCATCGTACTCCAGTAGACTTCTTTTGATCAACCTTCACTCTCTTTTTAGCCGTAGAATTATGATTGGAGTATTTTTTATACATTAATTGACTAATGGTGATAATGGTAAACAGACTCATAATTTTATACTCCTATAACTGAATCTTTGTACCACTAACTATGCCTTGCATAAAAAGTTTAGTGTCCTCTGTGCTGATTATAATAAACTTTACCAAATAATGACTCGAAAACAGCTCCTCCTGGTGGCCCATTTTATTTCAAAAAAAAAAATGGTGAGACTTTACAAAACTTTCAGAAAATTCCGTTTTTATTCTCTTTCTAAAATTAGCCTTAAGTGCATTACTTGCCGTTATTTTGATTTGAAACAAGGCTGCAAACCTCTAAAATTTTGCAGAAGGTTCGGTTCAGGGGTTCGAACCAGTTGTAAAGTCTAAGGTTCGGTTCGCGGACCGGTTCTCGGAACCGCTGAACCCAAGGTTTTGGTTCGAACCTCGGTTCGCTAAAACATTTATCAATAGTTTCGATTTATAAATACTTACATTTTAAAATAATATTCTATATTTCAATAATGTAATTTTTGTAATAAAATTCATTAGCTGACACTTTCAACCTTTGAGAACTGCTTTGTTGAAGGTCTGCCTTCACACTGTTCGACACATCACCCATGACATCTAGTAGGCTCGCATTTTCCCATGAAATTCTATGATTTTGACAATCTATTCAAATTTACAACATAACAAGAAGCAGGGCTTCTAGACTATCATGTTTCATGTGTCGAACAGTGTGAAGGCAGCCTAATAAGCATTCTAGGAGCTGTTGATCTATTCCAGCTCTTATATCAGAAAGATCAAACTTAACTGTTGAATAGCCATTATATATAATCGATTATTTACAGATTTAAAATTTATTATGTGATTATCGATCTTCGTATATACTTTTGAATTGGCCGTTTTACTTTTACAAATTTATGCGGAAGGTGGCAAAAAAATCTGTGGTTTCTTTTTTTCTTTCTTTTTCTACGAATTGAATCCACTTGGCATTGAACTGTCTGTTTCAACTGCTTAAGAAACTCCTAATTTACTTAAACCGGATCTACTTACTGTTGATATGAGTATCAACTTCCGTAAACCTTATTGACCCAGAGCCCAACGTTAATACGTAAACTGAAGTGGAGTTGAGAACTAAACTTCTCTTCTTCGGAATCAGACGTTGAGTCGTTTAAAGTTAAATTTGGATAGCTCTCATTAAGAATGTCTTGCTGTCAGTCAGCATTCTGTAATGTGCTGCTTTACAACTTATTTGTTTGATCAGAAGATACCTAAGTTGGAAATCTTGGGTCTAGGAGCATTGCAGTAAAAATAGGTACTGAACTCATAATATAAGAACGATTATCGAGGCATTTAGATCTTTATAAACAATGTGTTGCTAAGGAATTTAAAACAATTCTTCTTTTTCTAAAAATCACTTGGTAGTAATTGTGAATCCTGCAGCTTTACAAAAGTTTTATTATTGGCCGTAGCATTAAACAGATATTTTGAACTACGTTCCATTTAAATGTTTTTAGCTAAAGCGGTTTTAAGAGTTAGTAAACGTTTGCACATTTTGTAGACTGAGTTCCATCGCGTCAAATAGTCTAGCACTGGTCTTTACAAAGTGTTTAAACGATTAAAACAATCGAACTGTAATTATTGAGTCCTCCAGGTAATCTATTCAGGTCATCGTTCAAATCAAGAAATGCTTTCGATTCACATGAGCAACCTTCATCAACATTTCATTCTTCATACATAGTTGCATTCCTTTTCTGCTCTGCAGTTATCATTTAAATGTGCTCCTGCTCGAACCATATTCGCTCCATTATTGACGTCGATAGTATAAATCTGAACTAGAGAAATGTCGTAGGATTGAAGAACTTTTTGAATGATACAAGTCGGATTAACTGTAATTTCTTTATTTCCCTGGAATAACTACTTAATTTTGCGAACCGAACCTAATTTTTCGAAAAAGTGGTCCGGTTCGGGTTCAGGTTCGAGCTGTCAAAAATATTAGGGGTTCGGTTCACGGTCCGGTTCGTCGGGCCCAAAAAACCCGAACCGAACCGGTTCTTAGGGGTTCGGTTCAGGACCGGTTTGCAGCCTTGATTTGAAATTTTAAATTTGTAAAAAAATTGCTTCGAAACTCACATTTATATACCCCACATCCCACATAAACTCAGAAATGTTCCTTAAGGTCGGTTTATAAATAGCGGAGCTATAGGAATATCACCTTTTGTCATCCATTTATATTGATGTGATATATATTTAGATTGTTACTAATAATGTGTTGCCTACTTTTGTGCTTTTCCCCTTAGAGCCACAAATTTTGGCATTTATTTAGGGGCAGCTTTGAGTAAAAGTAAAATTTAATAGCTTTTATATAAAAAAAAAAAGAGTGTGTGTCATGAGACGCACGGTACGAGCGAAGCTCTTTACGATGAATCCGATTTAAGTAATGGAAAAAGACACATTTGGATTCTGTATTAATAAATGTTAAATTATCAAATATTAGGTCACCCCAAAACACTGTAAAGTCACTGTTTAGTCACTGTTAAGTCGCTTTAGGGAACTGTAAAGTCACTGTAAAGTCACTGTTAAGTCACTGTTAAGTTACTGTTAAGTCACTGTTATGCCACTGTTAAGTCTCTGTTAAATTATAGTTAAGTCACTGCTAAGTCACTGTTATGTCACTGTTAAGTCACTGTCAAGCCACTGTTAGGTCACATTTAAGTCTCTGTAATGTCTTTGTTAAGTCACTGTTAAGTCCCTGTTAAGTCACTGTCAAGACACTGTTAAGTTACTGTCCCCATACGATCCCCTCTAGATCCGCTCCGGATCCCAACTAGAGCCCACCAGATCCCCTCCACCACCTGCCCTCAAACCCCTACAAGTTGATCTCCCCCCTATCCCCACCAGATCTCCACAAGATCCCCACCTGATCCACACTAGATCCCCACCAGATCCCCACCAGATTCCTACCCAATCCCCACCAGATCCCTACCAAATCCACACCAGATCCCCACCAGATCCCCACCAGATCCCCACCAGATTTCCACCAGATCCCCACCAGATCCCCACCAGATCTTCACCAAATCCCCACCAAATCCCCACCAGATCTCCACCAGATCCCCGTTAGATCCCCACTAGATCCTCACCAGATCCCCACCAAATCTCCACCAGATCCCCACCAGATCCCTACCAAATCCTCACCAGATCTTCACCAGATCCCCAGTAGAACCCCACTAGATCCCCACCAGATCTCCAGATCCCCATTAGATCCCCACCAGATCCCCACCAGATCTCCACCAGGTCCCCAGTAGATCCCCACCAGATTCCTACGCAATCCCCACCAGATTCCTACCCAATCCCCACCAGATCCCTACAAAATCCACACCAGATCTTCACCAGATCCCTACCAGACTCACACCAGATCCCCACTCGATCTCCACCAGTACCAAACCAGAGCTCGCCAGGTCCCTACCAGATAACCGCCAGATCATCACCACATCACCACCAGAACCCCACCAGATCAGCACCCAATCCCCGCCAGATCCTCACCAAATCTTCACCAGATCCCCACCAGGTCTCTACCAAATACCCATCACCTTCCCCCACTTCCACCTCACACTATCCCACTCCACACACAACCCACCTGCTACAGCGCGGTAATGGTAAAAGCAGCTGATTTTGCAAATACAAAATACAAAACACAAAATCAAAGACATACCCCAAAAGAATCTGTCGCAAAGACAAAATTTTTCAAGATTTACCCCCCAGTCTGACGTCCGTAAAAGAGCTTCGCTCTAAAAATTCAACTTAATCGATTTATTTGAGTGGCTGAAATTCAGCTTCAAAGCCAATAAAAATATGGAGCGCTAATCGGCGGTTGAGCAAAAAAACAAAGCGACAAACCTCCGTCGGCAATATGTACTGAAGATAAGAGGCTATACCTATTGAAATTATGTTAATACCGTTTGATTTATTAGTTAACAATAGGTATTATACTTGGAACGTTAGGATTTTTCGATAAATAAACACAAATACAAAAGGCTTGAACCAGTCGTAAGGCAAACGCGAAAAACACTTTCGGATCTGTTTCTGTAACGCATCTTTATTTGTGTACCTACTTGGATTCAAGCTGTCGAATTGGTAGCAATCCAACTGACGTTGCCGAGGCCACGAATCCTGATTGGTCGGTCGATCTATGAGTTTGTGCAATTAGATTACCACTTAGCTTTTGTGGAGTACTAGTTAGGCAACAACTGATGAAGTTTCTTCAGACAATTCTTACAGACTTGCACGCCCTGTAGAGAATCATAAAGGAGACCATTTAATTTTCAACAGTTATCATCTGGTTGTGCCTTACTCTACTTTTTAAGCTCTTTCTGCTGATGATCAGGATAGTTACAGTATTGTGCTCTTTAGGCACAACATGTTACACTTGTGTAAGCTTCTGCGATTGCTCTTTAATATATAGCAAACGTTGCCTGCACTCTTCTTCTCTCTAACACTAACTCCATCTGCTTTTGCCGCATAATAACAAGAAACCAAATCACTTACTTACTTAAAGATATTAATGTATCTTAAGCTTCAAACTTAACTTACATGAATATTTTAGTAAAAAATCTAGTAAATGTACTTGCTAATGCCTCTGCAGAACCCTAGAGAAAGCGAATGAATTGAAGTTTTCCAAAACTGAATTTTGTCACTTCGTTGCTCGCTTGTCATTCATTTAATTCAATTTAATGGCAAATTTGCTCATTAGTTTTTCAAAATGTTGTTGACATGCAACTGAAATTCCCACCACCAACTGCAATGTCAAGTTCAGGGAACAGCAAATGAAACCATGAAATTAGTATCCGGCGTAAACAACACGCATACGTGAAATTAAGTTTAAGTCTCCAACGATTAACTTTGGATTTCAATTTAAATGCGGGTAATTTGTTAGCTTCATTTATTCATTTGGCGATTTGCAATTTGCCAAGTCCAAAGCGGAATCTGGATTTTTGCCCGCTGCAGTCCACGCTCATTGGCCAAGTGACCTGGTTGCTCGTCTCGGAATGCCCGCGAATTCGTCTGCCGCCCAACTAACAGCCCTCAAGGGTGTTCCTCGTAACAGCAGCTATGTAATACCGGGACTCTATGATATCTCTACGGAGGATACAAACTGGGTGTTGACCTCGTCCTTCATTATATTCACCATGCAAACGGGCTTCGGCATGCTGGAATCGGGCTGTGTGTCCATCAAGAATGAGGTCAATATCATGATGAAGAATGTCATTGATATTGTGCTGGGCGGATTTACCTATTGGCTGTTTGGCTATGGCATGAGCTTTGGACGCGGACCACTCTCGAATCCGTTTATTGCTGTCGGAGACTTTTTGTTGGATCCGCCCGTGGGCGATGCGCTAATGGGACAGATTTTTGCCGCATTTCTGTTTCAATTGTCATTTGCCACCACATCAACCACAATTGTAAGCGGCGCCATGGCCGAGCGGTAAGTGCACGATGTTTGGTTTACAGATTCATCAAATAACAATGTTACAAAAACAATCTGCACATACTTTTCACGGAACCCAGTACATATTGTTGGGCAAGTCAAGTACAGCATTTCCTCATACTTTGTTTTCTCCTAAAAGTAAGCTCAGTTTTGATTGGCGCCAGATTAAAATAGTATACTTAGGAGAAAACCAAGTATGAGGAAATGCTATACTTCACTTGCTCTACGGATAGACTAGGTCATTTCGAAAGTATTTTTCGCTGTAACACTGTGTTATCAAACAAAAGGAAAAAACAACGAGAAGAAATTAAAAATATTTTGAAATTTCAGAGTTTAAGAACTCTAGCAAAAAAATCAACAATTTTTCTAACTAAAACCATTTTCCGGACGAAGGGTCCAATGGCAGCTGCAAGATATAGTCGTCCGATTTTGACCAAAACTTGCAAATCTGTGTGAAAGCATATAATATTAATAATTATTAAAAAACAAATAAGTTTTTCTCACTAAAACCCCCTTTTTGACCGATAGTTTCTATGGCAGCTATAAGACATACAGGTCTGTTCCCATTTCCGAGTGGATTTAAAAAGTAAAACGATTGTATTTCCGAATCGTTTTCATTTGATGTTCCCGTTTCCGAGTGAAATAGAAATCGATTTACTTTTCGAATGAAAGTTCGAATTGTTTTCGAACTACAATTCAGCAATGGTAACATAAACAATTTCGATCAGCACTGCGCATGCGCTGATGCGGAATTGCGAACAGCTCGGTTTCATTTCGATCGTTTTTGCTTTCGTCTACATGCAATTTCTGGGGTACAACTTTGAAATAATTAATTTTATATCAAGTTGAATGCCCAATACTTTTATGGTTACTTTAAAATCTTCTCAAAATATGACTTATTAATATAAAAATATTGGATAGATAAAAAATATAACCGTTGACATGAAAATTGTCCATTACGTTTGATTTCACTCACTCCAAGGCAAAACTTTTTAAACCGAATAATTTGATCGTTTTTCGGAAACGGGAACAGCTATC
Organism: Lordiphosa clarofinis; assembly: GCA_018904275.1. Taxonomy (NCBI): domain Eukaryota; kingdom Metazoa; phylum Arthropoda; class Insecta; order Diptera; family Drosophilidae; genus Lordiphosa; species Lordiphosa clarofinis. The sequence goes on along the minus strand of JAEIGQ010000067.1, from coordinate 939,832 downwards.
AATTCCGATTCCACATGATTTGATCGAAATCGAAAACGGGAACAGGCCTGATAGTCATCCGATCTGGTCGGTTCCGACATATTAAGTTTAAGTTTCAGCTTAATAGCTTTTAAACTGAGACTTGTTTGCGAAGAAACAGACAGACGGACGGAAAAAGCTAAATCGATTCAGCTCGTCGCTGATGAAGAATATATATGGTTTATAGGGTCGGAAATGAATATTTCTATGCGTTGCAAACTTCTGGGCAATATTATGATACCCTTTAGAAGGGTATACAAATTCTTCACCAAACCCTGCAAACATTTTGTCGGGTTTCTTATCTCACTCGTCAAAATTTGAGTTTGGCGATAGTTTGAGTTCAGAGTCTGCTGATAGTTTGGCGATTTACAAAAGCAAAACACACAAAAGGTATCGCATTTTTAAAATAAAAGGGAGACATTGGCGATATGTGATTTCAATTTTAAATGCGCTATTTAAATCGATTGATTGTGGAATAAAGACTTGGGAATTACAAGCAACCATTTATGGGTGTATGCTTTCAGACAGAATCATTTCAAATAAACCTTTTGTTGTCCGGGCTGAGATGCACAGCGTAGCACAGCCCAGCAAACATTTTTTATCGCTGAAGATAAGAATGCGATTCTTCCAGTAGGTGTCGCTTTACTCTGGCGATATCCCATATTTATCGCATTCTCATCTTCCTTCGGGAAGAAATGTGCCACTCTGCGACACTTCTTAGAGGGGAGAAAGCTGTTCTTCTGGGAGTTACGAAAAAGTCTCTTCTCAGGGACAAAAAAGCGATGCACACAAAAAAATTCAAATTTGTGCTTGCCGAATTAGATAAACATACATTTTTTTATTACATGAAAAACTTTTAATTACTTTGCTTTCCTTTGGACTGAAAAAACAATAGGGGACTCGAATTTAATCTCTTACAGAGTTTTTTAATAGATTCTTGCTTTAAGGGGGGACATCTAAGTAACTCAAAAAAAAAAGTGGATTTTCAGAATTTTTTTTTGGCCAAATGGAAGGGCCAATCGAAAATTTGTAAATGAGGTATTATAGTGTGATACATTTACTCGAAACTTTTTTCGGGTTTTTTGTATCAAAAACAAAATGGCGGTCGTGTATCATTTCTCCGTAGACCTTATTTTTCCGTGGCCGGACACATAACTCAAGCAAATCTTAACCGATCGATCTGAAATTTTAAGAGTAAATCGGAAATACCTATGGCTATCGATCCACGTAGGATTTTTTCGATATTTTGATTTTTGGCGAAATAAAAAATAAAATGCGTTTAAAAAAAAAAAAAAAATTCTTAAAAAATTTTTTAAAAAAAAAGTAAGCCAAATATCGAAAAAATCCTACGTGGATCGATAGCCATAGGTATTTCCGATTTACTCAGAAAATTTCAGATCGATCGGTTCAGATTTGCTTGAGTTATGTGTCCGGCCACGGAAAAATAAGGTCTACGGAGAAATGATACACGACCGCCATTTTGTTTTTGATACAAAAAACCCGAAAAAAGTTTCGAGTAAATGTATCACACTATAATACCTCATTTACAAATTTTCGATTGGCCCTTCCATTTGGCCAAAAAAAATTCTGAAAGTCCACTTTTTTTATTTTTGAGCTACTTAGATGTCCCCCTTAAGAATTGTTGTCTTTAAACTTATTATAATTATAAATAACCTTTGTCTTGGTAATTCTTTTTTACTTGAACTCTGTAGATGCAACTTCAAGGCTTACTGCGTCTTCTCCTTCCTCAATACGGCTGTGTATTGCATTCCGGCTGGTTGGGTGTGGGGCGAACATGGTTTCCTCAACAATCTCGGGGCGGTGGACATAGCAGGCAGTGGACCCGTACACTTGATAGGAGGTGCCGCTGCATTTGCCTCAGCAGCCATGCTGGGTCCACGACTTGGACGCTATGCCGAGGGCTATGATCCTTTGCCCCTGGGTAATCCTGTGAATGCCTGCATGGGTCTGTTTGTGCTGTGGTGGGGCTGGTTGGCCTTCAATTCGGGCAGTACATATGGAGTGAGTGGGGCGAAATGGCAGTATGCAGCCAGAGCTGCTGTGATGACCATGATGGGTTCCTTTGGTGGCGGATTTGTAAGCTCCATGTAAGTAAGGGAACAAAGGGATCAACTGAAAAGTCACTCACCCATGTCTATAGCTTTTCCTTTTGGCGTCACGATGGCCGCTTGGACATCATGGATCTGATCAACGGTGTACTAGGATCCCTGGTCTCCATCACTGCTGGCTGTTTTCTGTATCGGGCCTGGGAGGCTTTGATAATCGGTGCTCTGGGCTCATTGCTTTGCGTATTGGCCATGCCACTGTTCGATCGCATGGGCGTCGATGATCCAGTGGGCGCCAGTGCTGTACACGGAGTCTGTGGCATTTGGGGTGTCATTGCGGTCGGGTTATTTGCGGATAATCCCATCCCACTGGATACCACCAAAGGACGCAGCGGCCTGTTTAAGGGCGGCGGCTGGTATCTGTTGGGCATTCAGACGCTGTCGGTCTTCTGCCTGGCCAGCTGGGGCATCTGTTCCACTTGTCTGCTTCTGTATGTGATCAATAAAATCATTCCCATACGCATGGATCCGCATGAGGAGCTACTGGGCGCAGATCTTACCGAGCATCGCATTCGTCACTCACAGATTGGTCTGTCCCGCGCCATCTCCGCCCTGGCACCTATCAAAATAGATCTTAAGGAGATAGCCAATGTTCAGCCAATTGGCAGGAATCCTGGGCACGAACGTAGCATTGATCAATTAAGGGCGGCGGAGGACAAGCTATACCAATGGCAATCCTATCTGGAGCAGGTGACCGGAAAGAAGGCTTCGAGTAGTGAACAAATGGAGCAGGATATTAAGCTGACACCGAAATCACCATCCCAGCAATTGGGAAATGTGTTTAGCCGTCGGCTGAAGTCCGTTCAAACCAGAGATGCGTTCAGCCAGCAGGGCTTGTACAGGGCCAACAATGGAGAGCTGCCGGTGCTGGGAAAGTCATCCAAATTGGACAAGGATGGGAATTTTGCATGGGTGGATTAGAAAGATAAGGATTCGTTGTAGAATTAGTAGAAAAAATGGACGAAGTACGTGTATCTTTTATACTTACAAATCTGTAGGCCCGACTGACTGACAGACTGACATACTGACTGGCATGTTATCAACCCACAGCCTAAACGGCTTGTACAGGTTTGAGATTTGGCAAAGACCTTCGTTTTGTTATGCAGTAGCGCATTAAGAATGAAAATTTGGAAAATTTCACCGCTAATTAGAAGAAAATTCCAAAAAAATGTGTTGTGGACTGTTGTGGACTAGGCTGTTCAGCTAAGAGCGCGCGAGAGAGAGTGAGAGCGTGCTGTGTGCGTGTATGTGTGTGTATGTTTTTTAATTCACAAAAACGAACAAAAAATGAAATGAAATCCAATTAAATTAAATTTTATGGCACATACAAAACACATCGATAGCTTTACAATATGTTGACCGTATTTCACAATAAAGTAGTTAAAATTTCACAAAGCTAGCAGCCAAAAAATGTATGTATGTGTAATTACTTTTATGTGTGGTCCGTCTTTTGTTAGTAGTGGTGGTTCGTGATCTCAACGATATTATCGGAAAAGTTATGGCACACATGACGTGAGCAGTCTGCTAAATATTAGTTGTCTCCTTATTTGATATTATATCACTCATTTTCCGTTAAAATTTCACAAAGTACATACTTATGTAGCCAAATAAAAGTAACGGAGCTTTGGCGCTCAGATAATTTTGGGCTAAACTGTTTTGCTAAGAGCGCGAGCGAGAGTGAGCATGAGAGAAACCAACTCACACTCATGTAGAATGTACATGCAAATGTGTATTGGCTCTCTGAGACAGACGATAGCTCCTATGAGAGACAAAGCAATTAAAAAGAGAGAGAAAAGGGAGTACACACAAATCGAAATGATATGTTGAAGAGTGGAGAGCGTTTTAAGTGGGAGTCGGGGACCAGGGGTAAGAGTCGTGAGCTATGGAGGGAGGTGGAAAGCCAATTTGAATTGAAATGTAATTGAAGAGTGCTGATGCTGCTCTGAAATGCACAGTCTTTATATCATATCGCTAGACTCTACATTTTAGTAAATTGTGGTCGTGCGGCAGAAGTATGTTAACATATAATTCCGAAATTTTTGAGCGCCTAGAAAATTTGGTTTGATCTTTTAGGACGGGATGACGGGGAACACGAACCTGTCTGCAAGCTAAAACAACACAATTTCTTAAAATCTTGGACACTCTAAAATCTATATTAGAATATCGTAGTTTGGGACAGTATATAGAACAGAGTACCAGCCTTAGCCCCTGGGGGACGAACTTACTCGACAACTCACACCGTCACACTTTTCACACTTTTTTATTTGAGTAATGTAAATGTAAAATTGGCTATGGCCAACCAAGCTTCTCTCAATCTCTCGGTGTGTGTGCTTATAAGTTTTCGCACGAGAGAAAGGGACCTTCAGTTTAACGCCAAATCCGAACAGCAAAATTTTAGAAGCTTTTTCTTTCAGTACCCTAATATATTTAAAACAAAGCTACCTTAAACTAACCTTCCTAGAAGTAACTTTTTTGTTAAGCTGTTTTAGAGCCTTAAATCTCTTAGAGATCGAATGTAAAACTAAATTAATGTATCGGAAAATTTAACAATTTAATAAATTTTTATTCTGACATTTAATATTTTTACATATATTTTGCTGATATTTGTAGTGCACAAAATGAAGAATCTCACATTCCCTTCATTATAACTTCAAATTAAATTCCCAAACTACTTGGATAGCGTACGGTCCAGTGAGACTGTTCAACGCCAAAATACCACCGTTCATCTGCAAAATACCACCAAATGTGAACTTGTCCCATGATTTAAATTTGGTTAATTGTTTTTTTTTTTTTTAAATATTCAGGAATGCTGAAGTTATGGGCAATGCAAAATCTTACCGTGGTTTTAAAATTACGCCAATCGATTGCTTTTGCCGTACTTTTGCCAAAGACTAGAATATCTTGACTTAAAAGTTGCTCCGTTGACAGACACCGCCTCTGTCAGAAATAAGTCAGCTGTTCGCTCCTGACCTTTATAGTAAATTCGTCTTGGGTCTCTCTCACTTAATATGTCAGGACACAATTGGGAATAAAACTCTAACCATAGTGATTTCATACTGGCACTATAAAGTATCTTCTTGAGCACTATCGTTTAGCATCAGAAAAACTGAGGCAAATATTCAGGCCTGTTCTGATTTCTGAAGTCGATTGATCGAAATTGACAAGAGCTGTGATTTCTAAGAGACGATTAAAGAATTCGAGCGAATCTTTTTGTCATCAAGAAGGTCGAATGAAGGTACATTGGGTTTTGAAGTTAAAAGCCGAAGAACAAAATCGGTTTTTGGTAGCGAGTACATTTAACAATTTCGACTCCGTATGATTTGACCGAAATCGAAAAAGAGGATTTATTATAGAATCACACAATATGCCTCTCTTTTTGAGTAATGTTACTTCCCATCCTGACAAAAAGATACTTCATTGTGACAACTCAAAATTATTGTTGAAATAGAAAAGCACGGTGGTCAGAGGGAGACGGACATCGTCACAAAAAAAATAGTCAAAAAATTACTCAAAGCAAAAATGGCAGCGAACAGCTGACTAATATCTGAGTGAAAAGTTGATGACGCAGCAAAGTCTGCTTCTGTGTTAGATTTGCTTTGCAGCCACTCACTGAAGCTGTGGAGACCCGTAAAGAGAGGTCCTTCCAAACACTGCATACCAATCTAATTTTGAATTCGATAGATCGAAACTTAAAAAAGTTTTGCGCTCCAAGAAACGATGAAAGAATTCGATTAAAACGTTTTGCCATCGAAACTGTCGAATGAATAAATCGGAATCCTAAGCAGGCTTTTATGCGTTTGTTTGTTTCACAACATTGTCCAAATAGCAATCACTTTCGTACAGTACGAATCGTACTAACAATAAATTATTTATGCACATTTGTAAAGCTTTATTTTATAGATATTTTAAAGGAATCTTTGCTTTTTTAGCTATTTTTATTGGGTAATGCATCAATAGTTGGCAACATTGTCGTTTTTTGAATTTAATTATTCGTTTGTTAAAAAGTTTTTTGTTTGGTATTTTTTATATGCTTGGTCACACTGAATTTGAATTTAGCATTTTTTGCTACGTTAACGTAGTCTACGTTTTACATTACCTGGTCACTCTAATACAGAACTTTCTAGTGACCAAATTGGCGACGTAAGAGCCAACGTGCTCGATACTCACGACATCAATTTTTCATTCCTATTACAAACGCCAGTTTGATCGAACGTGTGAGTGTCGACATCGGCAGAAATCAAAGTGGGACAATAGAAGTGAAGTAGCAATTAAACGATTTAAATATATATTTTAGTACATTTTTCCTCAACAACACACAAAGGTAAGTTTTTATTTACATGCAGAAAAAAAGTGGCACGTGCGTGGCCTAAAACACGAGAAAATTTTCCCTTGATTTACTTGCCCTAATCGATAAATGTACATACGCACGCCTATGCATTTTTCCAAGCCAGCGGCACGAGGCAACGCTTCTTGAACTTTCGACTTCTCAGAAATGTACGTGAGTGTGTATGTACATTGTACATAGAAACTTGCGTCATCCCACTTTTATGTGTGGTTTTATTGAATAATTATTTTCCAAGTAATTAATGGCTGATTTATAAGAAAAATTGTGACTGGAATATTCCAGTGGAAAAATGTGCCGCCTTCACGTCACACACACACACATAAGCATACAAACGAGCATGAGTCATAATCTTGACGTCTTTCAATTTGATGACTATTTATAAACTATAGTCTGGCTAAAAATAAAATTCAAGTTTAAATGTACATTTTCCCAAACATCATGTTTAATATGTGATTGATTAATTAATACTTTTCTTGTTTCATACTAAAACATTCGTTGCCAACCGGCTTTTTTTTCTTTTCCACCATGTGTTTCTTTTCGCATGTTTGTGTGTGTGTATTTAGCGCGCCCTCTACACTAGCGTTGTCTCTTTTCTACATACGTACTAAATGACCTGGCCTCAGCGTGGTTTTGGTTTCCAGAATTTTCGCCTTTGTTCTCCATGCGGGTTTTTTTTTCTTTGCACCTTGGTTTAGCAGCTGCGGCATCAGCACACCAGCCATTGTTATCTCTACGACGACGCTTTGGTAGCCATGTGTTGTACGATGAACGTTAGTCATTATTTCAAAATTTCACCGTTTTCGGAGGTGATCAAAACCAGTTTGTGAAAAAACAACGCAAAAAAGGCAAGAGATTATATTTGATTAGTCATTAAAAATCTAATGGAAAAGGCAGAAATTCTTAACAAAGAAAAGGCTACAAATTTGGGAGAAATGAGATTAATCAACTATCAATGTTATATTGCCTTGTAAGTCCGTTAGGTAAACTATTAATATTGAAGTGAATTCTTGAAAATTAATTTAAACTGCCTAAAATCCCAAATTCAATGAAAAATTCAAAACAAAATATTTTAAATGCATAGCTGATCTAATAAATTAGTTTATTTTCAAATTATTTAATTACCTTCAAAAAGAAATAAAACTTTTATTTATTGCTGATTAAATATGGATTAGACAGTGTTTAAAGTGGATTTATGGATCAAAAAATGTTGTCATCGGCAATAATACCCTTTATAGAAGCCTATTGGAAACATTTGTAGCGATTTCATTGATAAAAGGTCTTGCTTTTGTTTAAAAATCAGCTGATTATTAGTCAATACTAAACTGTAAACTTAGAGAATATCCAAAAAATATAAAATAATACAAATGAGATTATTTTTTGTAAAGAAATAAACGGGACCTAAGATCCGTGTAAACACAAATTTAGCTTTTGGCCAGTGTAAATGGGACCTACCAAATGTCAAGATATTAACGGGACTTGAATATGAGGCTCGTGTAAAGCCAATACCAAGATAGATATACATACATCCAGGTTTTTAATTCCACATTCACAGAAGTTCAGTGATTTTTTGGAAGTAGAATAAAGAAAATGACTGATTAACGGGACTGTAATATCAAATTCGTGTAAACACAAATCTAGCTGTATGCCGGTGTAAACGTCACAGACTTTTGTTTCTCACAATTATATTTCCAAAAAAACGTACATAACATAAATCTAATTTCCTTTTTCCCCATTCTGCACACTTCATTCCAGATGTCTAAAGCACCTGCTGTTGGTATTGATTTGGGTACCACCTACTCCTGTGTGGGTGTGTTCCAGCATGGCAAAGTAGAGATCATTGCCAATGACCAGGGTAATCGTACCACACCATCCTATGTTGCCTTCACGGATACGGAACGTTTGATTGGTGATGCCGCCAAGAATCAGGTGGCCATGAACCCAACTCAAACGATTTTCGATGCCAAGCGTTTGATTGGTCGCAAATTCGAGGATTCGGCTGTGCAGTCGGACATGAAGCACTGGCCCTTCGAGGTGGTCAGTGTGGATGGCAAGCCCAAGATTGAGGTTACGTACAAGGATGAGAAGAAGACCTTCTTCCCAGAGGAGATCTCCTCCATGGTGTTGACCAAAATGAAGGAGACCGCCGAGGCGTACCTGGGCAAAACGGTGACGAACGCCGTAATCACTGTGCCAGCCTACTTCAACGATTCGCAGCGTCAGGCGACCAAGGACGCGGGCACCATTGCCGGATTGAATGTGTTGCGTATTATCAACGAGCCCACCGCGGCGGCCATTGCCTATGGCCTGGACAAGAAGGCTGTGGGTGAGCGCAACGTGTTGATCTTCGATCTGGGCGGTGGCACTTTCGATGTGTCCATTCTGTCGATTGATGACGGCATCTTCGAGGTCAAATCGACGGCCGGTGATACTCACTTGGGTGGTGAGGATTTCGATAACCGTCTGGTGACGCACTTTGTGCAGGAATTCAAGCGCAAGCACAAGAAGGATCTGACCACCAACAAGCGTGCCCTGCGTCGTCTGCGCACCGCCTGCGAGCGCGCAAAGCGTACCCTGTCCAGCTCCACCCAGGCCAGCATTGAGATTGATTCTCTGTTCGAGGGCACCGACTTCTACACCTCGATTACCCGTGCTCGTTTCGAGGAGCTGAACGCCGATCTGTTCCGCAGCACCATGGACCCCGTGGAGAAGGCTCTGCGCGACGCCAAGCTGGACAAGTCGGCCATTCATGATATTGTCCTGGTTGGTGGCTCCACCCGTATCCCCAAGGTGCAGCGTCTGTTGCAGGATCTGTTCAACGGCAAGGAGCTGAACAAGTCGATCAACCCCGATGAGGCTGTTGCCTATGGTGCCGCCGTCCAGGCTGCCATTCTGCACGGTGATAAGTCGCAGGAGGTGCAGGATCTCCTGCTGCTCGACGTGACGCCCCTGTCGCTGGGTATCGAGACTGCCGGCGGAGTGATGAGTGTGCTGATCAAGCGCAACACCACCATTCCCACCAAGCAGACGCAGACCTTCACCACCTACTCTGACAACCAGCCTGGTGTGTTGATTCAGGTCTATGAGGGCGAGCGCGCCATGACCAAGGACAACAATCTCTTGGGCAAATTCGAGCTGTCGGGCATTCCCCCCGCACCCCGCGGTGTGCCCCAGATTGAGGTCACCTTCGACATTGATGCCAACGGCATTTTGAATGTCACCGCCCTGGAGCGTTCCACCAACAAGGAGAACAAGATCACCATCACCAACGATAAGGGTCGTCTGTCCAAGGAGGATATCGAGCGCATGGTCAATGAAGCCGAGAAGTACCGCAACGAGGATGAGAAGCAAAAGGAGACTATTGCCGCCAAGAACGGTCTGGAATCGTACTGCTTCAACATGAAGGCCACCCTCGACGAGGATAACCTGAAGACCAAGATCGCGGACTCGGATCGCACTACCATCCTGGATAAGTGCAATGAGACCATCAAGTGGCTGGATGCCAACCAATTGGCCGACAAGGAAGAGTACGAGCATCGCCAGAAGGAGCTGGAGGGCGTGTGCAACCCCATCATTACCAAGCTCTATCAGAGTGCTGGTGGTGCTCCTGGTGGCATGCCCGGCGGTATGCCTGGCGGTATGCCCGGTGCTGCTGGAGCCCCTGGCGCAGCTGGTGCCGGTGGTGCTGGCCCCACCATCGAGGAGGTCGATTAAGTAACTCGATAAACAAATCACCAAGAACAGTTCTCCAGAAATTTACACTAAAGAAAAACCAACCAACCCAACATTCTCAACTTGGATTCTAAATTAGAAACGACAACTGCGCTTGAGGGATTAAGTAGATTATCTATGTAACCAAACACAACAACAACAACAACTACTGCTCTATCAATAATATATATTATATTATTCTTACAACTTTATCATCGATCGATCATCCAAACACCAACATATTTGCTTGTACTTGAATTGAGTTAATAAAATTTGAGAATTGCAAAAGTAAAAGAAGATACGAATTTTGTAATAAGGGTGGGAATTGCGCAGGCAATTGGAATGCTTATCTTATCCTGAATCAGGTATCATAAAGAAGAAGTGGAGAACTGGATAAAAATACCAACGGTATTTTAATATGCCACGCCAATTTAGCTAATTTATGTTTGAATGGTTTTAGTTGTTCGTGAGCCGAAGTTTGTCTTCACTTCTACTTTTTGGTGAAAAATGAAGGTAAGTCTTGGTGGGAGCAGTTGAAGTGGACCGCAAATGTGGCAGGGGCAGTAAAATCTACCAAATTTAAATGAATAGCTCGAATCAATGTTTCTTCACTGGGACTAGAACAGTCGTCACAGCCACAGGAAAATGTTCGGGGAGTGTTCGAGTTCCGAACAGGTTCGAGGTATTTTAGAGAAGCTTTTAGTTCTGACATTGGTTCAGCCCATGCTTTATCCAATATTATTGGAAAAAATCAACTATTTTGTGTAATAGTTACACTCAGCCACACTAGTCGAGTCCAAAAACAAATGAGATCTTATGATGGTAGTCTAAAATCCTTAACTGGGTTTTGTGTTTTTTTTTATTCAACTGCAATTTGAAATTTCTACCTTCTGATGTGATTTGAGAACTCAAGATTTCGCAACATATTTATAATTGTATGGTTAAAATCTGAGACGAAGTTGAAGGGGTTATTCTCCATGTCGAAGCTGCTTTTTCGACATTTAAAAAAAAATCTTATTCAAAAACGCAAAGAGTTTTTCCAATTCTGTTTTTGTTTTATTCTGTTACAAACAGATTCGAAAAGTTCTCGACCGTCAAAGTGGGGGGAGTCCCGTATATTTTGAGAAATTGCCTTTGTAGAAAGCACGTGAAATAAATTAATAAAATTTTGACTAAGATTTCATTTCAGTGTTTCTATCATAAAAGTTATTAATAATCATCACAATGGGACGAGGAAAGCTCTGAGCTGCGGAGAAGCGCGATCTTATCAAAAACTTGATTTTGGACAGAAAAACTTACGGAGAAGTTGGCCATTTGGTAGGATGCTCCAATAACAGAATTGAAAACGTGTTAAACTATGAAGAAAAGATTGAAACACGCGAAGGGAAGCGATCTATGATCCCTTTTTAAATCAAAAGACTGATTCGTCAGAGCAAGAAGGATCTCTTAAAGCCTGCTACCCAGCTTAAAAAAGAGCTAATAATAATTACGATGGACCAAAAAGTTCGCACATATCCAAGGCAACATAACCTAAAAGCCTGCAGCCCAAGAAAGGTCCCACTTTAAAACGCGACACACTTTACTAAGCGCATGAAGTCTGCCAGGGATCATGCAAATTGGACATCCCAGCAATGGAGGAATATTCTATGGTCAGATGAGTCCAATGTGGTACTTGGAAGTGCTAGTATTTACTAATTTTGGAACACTTCTTTTTTGTATCCTATCAGACTCTTAAAGTCGAGGCTAAGTATATAAGTATCGGCCCAAGTAAAATAATGTAAAATTAATCTCTGTAAATCAACCAATTTATTAAATTTGTTCTCGCTTCAAGTCCCAAGGGGACCTTCAGACACTTAGTCAGAATTTTCCACCTTACACAAAAACCTCTTGGGCTCAACTTAAGCTCGACTGACACTCTTCTGTTAGTTTAAAATGAAATCTTAGGGCTGTATTTAGATTTTCCTATTTGTGCAAATCAGGGCTCAATACCGGAACCAGAACCGGAACCGTTAACCGAAATAAACCGTTTCAAATCGCGTACCGGAACCGGAACCTGAACCGATACAAAATTTTTTTTAAGAACCGAATACCGTTTACCGTTATTATTGGAACCGATAAAACCGGAACGAAACCGAAACTTTGGTACCGGTACGGTTCCGGTTTTTTTTTATACGCTGTACCTAATTATGTTAGGAGTGTGCAAAATTATGTAACTGAGAGGAATCATTTCCGACCTTATAAAGTTCTTGATCTTATGTATGTAGACAAAAAAACAAAAGATTGAACAGTCCAAAATATTGCAAAGTTTGGAAATGGTAATGACGGGTAAACAGAAGGTGTAGATCAAACAATTAAACACAAAAAAACCATGAAACAACTAAAATAAATGCGAAATTTGTTAGATTTTCTTATTCCCAAAATTTTTATGAAGATTTGATAGACTGCAATAGTAGAGGGTAAAAATATGTGGTGTAGACCGAACTGTCTCAAAAATAGGAAATTTACAAAATTACATGAGTTCAGAAAAGTATAAATTTGCAAAAATTCTTATATGAGTTAATGCGACGTGTTAATCAAACGGACCAAAAAATCGCAAAATTTGCAAAATTTTATAACGATTTTGATTCTTATGAAGACGGGTAAATAAACGGATGGTGAATTTTGCTAGATAAAGATTTAATAGATGGTAATTGTAAGGTATGCTTCACTCCATCGCTTTGTGAGCGGCGTAGCAACGCACGTCGGGTACATATTTATTAGAATTTTTTTTTCAGTATTAAAAATAAGTAGTACTTATATCGGTGAGTACCGGTACGTACCGGTATACCGAAATAAAAATCCGGGTACCGGAACCGAAAACGGAAACCGAAATTAATTGAAAACCGATAAAGAACCTTTAACCGAAACATTCATTTCGGGACGTACCGGTACGGGAACCGGAACCGAAATTCGTTTCGGGATTAAGCCCTGGTGCAAATACTTGTGAACAGACCGAGCTTGCTTTACTCATGCTCCAAATAAGCAAGGCCAATTCAGAAAATGCATGAGAAATAAGATAAGGTCCCAAAAACCTGAGCCCAACCGGTCAGTTTTGTACCCAGAATTGTAAGACTCTTGAATGTACAATATGGGGGCGTTATATGCTTTGCAGCACCTCATACAAAATGTTTATTCTCTTCTAAAAATCTTAAGCCATGCGGCACATAATTATACATATGTGCTGCTCAAATGAGTCTCTGTTTTTGCTCACATGTAAGTACTTGGTAATTTAGTGAACAATTGGGTACCCAAGTACATAAATATTGCATAATTCGAGTGCTGGTGCTGGCATTGTCTCAGCTTAACACGTCGCCTTAACGTAGTCACGCACCTTTGTTTCTGTACTCCTGTATAGTTGACTGATTTCGATTCCTCTTCCTAATATTTGGCTAATATCGTGCGCTTATCTACAATTTATCTCAACATGATGACAGCCTGTTAAATGAGATCCAATTTCGTAAGTGTGCTGAGGAAAACAGGCGATCCATATTAAGTCCAAATGCAAGTACACTCGACGAAATGATAAGCCAAAATCGCCTGTTGATTTTATTTTCTTTTGAATTTTGTGTATGTGCTTTGAAAATTCATTCCAGAAAAATACAGCCCCATCAGTCATCTGGTCTAACAGACAGGGGTTATAAACTTGCCAGTTTTTTATACCAGTTATCTCACATGATACAATGAAAACAAGGTAGTGCAAACAAATGCTCCAGATCAGCATGAAGTTGCGACGGAATTTGACAATTGAGTGTAGGATTGGGAATTTGAATATTTAATTTTATTTTTAATACAAATTGTTTGCTTAAATTTATTTTCTTTTTTTTTGCGTTTCGTGCCTTGCTGACAAATTAAGGAAAACAATGAACTATTCTTAGTTCAAACCATTTGGAATTTTACAATTTAAAAGCTCCTCCGAAAGCAAGTTGGCCGGGTCGCTAAAAATGTGTTTAGTGGATCTGTTATTAATATATAGTTGGGCATAAAGGAAAAAAGTAAATGGTCGACAAAGTTTAATAACATAAGACTACCAAAACTTTGAGGGATTATTCTGATAAAAGGGAAGTTCTTATGGCTAAAATAAAATGGCCCAAATTATCATACATATAAAACACAGGAGTCCCTGGGAAAAAATGTCTAATGAAAGAGGCTGTACCATTAATTCTTCTGAAAATAATTTTTGCCTTTGGCTGCATTCAGAACCTTTCCACATTGGACTAGTAAAAAATTGGATGACCACGATGGTGAAAAATATGAGAGTGGAGTGTTGAAAAACATTATTACAGCTATTCAATCAAATAATGCTCTAAAACTTATCTTTGCCGACCTAATAATATAGGCTCAGCCAGGATGTTTTGAGAACTTTGTTGGTTTATTAAAAGTTCGTGGTGCCTGCCTGACTATCTTGACCAACAAGAGGTCAAGTATATACTTCGATCTAGCTAGTTAGGACACATTACTGGCATGATGTCAACTAAAGAAATATTACATTTGTTCTTCAAACTGGCTCACTGTATCATATCAAAATCCAGTAGAAGTGAATTAACCAATTACTTAGATGTTTATACTGTAGCTCACAAAACTACCCTCGCTACATAAACAATGTGTTAGAACCAGAAGAGAATTTAAAGAACAGATTCTACTTAAAATGATTCGCATTTTCCATAGCACATTTTTTGGAGCTTACATTGTAAGTTCATTTTGTCCTCAATCTAAGAAAGTTTGTACTTAATGTAATCTTTTTGATCTTTTTTTAAAGCTCATCGTTTTGCTGTAATTACTATATGTTCTTGATTCAAGAAGGTTTCTAGTTATTTTAATAATATTAAAAGTTGTTTCTCCATTTTAGAATGTTTCGTACTTAATTGTAGAAAGTTCAAGATCGAAACATACTTTAAATTTTAAGTTAAAAGCTGAATAAATTCAATCCTGATCAATCTAGAACTCCGCACCTGCAGCTGGGATAATTTATATAAAGTTTTTAAATGATTTGCATTCGGACATTTCATTTTACGTTGAACAATGTTAGATTTTATTCATTTACTAATACTCAGCAATAGATGGCGCCACTACCTACCTGCAGTAATGTCAAGTTCACAGAGTTTAATAATAGGTAATTTTGGCGTAAACAAACTCCGTTTCAGCATTTCTTATACTATTCTTTTTTTTTAATAATATTACTTTCACTCTGAGCAACTCTTAAGTGGTTTTTCAAACTAACCATTCCATTTCTCTCAGTGTAACTGCATGGCAACGGGCACTTCGAGCCCTAAAACAAACCATTGCCTCAGATTGTCGCTTGTGTTCCGAACCATGACCAGTCTCAATGTGTCGACAAACAATGCGTGTTAAAACTCTCATGAAGTTCAAGCCAAGTCAAAACTCTGTTGACTGCTGCTGCTCATCAGTTGCGTGCAAAATTTCTCCAAACCAGTTTTATTTTTCTTCACAAAACTCAAAGAGCCGAAAAAGTCGAATGGTGGACATGAAAACCGCTGGCTCGTTTCTGGCTTTGGCTCAGTATACGCTTGGTAACGGCGGACAGAGCACGAAAGACAAGAAAAAAAAGTGACAACTGAGTGTGGTTAGTGATGTTTCTGTTTTAATTGATGGGAGACGAGTGAAAGGCCTTCTTTTCGCTGTCTATGACCCACTTTCGATTAAGGAACCATCAGCAAAAGTGACAACTTTGTACATGTGCTTCACTTAGAACCTTTTTCCACCCACAAATTGGGAAACTATTTTACCTAAAAAGAACTTTCTAATCGTGCTTTCGGTTTAAATTTTGGTGCTAAATGAACTTTGCCTGTGCGTCATTTTTAGTGTGGAATATTTTGTGAGTAAAATCTCGAGTTTCTCCCACTAAGTTGCCTAAATTCTGGACATGGGTGAAAGTACAACAACACAAGACCATTTGTGATTTCTCATTTCAAAATATTTGTTTTTCGTTTTCATAATTGTTATGGTCTTTAAACACACACACTAAGAGTCCCACAAAATTTGCATTATTTTAAATTATTTACAAAGTAGTTTTTTTGTTCATCCGCGAGTTTCTTTTTTTTCTCAGAAACGTCTGTGTGTTTGCATGAACATATTGTGCAAAGTTTCTTAAGAGCAGAATTCCGGTTTCCAGTTTTTCGGATGTGGACTTAAAAACAGGATCACACATTCGGCACAAAAACAACATTAAGGCCTGTGTTTTATTGCAAAAAGCCAAATCGATGGCTTCCATTTAGCACATCCGACTGGTTCTCAATTTCAGCGCTTAAAAATTATAACCAGTTTATTTGTTTATTGATTTTGTACATTTAAAAATAAAAAGAGGCCGAAATTGATTCATCATGAAGTTCACTTTTGCGAAGGGACAACATTTCCGCATCGATTGAATGACAAACTTGAGATTCTAAATTATTTACAAAGTACTGTCAATGCTAACAATTTTGGGAGTTGTCTTAGTAATTGGCTAATCAATTAATTATGTGAGTTTTGACATTTGTAGTATGCAAGCAGCATTGATATTCTGAAATAATCATCTTGAAAATTTTGCCCATATATATCACTAGCACATAACCCGTCGCGCTTCGCTGCGCCTTTAACAGTATAGAACCAATATCAGACCGTGGTCGGATTTTCCATCATTGGGAAATCACACTTAAAATAATTGCGAATTTTATCCGTACAAACAGAATCTCAAGTCAATCGGATGAAAAGTAGTTATTTTCCATGTAGAATTTTCCTGGAATTTCGCGCCTGGGGCGGAATTTCCGTCATTGGAAAATTATGCTTCAAATTAATTCGTATTCTATCGTTTAAGCCAATCGGATGAATAAAAGTTTTCTTGCATGCAGAATTTTCTGCGCATTTTCACTCGCGGGGATCAGATTTTCCGACATTTTTCTATTTCATCAATTGAATCCGAGCTTCAAGCCAATCGGATGATAAATAGTTTTCTTCTCGCAGAATTTGCCGGAAATTTTACGGCAGTCGGGTAAAATTTTCCGACTTTGAAAAGACGCTTTTTAAATTAATTCATATTACATCTTTACAAACCGATTTTTAAGCCAACCGGGGGCGGTTTTTTTGGTAAGAAAAATCCCATTTTAAATCATATCGTAGTCTGTCCTTACAAACCGAGTTTCACGGAAATCGGATGGAAAATACTTTTTTATGCAGAATTTTCCGACCTTTGGATAAAATTTTCCAACATCAGAAAATCACATTTCAAACTATTTCGTATTCCATCCTTACAAACCGAGGTTAAAGCCAATCGGAAGAAAAATAGTTTTTGAGTGCAGAATTTTTCGTCCATTTTCCTCGTGGGCTCCGTCTTAGTACGCACCTTCTCCACTAACAGAACTCCTCTCCAAATTACAGCCCTTTATCTCTTGCCGTTTAGGCTGTGCGATGATTGCCATTGAGTTAGTGAATCAGTCAGTGTATCAGTCAGTCAGCCAGTCAGTACACTCTCTTTTTATAGATATAGAGCGAGGCCAAAAAGTGAGAGAGTATTGATGTCGATTCGAACTCTTGCGAGCGCATGACGGCTTTCTGCTCTTTTGGTCTCAGCTTCGGCAAACGTTCGGGTCGTGTACGTGTGAATAACGAAATGTTTTCGCCCCCCTGGGAGGAACCAAGTATCGCTAGAATAGGGATATTAAAATTCCATTCAAACAATTAAGCATTTATTTGAGAATCTTTATCTTTATAATAGATTACAAAAGAAATATGCCTTGCGGACTGAGCGCTTCATAATTATAAGTGGTCTGCCACCGAATTGAAAAAGGACAAAGTGGCGCGAGGGTAGAGAGTCAGCCGCCCATGTCAGCAGCTGTGGGTTCGAATCATGGCCTGACGCAAGCGAAGATTTTTTTTTGTTTTTTTTTGTTTTCAAATTGTATTTTTATTGTATTTTTAAACAAATATAATTTTTTGTTATTTTTGATATCAAGAAAACACACATCTAGTAAATATTTTCAGCACTTAAACGTTTTTTTCGTTTTGGAGAGCAATGGGAGCTGCGTTGAGGAAATGCTTTCTTAGTACAACGTCCGATCACTATAGGAAGTTATTGTGAAATTTTGAAGTTTCTAGCTATTACGGTTTAGCTTCAAGTGTGATGATCAGGTAAAATATCTTATCACTATATGATTATAGATAGCTTTTATTTGGTTTACAAAGAAAGATTACAGAATGGGTAACAAAAAAATAACAATTTTTCTCACAGTCAATAATTGATTAGGAAGCAATACAAAATTCGGGATTTTATTGCTTATAAGGAATGGTCTAGTAGGTACTAGAATAGATGCTCTTCTATAATTGCTCTTTTATGTTCAGTTTGAACACTTTTCCACATAAGCCATATGGCTGATTTTTGGTAGGACCAGAAGACGAACTAAATATTTCGTATATCTGCCTTTTTAAAGGAATATATATTCTATACTTGCTGTATTGGAGCGCATTGCTAAGCCACATTAAGTATTTCAAACCAGGGAATCAAAACGAATAGTATTTCGGTTCCGGTTCCGGTTCCGAAACTAATGTTTCTGTAAAAGGTTCTGTTTTGGTTCTGATATTATTTCGGAATTCGGTTCCGTACCTAAGTTCTAAGTTTTCTTGCCCTTCCCAAAGGCAAATGTGAAAACTTTGTCTAGTTTTCATACTCGTTGTCTTTATTTTTATCAAGATAAATTATGATTTTTGATTCCATTTAATTTTTTTATCTCCCGAAACTGGACCCGAACCTCTCCTTTCTCTTCCTTCCTTCCCTTCTGTTTGAAAAAAGTTCGGCTCATCTTATCTTTTCATCTTATCTTTTGCCAGTTTTTTCAGAGCTTCTTAAATTCTGAAAAAAATTTTCGTTGAAAAATTATTATATAGTGCTGAATCGGAGCATTATCATTTCAAAATAATATTCAAACTGCATATAAGAAGGTGCGGCATGCTATTGATTTTGAAGTCCAAGCACATCTGTAAGCCCTGGAACTGAATGATTACTATAATGAATGAGGTCGATTCATGTATTCATAAGCTTTTGTGATAGCTTCTTTAGCTGAAAGCTTCCCTACTAATAATATGTTTAATTTTTTTATTAAAAAATATCTCAACGATATCAGAATTCATTCAACTAAGCTTCGAACCATAACCTTAGGTTTGATAAGTAAAGAAACCGGTTTTGACCCCGGGACCGAACCTTTTTCAGAATTTCAGAGTCTTGCCTCCTTGGTCAAAGCTTTTTGTTCAAAGATTATCATGACATTGTAATGAAGATCTAAGAATAGAGAATGCAACATTTTTAAAGAGACTGGTTTCGCATTTTTCTCTATTACAATAAAAATTTTCCCCCAAAACTAAGTGTCAGCTTTGCAGTTTAGTTGTTGCTCAGAACCGAAACTGTACCGGCAAAACGTTTAGGTTCTTTTCGATTCCCAGAATATTGGTTCTCGGATACCGGTATACGAAAAATTTCAAAAATCGGTTCCGGGTCTGGTTCCAAATTTTAATCGGTTCTTTTCGGTATACGGTTCCCTGTGTCAAACACTAAACGAAGAAGTGAAGCTTACATTACAATTGAAATCTTTCAAAGTACCATGATACTCTAAACTCAATTTAAAATTTTCAAAATTTCGCAGTTATGTGGACCTTTCGATCTTAAAGCTGATTGAGTAATTTAAAAGCTTTCTATCTTTACCATTCGTCTTTTTCCCGTATTCATTACAAACACAAGTCGTTATAAAATTTTTATAATTTCCCGATTTCTTGAACTAGATTCAATCCGAATAAGGATTGCATTATTTTTATTTCTTAACGACCTTTTTGATTTCACAAGTTTACAAATAATTCATTATTTTCTAATCCTCAGTTTGATGTCATTCCTTATGAAAAATCAAGCGCTGAATCCGAATCTGGAGTTATCTTCGATTTCGAGATTTTTAAAAAAGGATTTCTCACCTAATTACAAATATCTCAATTATAAAACAAGTTAGAGTGTTGCGGTCGAGTGCCCCGACAGCAAAATACCCTGTCCCAATCGACGCGTTGATACAGACAGACGGACATGGCTAAATCGACTCGGCTGTTGATGCCGATCAAGAATATATATATTTTATGTGGTCGGAAATGCTTCCTTCTCCCTGTTACATACATTTGCACAACTTCATGATCCCCTTGTTCCCATTTTTAATAGGAACAGGGTATAATAACGTATGAACAAGTTATTCAGCAGCGACCACCAAATTTTCATTACAAATGGAAACTTCAGTCCCTCGTAATTTATTAGCTATCATGGTTTAGGCTGTGAATTGTTGATCAATTCAATCAATTTAGTTTTTCTTACTTTTTATAATTTGCTGTGTTGTAGTGGGTCTGCGACTACTGCGTTGCATGCGTGGTGTTAATTCTAGGCTTATTCAAGTCTAAGAATTCCTTATTACATGAAAAGTGGTTATATCACAGCTTTGACTAGTGACTTATGTGACTTATCTTCAAGAAACTTATCCACACCTTTGCAATAGCAAAGTTGCATTTATTTCATATATAAGGAGAGAATATAATGGTTAATGGATTAAATCAAATCGTCCGTTACAACAGTTGATTTACCAATGTCAGTGACATATTTTTAATTTAATTAAATTTGCTGCATGCTCCATAATTATGCGATTAATTTTTACATAAGTTGAAAGCGACTTTCACTGTAATTACGCGACAATGGCACACATCATTTGTACACACACATTTGCATTTGTTTAGGTATCTATGCATTTGCTTAATTAGGCCTTTTAGAGAACTCCAGACTGTTAGTACCTAAACCAGACATTGAAAGTGAGCATATAAGTTTTTCAATTTTAAATTGCATAATCGTATTCTTGTTTATGTACTTAATATGTACGCTTGTGTTCAAATGGACATCGATTTCCTATTTGGAAAACAATTTGCCTAGCCAACAAACACGAACACAATCAAATTTAATTAAAATTCCGTGCAGCTCTTGATTGGCCAAAAAGGTTGAGCCAAAAGTTGAGGCTTTAATTAATTCACTTTTGTTACACACAAATTTTAAGTTACTAGTTGTTTGACAGTAACTTCAACCTTTTCCGGTAAAACAATATTTACTTTGAATTTGAATTCGCAATGCATATAAACACAGTATTTCTTCTAACTTCTAACTCACAATTTCACAAACTGTTACTTAAGTATTTTTTAACTGATTCTGCCCTTAAAATTCCCAACTGGTTCTAATGTTCATGAAATGATGGTCGATGTTTGACCTACACATTTTTGTCATTGGTTAATTCCAAGAATTTGGATTTTTGTAGCCTTTTTTGATTTAATACTGCCTTATAATTTTATGAATCTAAGCCAGGAACAAATTGAACTTATTAATGTTCTATGCTCTTTTATTGTGTAACAGGAATGATTTGGAGTTGAATTAAGAATTTATAAGACTTTATAAGAATATTTTAAAGTTTTTTTTACCAGCTTTCCAATTCTTGTTCTAAGAGCCTATCAGGTCTGTTTCAAGACTATTACAATCTTAACGTATGATAAAAATTTTTTTTAGGGGATTAAAACCGAAACGATTTTCGGTATCGGTTGCGGTGTCTAGCACGGCCGATAGCTTGATTTCGGTTACGGTTATATGACGGAAAACGGACATAGGTTGCTTGTACGTTTCCGATACAGCTAGAAAAGCTTTTAACCCAATATATATGAAAATGTTTTCAAGCTGATCTGTAAAATTGACCAGGCATCAGTTTTAGAGTTTTTCGTAGAAGCACTTACTTTACCTTTATATGAGATAGAAATCAATCATGCTTGGTTACTAGCAGGGTTCGTAAAATAACACACATTTGTTTTTTTCACGCCGTATATTAACACAAAAAAAAATTCAGTCTGTAAAAAATTTTAATTTTCACACGTGTTACTAACAATTTTTTTCAGAAGAAAATAAAAATTTTTTTCATGATATTATCACGAGAATTTTTTTCACGCGTGTTACTAACACGAGTGAAAAAAATTTTTGCTAACATCTGTGAAAAAAAAATCCAGAAAATTTTTCACACAATATTTTTCTCGCGCGTGTGAAAAATTTTCAGAAATTTTTTTTGTTTATTGCAATAGTATTGGTGTGTATGTGAGACGCGTCGGCTAGCCTGTGCTCAGGCCGACTACAAACGGGGGTGGGTAAAAGGCACACACTATTTGTGCGATCGAGTAGATTTGGGTTCATTACGAATTTCGTAATGACCTGCTGCAGCTGTGACCGCAAATATCCAGAATGAAGCAAAACATTCGACCTTTAACTCTGTCAGCAATGGTGACGCATGAGAGGGAATATCCCTTTTTATGAGGGCCATAAAAATTGGCGTACCCAGTTTTCGCAGCTACCTGTTAACCGTCAATGGGTAAGGTAAGAGTTAACCATTTTAATAAGACAAATGCATATTGCAAATGAAATTGATTTTTTGTCTTGCCAAACCTGGTATTTTCATTTAGAGTACATTAAAAAATGGTTTCAAATAATTTGTTTTGAATTTTATTCGCAATTAATACAATTTCTTTTTACTATTACTATTTAATAGTCGAATGTTTGGACTCAATATGGATATTTGCGGTCACAGCTCCATAGTTCTGTGTGGGCAGGTCTTAAACAAATCACGACACACAAGAGTGTGTGCCTTTTACCCACCCCCGTTTGTAGTCGGCCTGAGCAAGGCTAGCCGTGCGTCTCACAACACACCAATACTATTGCAATGAAAAAAATTTCTGAAAATTTTTCACACGCGCGAGAAAAATATTGTGTGAAAAATTTTCTGGATTTTTTTTTCACAGATGTTAGCAAAAATTTTATTCACTCGTGTTAGTAACACGCGTGAAAAAAATTCTCGTGATAATATCATGAAAAAAATTTTTATTTTCTTCTGAAAAAAATTGTTAGTAACACGTGTGAAAATTAAAATTTTTTTTCATTGATGTTAATTATCATGGCAGAAAAATATCTTTTGAGCATTTTACGAACCCTGGTTACTAGCAAGTCTGCAAGCCTGTAATATTTTTACAAAGGTTCGGCTCGGAGGTTCCAACCAGGTGTAAAAGTTCGGTAGGCAGTCCGGTTCCTTTCCTAATCGAAGAATTTGGTTTAAGTCTGGGTTCATAGATTGTTATATAGACTTCTACGTTCATGCATTAATGTACGAGATTTTCTCTCTCCTTTCGTAACTTGTCCTAAGTTTAATGTTCGGTTCATGCACCGGATTGAGGGATACAAAAAATGAGAACCGGATCGGTTCTTGGGATTTCAAATCAACTGTTCAAAGCCAAGTAGATTTAGTTCGTACGCTTTCCTTTCATGAGATCTGTTATTTTTATCTTACTAATGAAAATTTGTCAAAGTTAAGTAAAAAGCTAGGTAAAGCCATTATGAAAACCGACTATGGTTATATAAAAATCGAGAGCGTAAGCTAGCTCCCTACTCAGGAAAGAAATGCCCACCTGATAATAGTCCTGCTATAAAATTTGAGCTTCATTATCAAAATTTCTATTTTGTAGGTAATGCGACTGCAAGCGTCTATTTGGAAGGGAAGCAACGAGTGGTTAAGCCTTTGTATTATCCTGGTGCTGTCTGCAACCACGTGCTTGATTCCAGCCTGTGATGCTCATGGAAGACTCATCGAACCGCCCAGCAGGGCGTCCGCATGGCGTTATGGATTTCAAACACCGCCCGACTACAATGACCATGAGCTCTACTGCGGTGGATTCACCAGACAGTGGAAACGAAATGGTGGCAAGTGCGGAGAATGTGGAGATGCCTGGGATATGCCAGAGCCGCGTCCGCATGAAAACGGTGGACAATGGGGACAGGGTGTAATTGTGCGCAGTTATTTGCCTGGGTCGGATATAACTATACGCGTTGAGCTTACGGCCAGTCACATGGGGTAAGGGAAATGTATCTTTTCGCAACATTCGGTTATTTCCTATACCAAATGCTTTCCCCCAACAGTTATTTCGAGTTTCGCCTGTGTCCTAAGCCTAGCGCTAAGCAATCCTGCTTGGATCAAAATGTTTTACATATACTGAGCGGCTCTCCTGCTCAACCAAATCCCGCCGATTTGGACATACGGTTCTATCCACGAAATGGTAGTCGTATATACGACATTAAGGCACGACTGCCGGGTAACTATATATGATACGCTCGACACAAAAACATATTGAAGCATACTTTGGGCTTTCCAGAATTGACCTGCGATCAGTGCGTGTTGCAATGGCGTTACGTGGCTGGCAATAATTGGGGCATGTGTGACGATGGTAATGGAGCAGTTGGCTGTGGCCCACAGGAAGAGTTTCGTTCATGCTCGGATATTGCACTAACCACAGATGCACGTACTCCCATACGACCTGTACGCCCGTTGCACGTTACAACCCTACGACCCTCAACTAAGTCTTCAACAACGGAGCTGTACTCCGAAGAAATTATGTCGAAGCAGCTGAAGTATTCGCTAATACTGACGCTGGTTATACTCTTATTAGTTTTGTTCTGTGCTGCGGTGGCCTGGTACTTCTACAAATTCAACAATGCCAAGTTCGAGCAATGGAAAGATGTATTTTCGAAACAATTGTGCAAGCGTCACAAAAACAATGGATCTTTGGTAAAGTCAACGCAAAGCAAAATCGCCAATCCGTTTGCATACCTTAGTGGTATGGAGAAGGCTGAGAACAAGCCAACAGAAGCACCACCGATACCACCACCTCGAACAAAGCGAGCAGCGAAAGTAAAGGAAATGTCAGCAGACGAATCAAGTGTAGCCTAAGAAGAACTCCTAAAATGAATGACATATATCAAAGAGAGCATCATTTTTAAAAGAAAGACTTATCTTTTACTATATAATGTACTGAGAATAACCACTATTTTGTTAACCCTCGGGCGAACCCCATTCCAATTAGTATTTCTATGCATTTCTTTACACTTAAGAACAACCACTGCCGTTTTTATATACAAATGGAAACATTTTTGAAGAAAGTGAAGGGAAACCACTTGAAAGGGTACTCGTAATACATACACATCTCTGCTTTTTTTCTTACATTTAGAATTGTAAGCTTTTGTGATACAAATATATTTCCAACTTTTACTTGATAGCTTCACTATTTTTCTTTTTTACTTATATATATATATATATAATTAAGTATAGAGTCAATAATGCGGTAAGTTTAAAATATTTCATTAAAAAATTCTTCTTTGAAAGAGATTGATTGATTGATTGACAGATAGTAATTTTCCAATAGCTTTACACTTGCAAAGAAATATTAACTTCCGACCTCATTAGTCCGTCTGTCTCTTTCTACGATAACACAGTACATCAATAAAAAAAACCCATGGAATTATGGTTTAAGGGATCCCTACTACCTCGCGCTATAGAAAATTATCCCAAATTTCAGGCATTAATTAATAACTCAAAAACTAAGCAAGATATTGCGGTTTCAGAGATGGTAAGAGATAGAGGTTTGACATGTATGGAACATAAGCTTCTTATACAGATGAAGTTTATTTTCAATTTTCGCCCCAGAAATGTTATGCATTAGTATTTCTTTACACGCGGTCCTAAGCTCAGTTTAAGCACCCCTGATACGAAATTTTGAAATCGATCAAATAATCTTTCTTTGAGAAACAAAGTGAGTTTCCAATTAAAAAATTAATAAAAATAGTTTATTTTCTGGATTTTGTGGAATCCTTCAACGTGCTCTAATACTAAATACATTAAAAACAAAAATGTTATGTTAAAAATTAAACCACCGCAATTGGCTTATCATCTCGAATGTATTCCTCAAAGCTTTTGTCATCCAGGAGAGCGGGATCAAAATCGTTTATCAACTGGGCCAGAACTGGATTATCCAACATTGTGGTGTGGTTGCCTTCAATGACCTTAAGCGTCACCTTACCAGACGTAATCTGCGACACACAATAATCCTCCTCAATGTCCTGAAGCGAAACCTCTGCCGGACGCACCAGAGTGATGGGAGATTTCAGGTCCTTAATGCTGTCCAAGTCAAAGAGGGACACCATCTTGACACGTCGGAACATGGCATATACCATGGCCTCAGAGTATTCCCTGCTATACGCATTCTGTTTCGCCACAAATTCCATGAACAAAGACATTTTTCCCTGCAAAGTATCAACTTTACGGAACATAAGAGCAGCCGATTCCTTTGACTCTTCGGGGAATATTTGGTTGACAATGCTAGAGAAGAGCAAATCATACAAATCGTTGTCGGAAAAGCCTTCGCCCAAATGTAGGTTAGTCAGACGCTTTAGGAAATGCGGAGCACCATCTATAAGCATGACATGTCCACGGAAACCAGCATTTTCCAGCAAAGCGGCCAGTTGCAGAGTTACAATAGCGCCATACGAGTATCCCACAATATAAAATGGTTCAATCGGCTTAAGAGTCAGTTTCACATGCTATGGGAAGGTTAAAGAGATAATGAGTCAAAAGTTGTGGCAAGCATATACATAGAAATATTCCATATGAAAGTAAAATAAAAGAACTGATTAGATTTGTTGATTCAGTTAAAAAAGTTAAGGTATCAGTTTTTAGAGGGAAATCTTAAGAAGAGGTAATGCTGAATAACTAAGAGGAATTATATAACTAAACGCAGAAAAAAATTAAAAACACCCACTGGGTAGTCATTGTTAAGTTATTGTTTAGTCACTGTATAATAACTAATAAGACACTGTTCAGTCATTGTTAAGTTACTATCACTATATAGTTTCTGTCTAGTCACCGTTCAGTCACTGTTTGTTGTTAAGTCACTCATTAGTAATACTTTATTCAGTGTTCATTCCTTGTTTAGATACTGTGTGATCACTGCTTAGTCACTGTTCAGTTGATGCGTAGACACTGTTTAATCACTGTTCAGTTAGGGTTTAGTCACTGTTCAGTCACTCTCTAGTCCCTGCGAAGTCATTGCTTAGACACTCTTTAGTCACTGTTAACTTACTGTTTAGTCACTGGCAAGTCACTGTACAGTTCCTGTTTATACACTGTTTAATTACTGTTATGTAAGTGTTCAGTCACTGTTTAGTCACTCCTTAGTCACTTTTTAGTCACTGTTCATTTGTTGTGTAGTCAATGTGTAGTCACTGCGCTGTCACTGTTTATTCACTGTTCAGTTCATGCTTGGACACTATTGAGTCACTGATCCCTTCTTTCCATCTGTTTCCCTTCTCTTTCACAGCGTCACGTGATGCTGAAATCAAATTTTACTCCTACTTAAATCTTCCGAACCGAAACTAAAGATGTTTCATATCAAAAAGTACTAAGACTAGATGAATCATCAGAAACTTGTCAGCTTCCGGGGTCGAACCATTAAAAATCGTCCAAAATATGGAAAAGTTCCTGGATTTCTTGAATGGATCCCAAAATCAAAAATTGAAAGTTTACTAAAGCTTTTGTAAATGCCCTTCAAACTATCTATTAAAACTCAAATTATGTAGAACCCTTTATGGATCCGGATGTATTCTTTTGGCAATCGGAATTTAAAACATCGAAATGAAAAATCGAAAACGTTGATAAGCTTGCTTGTACTTACGTCAAACAGTTGTTGCGCAATCTCGCGGATAGTCTCCAGCTTGGCCAATTGATGCAGCTGCAGTACAATGGCTCGGCTCTGTAGTTGGGAGCCAATACGATACCAGGCCTGTCCGGCCGTTCCCTCCAGTCCAGGAATGATTAAATTTGGCTGCACAGTTTGCTTTGAGTTCGCGGCAGCGGTATCAAGCGGCAGCATCACCTGATCGCAATGAGCTTCATCGCCCAAGTTTCTGAGTAGTAAGTCCATGCCAAGTAGCTTACTATCCGAGGCGAAGATCATTTTCACACCATCGGTATTCTCCTTCTCCCTGGCCTCAACATACTCCTGCAGTTTTTGGAACGTAAGCGAACGCAAGTCCTGTGGCGTCAACACCAACTCAAAGTCCCGCTCCAGGGTCTGCTTAATTTCCACCGCCATCAGCGAGTCCATGCCCATCTCGGACAGGGTGGTGCCCAGGGATACCGATTTCAGGTCACGTATACCCATGATATTCATTACCGCATCAATAATACTTTCGTTACCGGAACGACCCGAACGTTTCTCGGCAACCACCATGCTGGACACAATCGGTGCGGGGGCACTGAGCAAATTGTCCAGCTCCTGTAGGCATGAGGAAATCCTTTGCTGCAATGTACCACCGATCTCCATATCGATTTTGTCCTCAGCCATATCGGCTACGAGTCCAACCTCGCCCACAGCGCCCCACTGGATGGCCTTGGCGGGTAAACCATCCCGCTGACGGCACTCAATGATGCGCTCCATAATGGAATTTGCCATGCCGTAGTTGGTCTGACCTGCATTACCTCGACCGCAGGACACACTTGAGAATACCACAAAATGCTCCAGCTTGGGACAGCAAGTGCGTGATAATTCATCCAAATTCTTGGTGGCAATGGCCTTGGGCGAGAAGCTCTCCATGAACTGTTGACCGTTTTGATTGGCAAAAATGCCATCCCTTAGGGATACAGCCAGATTGAAAATGCCACCAATGGGACCCATTTTAGCAGCCTCCTTTAACAGCAGGCGACAACCCTCCTTGGTTGAAATATCCGCAGTGTTGACCACCACCTCGCAGCCGTAAGTCTTCCACAAGCTATAGAGTTGGGTTAAGAAATTGTAAGACTTCAATTGTTAGGGAATTCTAAGGGTCGCAAAAAGGGATGCAAACCGTTCAACTAGGTCAAACAAAACAAAGAAGTACCTTCAATAAATAAGTATTCGCTAAAAACGAACGTTCAACGAGCGGGTAGCAGATTTTGGTTCTTTTCGGGATTCACTCGCTCGTGAACCGAACCATGAATCAGGAAAATAAACTAGAGAATACATAGAAAAAAGGTAATTTGATGATGATCCATTCTATAATTACGGTATCCAGTTAAACGGATTGTAAATAAGATATTAATTATATTCGATTGATCTTAGTTTTTCACACAATGTAAGTGAAAATTGTCCAAAAAAATTGGAAAAAGGATCTGATCTCAAATGTATCTTTACTAAAAGACTTTTGCTTTTAAAAATCGAAATGATTGAATTTGCGTTCGTTTTCGGTAGTTTTCCGATAAATCCGATAAATAATTAAATATACTGCTACCTAACGAGAAGCCTAAGCTAACTTCGTCTTTGTCGAAGATTTTGTACCCTGCCAAATTTTAGTTCTGAAATATCAGAGGTTTAGTACGCTAAACTCTGACTAAAATCAATACAGGTCGCTAGTAATCATATACGTATAAGACAATATAAATAGTCGGTCAAGCTCGACGGTTATATACTCGGTAGCTGCAGTAGTAGCTGAAATGAGATCTGGTGCTGTGCTGGTGTATCTGCTGGTGCTATGAGTATCGTTCATCCGATCTTCGACAAATCGATAAATAATCTTGTTTACTAAATATGCAAACCATTTATCTACAAAAGTAAGGAAGATTTGACGATTTTCGCAATTACAGGGCCGGGAGGTGGAGTGGAAAATTTAGAAAATAAACCCGATCTGCGTGCTAAACTTATGTCCCATACTCGTCGAACTTATATCTCTTGCCATCTTTGAAATCTGTGCGTTAATACAGACGGGCAGACAGAGCACTAGCTACATAACAATAAGAGACTTAATTACAATAATTGGTCGGTACCTAAAATAAAGTCCTACTAAATCGTAACCTCCCAGTTCCCTAGCAATTTGCATCCCTCTTAACTTAAATACATACGCAATCCTATATGACTGATAGTCCTTTGTAATGCCGCGGCTAGAGCTAAGCACCAATTTTCGCGCTCCACGCAAAGCCATCCAATCGGCCAGTTCCATGCCGAAACCGCCCAATCCACCGGGAATGACATAGCTGAGATTCGGCTTAAAGTATATCTGCCGCATCACGCGCACTGGCATCGTTTCCAAGGCCTCGGGTGTCTCGCGCACTTGTATCACCACCTTGCCAATGTGCTTGCCACCGATCAGATGCCTAAAGGCTTGCTCAATTTCATGAGCTGGAAAAGCTGTCACCGGCAATGGCTGTATTATGCCATTGGCAATGTCCGTGTCAATCAGTTTCTTCAAATGCTGTGGTGGAGTAAGAGGCATTAGTGTTATAAAATGTCTTTGTACTTCTCTTTGATAATTACCCAAATATCTTCATCGGCGGCCACCAGCAGATTATCGGCCAATACGGCATGGAAAGCGATCTCTTTCAAGAAGCAACTCATTCCCAGTTTACTGTCATTGACCATATCAAATTTACCAATTTCCAAGAAGTGACCCGATTTACCCAAGCAGCGTACCGAAGCCTGTAGCTTATCCTCTGACAACGAATTCAGCACAAAGTCCACACCTTTACCATCTGTTTCACGCTGTATCATCAACTCAAAGGAAGTATCACGAGAGTTGCCTATGTGGGACTCTGTAAAGTTGACAGAAGTTGGTAAATATATATACTATATATCTCTTTGAATGAAAGAATGAATACAAATGCATTGATAATTATTTTAACGTTAAGCTGTATATAGAATGGACAAGACAAGCCCGTACTGACAATATAAATAGTGAACCGTATGTAAATGGAAACCCGTGTAAATAGTAAGTGATTAACAGCCGAGAAAGACAGTCTTGTACAAAACTAATAAATTTTCAAAACAATCCAATAAAATAAATATTTTTCTCGAACAGCTCTGTTAATGCTCTGTTAATTTAACAGCTATTTCTGTACTTACCTTTGAGTTGCGGGAACATGTCCAACAGAAACTGTTTCTTTTGTGCTGTACTACAGGTGGTAAACACTTCCAAGTTATAGGCCAATGCTACACGAATTGCCGCCAAGCCTATGCCTCCAGATCCAGCATGAATGAGTATACTTTTACCCTTTCTAATATCGGTGGCCATAAAGAAGGCGTAATACACGGTGACATATACCACAGGAACGGTGGCTGCCTCTTTAAGCGACCAGTGATCCGGGACATCCCAAACCAGCTTCGATGGCGCTTCAACGTACGAAGCCACACCACCTTTGACCACCATACTCATAATGCGACGACCAGTTTTGGTATTAATACCCGAATATTCAAATCCCAGCACACAACTTTGATCCATACGGCTCGTGCCGTAGATTTCCACCGCTAGTCGTCCCGTTGCCAGCATAACGTCTCGGAAATTCAGCGATGAATAGGCAATTTTTACCATGCAGTTCTGTGGGTCCAATGGACCTTCAAACCAACGCAATGATGACAAATCTCCACGTTGAATGACATTGCCATAAACATGATCCAATCTGGTTGTCAAGTCATCAGTCGAGGGCAACTGCAAGTGCCTTAGACTACCCCAGGAGCCCTGAAAATGGAATGGTTTAGGATCTCGCAAAAAACTGACAAAGACTGCTGATGATTGAATTGGGAGGGTCATGAAATAGCTACACATTCGACCAGCCTTCTTGGTGGTGTGTGTGTGGGTTTAGTTTTAAAAGACAAATTGACATGAAGCCTGCTAAAATTTCTATGA
Organism: Lordiphosa clarofinis; assembly: GCA_018904275.1. NCBI lineage: Eukaryota > Metazoa > Arthropoda > Insecta > Diptera > Drosophilidae > Lordiphosa > Lordiphosa clarofinis. The sequence continues at coordinate 908,040 of JAEIGQ010000067.1, read as the reverse complement.
TTGATTTTCAAAGAGGTCACTAAAACAGTCACATTCTATCAAAATACTTACATGCCGATAGATATTAAATGCCAATCCAAGAGCCAGCTGTGTACCATAGAACGGATTTGCCAAATCAAATGTGGGTGCAGATTTATCATCAATATAGAAACAAGTGATCAAATTGCCATCTGGCTCTTTGCGCAAACAGTTCACCAATCCTATCAGTCCATTGAAAGCTTCATTGAATGCATACATGACCACCGGTGTCTTGGCGCTAATGGCCGCCTGCACCTGTGCTATCCATTCAAAGTTCATATCCTTGTCGGATACTCTCACCACAGTCGGCTGCAATTGCAGTTTGTTGGATACCTTCTGCAGCATCAGCAAAACATCTGTCTGGTTATCGATGGGGATGACCGAGATCAAGCGGAAATGTTCGGGCAATTTCACACTTGAAATATTGGCGTTAGTCTTCTCCCTAACCAACAGATAGCCGTTTTCGACGAGCACTTTTCGAGCCGTTTCGATGACCTCCTCATTGGCAGCCCCCTGCATACCGCCACTCACCACAAAGTGGCAATTCGATTGAGTGGAAAGTTTTCCGTTTTCAATATGCACGCCGGGAATATCTTCCTCCAGCTTCCGGGCAGTCAGATACATGTAATCTCCTGTTATCACAGGCAAATCTTCAATGGCATCGAGGAATTCACCCAAAACACTATCTCTGCCATCCGTATCTACTTCCACCAGTTTCATTTTCAGCGTAGGAACATTCTCCAGAGCGAGCTGCACGCAGAAACGTGCTGCATTGGCCAAAGAGATTGATGGCGTGGGCAAGTAAGGCAAGAATTCATATTTCTCCAGCACTGGAATACCTGGTGGTCGACGCCTTTGAACAGGACTGGCATGAAGTCCAACCAGTTCAATGCCACCTGCTACAATGCGATCATACTTGTGATCCACATACACATCGAATAAACGGTTCTCGGGATCCATTTGGGTCATTATATTGAAGTGATGTACGCCATATATTCTCAATCTTCGAATTTTGGTAGGCAGCAGCAGAGTGCGCGAGTCGGTGCCCAGGATTTGAATCTGCAGCATAGCATCCATAAATGTTACCCAATTAAAATTCCATTCCACCTGTCCGTATAGACCATCCGAACGGGCGTTGTGTACGGCACGGAAGGCACCGTTGTAGTGATAACCACGTAGTTTCAGTTCTTTGTAAAAATCTTTTTTTGAAATCATGGGAAATTCGGATTCCTTTTGGAAATGATGAACTTCTGGTATGGTGGGACTTTCAATCTCTCGAATAATTCCGGTAACCACCAAGGTTCCCGCTTCGGTTATCTAGAAATAGAAGAAGCGTTCGGGTTATTTCTTTGAATGAGTTTCAGAATTTTAGAACTTCGAAAACTAGATTTTCATAAACTAATTCAGAACTGGAAAGTTATTTAATAGAAAAATACAGGACTTCATACTTGGATTAGAAAAATTTGTTGTCAAGAGTGCGTTAGGAATCAATATTCCTGATGCCAGCAATAAATCTTAGTTCAGTTCAATAGTTAGTTCTTAGTTCCAATCGACTATGAAGATCAAATTGATCGTTCCACTTTTTTTTATTTTTGAATGTATAAAAATTACAGGATTGAAAATGAAGCCAACATTCCTCGAAAACGGTGGTCCAAATCTTTTAATTGTAGAATTTAGAATAATTGGAAAATAACCGCTAATATGTACAAATATATAGATAAGTATTTTAGTGTTAAGTATTTTACGTAAGTGACGATGGTCACACTGTAAATTAAAATGGCAGAGTATAAAATGGACAAACCCATATTGACAATTTTAATAAGGGTGTATATAATCCCGAAAGCACAAAAAAAATTTCATCAGAATCGTTATCCTCTCAGAGTTAAGAAACGGTTCATACACTTGCTCTTCTTGACAAACCCTGATCCAATCTTACAACTTTTGTTTTGTGATCCAAGCTCATAAAATCCTGTAGTCTTACCTCAAAATGTCCAGTTCCATATTGCACCATAACATTCAATTCCACTTCACCATTCAAGGGCATATTGGTGGCTCTCAGGAAGCGTACATCTTCAAACTCCACCGGCACATCCATATAGCTGGGACCGTGGTACATCAGTGAAAATGTCTCCCAAACGTATTGCAAATAACATGTAGCAGGTACCAAAATTTTGCCATCAATCACATGACCACTCATAAACTCTTCATTATCACTGCCCAAATTAACGGGGTATATGCGCTCTCCACTAGATTTGGTCTTCATGTTCTCATACTTTGTCACAAACCAATCCTCGCTGTGATCCCAACGAATCAATGAACTAATGTTTGGAGTTCCGCGCGATACTGGGAAGTTAATGGCGGGATATAGCTTAGCGACTGGTACCATAACGCCGTTCTGGAATAATCTAAAATAAAAATGATCAGTATACTAAGATGATAATGAATATTAACTGTAGGATAAGTACGAGAATTTTATGTAGAGCATTTTTAAGTCCACAAATACTTGGTGTTAGACTGTGTCGTTTTTTTTATGTTCGGAGGTTTCACAGAAAGTTCTAAATCGGATTCTTGTAATCTAGTACCTAAATGTTTTCCTTTTCACTTTACTTACAAAGTCGTTCAAGTTTAGTTCGAATCGCAATCGCGGAACTAAGAACTGTAAACAACTCATGTATTGTACACCAAAAGGAGTTGGTTACCTATGCAGTACAGATGTCAATGGGCTTTCCGTAGTGGGTTGCCTTTCTACAATCATCACTTTAAGCCAGCGATGGCCACGTCAAATCAATCAAAATCAATCATAAAACTTTTAACAGTCTTCAGGTCTTCAGGATACAATAAGATATTTTCATAAAAACAAGACACATACACACCACAATGGAGTCTGGTCGACCGTATAGCTTTTTCATGAATCTTCCGATTCAATCATCAGCAGTCTTTGCCTAACTGCTGCGAGTCGGCAGAGCCCTTCTTATGCGAGCATTGCTATAACCTTTTGGGAATTCCAAGTTGTTGGTAAAATAACCAGAAAATGTCCCCAATCAAGCATTTTGGGGATTCAAAAGCTCATACTTGATGCGCAAATTCTTAATTCAAGTACAAAGTACTTGAGTATACTTACTTGCCCAGCGCTGACATGAAGAACAAAACATTATTTTTGTTGCCTCGATTTGTAAGTGGTATGTGTACACCATTCGCCATAGATCGCTTCAGAATTGCACCCAACAGACCGTGCGGTGCAATCTCTATGGTCAATGCATTTTTAGGTAGCAAGGCGAAGGTCTCCTCGAAGAGTACACTGCTTAGCAGATTGTTGGTATGATATTCCGCCGAGCATAGCTTAGGTTCGGGATTTTCCCAATCCGTTTTGGGTACACTGGTACTTAGCCACTTGGCACTTCTCGTTTTGGAATTAGGCAGGATGCCTTTCATATAGTCCAACAACGGTGGGCCCAGATGCTCAATATACCTCGAATGGTAAGCAATATTCGAGCAGGGCACTTCCTTTGCAAAGATACCCTTCGATTTCAAATCGGCCACGAATCGAGCCACATCGTCAATGGGCCCGGATATGGTGCAGGAGTCGGGTCCATTGTGACAAGCCACCTCAATGGTCTCTGGCAGCATGTTAATTATGGTTTTAAAGCCAACGCCCACCGCTGCCATGGATCCCTTGATCTTCTCCACATCCAGACTTACCCTACCACGATAATAGGCAGCCAGTATCATTTGCTGCGGAGTCATTCCTCCGTCGGCATACGCACAACCCAGTTCTCCCACAGAGTGACCAATTATATAGTCGGGTTCGAGGCCCAGGGAGCGCAAGACATCTGTTAGACCAATTTGAACGGCCGCAATGCCCACAAATGAGTGCAAAATATTGTCATAAGTCGTAGGATCATTTGAGGTTAGGATATGCATAAGATCGAGCCCCTTTGGCAACAAAGTCTGATGACAAATTTCAATGGACTGGCGGAATCTGGGTATGATCATTAGAGATGCACCCATCTCACTCCACTGGGAGCCCATGCCGCTGTACACCCACACAAAGGGTCGCTGCAGGCCTGTATAATGCTGCACATCTCTGACCAGAGCTTTGGCTGGTTCTTCGCCCTGTTTGGCGAAGATGGCATAACCACGAAACACCAGACCGGAAACGTCCTCCTCTTGTATGTTTTGCAGCAAACCAATAAACTCGGCATCCAGAGGCTTCTTCTCTATGGCATCGAACACCACGTTGGCGGACTCCTCGGTACGACCTGCCCAAGTCACAATACGTGGCACATCATCTTCGGGCAAACCGAAATCGGTTTTTGACTTTGGAAAGGCTTTCAAAATTGCATGAGCATTGGCACCTCCAAATCCGAACGAATTAATGCCTATATATGGCTTGGGAAGTGGCGTGACGTCTTTAACTACTATCAAACGACCCTCAGCCAAAGGTGCTATAATGGCCTTAACTTCGGTGAAGTTAATATTGGGTGGTATCAGGCCGGTTTCGAAGGTGAAGCAAGCCTTGATCAGGGAGCAAATACCCGAAGCAGCCTCCGAATGCCCCACATTGGACTTTACTGAGCCCACCAAAAGCGGCTCCTCTCTCTGGCTACATAACACATTGTCTATGGCTTTACACTCCTCTGGATCTCCCACAACTGTGCCCGTACTGTGAGCCTCCAAGAAACCCAAATCATTTGGAGTTAAGTCAGTTTCCTTGTAAAATTCTTCCAGTAGTTTTTCCTGCACTTTACCCGACGGATAGGTAATGCCCTCTGGCTTATAGCCATCGCAATTGGTCTTGGAGTAGACAACACTGGCGTAAACGCGTTTCGCATCGCGTTTACGTTGTAGGAACATACAGTTTATGGTCTCCGCACGGGTATAGCCACTGGCATTCTTGTCAAAAGGACGACAAAAACCGTCCGGTGCCAATACGCCAAGTCTGAAAGAAGATAACGTTAAAGAACCTTAAAACTTATAAACTTATCAATTTGTTAGTGAGTGAACAAAACAAGTTTAGATGTTCCTCTAAGCAAAGACAACGAATTTCCTTGAAAAACAAACATTTTTTTTTTACTAAGACCAATTTCCCGACCGATGGTTCCTATGGCAGCTATAAGTTATAGCCATCCGATATTGACCGAAATTTGCAAACCAGTTCGAAAGCATATATAATTAGCATTGGCCGAGTTCGGGGACGGTCACATTAAAAACAAAAAAGTTTATCTCTCTGAGACCCATTTTTCGACCGATAGTTCCTATGACAGCTATAAGATATCCGATCCGGTCGGTTCCGACATATTAGCAGCGTGCAGTATAAAGAAATGCTCAGATAATGCTCAGTCGGCTCAGCTCGTCGTAAACATAGGTTATAGGGTCGGAAAAGAAATATTTCTATGCGTTGCAAACTTCTGGGCAAAATTATAATACCCTTTGCAATTGAGTGGGCGATTTTTCATGGAATCCTCCATAAATAGATTCTTGATTTCGAATTTGACTAATTTTGGCCTTTCAAATTATTTTACTTTGTACCAAAGGTACATAGAGAATATTAAGTTTGTGCAAAAATATGTAACAGGGAGCATCAACAGCCGAGTCGATATAGCCATGTCCAAACACTTATAGGGAATCGTTTTTTAATGGTGTTCGAATTAGTGTTCAACTCATTATTGTTCACTCACTAAACGAGCTTAAAAAATTTTACCACTTACCTGGCAAACTGTAGAGTTACAAATGGATGCAGTAGCAAATTGGAACCGCCTATAATAGCCGCATCAATCTCACCATTTCGTAAAGCACTGAAGGCATTATCCAATGCGTACATGGAACTGGAACAGGCTGTATCCAGTAAAAACGAAGGTCCCTCGAGGCCCAGGGAATACGATATGCGATTAGCCATCATCGCGCGACTACAGCCAGTGATACCAAAACCACCGGATGAGACCTTCTCATAGAACCATGTTTTTTCCGACTCCGAAATGCAAGATCCGACATAAACACCCGTTTTAGTGCCACGCAAGCTTTTTGGATTGATACCCGCATCTATGACTGCCTCATATGCGGTCTCGATTAATATACGCGTCTGAGGATCCATTGTATGCGCCTGCTTAAAGTGCACACCAAAAAATGTGGCATCAAACTTTTCAAGTTCATGAATTTTTCCAGAACGCTTGGGAATTTCCGGATTGAAATGACGCCAACGACGCTCATCGTCATCGACCATATCAATCTAAAACCAATAAGAAAATAATGTTAATGCACGAAAATGAGGCTGAAGGTTATTACGCTATAAGGGAGTTTAAAAAAAATATTTAACCACTCTTGAAAAATATCATTAAATAACTAAAACTAGATCGAATAAGTGAAAATACATCTATTCGTTCTTGGACTTTCTCTTGAAATCGAGCTAAATTCGTCATCAATTTGGGATTAAAAGGCAAGGGGGCTCTGCGGCGCAAATTGGCATGTGCATAGCCGCTTTGTAAACGGGCTGCCCACAGCCTGCATTACTAGTAATAAAGGATGTACGCCAGAGCCGGACTGCCAACGGCTTCCCATTACGAATGCGTACATTATTTTTAAAATTGTAATACAGAATGTTCGCAGTCTGTTTGTTTTCAATTACTATCTCTCTAACGAAAAGCAGCGATTGTATTGCATTACATTCTCGACAGGCGTAATGCAAATTTTCGACAGATCACGTTGAGCTCTGTGCTGCTGGGTAGTGAGGGCAAGACAGCTTTGAGAGAACAGAGTTGGACACGCTCTTACAGAAAGAGAGAGAGCGCATGCGCAGTCACGTTGAATGTTGAACATTTCAGACAATGTTAAAATCAACTTATTTAATAAAAACTGTGCTCCTTCGGGGACATGATCCACGGCCTCGACGTTTTGTATGCGAACAAGACGTCCACTCGGGCAAAATACTAACTGCATACATTCTTTACTATTGTTTCGAAGCGATTTAAAGCTTATGGATGACAGTCGAGTGGGCTAAGCATCCCGTTGTCTGTGTGTATTTCAGTCTTTGAGGTTCCAAGTTGTGTCTATCTCAAAATCAATTACAACTTAGAAAAAATTAGGTAATGACTGATGGTAAGTGGGAGGACCAACAACACGTTGGTCGCGGGTCTGTCGTGTCTCTCCCTCCCACCTCCCTTCCCCCTTCAAATATTTTTTTAAGTCATTAATTTTCATAATTATTCGTTCTTGGTTCAAGTGACGAATTTCTTGGTTCAAGAATGTCGGGATCAAAAATTCACTCTTCGATCAAGACTTTTCAGTGTTACCGTACTTTTAAGAGCGGAAATGTAAAATTTTCTATTTTTTCTCTGCATAAATCTACATATAAGAGTGTGTCTTTACAAGAGAACTACAAAAACTCACTTTTTTCTTGATTTGCCCCGTAGACAAAAAGTCTTTCTCACATTTAATCAATCAACAAAACTCAGCTATGAATATATTCACCTCGACTCAGCTATGAATATATTCACCTCGACCACAATCGCATCAAGCGGTTGAGCTCGACTTTTCTTATATTCACATTTATTTATTAAACAAAACTCAGCGTCGATAGGATTGAAGTAAACTCAACTGCGAACATGTTGAGTATGCAAGTTTGATGCATTGAGCGTAAAGTCAGTTTATTCGAAAAATAGGTGGAATGTTGAATAATGTATGAGCGTTTTGCAATCGAACGAAGCTATTCTCTGTTCCAGACTGACTGATTGAATAAATGGTTTCCTTCTCACCGATCTGAATAAAAATCCGTTTAAAATTTTTTTTAGATCAAAGAAAATGTGAATACTATGCTCCAATTTTAGATTTTTGTTGATGGTCTATTTCGGTCTGATTCAGGTCTGATTTATATCCTAAACGAATGGGTTTCTCCATATCGCGGTATTCTGGCTTTTTAGTACCAACTTTTTGCAGTAGTCCATTACACCATCATAAATAACGATTTAAACGATTTTTAAGATATCCAAGAATTGCCGAAGATTTTGTAAATAAAAATAAGTTGAACTTATGCTCGATGTGTGCTGCTAGGACAAAAGTTCTCATAGAACTCGACGTGATGCTTACAAAAGTCCCTTGTATAAGAACTTAAGAGACTACTATCGGGATTATTTTCTTAGTGCTGTACTGCTTAATACCTTGTTGTAAAGATTGTACTCGTATTCCGATATATTTCGACAATTTGGAAACTTTCCAGCCATTCCAGAAATCACTATGTCATCGCCATCTGTTTCGGGGTGTGATCGCGAGTATTTTTTATTCTTTTTGAATTCCATGTCATTGCTGGCCATTGTTTTCTATTAAAGTCACTTGTGGTTTTAATCCTTTTAATTAGTTTATCAGTTGTAATCCTTTTTTAATCGTATAGAGCACTTCACAATATCACCGATCTCGATTACACCCGAGCACAATAATCCAACAGGTATGGTCTAACCGAATTGCGAATCAAGTAGCAATTAAACCCACAATTTGTACACAAACCGCTTTTATACACACATTTAGCCCGATTACAAATTCCAAAAAAGAAATTAATGGTAAATACTTTGACCACAAACAGTGCGAAGTAATTAAAGCAGATCACTTGTATAAATAGGCAGTTCATTTTAACGTGCAATTACAGTGCAAGGGCTGATGGATGTAAATTTCAAAAAAATGGTCAATTCGCAACCATATCGGATCAGGCGACGAAAATCTTTTGGGTGCTTCAGTTGTTATGCAAGCCGTTTGTTATGAAACCAGACGTAGGGCATAGGAATTTTCTGTTTGAGTTTTAAATTGAGATTAATTCAAATTTAATCAATGTTATTGGGGTAGGTGCAAACGTCATTAGATATACCTAGTGGGTACTTGTATTTGACTGAAGAGTGTGGGTGTAGCATTTCTACTATATTGGTTTCTCAAATACAATTTGTAGCTTTCATAAATGAAAATATAATCTCAAACTGAGCCTGAGGCCTGCCATCGTAATTTGAAGACTTTAAAAGGTATTTTTCAAATAAACTGACTCGATTTCATTCTCTACTAGCTGCACAATAGCAGAGCACAGGTCCGGGAACATTGATACTGAACTGAGCTCGCTGAAAATTGCTACTAACATTAGAGTATTTTAGTATCAAACTCCACATTTCCAACCTACTTACCATATTTCACTCTGATGGCTTGCATAATTTCCAAGATATGTCTTTGAACCGGTTAACTCCTCTTAGGAGTCGACCATCAATCGGTAATATTTATTAATATAGAGGATAGCTTTCTTTGACTCGACCGAAGTTTATATACATACCCTTGCAGTTTGTATACTTAATAAAAATATTGGTGTTAAATGAAATTCATTCCAATATTAGCTGAGTTATTTCCAGAGCTCAACAATAGATGGCGCCACTATTTTTACCATTTATTTGCCAGATAAATGGCGGACTTAAGATATAATTATCCGATTTAAGTCAAACTCCCCAAATTTGTGTGTTAACCTTTAATGTTCTTAGCAGGAAGGTATAATCTCATACACCCACACATGCGCTCGCGCACACTGACGCATACGCTCTAGCTGCCTGAAATAGGCACAGCGCTCTTCCCCACACACAAGCAAAATTGTTTCATGTATAACTTTGGTGGTTTTGCTCGTATCTTTTCTAGATAGATATAAGGCCCAGATAATATAGATAAAGCCACCAGGTTGTAACTTTAATATTGAGGCTCTGACAGTCGATCTGGTTACGGTACTCTCTGAAATTGACGCGCCTATATAGACAGACGGACGGACGAATAGATGGACATGTCTAAATCGACTCGGCTGTTGTTGCTGAGAATATATATACTTTATAGTGTCGAAGATGCTTTCTTCTGGCTGTTCCATACAAATGCGTAGCCACTTAATCGGGTGTGTCCCAGAAATCTCTAGAGGTTTTCGTATAAACGTTAACATTTCATATTAAAGCTGATTAAATTGATATGTTAAGGGCTCAAATATGCCCGTCTACTGGGTAAGGTGACAAAAGTAAAGCGATTTGAAACCGCCTGCTCAAAGCGAAGTAGATTTGAAGCGTACGATTTTCCTTCCACAAATCTCGTGATTTTTGACACTTCGCAAGTAAAGTAGTTCTAGTTTAGTTCGAAGTACAATCGTTTATACGTAAATCTTTAGAGATTTCTAGAACACCCTTTGGCACAGAGTATCATCATTTTTTATATCGATTTTCGATTTCAGCATTCCAATCAATATTCATTAAAAAAGTTTTAGTAAAAATGGGTATATTAGTGCCAGCAGTAAATATTAGATTTAAAAGATCTTATTGAAGAATATCTTAAATAACATGAGAAACCAGGAAGAGAAGCTGAAAAAAGATACATATAAAACCGTTACCCAAAAATTGTTCAATGATGAAAATTTGCTGATTATTTTGATTTGTAAAAGGGGCACACGCTTTTTATTGCTTATTGTACCATAGTTCTAAATTAACCAAAAAATTGTTACATGTCGTTTATACACCTGTATCTGTCACATTTCATCGTAATTTAAACGAACACACCGGCTAGTCCACGTATACATATGGACGTAAGCATTTATTGGAACCGATTCCGTATGCAAATATATTCTTTTAGGCAAGTTCAATTACCGACTTATTTATTTGTATTTGCAGTTCATTAACATTGAAAACATTTAGTTTTGAAGTTCATTAACATTGCAAGCATTAAAGAGTTCTATCGACTATTAGCTATGCTCTATCAAAAGTCTATTGAGTCACTAAAATGTCACTAGGCAACAATATACATACCTACCTAGGCCTTTTGAACCGGTTTTTAGTATAAATGAGTGACAAAAAATTTGAATTGATAGACCTATGAAACTAAACTAAAGCTTTAACAACAAAATCAAATTAAAATTTCATATTCAAACCCCACATTCTTCGGCTTGGCTACAAAGTAACATCTGCTGATTAAATGTATAAGTAGTCGTTTTTTCACATTTGACTTTAGACTAGGCAAGTATATAAAACAATTTATTTTAAGTTCAACGCCTTACCGATAAACCATATATTCCGCAATGACGGTGTATCCGTGTTAACATAAAATCCCTATATATGTAGTCACAATTAGGCTTAAATATTTTTAAGAATTTATTGTTATTATTTACGGCCGATAGAAGCCTTATTTTTGCAATCAATGCACAAGATGCGCATGTTTTTATCAATAGTATGCCTTTCAATACGCAATTATTGTTGGTGGGAGCAGTATCACTTCAAAGTAGCGTACTATTTCTTCGATACATGCTCCTGTATCATGATACTTGAAATTGGCTATCATGATTCTGCATCACTCGAGTTCAGCAGAAGGATCAGTGCGAATTTATACTTGATCAGGGAGCAAGTTGTTCTGCTGAACAAGGCCAATATTATATTATGTTTGTACAAAAATATATAACATAAAAGTCGATATTGCAATGTCCCTATGAACTAACAGATCTCTGAAATGGTAAGAGATACAGGTTTTATATATATTGGACTATTTACTTCTAATACTTTCTGGCAGAGCAAGTTTACGTCATATTTCCCACAGTTGTATAAATAGATGGTTTGTATCTTGTAAGGATAAATGATAATTTATTTATGATATGATCGACATGTTTTAAAGTGTAAAATTTTGATTTCGGTTTTTTTATTTTTGTCGTATGGGGGCGACCACTGTGCATCAGTTTATTTGTGTGACTCTCCCATTTCGTGTGCGGAAAAATATTCCGCAAGCTCTGCCGGGATTTTTCAGCAAGATGTTAAGCGTAAGGTCTCTGATCTCTTAATTTTACCCACTTTTTCAAAATCAAGCAGCAGGCCAAGTTCGATTAGGCCTAGAACAAATCACATTGCAAGTAAATCAAGTTCAAATAAAACCATGTTCAGTGGGAGTGGGAGGAAAAATGAACGAGTCGTCACGCCTGCGCCCCAGTCCTCTGTTCTAACGCAAAGGATCGTGTATCAGCAGGCCAACCCCTGTAAACAATACCTCGCCGTGGTTGTCAGCAACATTGGTACCTTCTGCTTTGGTGCTGCCGTCGGCTGGACGACAACTGCGCATGAATCTGTAATGCAAGGCAAAGCGTACAATTTTGCCATTACCGAGGAGGAATGGAGCTGGGTGTGCTCGTTGCTTACCCTGGGAGCAGCCTGCTGGTGTCTGCCGATGGGTGCCCTACTGAGCTATCAGGGGTGTAGGTACGTCATGCTCGTTCAGCTGGTGCCGTACCTATTCGCCTGGAGCCTGATGATCTTTGCCAAAAGCGTTTATATGATCTACGCCGCACGCTTTCTGTTGGGCATGTGCGGAGGGGGGCTGTCGGTGGCCGTGCCCGTGTATAGCATTGAAATCTCCCAGTTGCATCAGCGCGGCACCACGGGTTGTATATTCCACGGTGCTTGTATCTGTGGCATAGTCTACAGTTTCGTGATGGCCAAGTTTGTCGAGTTGATGGTCGTCAATGTTGTCAATCTTATGCTGCTAGTGCTCGGCCTGTCGCTGCTCCTGATCCCCGAGTCGCCCTATTACTATGCTTTGCGTGGGAATATGAAGCAGGCCGAGATTTCTATGCGATGGCTTCACGGGGAACACTACAATGCCGAGCAAGAGCTCCAACTGCTGCAGCTGGACTCCACGAGGAGTCAAATAACATTTCGCCAGCATCTACGTACCAGGCTAACCCACAAGAAGACGCGACGTAGCGTGTGTCGAGCCTCCAGCCTGTTGATTCTGCAGAAGCTCTGTGGTGCCCTAATCATAGTGTGTTATGCACCGCATATCCTAGGTACCCTTCAGTTGCCCCAGATATCGTTGTGGTTAGTGATCGTGGTCCATGTGATCGGCTTTTTGATTTGCTTCTGCCTGGTCGATAGAATCGGACGTCGACCTCTGCTGGTGGGCTCCTCAATCATAACCTTCTGCAGCGTAATTTATATGGCCATATACTTGGAGTTTAAGTCGGCCACAGAAGGTTCCAAGGTGTTGCCGTATGTAACCTTGTTGTGTTTATGCCTATTTCAGGGAGCCTACTCGGCTGGGATCGGTCCCTTGGCATGGGTACTCAATGTCGAATTAGTTGTTTGTCCAATGAGACCCATTGGTTGCGCCGTCGCAGCCACCCTCAACTGGTTCACAGCCTTCTTGTTAATGAAATGGTACTCGGTTAGCCAAAAGAACTTTGGACCGCCACGGATCTTCTTTCTCTTTGCCATCGCCGCAATGCTCACGTGCATCTTTGTGCTCATCTTTCTACCAGAGACCAAGGGACTGACTTCATATCAGATACAAAGAAAGCTAAAGGGCGTTATGAATCGGGATCCGTTGGCAGCTTTCGAGTCGAGTAGCGATGAATCCATGTGAAGATTCCATTTATATTGTACCGCAATGTTTGAATAAATTGATGTCGTAGAAAATATATAGATTGATATCCGGCCTAACAATATCGGTTACAAGTGACTTTTTAAACGACAGATAGAATGAGGCACCTAGAGCTTGAAGAGCTAAATACCTAGTATTGGCAGGCCATTCACAGTCACAGACTTGATGGACATCCTACTTAGCTCGCAAAACAATTGGAATGCTATATGCACCATGGCTGCTGAGGTACTGAAATCCTTGCGTCGCGCTGAACGACAGCGCAATTCGACTTCAACCCCTAGATAGGAATCTAGTGGAGGCCTTCGTGCCATCTCCCCCTTGTGAAGTAATACTTAGCGGTAGTTCCGCAAGAGGGAAACGAAGAGTAGGGGTGGTTTTAGTGGGTGAGGAATTCCGAGTCCCACACTTTGGCTTTTAATGCTTTCCCCCCTATACAAAAAAAAAAAAAAATAGAGGCAAGCTAACTTCGGCTCGACCGAAGTTTATATACCCTTGGAGCTTGATATATGCCTGACAGTTTGTATGGCAGCTATACTATATAGTGGTCCGATTTCGAAAAATCTTGTGGAAATTATGTAAAATCATTGAAAACTTATAAATACGAGCGTTGGGAGCGATATCTTTGAAGACAAAAAAGTTTTTCTCAATAAGACTTTTTTTCAGACCTAACTTTTGTATGGCAGCTATACTATATAGTTGTCCGATTTTGACAGACGGACAGACGGACGGACAGACGGACATGGCTATATCAACTCAGCTCGTCATGCTGATCAAGAATATATATACTTTATGTGGTCGGAGATGCTTCCTTCTATGCGTTACAAACATCCGGACAATTTTAATATACCCTCTCCAAGTGTATAAAAACCTAGAGCTTGAAAATTTAATCTCGACTTCCAGGATATAAGGGTATAAAAACCTAGAGCTTGAAAATTTAATCTCGACTTCCAGGATATAACTTGAAAACCGCTCATCCGATACTTATCTATTCTTCGGCAAATCGATACATATTACTAATGACTAACTATCTATAGAAGGTACAATCATCCATCTACAAAACTGTGGGAAATATGACATTTTTTCAATCTCTTACCATCTCTGAGATCTTTTTGTTCACACGGACGGACAAGCAGTCGGATATGGCTATATCGACTCTGCTGTTGATGCTGATCAAGAATAAATATACTTTAAAGGGTCCTAAATAATTCCTACTTCCTGTTACATACTTTTGCACAAACTTCATATACCCTATGTACCTTTGGTATAAAGTATAATTAAGAAAATACATGAGAAGAATGGATGTTGACAATGCAGGGAATCCCATCTAATAGAAACATTTTAGCTCACTTATAATCACATATTGTAAACATCACACACAATATTATTGTTTATTTTTCTTCTCCCCGCATCTGTTGTGCTCTTTTGTACATATTTCAATGCTCTTAAAACTCGTTTCCGGAATATCAGCAGCTAATCAGCTTTGGCTTGAGAATTGTTTAAGTCAGTTCAGATTGCGCACTCGATTGAATTTGTTGTCCGGCTAAAAGCGTGTGTTTAATAATAACTGCAAATAAAATAGTATACTATATACATATATCTACTTATGTGTGCCTGACTTAACTCAAGTGCATTATTTTTGCACCCAAAAGATTACAAAATTTATACAAAAATAATGAAATCGAAATATTTTCTATTAAATTTATTCAGCTTTTGCGTGTTTTTAATAAGATTCAGCCCAAGTGAGTAAAGTTCAAAGTGATAATAAAATACATTGTTCAGCAGAAAAAAAATAAATATAAATATACTACATATACCTACATATGTACATATGTATTTGTGTGTAAGAGTGATGCTGAGATGTTACAAACTTGATTTGAGCCGGTTCGTCGTGATCGCTGCAGTTGAATACTAAATACTCAGATGCAATTTGTGTTCTTAAGAGAGTGGAGAAGAGAGATTCAACAATTGTCTCCGAGAGTGAGCTCCGCTCAGGTTTTTATAACAATCATGTTGTCTGTCTAGACAACAACAGAGCCCAAGACCTCGGCGAGTGTTCTCTTCCTCCTTATTTTTATACCAAATTTAAATAAATATATGAATCTAATAAAAAAAAATAGAGGCAAGCTAACTTCGGCTCGACAGAAGTTTACATACCCTTGAGGCATGTTATATATGAGTTTGTTATAGTTTGTTATGGCAGCTATACGATATATTCATCCGATTTTGATCAATCTCTCCAAAAATGTGTTGAAACAGAAAATATTCAAAACTGTAAAGTATAAAGACGCTGCCTTTAAAAAAATAAAGTTTTTATCAGCAGAACTACTATTTCGACCGATCGTATCTATGACACCTATATGCCATTGTCATCTGATTTGGACCAGATAGATCAGTAACAAGTTTGGGAGCGATAGCATTGATAACAAATAAGTTTTTATTACTAAGACTATTTTCCGGTCTATCTTTTAAATGGTAACAATACTATATAGTCATTCGATTTTCAAAGGTCTTTGTGGAATTTTGTGAAAGCATTGAAAACTTATAAATACAAGGTTTGGAGACGTTTTCATGGAAAACAAAGAAGTTTTTCGCACTATCTTCCTATGGCAGCTATATGATTTAGTCATTTGATCCGGCCGGTTCCGACAAATGTCGTCTTAAAGTTCTTTTAATTAGATTAAACCAGCTTAAGAACGCAAACCTAGATCAGAACTGGCTTAAGCAATTTGAAAATAATTATCATAAACCTTAAAGTTAAAGATCCGACTATATGGACTTAATAAATGGTATCGATAAATTTCATGGAAAACAAAGTACAATGTCATGTGCCCAGTAGATCACATCCTTAATTATTCTCATTACTGAAAACTTAGAGTTTTCGGCAAAATGACGGAACCGGTCGAAGTCAAATTGTAGACACAGCACAGATTTGAGCAACGTCTGTTATAGTTTATTCTTAAACATTCCCAATCCAGTACAAGCTGCCTGTGGTAACACGGAATTCGAATGCGACAATGGCAGTTGCATCTCCCAATTTGATGTTTGCAATGGAGTGAAAAACTGTCCAGATGGCTCGGACGAAACGGCCCTCACCTGTGTCTCTCAGCGCCAGCATTGCTCCAAGCCGTATTTCCAATGCAGTTATGGAGCGTGCGTCATCGGAACAGCGGGATGTAATGGTAATAAAGAATGTGCCGATGGTTCGGATGAAACAGTACTCCGATGTGGCACTGAAGACGATATACGCGAATTTGATCGCCGACTGCAGGGCAACTGTCAGTGAGTAGTTCTTGTTCATAAGTTTTGACCCAGTGATTCAAATAATCTTTTCAACTTTTCCAGAGACAACGAGATCAAATGTCCATCCGGCATATGCATCGACAAGAACAAATCATTGTGCGACGGTAAAGATGATTGCGGCGATGGCACCGGCTACGACGAATCGGTGACTTTGTGCGGACACATGGAATGTCCGGGATATTCCTTCAAATGCGGCAGTGGTGGCTGCATATCTGGTACAACGACCTGCAATGGTGAGAACGATTGCTTTGATGGCTCCGACGAGGCACCGTTGCTATGCAACACCACCCAGAGGGTAACAACACCTACTTCCCTCATTGTGCCCTTGGAGCAGCTAGGCTGCGCCCTGCCCTTGGACGACGAACGACCTATTTTAAAGGATCACACAGGGCGACTTCTAAATCCACCCATCATCAGGGGCACCGTACACTTCTCCTGCAAGCCCGGCTATACACTGGAAGGCGATATATCCAGTCATTGCGCCAATCGAAAATGGAGCGTACTGACAGTGCCAAAGTGCGTGAGTGAGTAGAATCAGCGTTATACGCTTTTTAATATAATACAAGTCCCCAGAAGCGGTCTTTAGTACAGTCGACAATTTTAGCCTCTCACGGACAGCAAAAATGTAAATTTTAGTGAATGAAGAACTGGAGCTCGGGTTTTGAATTTTCAAAAACAAAAGTAGAGTTGAAAGGAATTCGAATTAGCTGTGACAAAGAATTTAAGTGTGGCCGGGTGTGGTACTGCGGGTAGTGTGTAGGCGAGGGTTTAATTCAACCTCCGAAGAGTTTTTTTTATACCCGTGGAGAGGGTAAGCGTCTTTACACTTTTCAGTTATGAATATTATTTGTTTGAACACAATTTTGAAAATTTTGAAGATTTTGATCAAAATCGGATGAATATATCGTTAAGCTGCCTTATAACAAACAGGCAGGCATATATCATGCGCCACGGGTAAATAAACTTCGGTCGACCCGAAGGTAGCTTTCCTCTATTTTTATAGCCTTGTCAAAGGCTATTATCAGGCATGGTCTCAATTCCTCTACTTTTTGAAAAGTAAATCGAACGCTATTCGTTTTCGGTTTTGTGCTCTCAATTCCGAATGAAATTGCTTTATTTTTACTTTTTGAACCAGGTAAGAATGACAAGAGAGAAACCAGAATTCATAGCGAAACGTCGAAAATGAGAGAGGCTGACTTTTAGGTTTCACTCTTCGTTTTTGATTATGCGATTTTGAGTCTGCGAACCGAACCTTAGACTTAACAACCGGTTCTAACCCCCGGACCGAACCTTCTGCAAAATTTTAGAGGTTTGCAGCCATGTAATAAAGGGTGACTGGCTAGTTTGTCTCTGTATACGAGAGACTTAATGTAGCCATCGCATGACTGGTCCAAAGCCCTCTCAATTCATCCATAGTTTAGCGTGTCGCGTGGCACCGTTTTGTTGAAACCACATGTCAATTAAGTTCAATTCTTCCATTTTGGGCAAAAAAAAGTCGGTAATCATTGACTGTAACGTTGCGATTTTCATTATTTTTGAAAAAGTACGGCCCAATGATACATTAAACAGTGCATTTTCCAGGATGCATTGGCAGACAACGTCTGGTTGCTCTTCAGACGAAAATTCAGAAAAAGGAGCCAAGGAAAAGCTTTCAATTCTACTTTTTTTGAATACCATTCAGCAAACAAACGACGTTGTAAAGGGCCAATTGGCTTTAGATCTTGGACCAGATGTATTTTGTTCACGGTATGTCCGACTATGGTGCAAAATTTGGTCACAGTATCTTTAATAGCCTGTTCGATTGGTCGACTAAGCAGACCATAAATGGACATTTCTCACAGATCACGAATTTTGATAGTAAAACTCGATGATTTGCAAGCACGGTGAAATAGTAAACCTTACTGAGCATTTTTGGCGTTGCCACATGTTACGAATAACGCGTAAGGAGCCTAAAAATTGTCACTGGAAAACCATATACCAAAAAAACACCATTTTTTTTTTGGAATGACACTATCCAATCAATTGTGAACCAAAGCCCGAACCTTAAGCTTTAGGAAGTGTTCGAGCTTATGAACGAAATCTTAACCCGAATTTTAGGATCTTGCAGACTAGCTACCCACCCGGTCTACACACGAACCGCCGGGTTCGTTATTTTGTTATTGTTTGTTTGCTTTCAGAATATTGCGACTCCAAGGGCCAGTTTGATGGATATTCCACCAAGGTTACATGCACTTATGCCGGACAGCATGTGGACTGTGGTCAGCGTTATCATCGACCGGGTACCGAGGTGAAATTTATTTGCGCCACAGGTTTTCAATCCGTTGTGAAGACCAGCCTGCCGGATATGAAGTGCACAAGGGGTGGTCATTGGGATCGCCAACGCGAACGCTGTGAACAAGAGTGTGGCCAGATTGCCACGCCCACCAAGAGTTTTTCGGCCCATGGTTATGCAGTTAACAACACGGTGGTGCCCTGGCATGTGGGCCTTTATGTCTGGCACAATGAGAAGGACTACAACTTCATTTGTGGCGGTTCCTTGCTAACTCCCGATCTGGTAATCACAGCTGCCCATTGTGTGTTCGATGAGGCTTCCCGACGTGTGTACAGTTTCACCACATTCCGGGTGGTGGCCGCCAAGTTCTATAGGAATTATAAGAGTGAGACTACAGAGGAACGCAGAAGGGATGTGCAGAACATCATTGTGGCAAGGTGGGCACGGCGAAGCAAAGTTGAAGGACAGATCTAACCGTTTCTCTCAATTCCAGTGGCTATCAGGGTAGTTCAGATAATTTTCTAAGCGACCTAGCACTGATCGTGCTCGACGAACCCTTCGAGCTCAGCAATCTGATTCGCCCCATTTGCGTGAAATTCTTCAAGTTTGCTGAGAAGGAGGATATTAACAATGATGTTCAAGGAAAGTTTGCGGGTTGGAACATTGATGATAAGCGGGAGCTCCAGTTTGTGCCGGCCGTGTCGAAAAAGTACTCTCTGTGCCAAAGGAATCTCACGGACATTCGATCCGACAAGTTTTGCATTTTCACCCAAGGCAAATCGCTCGCCTGTCAAGGAGACAGTGGCGGTGGCTTTACCACCGAGCGTGTCTACAGAGAGAACTCCAAGACAGTGTCCCGCCATTTTCTATACGGTGTGATCAGCAATGCACCGAATGCAGATCAGTGCGCCCACAGTCTGACCGTACTGACCAATATCCAATACTTTGAGTCAATGATCACGGATGAAATTGAAAATAGCATAAATCACAGGTCCTGAGGGCAAAAAGAGTGCTTAGTTTATAATGCTTTTCTATATTTAACATAAGAGTCAAATAGAACTAGTCCCATTTGTAAGTATTTGTGTTTTAATCGGGAATTGCAAGGCAAGTAAATACAAGCCGTTATTCAAATTTATGATTTCTTTTTTCCGAAATGGTCTCAAAAAGCTGCTTCTAATAAGCCAAGTGGAGCACGGCTTTTAATAGAGAATAAATGAACTAAAAAAACCGTCTATTTATTCTAAAGAAACATTGGACCGTTTTTATTTGAAGACCGTTAATGGAGAGCGCTATCAGGCCATGACAAAGGATTTTGTAATGCCTTTTCTAACTGCTTACGACATGGACAACTATTGGTTTCAACAGGACGGCGCCAGAGAGCCCGAGTAACGATCGTTTTGTTGCTCGGTCGCCTTTGTTTAACGGCGATTTTGACTGGCCTCCTGATGGACTGACTTAAAAACTCCAGACTACTTCTGTTTTGGTTTCCTGGAAGCTACTCGCTATTCAGAACAATAAAAAAAATTTGAAAAGTAAATGTCCCTTCCTGTATCTAATCAGTATGAAGAGCTTATCTCATCTTATTTACTTTAAAACTCAGCGGTTTTTACTTGACTAATATAAGTTCTTCTAGGGTTAATCCTACAGACCAAACAAAAAAGTGCAGAGGATAATTTAAAACTAATATATCTATTAAATTCTAACATTCAGGGCGGGTGGGCTTGGTTCACTTTTTTGCTCATAACTTGAGAACCGTTCATCCGATCTTTATCGATTCATTTTGCTAATTCCTAACTATCTCTAGAAAAAACAAATTGTCTATCTTCAAAACTGTAGGTATTCTAACGTTTTTTCCAAATTACGGGGCGGTTCTTTTAGTCTCCAGCTAATCTATTAAAATATTATAAATTTGAAATGCCTATTAATAAAATTTGAAAAATTTATGTTTTAACTGAAAACCAAAGTATGTTTGCGCAATCTCGACTGCAGGACAACTGAGATATAACGCTCTTGCATTGTAACATATTCTCATCTCATTTGGAAAGTAGAAGAGATATCAATACGGAATATTTCTGCATCATTAAGTCAAAAATCGTATTTTTTGAGTTATGCCAGTGTTGAAGTAAGTGAGCGATATATTGTAGTTGTTGTGATGTCAGTTTCACAAAGAACATTGCATCGATAGTAGAGAATTTCTACTAACATCAACATTTCATCTGGCAAAATCGTATCGTAAATGCTGAGACAGCCCAGGCCCCCATTCAAGTAAGTTTGACGAAAATCTCCTTCATCAGAAATCCGGCCATTCGTACTATTAATTTCTTATTAAGATCTCAAAATATATCAATTCAGAAATTTTTTCTTTCACTTGAAGAAAATTGATAAATAGCGTTTAAAGCATGGGATTATTTTTTTTTACAATCTTGCTAATGAAAAGCTATCTCCAAACAACTGACCCAACTAAAAAATACTATTGTTAAATATTACCAACCGCTGCAGATTCGGCAAAGAAATGTATAATAAAATTGGCCCCAAGCTATGTAAATACTAACGCAAATTATTAGCGGAGGGAAAATATTAGCGCAAAATTTTTTAAGCCCAATTATTTGCTCATGTGGGACCACCAAATTTGTTTTATGCAAACATTTACAGCTTAAGGCTAACTTTGTTTGCACAATGTACAAATTTTGTTTTTTGACTGTGCAATGTATGCCAAACTTTTAGCTCCCAGCTCTGTAACTGAACATTAACATTAACATTATAATGTTTCTGTTTATTTATTTGCATAAATCTTAATCAAAGATGTCACAGCAATCTCTTCAGATCAAATTGCAACCCAAGACCAATTCTCGGTATCAGAGAAATCTCTTCCGGTTGGTTTCAAAACTCTCGTGTTTTGTTGGGATATTTAGCAAAAGTACCACCCAAACAATTTTTAAAAGAAAATTCATTTTGGAATTGTAAACTACATTATTTTTCTGGATAGGTTGCATCAAATGTATTAAATATTTAATTTGCGTTTCAATCTTTGTTCGCAAAACCAACTTAAGGTTGCCGAATCAATTAAACACGACTTGCCACTAAAACTCAGCTGGCGCCATCTATCTACGGAGGCGCCATCTATGTACGAACAAACGGGCTAAGGGTTGCCAAGTTATGTTTTATTATTGGAAAATCTTACTTAAATTTGAATTATAGTTTAAAAACGCATCATAAAGCAAATTACACAATGAAAAAATTTCATTTAAAAATCAAATTAACTCTAACGAGAAAAGAAGAGATATCCTGGACACCCCTATAAATACTTTCCTTCTTTAGTAACGGGACAGGCCGACTTTAGTTTTTGGTTTTGGCCGATTCTCGTATATTAAACTTGGGCACTCGATCCTTCTTGGCCAATATCTTATTAGAATTATCCTCAATGTTAATTGTGGTTATGATCAGATTGACGCGTCGCTCGATAACGCCAATAAACAGCTTCACATTGTGCACCGTCAGGAAGGTCTTTGAGCTAAGCACGTTAAGTATAGGCGCATCATCGCATGCCAATTGTCTAAGTAAAATGAAATGATTGGAAGAAAGAACTGCATCTTAATGTCATGGAAACTTTACCTGAAAATATCTTCAATTCCTTTGAGTAGTTGTTCCAATCTAACGCTAAGATTTTGTTTCTTTTCGCTAGTCTCCTTTGACAATTGCTCAATGCGTGTCCGCTCGTCACTCAAGTAGTCCAAGGCCTCGGTCTTTTGCTTTAATTCCTTTTCAGTTTGTTCCGATTTCTGACGCTCTGTGAGTAAACATTTTTATTTACAATTCGGCTTTTATAATGCATACTTGCCAATTTCGTCGGTCAACTCCTGTGTGGAATCATTAAGAACCTCCACCTCGTGACTCAGTTCGTTGACATAGTTGAATAAGGCAAAATTCTCATCCTCCTGCCGCTTGAATTGGGCCACCAAGCGTTCGGTATCGTCCTCACCATACAATTGCTTAATTTTTTCTATAATCTCCTTGTACTCAAACAATTGACGCTCAAAATTCTCCTTCTGATTTTGTTTTTTATCCAATTCACGTTGCTCCAGCTCTGGATTGAGACGCTTTTGTCCCTTAATGTCGAAGAATCGTTGCAGCTTAGCATCGTGCTCCAAACGTCTTTGCATTTCGCGCATTTCCTGAACATGCATCACTTTATCGTTCTCATTGCGGTCCTTGAGAACGGACAGTTTGTTGCATAGTTCTTCGCGCTGATCAAAGGCCAAAGTGGATTGATCAATCAAGTCCATGATGAACTTTTTACCCTCATTAAATTGGGTGACCATCGATTGCCACATATCATTGAAGTTAGCACTAAAGAGTTATAAATTATTGAGCTACTGAACCGAAAATATACTCACCGATCCTGCAGCATGTGATTAATAGCATCTCGCATTTTGCTGTTTTCTGTCAACACATCGCTGCACTTCTTATTGACCACATCCAGTCGATTCTCTAACTTGACCACACTCTTCTGTACCTTGCAAATGGTGTCCTTGTAACAACTGTCGGGCACTTCATTGCGACGCAATGCATCAATTTCCTTTTCCATTTTTCTGATATGTCCCTCCAGTTCCCACAAATTAGTACGCTCATTTTGTAGCACTCGTTGCAAGTCCGATTGTTGCCGCTGCAACGTTCCCAAATGCTTCTCTTTCTGAAAATTCAATAAGAATTATTTTTTACCCGGATAATCAAGTAGAGTATTTTAATTCCCACATTTGTGTTCTTCCGGGCGTGCGTGCCACCTTCTAAGGTCTTGATTTCATCCTTTAAAGTCTGATGCTCCACCTGGAGCACATTTATCATGTGGTTTTGTTTCTTCAAACGTTTCGCCTTCTCCTCCAGCAGACCACGCAGATCCAACTGAAGAGAACGATGTTGACGCTGTAGGCGTAACAATTCGGCAGTGGCCAGTTGGTCCAATTCGCTTAGATCAGCCATGTTGAAGGATGTAAAGGTGATGCGACTAAATATAATTTGTAACCCATGTTGTTTAGTTTAAGTACTTAACTACGTGGCTGTTGTTAACATGTTGCTTAGGAACGGTACTAGAAAAAGTTGTCAATTCTTAGTTGGGTGGACCATTGTTGATTTTTTTTATTCATTGTAAAGGGATGATGATAGAGTCATTAAGCCACAAAGACAGCCGTTTTTTAACCGTTCAACTGGTACCTAAATAGATGATGTATATAAAGTAAGTTAAGAAAAAACCCCAATCTATAATTTTAAATATAAACATCATAACAATTTTTTTATCGGGGGTGCCAGAGAAATCTCTAGAGATTTTGACGACGGTTGGTTTGTAAATCTCTCGAAAAAGTCGTCGTTGCCGCAGAACTTCGAGAGATTTAATTTTCTAAAGAAAAGAAAGAGATTTCTGTGACAACGAGAATTGTTTTTGGTTGGAGTTTTGTTGGAAGAGATTTCTGTAACACCGCTGTATAACCTTTTTTTCAATATGTAAAAAGTTGTGAAGGAATATCTTCTCTCACCTTTCAAAAAGCTAAGAAAATTAATTTAAAAATTCTTCAAATAAATCATTCCAAATTTACGATCGGGGATATCATCTTTCAAATTCGACACTGTTGTTTTTAGACCAATCTAATTCCCATAATTTTACACTTATTTTTAGTTCATTTTTTGTGAACAGTTCAATTGAACTGATGTTGAACGCAAAGACACATCACTAAAGTTATCGCTAAAAAAGTTAATTTAAAAATTCTTCAAATAAATTATTTCACATTTACGATCAGGGATATCATCTTCAAATTCACCACTGTTATTTTTAGACCAATATAATTCCCATAATTTTACACTTTTTTTTAGTTCATTTTAGTGAACAGTTCAATTGAACTGATGTTGAACGCAAAGACACATCACTAAAGTTATCGATACCGATAGAAAATGTTGAAACTGCAAGCAAAAGGTGAAGAAAACTTTGCACTTTTCTTGGAACACAGACAGTTAATTAATGCAGCCTATAGCCAGAGCTTATGTAATGTGGATGGCAAAACCTATAGATATGAGCTAAAACCACAATTGTTTCAATTTAAAGCGAAAGCAGTTGAGGAACCGACGAGCGAGTGTGGTGAGCGTCTGTGAAGCAACAAATTTATCGATGATCGAAGGCGAGCCAAAATCAAATTCAAATGATTTTTTTTCTAGAACATTTAAAAAAGGGCAAACGGAAACGAAAGACCACAGTAGATTCCGAAACCGTCAACAAGTATTTAAAGCTTTTGCCCAAGCCACTTAAGTCGGAGCTGGCTACGCTGCCACGACATTGGGAGGAGCCCTACCTTCTACCTCAGTTGCATGGAGCAAATGTAAGTGGCGGAACACAACAGTTTAGAAGTAACTCAGCAGCCACCTATATTATACCAAACGAATGCCGTTTCTACAACCACAATGTGGAACAAATGTCAGCACTGTTGCCGCAACTTCTGCCCAGCTATGATCTTGTCATATTGGATCCGCCTTGGCGTAATAAATACATACGCCGACTGAAACGTGCCAAGCAGGAACTGGGCTATGCCATGCTGGATAATAATCAATTAGCCCTGCTTCCACTGTCAAAGTTGACAAACAAGTGGACACTGGTGGCCATCTGGTGCACGAATGCACTTCAACATCAGACCGCTTTGGAGACACAGCTGCTGCCAAAATGGAATCTTTGTTTGTTGCACAAACTACGCTGGTACAAGCTGAACTCAGAGCACCAACTAATTGGTCCACTTCAAGCGGATGCCACCCAAAAGCAACCCTATGAAATGATTTATGTGGCCTGCCGTAAAGAAAGCCTAGAGCACTATGCTTTAATGCCAGGTCTCAAGCAAACAGAGCTACTTCTTAGCGTGCCCAGTATTGTACATTCCCATAAACCGACCTTGCTACCCTGGTTGCGGCAGCATGTGCGTCTGGACAAGGATCAAACTGAGCCCAATTGCCTGGAACTATTTGCCCGCTACCTGCAGCCGCAGTGCACTTCCATTGGGCTGGAAGTGCTTAAACTAATGGACGAGCGGTTGTACGATCGAATGGAATAAAAATAGAGAACATCGTTTAATTTTTAGTCGGAGAAGAATTTTTCTTTTTAAACTATCATCTGCCGCGTCCACGTGATCTGGAGCGGGAGCGAGAGCGTGCGTGTTTGCTCTTCTTGGTTTTCTTTTTGTGCTTGCTGGAGTGTCGTCTATGTTGATCCAAACTATCCTCGCTATCGCTGTCCTCGCTGCTGTTCCTGCGTCTCGACGATTTTCCTTTTGCCTTTTTGGACTTCTTCTTCTTTAATTTATTGCTGGCAGATTTCTTCTTATGCTTCTTGCGTTCATAGGCGGAGTCTGAGTCGCTTTCAGTGGACTCCCCCGTGTCATCGGCCTCGTCGTCGGAGCTGCTCTGTGTTGGTTGTGGTCGCGGTCGGCTTGAACGTGGACTGGGTGAACGGCGTCGCTCATGACGAGATGAGGATGTGGCGCTGCCACCACGCGTATGTTGTACATCTCGTTTCCTCTCTGTGCGCTCTTCGTCTTTGTAGGACTTTAGAGGCTTACGTTCCTCATGCGTATCCTGAATATCTCGTTTCCTCTCTGTGCGTTCTTCATCTCTGTAGGACTTGAAAGGCTTGCGTTCTTCACGCGAATTCCTCTCTGTGCGTTCCTCATCTTTGTAGGTCCTGAACGGCTTGCGTTCCTCATCCTTGTACGGTTTGTAGTTGCTGCCTTCGCGTTCCTCATCTTTAACTGTTCGTTTCTCCTGCTTGACCACAATTTGGCCATGCTTGTTTTCCTGTTTCTTAAACTCTTCATACTTGGCCGTATCTGTAAGACAATCTTGTTAAAGGATTTCCACTTTACTTAACAAATTCGACTCACTTATGCACTTGCCATACTGGGCGAATTCCTTACGTGACACTGGCTGACAGAGAAACTCATTGAATGCCTCTTTGGCCCCACCAATGGCCATTTTGACTATCACCCGACCAGCATGATCATCGAATCCTTCTATCTGACCATATTGATCCTTTTGCTTGCCACCCAGTATGCGTACATAGGCCTGTTTCTTAATCTCCAACACCTCGTTCTTTTCGGGCTGCACCAGCAGAGCTTTGGTCTTGAGTGCTTTGTCAGCACCCAAACCCATGCCTTTGGGACGCAGGAAAGGTGCATCATCAATTGGTGCCGCCTGACCCTTCTTTTTGGGTGGCGGATCCACCCAGCCCATGCCACGCAACATGGCCAATCCAAACTGTTGAATGGGTATGGATTCATAATCATCGAGCGATGCCTCCTTGGCACCATCCAGTGGCAATTCATCTGCTTTTAGGGCAGGCAGCACAAGTTTTTCGGACTCCAAATCCTGACTGCCATTGGCTTGGGCAGCAGCTAGTAATTCTCTGGCAGCACGCTGTTCCAAGTCTTGATGCCCCGTCACCTCGCCTATCGACTGTGGCTCTTGGGTCTCCTCCTCGGTTACTTCAGTTTCCACTTCACCCAGCAACACGGCGCGCCTTTTCATCAGACTTGCCAGAGCTGTGGATGTTTTCTGATTGCTGGTGGGCATTTGTATGACCAGGGGTGCCACTGCCGCTCTTTCGCCAGCCACTAATTTGATTTCCTTGCCTTCCAGACATTTTATAAGTTCTATTTTACTCTCCTGTTTAACCACAACCGCCGCTTTGCTGGGCAATATATTGGGCTTTTTTGTAACTTTGCTAAAACCAAATGAGATTTTCTTTGTCTCCATGGCAGGCGGCTTGTTATTTTATCCACTTTTAAGTCAAATATTACACTTGAAAAACGTTTATAAACAAAACCGCAACAGCTGTTGGCCAGACATGCAAACATAATTGTGGACTTCAGAACCGACTCGCAACTAGTTCCAATTAAAACGCTGGTTCCAACCAGTGCAAATCGACGGATATAAAAAGAACTCCATATCAAAAAAACTTCTGCCAAATCAAAAAAAAAAAAACAATAGTGGTATTCCTGAAAGTTGATTTGCTTTTGATTTGCTTTCGTGAAAGCAAAAGCAAAGCAGTTGGTGGAACGACCCTAATTTCATTTTGATTTGCTTTCAATTGGCGCAAAATTTAAACAATGGCGGGAAAGCCAAAAAATTACATATGAAATTGTAAAATTGAATTTTTTAATCTTCTTTAACAATAGTATGTGGGCAGAATATGTAGTTCTAAAAGTTTGTAATTTTACTAAAGTGAATTTAATTAATTATGTATTTGCTTATGGCCACAGAAAGTGACTTATGCAATTTGACAGATCCAAAGAGGAAGAGGCAGAATAAAATAATGGAAGAATTTGTAACCTCGAACCTTCTAGGAGAGCTGTGCAAATATGTAAGCCTGAACATCTTTGACCACGTCAAGCACAAGCTTCAAGAACTCGCGCCCTTATGACTCTGTCCGCTTTAGGCCGCGGGCTTTTTTTCAGTAGTCTCGTATGCAGTCTAAGATGCAATAAATAATTATCAATTAATTGCTGAAATATAGAATGCAAAATAATTTACAACGTTCTTTATATTTAAATCACAACAAAATTTAAACAAACACCATGCGCGCGGAGCCATTTCTTCTATGAGAGCGGTCACACTAAAACGAAAGCAAATCGAAATCAGCTTCGAGGCTGATTTCGCGAAAGCAATTAGTATAACCTTAATTTCCTTACATTTTTTGGGCACACTGCTCATTTTGTATGGAACAGCTGCGATCAGCTGTTTCGCGAAATCAAATCGAAAGCAAATCAAAAGCAAATCACTTTCAGGAATACCACTAATGTTTCCAGGTATCAAGAATGTTTAAATAAACAAATAATAATAATGAAGCGTGCCAAATGGAAGGTAAGTCATTTCCATGAATTTTTTTAAGCGAGTTTTAAAATATGCACGTTGTTTACAAAAAATATGTGTATGCTTTTCCTCAAATATTAAATATTTATTAACAAACAAAACAATTTTTGAATAACTTATCTGTTATATTTAACTGCATTACCAATTCTAGGTTCAATATTCATTGTAGTAAATAGATACTTGAAAACTCTTTCCCACACTTAAAAAAAAATATTAAAAATATACCCTATTTTGTGTAATCGGGTGCTCGGTTTCCGGCATCTTTTTACACACTCTTTACTCACATTTATTACTTACATTGTCAATTCGGATTTCTTCTGCTATTTACTACGCCTGTCTCTGTCTATTTACAACTGTTTACTTCTCGATCATTCTATTTACAGTGTGACCATCGTATGTTTCATAAAACACCTTAACATTAAAATATCGGCTATTTTTAAATAATTCCAATTTATGCAAATGCAATTTGTATATAGACAGTGCTTTTACTTTAAGCTACAATTATAAAATATAATTTTTCGAGGTGTCAATAAAAACAAACAATCAAAGAGTTTTCGAACTTAGCTTTTTTATTCTGAAATATTACAGTAAGAACAAGAAGGGTCAAAGAAAATTCGTACATAATATGAATATACATATATGGATATATGCATATATTTTTGGGCTCTCACCACTATTCTGGTATTTGGCCTGTTGAAAGAACGAACATTTTAGGGCGGCATGCTTTCCCGTGGACTGTGCATGCGGATCTAATTTTCCCAACGGTGCTGGTTCTGGTTCTTTACTTGTTCTTGTAACTACTAAGGCTAAATTCACAAAGCATATCGATATCGAACTGGGAATGCAAATTAAGTTTAATTTAAATTGTGTTGGGAAAAACATTAATTTAGGTAAATTATGTTGAATTAAAAATCGAAATAAGATCATTAAATTCATTTTTAAAACCCAATAAAACATTCAAAGCTCATTAGTTATTGAATACTAAGATTTTGTTTATCGAATTTTCTAGAATCGTGTGTCATCGCTCATTTCTAACCTCAATTCGCTCGTCTCACTCATTCTCTTTTGAAGCAGCGGCCGCAGCACGAGTTTTTTATTTTACACAGAAATTAATTAATTAAAGGAAAATGTTTGGTGGACAGCAACCCATACTCGTGTTGAGTAAGTCAACAATTTCCAACTGATAAAAACTCATTTACCATCTAGAAATGTGCGTTTTCAGGTCAAAACACCAAGAGAGAATCTGGCCGCAAAGTGCAGTTGGAGAATATTCAAGCCGGAAAGGTAAGCGTGTGTGTGTGTGAGTGGATGCGTGTGTGTGTGTGACTCACATGTCTGCTGCTGCCTGCATATTTTGGGGCCATCTGTTGATATTTTGGTCATTTTTTAGGCCATTGCCGATGTGATACGCACATGCTTGGGCCCACAGGCCATGCTCAAAATGCTCATGGACCCCATGGGCGGCATTGTGATGACCAACGACGGCAATGCTATATTGCGGGAGATCACGGTCCAGCATCCGGCGGCCAAGAGCATGATTGAGATTGCCCGCACACAGGATGAGGAAGTGGGTGATGGCACCACATCGGTCATTGTGCTGGCCGGCGAAATGCTGGCCGCTGCCGAGCCTTTCCTGCAGCAGCAAATTCATCCGACAGTGATTATACGTGGCTATCGTGAGGCCCTCGAAGACATTGTGAACCATCTGCAGTCCACGTTGAGTGTGGAGCTGGATGTAAAGGATAAGAAAAAGATGGCCGATGTGGTCAAGGCGTGTGTGGGCACCAAGTTTATTGGCAAGTGGTCGGATCTGGCTGTAAAGATAGCACTCGATGCCGTGGAGACGGTTACTCTGAACGAGAATGGTCGCCTGGAAGTCGACATCAAGCGGTAGGTGGCCGCATGCCTTTGTCAAGTTGGAAGTTAATCCTGTATCCTTTTTAGGTATGCCAAGGTGGAGAAGATTCCCGGCGGTTCCATTGAGGATTCGTGCGTGCTTAAGGGAGTTATGCTCAACAAGGATGTGACACACGCCAAGATGCGCCGCTACATTGAAAATCCCCGCATTGTCTTACTCGACTGCTCGCTGGAGTACAAGAAGGGCGAGAGCCAGACCAATGTGGAGATCATTGGCGAGCAGGACTTCACCCGCATGCTGCAGATCGAGGAGGAGTATGTGCAGCGCATCTGTGCCGATATTATTGCTGTCAAGCCAGATTTGGTGTTCACCGAGAAGGGTGTGTCCGATCTGGCTCAGCACTATCTGCTTAAGGCAGGCATTACGGCCATCCGCCGTCTGCGTAAGACAGATAATCTGCGCATTGCTCGCGCCTGTGGCGCCACCATAGTCAATCGTACCGAGGAGCTGACCGAAAGGGATGTGGGCACTGGCGCCGGCCTGTTTGAAATCAAGAAAATAGGCGACGAGTACTTTACTTTTGTGACCCAGTGCAAAGATCCCAAGGCCTGCACCATATTGCTGCGCGGCGCCAGCAAGGATATACTGAACGAAACTGAACGCAATCTACAAGACGCCCTGCATGTGGCACGTAACCTGGTGCTCGAGCCGCGTTTGGTCGCGGGTGGTGGAGCCGTTGAGATGGCTGTCTCCCAGCTGCTGACGCGCAAACAGGTCAAGGGACCCTACACCGCGGTGGGCCATGCCCTGGAGATAATTCCGCGCACCCTAGCCCAGAACTGCGGAGCTAATACCATAAGAGCTTTGACAGCCCTGCGGGCCAAGCACGCTTCCCATACCGGCGAGGGAGTCTGCGCCTGGGGTATTGATGGCGAGTCTGGTGAGATTGTCGACATGAATGTGAAGAATATTTGGGAGCCTTTGGCCGTCAAACTGCAGACGTACAAGACCGCCGTGGAGACAGCCATTCTGTTGCTGCGCATCGATGATATTGTGTCCGGCTCGAAGAAGCGTGGCGGCAATGAGCCCACAAATCCAGCGGCCATGGCCCAGGGACATGAATAGGCCTTGAACCAGTTGAACAACGGAATGTGTATTAATAATGCTTAATAATTTTTAATACTTAATTTAACACAAACAAAACCAACAAACACACACACACACACACACACTCAAATGTCTAACATTTCGCCTGGGAGCGGCCCTATAGCACCCCAGCGCACACATAATTTGCTGCATTTGCTCTCATTAAACAGTACACAAATAAAAACGTTAAAACCTAACATACAACATTTCTATGAAGCTTCTCATCGAAGCTGTGTGGGGATAAGTTTTTGATTCTGTTCCTGCAAATGGCCTAATAAAAGCTTTACACTAAGGTAAGGGGCTCTCTGCCTATATCAACTTGTAAGTTGACCAATTATATGTAGACTCTAATGGGAAAACACATTTAAAAACTCTTTGGGCTTGTAATTTATTTGGATGTATAATCTGTCCATAATTTACCGAATTGCAACTAAATTTAAAGTGCGCGATTGTGAAGACACTTCATGAAGATTTTGCGAGGTTTGCAACAGTTGTTCCATCGCCTATTAATTGTCCTTCCTTTAAAAAGAATTCGGGAATTAATTTTCCTCGATGGACCGCGAATTATGAAGAATTAACGTGCAGAAATTAAGACGCTGTCATGCATAGTTTCTCTTTAAATGTGTTTTGAAATTTGCTGTTTTTGTTTTCTTCAAATGTAGAATAAATAATATTTTTTTATTGTGGTTTCCCCAAAAGGTCTACTCCAGCCATGCTTTTGCTCTCAGCCATGCGTTTCATCCATCAGCAACGGAATTCTGAGAAATAGGGTCGTAATTATAATATTGGGATAGCAGGAGAAACAAATTTTTAAGTATTTCAAATACGTAAATAAGGTTCGTTTCGCCGTTTTAGTTTTAGTTAGTTAGTTTAAGAATGGTTGACCGTTTGATGGACTTACCCTTCGTCTTTAAGACAATTCTAGAATTTCTAATAGTCCTTCATTACAGAGAAGCCATCGGCAACTCGCTCCTTAATAATGCTGAGCAACGTACTTTAGTCGCGGGTTTCAGCTGGCACATTGAAAAACTCACCGGACTCCCGCTCGATGCCTCCAAACGCCCATTGTCCTTCCACTATTCTTCCACAATTAAACTTCCTATTGCCAACTTTGGGTTCGTCAATTTCAATTACCTTTGCTTTCCCTTCAATGACGGAACGGCTGTTATTAATACTCCCTCAGGAAACCTTTTCAATCACCCCATTTCGGCCTCCAAAAACTAAATTTCGCCTTTCAGTTGGTCCACATCCCACATAACAAATTTGCAAATTTCAACAAAATTACACTGAATTTTTTCCGTTATTTCCGTTATTTCTGCTGCCCATCGATGATTCCGAAGAAGCGGATAGTTTCTGCTTTTAAAAAAATAAAAGTCACAGTGGAAGACAGCAGCACAAAACGATTATTGAGAAAAAGCAAACAGCAGCAGCAGTCTTCGTTTCATCATTTTCCAATTTGATTTTGTTCAGTGGCGTAAGTCGAAGCAGCAGCACGTGTTCTCTTTTAGAAGTCTCTCACATCATTTTTCCACTTTTGCTTATTGCACGGCGCATTATTTCAAAATCATTTTCTTTAAGAAGTCCAGCAGATTTGTAATTGTTCCAGAACTGAAATGACAACTTGCACTTCTGGTATGTTGAGATGATTAACTTTGGGTATGAAGTTACGGTTTTGTTTATAAATGTCTTATTTACGGAAGTAAGCAGATTCGATATTGAACCTAAGAACTGATAATGAAATAGAATTAAACATTATAATTTATTTTTCCTTAAAACTTGACCTCAATTTGATTCCAAGGCAATACCATATTCGTACGAAAGGTTTTCCTTGCCGCCATACAGGATAGTCAGTGTGTCAGTATTTATAAAACTTAATTCATATATCCAAAGTCAGTTGTGTTTTCAATAAGCTCCGACAGGCCTGTATCTTTTTGTGTGGCGTACATGGGAGTTTTCTGAGGAAGATTGAATGAGTTTTTATAAACAACCTCAGAATTTTTTAAACTTCTTCAATTTTGGTTAATCCCCAGACTTCAGATTCTTAGCTATCTATCAAGAGTTATTTACTTAAGTCAAATAGGGCACAAATTAATAAGGCTATCAATTGTATGTCGTTCCAAAAAACCTTGGTCCTACCAATTTGAACTCGTACATACAATAGTGGACAAAAGTATTTTGACTTAAAAAATTTCATAAATAATCCGTTATATCTTTTAAACAAAAAATCCCAAAATTTTGAAATTTGTATCGAATACTGGTATAAAAGTAAGCTTTCAAAAAATCATAAGTAGTACACAATCGGTTGCTTAGGTTAGGAAATATAAATCAAAATGTGAAAATGGATGAGGACATAAGTATTTTGACAAGAATATAAAATTAATTTATTCTCAGCACATTACCTAAAATGCCATACGAATGATTGCTTCTAGACAAGTTTTTCACACTAAACTCGAATCTGGATTTAGAAATTCCATATCTCTAATGGATTAACTGTAAAATGGTCACGAAAATGCCGAAAATGGCATATTTGACGATTTTCCAAGGACCCTATGTCCTAGAGACGGGTAGTTTTTTTAAAATTTTTAAATGTCAAGTTAAAGTACTCACTTTTATCTATAAATTGTAGTTTTTACTTTCTTCATTTTTATAAGATATAAGTTCATGATCGGTCTGCAAAGTATGGCCGTAAGTTAAAGTAAAAATTACAATTTACAAATAAAACTGAGTACTATAATTTGACATTTACAAATTTTTGAAAAAGAACCCGTCTCTAGGACATAGGGTCCCTACAAAATGTGCAAAAAGGCCATTTTCTGCATTTTTGTGTCCATTTTACAGTTAATCCATTAGAGATATGGAATTTCTGAAGCCAGATTCGGGTTTAGCGTGAAAAAATTATCTAGAAGCAATAATTCTTTAAGCATTTTAGGTCCTGCGCTGAGAATAAATTAATTTTGAATTCTTGTCAAAATACTTATGTCCTCATCCATTTTCACATTTTGATTTATATTTTCTAACCTAAGCAATTTTTTGAAAGCTTACTTTTAAACCAGTATTCAATACAAATTTCAAAATTTTGGGATTTTTTGTTTAAAAGATATAACGGATTATTTATGAAATTTTTTAAGTCAAAATACTTTTGTCCACTATTGTAGATATGAGAAAATTGCATTGCCATGTTACAGCATGACTTTTGCTTTATTTTCCTTCTCAAAGTTGTAATATTCCAAACTTGAATATGAATACGATCGAGTACTAATCAATTGGGGTATTCACTTTGTTGAGCACTTGAGCAGTTTTGCCTGACTAGTATTGTGAGCAGCCCTCTGTGCACGAAATTTGTGCACAATTACGTTTGAGATATGTTTCGGCGCTTTCTCCATACAATTTATATGAATGCTTGCTCACACATTTGATTTTAGCTTGTATAACACTTATAGCACTAAGGTAAAAGTGCCCGACTTTTCGTAGACAGGGTCTGGGTCGAGCAAGCTGTAAATTGTTGTTGGAAATGCTTACACTTTTCCCCAAGTGCCTAAGTGCTTAACAAAGTGAACACCCTAAATTAGAGTGTGTTTTTTTTTCAGCTCAAAAATGAAGAAACATTTGAATGATTTTAGAATACCACCAGTAATTGGTCTAAATTATTGCATCTGCTGTTTCTGCTTGTCTTCTTAAAGTTTTATTGCAAAAATATGGCATCCTATCTATATATGTATAAAATATTTGTAATAGTCCCTCCAGAACAATATCTACTGATTCGCTCGTTTCTCCTAGGGCGCCGTTTTACGGTTGAGCTGAGAGGCGAGCGATCTCGCATCCGTCCCATTCTTGCGGGGGTAAAGGCGTCCCTTGAACCGCTCCGTCAACTTGGCACAAGTGTCCCCTTGGGACTAACCCCTACCAAAATGCGTGCAGCGCTGGCTCCCCAGAATGATGACAGCTCAAACCCCCCCAAGACTTGTGTG
Source organism: Lordiphosa clarofinis (assembly GCA_018904275.1). Classification (NCBI taxonomy): domain Eukaryota; kingdom Metazoa; phylum Arthropoda; class Insecta; order Diptera; family Drosophilidae; genus Lordiphosa; species Lordiphosa clarofinis. The sequence continues at coordinate 872,186 of JAEIGQ010000067.1, read as the reverse complement.
GATTTTCAAAATATACAAATATGTAGAAGGGTTTGATTTAATTGTCAGTTGTTGAAGATATCGGGCGAATGAGCAGCTGCACCGATTTTAAACGTTTACCGCCAAACCAGTAAATGTCATTGTAACGTCCATTGGGGTAACTGAAAATATAAATATTAATGCTAAACATTTTTCAAGCACTTTGTTACTTACACATACGAACAGGGCTCAAACCGCCGGCCATTATACCACCAGCCACCATTTATCTTATGTGCGCACTCTCCAATTGTCCTTAAATCGTTATCACGATCAATTGTTGAAAACTTGCAAACCGTTATTAAATGAAATGGTGTCAAGTCCCCGTCCAGTACATTCCCCCACAGAGAGAATAAAACCTTCCTCCTCGCTTCCTACTTTAAACTTCTTACACCTTTCAAACTCAGTTCTACCATCGAAATATTCAAGATGTGCATAGAGCTCATGTGTTTCGTAATTGGTTAGCAAATGGATTGCTTGTAATCCTAAAAAAAACTCCCCGTTCATGCTACCAAATCCTACACTATAGTTGTGCCAATTTTGTTGGAAATCGACACTTCCGTCAAATCGTTTCTGAATCACAGTCCAACCTGGGCCTGCTATATTACTTTCGCATCGAACAAAGAAGGGATTTAGTTGAGGAAGCTTTATACTATGAATACCTGAAGGATTTTCAAGACGACTGCAACTGGATGGGGGCACTGTGCACTGTGATAAATAATTCGGTTTCTAACAAGTTATTAGTATTTCTTAAGCTTTCTATTTGATGCCCCAAATCATCTTTGACCTTTGATAATTGGTTCTCAATTAGAATTTTTTCTTCATTTAATAATTTGTTGCTCCTTTCTAGACTTTTGATTTTATTCTCTGAGTTAACTTTCTCTTCCGATAGATTATTTTCAATTCTAGTTTTTTCGTCTGCTAACAATTTGTTGGTAATCTCCATTTCATTCTTTTCCTTTATATGCTGCAATTTTAACTGATCGATTTCTGCTTTATGGTCCGCTTCCTTATCTAATTGGTCTTTAACCTGGTCAATTAAGTGATTGATGAGTTCCTTATTAAAGGTCAAGTCTTTCCCTTTCTGGGCCTCCAGTTTCTCATTTTTTTCTTGTAACACATTGATGTACAAAATTAAATGGTTGCACGTCTTATAACTTTGTGCGGCACACATGTCTTCCAAGTCCGTTGGAACATGGCAAATCTAGCAACACACAAATAGAATTATAATATTTCTTATTATGACACTTCACTGTTTCAATACTTTCATATGACTTACATCAGTTTGAGATCCTGCCTTCGCCTGGTTGTTGTGGACTAGCATCCACAGTCCATAAATTGCAATTACTCCAAGAATATTAGTTTTCATTTTGATAAGTTTGACTTCTAATTAGGTTCGCCAATAAAACACAACTAAATGAATCCAAAAAGAATATTCAGCATTAAAGCTCAGCGTTGAGGCCTGGCTGCTGCTGCTGATAAGTCGTAACGCCAAATTTCGATGGGTCAAGGCTTTCACCTTTGGGTTGACTTTGAGATAATCCGTGATTCTTGGAAATATTTTTGAAAATCACATCTGCCTTTGCCCTTGCTTATCTATACTTTTGTACATAAATATGGAATTCAAGTTGTTTTAGTTTGATATTCACTTTATTTAAATATAATTCAGTAGATCTTACGTGGGGATTATCATTAAATTTCAATAAACTCACAAAATTAATCACAAAAATGTCTTTTCTCTGCGCTTCTTCCTTGAGAATCATTAGAGGCGGGGATTCCGAATCCTCCGCCTTATATCAACTAAATGATAGCAAATAAATATATCATGGGAAAATGGTCTTAACGAGACTTTAAAATGGGGATGGAATTGGAGTTGGGTGTGCTCCAAGTTTTATTATGCGTGGTGCAAAATGGCAAATTTGATGACTTAGTTGTGGTATATTTTTATGTAATGCATATGTGGTAGATAGTTTTTGGTCAAATGTATGAATGTTGAGATGTGTGTGCTTCTAATCTTTACTGTAGCTTCTTTCTGCCGCACTGAATCTTCTCGCTAACGATCTTTGAAGCCTTCTGGGTGATGGCCTTGAAAACATCCTTATCCTGTAGGCCTGGCCACATGGCAATGAGCAGTGTGGCGAAATACATCAACAGCAAATTGTTAATAATCGCTCCAATCCAGGCCATTGCCAACAGTCCCAAGCTAATGATGATCACAAACTGAAAAAAGCAACAGCCAATCAATGGTGATTTAAATAAAAATTTGTCAAATACCCACCACCGTGGATTTTCGTTCCTTAAATAGGTACTCGTACCACACGCCCACATTCGTCTTAATGCTGCACACCTGACCGCACACTTCCTCAAATTTGGCCTCCTGATCGCCATTCCAGTTGACACTGCTGAGAAATAGGCGTGAAATGGTAGGAAATACAAAGTCCAAGACCACCGTCAGCAGTGCCATCAGCGAGATCAGCGTGATGAAGGACAAGTCCAGGTACCAGAGTACCAAATAAATCAGGCTGATCCCGGCAAAGACCACGCCTGCATAATACTGCTTCTCCCAAGTGAGGACACCATAAGCACCCACAATGGCAGTGCGAAACGGTTCCAGATCGTGCTTAAGTTTGTTGAGGGCGCGTTTCTGTAGATTATATAGAAATTGTTTTAACAAGAATGCAAAGGGTGAAGATTTTCCACAATGGCGACTGCGTTGGCATTTGCGCGCATTTTAATGGAAAATTACAAATTGACAGCTCATTTACCTGATCCACCTGTGATGTAGCCATCTTTGTTCGACTTGCTGTAATATAATCCGATCAGAGGGCGTAGAGTTTGTTTAACTTTCGTTTAAATTTAAGCGAAAAATCAATGAATAAATGTTATCGTGCTTTGCTAGAGATGGAAAGCTTTGACGTGCGTCGTAAATTCTTTGCATTGGTTCCATGGTTCGTGCTTATCCCGCTGCACTAGTTCACTCTTTTTGAGAGAACTACTTCGTTATTTAAGGATTTGATTTTTTCAGCAGCAAATATATAATGATGAAATTCAGAAAAAGGGTAATTCTCAAATTCTCTGCTGAAATAATTACAAAAAATTAAAAACGATGGAACACTGAGTTTGAAAAATTAACAAATAAATATAATATAAAACTAGTATACTAAAAAATATAATAATAAAAATGCTGGTTTATTTATACTATGAACACAAATTAAATAAATAAATAAGTCAGTGACAGTGTGCTGTAAACATCATAACTCATTACCGGATCATTTAAAAGGAAAAAGCTGCTTCCCGCGGTAATGACGAAAAGTTTCTTTATTTAAATACTTCAGATGTTATACTTTAATGTGTATAAAATATAAATAAACCATCACATCTCCAAAAAAATTATGAACATGCCTTTTCCGCCTACCTTTTACGCATTACAAACTTCTGGGCAAAATTAAAATACACTTTTTCGAGTATTTTTTCATGCATATGTGGTAGATCTCAGATCGCTTCATGTTCTCCAAACAATTAACTTTTTTAGACGTTCAGATCGTTATCTTAGGTTTAACTTAGATGGTCCGGTTATAGACCTTCGTTTAGTAATGAAGGCTCGCACTAAGAAAGAAAATTTTGAAAATATGTCCGCGAAGTAGGTGAAAACGCTTAAAATAGTTTATATCAGGTAAATAAATGAGCTATTGAGTTAAGGTAGCATTGTGCTAAAGCTCCATTTACACGACCTGAACACTCATATAAGTTTTCGTTAGACCTTAACTCATCTGACCAACTCAGTTTCGCTTGCCAGAAAAGCTCAGATGAGCCAGTTGCAGAATAATTGGTTCATCGGAATCATCTGGTTCACATGAATATTGTGACATTTTGCCTACATAAAAGAAGAAGACAAGCAAAATAAAAAGCGAAATTTATTAAAACACACTTCAACCTTCTAGTGAGCATCAGAAAGCTTTACCATAGATAATTTCGCCAAAAATACCTCTAAAAAATTATTTTTTATGCCATTCGAAAAAACACTTAAACTCCACTAAACATGATAGCTAAGTTTTTGATGAAAAACCCATTCTAGGTGAAAAAAGAACTGGTGCATAGGACCACAGGTGATTTGTCAAGTTTTGCAAAAGTAATCGATACTTTTGAAAATGACTTGACACAATAACAAACATTCAAAGTTTCTTAATAAATTTCATTTTTAGTCCGGTCTTGTATAAAACAACAACTACAATGAGCTGTCCTGGCTTTGGAGATCTTAACATACCCTCATCGCGTGCATTTTGGGATGATTGCGATGAGGATGAGTTTGAAAATGTGAAGCCGGCCGAAAAGTTGGTGCTCAAGTTTGATGAGCAGACGGCGGAGGCAACTACTCCGTTGGCCAGTGATCTTATGGTGATAATCGAGGGGCCGAATATAACTGACTTTGGAAACGCGGCGCTCTTGAAGGATACACGGGCCAAGCGCATTTGTGGTATCCCTGCCAAAAAATCGAGCCTAAATTGGCTGCCCACGAAGAAGCAACTGGTGGCTTTGTTAGATGAGGACTTGACCAGCAGTGGCGAGGTGACCGAGCTGCTGTTACCCTACGCCCGCCTGGCCAAACAAGTGCTGACTTTGACCCTTAAGCCCAAGGTTGAGTATAAAAGCGAGGAGATTAGCAAATATACCGACGTCATAGCCATAGTTAGGGGCGTGGGGGTGAATGAAAATGAGGTGCAGGAGCTGGAGGCCCCCAATTTTATAGCTGGAGTGGCAGCGGGCGGTAAGTTGTCGGACAAAAGACTAGGGAATCTAATTAAGCTCATTGTATTTCGTTTCGTTCCAGTTGCCACTTGGAGGTCTGAGGTAGACTTGCCGGCCAAATCGTATGTCATCTATACGGACAAGCTGCCCCTGGATGGATTAGCTGCTCAGCCAGTGCTGAAGTTGTTGCAAAAGTTGGATGTGGACTGCAGTTTGAGCTATGTGCCGCCACGCAAGGACAACTCCTATTTGTATATGTAAAAACTATTTGAAAGGATTTTTATTAAAATTGGGCTTGAGGTTATAAACTATTCCAAAACATCAAAAATGCTTAATTTCAAATCTCTGCTACGTTTCTCCATGTGAGCCTTGGCTATGGCTATGAACTGGGGACGCTGCAGCAACGAATAGGCCGGCACCAGCAGCGAGGAGGCCAACATATGCAGCTCCTTGTGACCGCTGCAGAAGAGATCCATGCCCAGTTCCAAAGCGCTGCCAAAATCGCACTCATCCACCGCAATGTTGGCCGCATTGGCCACCGGCTGTAGTTTCTCCAGCACTGCCTGCTTGGCATGGCCATCCTCTCCGGCCAGATCTTTGCGCTCAAATAGGGCCAGTATGTTCTTAAGCTCCGCGTCGCTGACTATCAAGGGGCGATAGCCCAGCTGGGACTTGCGCTCGTAGGGCACCACAATGCCCGCCCGATGGAAGGTCTTGGCCACCACTCGTTTCTGTCGGTCTTTTTGCAGGACACCCAGCTGGCCCAGCTTCAGGGAGTTATCTAGCAAATACTTTTGCAGCGACTTTTTGGTGGCCGCCACCTGAGCGGCCGTAAATGGAGAGCCCACAAAATCATGCTCCAAGTAGTAGAGGAAAGCATCGAACACATTTCCAGCCACAAATTCAAATTCACAGCCCTTGGCCATATCATTGCGGGCTAACATAAGGTTCTCCTTGTCCTGCGGCACATCCCTCCAGTAGCCATAGTGCACGCCTGTGCCGCGACGCACGAAAATCGTTTGAAACTCGGGTGGATCGTAATAGAAGCGCCAATGCCTCAGATAATCTCCGGGCTCGCCCATCTTGGCTTTGTGAAAATTACCGGCCAGAAACTCAAATGGACCCACCAGTTGCAGCTGGAACACCGATTCCAAGTGCTTTAGCGGCTTCTCCTTTTTCAACACATTAATGAATTTCCAGAATTCATAGAAATCCGCTGGCATTTCCACCAGAAATTTGTGTCGTATAAACTCATTGGTTTCGCACAGATTATCATATTCCTGCTGCACGGACAGACGGATACGCTTCTCCAAAATTTCAAGATAATTCTTGCCCGAAATATTTTTCAAGGCCTCCTTTTGCAGTTCCGCCGTCTCTGCCGCATAGGCACCGCTGTCGCCGCTGGTGGTGGCACTGGTGTGAGCTTCATCCGTTTCCATTTCTGTGCTCGAGCTTGCTTGACCTACGCCAGTATCCTCTTCCTCGGTCGAAGCCTTTCTTTTTGGCGCCAGTTTTTTTGTTGCTTCTCCTTTGCCTTGTTTTTCATCGTCCTCTTGCTGCTTATTCTCCGTTCTCCGTTTTGGATGATTGTACTTCTCCAGGTGAGCCGCATTTTGCTGATAACATTTATCCCAATATTTGCAATCCTCTTTTGTTTTTGGCATTTCAGTTTTGACAAAAATCAAGTTTAGTTTATAACTAAAGATGGGCAAAATTTAAGTAACGAGTCATCGACTGATGGCGATAGGTAGCGAAGGAGACCGCTTAAATCCATGTTTCCAGCCTCACGGAAACTAAAAATTCCTACCATATTTCGCTAAAACTAGTGCCGGGAATTTTTAGATTATTTTTTTGTTTCATTGGCATAAACATCAGCGAATTTAGTGTCTTATCTTATCGATACCGTGGACTATCGATAGCGTGTGCGGTGAGCTAATATGGCTTCTCACCCAATAAAATTTTCAAAAAAGTTATCGTCATCACTGAAAATGCCATTTACTGTCCTCACTGTGTTGCTTCTGCATTTGCCTCCCTAACACGCAGTTGGCCACAAATTGTTAGACCTTTATGCGAAGAGGACAACTTGAAATTGATATCGCTGGTGGATTTATTTAAATAAAATTATGGGAGCAATTGATTGGGTAGATAATGATGAAGAGTTCGAGGGCAAGTTTAGGGAAGCGGAGTTGCGGGAAAAGTGGACAATTTTCCGACAGTCAAAAGCGTCCAGAGCAAAGGAAAAATATGACCTTCAAATCTTAAAGAATATGAACTCATCAAACTCAGGTTACAAAGGCAGTCGAATATGTAAGGAAAATAAGGTCATAATAGTTGATTTCGGAAAATCAACCTCGAAGGCGTTTTCTTAGAAAAAAATTGCTGCGCAAACTTGGTGTTTCATTCATTTTTTCTCTGATTTAAATATTTTGCCTATTGCTTTCACAAAATCAGGAATACCTCTTATATTTATCGATTAAATATTAACGGGGCCAAACTTAGGTAATCGTTGCATGTAACGAGTCATTAACAGAGCTGCCAACTATCGAATTGCAAAGTAGACACTGCCAACTGATTTTAACTGAAAAAAAAACATTCCAAAGTTAAACAACAAATAAAATAATGTTTATTGTGGCTGTAACTGGTGGCATTGCCACGGGCAAAAGTACCGTTAGCAAGGTATTCGAGCGTAACGGCATTCCAGTTATTGATGCCGACAAAATTGCCAGGGAGAGTAAGTACGGAGGGGAGTGAACGGATGTAACTCATTGAAAACAATTAACATTTAATTATCATTAGTTGTGGAACCAGGTCAACCATGCTGGCAGAAGATACGCACCACCTTCGGTGACGAAGTGCTGCTGCCCAGCAAGGAACTGAATCGGGCTGCGCTGGGCAAAATGATATTCGAGGACAAGGAGCTGCGAGGCAAATTGAATAAGATCACCCATCCGGTTATACATCGCACCATCTTTTGGCGTGTGTGCAAACTGTTGATCACAGGCCATGCCTGGATTGTGCTGGATTTGCCCCTGCTGTTCGAGACGGGCCTACTTATGGATTTCATACACAAAATTGTGACAGTTTCCTGGTAAACCTTGGATTTTTCCAACTGATTTGTGCTTGATACAGGGCTGATTCTTTAAACTTGCAGTGATGCGGACAAGCAATTGGAACGTCTGATTGCACGCAATGAGCTCTCGGAGACGGAGGCAAAGAATCGTGTGGAATCACAAATGCCGCTGGAAAAGAAGTGTGAAAAATCAAATTTCGTTGTGGACAATAATGGCAGCGTGCAGGAAACAGAGGCAGCAGCCACACGCATTTATAATATGATGCAAGAGTCCAAACAGCATTGGTATAATCGTCTACGCTTAATGATTGTGGTTCTGATGCTGGGCTTGAGCATATTTTTTATTAGCAAGGTTCTGCTTAACGGTTGGCCCAACTCATGGAGCCTCTAAACGTCCTGGCAGTCTACGTGTGCCATTTAACCATGACATTAATGTGTTAATGCAATTGAAACCAAATTGTTGCTAGTGAGCAGTCCAACTACACAATAAACCAAGAGTATTCCAGGCTTTTAGTGAAATGTTTGAGCTTAGTTTGAGCTTAGTTTTATTTATACATACATAGAAGATATACACATGTCACATGCAGTATCGTATATATCCATTGCGTGGACTTTTTTGTTTAAACGCTTTGCTTTCGACCAAATCACAGCAAACTATTCGATGGCTGGCCAAGCAAAGTCTTATCATAGTTGATTTCACAATATAGAAACTAAAAGAAAACACTGCAGCCGAGGACTAGGCAGTACGCTGACGCCAATTGGTCGAGGGCTCATCCAGCAAGGTGGCCGTCTGCTGGCAATAGTCCACAAATGTTTGTAGTCCATAACGTGTAACAGCCTTCGTCACGTTGTGATTCAATTGGATAGGATCCTGAACAACCATGGGTTTGCGCAATTGAAGTGTACACTCGGGATTTTCGTTGGCATAGTTTAAGTAGCTGGAGGTGAAATTGAAAAAAATTAATTAAAAATATAGAAAAATACAAAGTTAAAGAACTTAAAATTACACAAAACTAGCAGACACAGTGGGAATTTTCCGCCGTGCTGGATACCCTTAAAATGAATTTTAAAAAAATCAAAAAGAGTCGCCATCTGTACCGTTGTAATATTCCCTCTGCAAGGGTACGGTGAAAGCGAGTGGGGTTTATGCTTACCGCTTGGGCAAAGTCTTTTCAATTTGCATTAGATCGGCATCTTCTTTGCCAAAGTATGGACAAATCATGTATCGTTCGTAATTGAAGTTGGCATAATAGTTAAAGAAAGCCTTGAGATAACCCTTGACCACGGGTACCGTCACCTCCACATGCTGTATACCCAATTCACTGAGTGATTTCTGTGTAAAGTTGGCAATCCAAGCTGCAATCAATCAAGTTATATTTTATAGGCCAACTCGCTAATTAGAATGAAGTCAAACTTACGTCCCACCAGCTGCTTGCTATCCGTTTGCAGCAGAGTTATGGCCGGCAGCAGTTGTTGTAATTGTAGAAAATAGATCACCATCAATGTAATACTATAGGTTGTTACTTGTTCCGTCAGCTTGCAGCGTTCCAGCCAGTTCTTCACATAGATACACATATACTGAGCTGGAAGGAAATAAAGTTTAAGTTCGAACGCACATTTTGTAGGGGGTTAAGCTCACCCAGCGGCTGAGTTTCGAAGATGTATTTGAGCAGATTTGTGTTACAAAATCCCAAGCTGTTCAGGCCTATATCACATTCAATTCCGGTGGGCAGGTGGCATGTCTTGATGATGGGCACTCGGGCCTGTTCAATCACATTGATGATCCGCCAATCGCTGCTTTCACAGAAAATGCTACGCAAGGCACGCAGCTTGGCAATGGTCGACTTGGAGGCGCGATGTTCAAATGTGTGAAAAGTGTTGCCTATTAATCAATTGGGAGAGTGTTTACTCATCTTACAATCCATGCACAAACCACTTCAGCTCACCAATGTCCACAAAAACATCCAGATCCGAGGATCGGGTACCAATACCGGTGATGCGAGAGCCAAACATATATACCCGCACCGGCTGTTTGGGAAACACGGGCGTCAGTAGCTTACACAGATCCTGTTCGATGTCATCGTATTCGGGTATGACCTTTAACTTGTCAGCAATCGGATATTTGTCCTTGAAAACATTTGTGATTTCGCCCACAATCATGGCCTTGGCCTCTGTTATTGGACAATTAAAATGGTACCCAAGTTCCAACCAGCTGCTTTTCACTTACTCTTGGGCAATTGAATGATCATTTTGGTACGCGCCTCCACCTGAGCTCGTTTCTTCTCCTGCCTAGCCTGCTGCTGATTGACCGGCTGAGGTTGCCCATTCGGGTTGGGGTTGGGATGCTGCTCGGCCAAATGGGCCACTGCCTTGGCTATGGTGGTGCCCACGATGCGATTAGTGCAGGACGAGCAGCTGAATGTTCGCTTAATTTTCGCCAGCTCCTGAGGCTGGACAAACTTAACGCCAGCGGTTGTTGTGGTTGCTCCTTCATTGGGGACTATGTAGGTGGGATTGCGGTCCAGATACTTTTCAATTCCCACCACAATGCGTTCAAGCAGCTTGGTCAAATGTGGATCCAATTGAACGCCATTGGTTTGGCGACTAACCTCATCCAAGGTGTCCAGAAAGAAGTTGGCCTCCAAGGTAAGGGGATTTAGCTGCGGAAGGGGGATTATTCAAATGCCCCTTTGTTCTTAGCTTGTGCTGATAACTCACATATAGCAGATGATTTTGCATCTGACCCAGATCCCCTCTCTGCGCCATTGCCTTGCTCTTCTTGTTGCTCTTTTTATTGGGGGCGGCGGCAAGCTGTTTGGTATTCAAATAACAGTAATAATAAAATGTTAAGTTTGTCAAACTCAAGTTTGTTGTGCCTTCGATTTTGATGATCTGATTAACAAAGTTCCAGTGTTCGAAAACGCAGTGAAGCACATGGAGCACAGCATGGCATGAGAGCGTGAGGACACAACCTTTTTGTTAGCCCCATAGCGACAGGAGCTGTCAACTTGCCTCACCTTGTTATTACAGCTTGCAACAGTGACAAACTTCATTGGGCGTGATGAAATTCATACTTACGCTTGCTTTCCTAGTGTTAGTGTTGTCGTTAAGTCCCTCATAATATTGTCGTTCTGCTTCGCTGTACTCCGCCTTGTCTAACCAAAATGTATCAGCCGCTTCAATACGCATCGCTTTAGGATTTAATTAATTTTGTCTTCTATAGCTTCTATCGCTTAAGTGTGACCACACACGTTTCTGATTGTGGGCAGGGGTGGCGGCGGGTGGTTTGTTGACAAACAAAATCTCGAAAATAGTCGAGCCTGGTCGCACTAATACCAAAAATAGTCGAACCAGTTCGATAGAAGCTATCGTTCTGTACAGTAGTCCCAAAGTTGCATTTTTATCCCCGAAACAATCGTCCGGAAAATTCAACCCTTTTTGTCCAAACCTGAGAAATCCCGTTTTGATTTTTTTCGCTTTTAACGATTTGTGAAATTGATTATTAACTTAACAAAAAAAAAGGACTTTATAAGGCGTCGCTGAGGGCAAAAAAGGAAGACAATGTGAATCGGAATTAAAGCGAGAGCGGATCGAAACGGAGTGATAAAAAGTACTACATACAGAAAATCGAGTATGAAATCATTAAACACGATACGGAACAGTCCTCGTGGAAGGACTCAAAGGATCTGGTCTTGAATCGATGTAAGGAAACTGATCACAAGTAGAGCCTTTGTGTCGCACGCAGATTTGACGTTATAGGCGATCATCCTAGCCACCGTTTTATACTGAAACCTTTTTATACGATACAGTGTTGCGAGAACACGAAACAGTTCCACTTTCGTTATATTGCCGTGAAATTGTAATTGAGACCAAGCCTGCTTATCAAAGAAACAAATGTTTTACCATTAAAAATAAAAGAAACAACGTTTTATAACTGTTTTAGAAAGTATTGAAGAAGTATTCAAGTAAAATGCATTTGGTTTGGTTTGGTTTTCCATTTTTATTTTGGTGTAACAATGTGACTGCATCTATGTTTTTGAGTGCTTGCTATATTCCAGTTTATTTTTGTCCACTACATACATATTTTATGTATTTTGCTAAAAGCCAATTTTGAATATATTTTTGGTTAAAAAACAACTGGAAGCTCAACTACAATAAATTTGCTTTTAGTATTGAATTGCTTACAGAGTTTGAGTTTGGTTTTGTTTAATAAATATTTTATAATTCAAATAAGCAGCTTAATGCTGTGGTGCCTTCAACTTATGCTATATAATCTTAGGGTTATTTTTATATATCGTTTGAATTGGTTTAGAAACAATATTATAAAGGGAGTATATAGATTAGAGTTTCAGTTTAGATGCTACGTATTTTAGGTACTGTCGTACTAATCGGAGGTATTACATAGATGATTGCTTGGCCTTGGATTGATGTGTGTAAAAGATCGTTTGATTGGAAGTTGAGATATGATGATGCTTCGCTTTCGAGTTCACAGGTGGGATCCTTGGGGGGTAACAATAATACTAAACCTAAATATACATTGTTCATTGTTTGTCAAAGATTTATGCGATTCTCGTTTAAATATTTAAAGCGATTTGCTACTTTAAAAATTTGGCTTAAAATTGTTCTTCATTTGGTTTGGTTTCTAGTTTCACAGATATTAACGAAATTTTCTAATTAATGTTTGCTGCTGCTGAAGCTGAAGCCATTGTCGAAAGTTGATTACTCCTTTTTGTTCGGTGACTCGGTGTTCATTATGCTGAGGCGTCGTATATTGGGCTTGTCATAGTCCTCCATGGATATCCCACGCGATAAGCGACGCGAACCGTTGGCACCCTCAAAAGAGCCGGAGCTGGCAGTGGAAAAGGCACGACCACGATCCACACCGGGCATCACCACCGAGGTCAGCAAACCCTGACCCTTGCAGAAGAGCAAAATGGACTGGGCTACTTTGCCAGGCTGAAGGAGAGAGAATAGGAAAATAGATGCCACTTTATAATACAAAAGGACCAACTTACAGCATCAGCCAGGACATCGCCCGCACGCTCAATTTTCAATATGGTCACACGTTCCTTTTCCACATCCCGATGCAGTTTCTCCACCATAGAGGCATATGGACTAAGCATGCCTGTAATCAAAATAACATCCACTTTGCAGCCCTTCAGCGTCAGATCTTTGCGACTGAAATTGATTGAAGTTTTTAAAATCGAACGAGAAATCGAGAGTGTATGGATCGAGGGTATGTCAATTCTGTACAATAAAACGCAATCTTCATCAAAAGAAACAATTTTAGAGCAGTGTCCGGCACCGTTCAATGTTCTGTGTATGCAAGTCTCGACGTTCATCCTCTGTAGCAGCGGCGTCGATACACAGACACTATACCAGCGTACACTGCTCTCTTTTGCACTAACAAACGCACACATTCAAAGGCAAAATAAGCATGTGTGTTTTGCCGGACACTGTTTTAGAGTGATCGGTCCAGTTGCTATTGGGCAGTTCCACTAAGCCGGCATGCGATGCATTCTGGTCTAAAATAAATACAAATGTAGACAATATATCTCAAGCAACCACAAGAAATAGAAAGAGAATACCGATTTTTGCGTATGTGGGTGCTACTTCTGTCTGATGCGCACCGAACCGACAACAAAGCCTTCGTTCGCAAAAAATGAAAAGAAACCGTTTTTAAAAAGCAATGATTATTTACTTTTCTCCAAAGAACTAGCTACACAGCTCTCATTCCGCCTAGCGAACTGGTGTAGAGTTTTCCAGGCGGAGATTTATTCTACACCTTGGACAAAGCTCCAAGGAACTTTTAAATTTAAGTCGACAGCCAGGCTGCTATTAGGGCACCTAAGGCACCAACACACGGTGACATCCTTGAACCAAATCCAACATCACTTCGTCGCGCTTGTCGGGATACCTGGCCACGAAGTTATGCCAGGCATTGAGGGAGCAGACGAGTGCGCAAGGAGCGATTCAGTGCTGCCAACGACAATGGCACCTTACAGATGGTCGATCCCCCCGATCAATTTGGCCAAGATACTTACCTAAGAAAAACTTCCCAACTCCTACACTTCAGCAAGAACAGGATTAGAACTATGATGGAAGGCATAACGGGACACTGCACCAAAGGTCATATGGCCATCAGAATAAGCCATAACTTGTGTCGTAGTTGTGGAAATGAAAAGGAGATACACTCAGAGAAAATAAAAACAATTTCAAGCTTGAATTAAGAATGGTCCATTTCAGAAGTACGGTAAGAATTAGAATTCTTGATCCATGAATAACTTTTTGATCTCTTGATTGAAGAGATTCACTCCTACACTTCAGCAAGAACAGGATTAGAACTATGATGGAAGGCATAACGGGACACTGCACCACAGGTCATATGGCCATCAGGATAAGCCATAACTTGTGTCGTAGTTGTGGAAATGAAAAGGACATACACTCAGAGAAAATAAAAATAATTTCAAGCTTGGATTAAGAATGGTCGATTTCAGAAGTACGGTAAGAATTAAAATTCTTGATCCATGAATAACTTTTTGATGTCTTGATTGAAGAGATTCAAGACTTAATACAAATATTTAAAGGAAGGAGGGATGAGAGCTACGCTATTCTCTCACAGTTTGTTTGGCTTCTTCCCTCCAATACTTTTCATCACAAAAGCTTATAAACTCAAACTATTCGTTCTGCTATTTTTATACTCTGTACCGAAGGTACATAGAGTATATTAAGTTTGTGCAAAAGTATGTAACAGAGAGAAGGAATCATTTCCGACCCTATAAAGTATATTTATTCTTGATCAGCATCAACAGCCGAGTCGATATAGCCATGTCCGTCTGTCCGTCCGTCTGTCCGTCCGTCCGTATGAACAAACAGATCTCAGAGATGGTAGGAGATAGAGGTTTGACATGTATGGGACAAATGTTTCTTATAGCTGCAGGCAGATAAAGTTTATTTTCAATTTTGGCCACGCCCCCTCCCGCCCCCGCAATTTTGAAAAAACGTCATATCTTCCACAGTTTTGTAGATAGATGGTTTGTACCTTCTAGAGATAGTAATTGTCAAATGTATCGATTTGCCGAAGAAATGATAAAGATCGGATGAGCGGTTCTCAAGTTATAAGCAAAAAAGTGAACAAAGCTCCCCCCGCCACCCCCCCTCCCACCCTTTCACAACCAACACCGCACACTCTTAGAGAGAGAGAGAAAGAGACTGAGGTAGAGAGAGACACAGCAGCAGTACTGCATTAAGCTCCTACCCAGGTACAGAGTATGTTATGTCGGGCTTGACCGACTTTCTCACTTGTTTAGTCTAAATAGCATCCAACATCTTCTTGAAGATCTGGACAGTGTAGCAAATCTGCTCCTAGAGAATCTGGCTCGTTAATAAATACGTGCCGTACTCTGGTTTAAGGGATCGTACTTTGCTGAGATACTTTATAGTTACAGTAGAAAAAATTAGATAGAAAAGAAACTCACCGATGAAATGTTCTTGGTGTAAGCGTGTCTAAGAATAACAAGTAAGACCATTGCAGTCGAGTTAGCTCGACTTCAAAATACCCTGTACAATTGACAAACACACACATACACAAACAAACACACACGCACACATACACACAAACGCGCCCTCACACACGCGGGCGCAAGCAGCAAACGTAATGCGTAAAAAGCAAAGCGTGGGGGAGGGCGGGTGCAAAAATTGTTTCGTTAATAACTTCTGTGTTTTTGCTCAGATCTCAATGTGCTTTTCAGAATAGATAGATTATAGGCCTAAGATAATATATATTAAGCGACGATGTTGTAACTTTAAAATTGTGACTCTGACAGTTTTTTGCGGTTTAAGGGGGAGGGGGGAAATTTTGCAAATCTGAAACAAACTTGATCGGCGTACGGCCTATACCTATGTACATGCAAAAATTTGTATCTCTATCTCTTATAGTCTCGGAGATCGACGCGTTCATACGGACAGACGGACAGACGGACGGACGGACGGACGGACGGACGGACAGACGGACATGGCTAAATCGACTCGGCTGTTGATGCTGATCAAGAATATATATACTTTATAGGGTCGGAAATGTTTCCTTCTCCCTGTTACATACATTTGCACAACTTCATGATCCCCTTTTACCCATTTTCAATGGGTACAGGGTATAACAAGAATTATAAAAACAAGAATAGCCTTCCCGTTTTGATTTCTTTTTTTCTGTTCTGTCAAAACCTATTGACATACCCTCGTGCATTCCAAAGATCTTACCTCATAAATGCCTTGACATAGAGACCCACATTCTTGCTATTCAGCGATCGATGCAAGCGCTTCTGATACTCGGCCACAATTTTCTCCTTATCCGGATTTTCACCCATGATTTGCTAAAATCGGAGAAGTGCATTAGTTTATTAAACGAAAACAATGGAAAACAATTAAAAACAGTCATGCAAAATCTGTAAACATGCCAAGAAATAATGACTTTAAGGATTCGTTTGAATTTTGCTATAATATTTAGGGCCGATTTCGATAAACGAAAGTAAAATATAAAGAAGCATGCTTGGGAAAATGAACCTAGACAACTATGGTCGAAGAAACGTAGAGACTAGCCGACATGGAAGCATCAGTATGGGGTTTTCGAGCAAGAGAGACCTATCTAACAGACTTTACCTCCATGACCTGACGGGGGGTCAGTATTCGTTCGTGTTTTGTTTAAACATAAAATAGAATAGAAAATAAAGTGAATCAACGACATCACAACATAGAGTTTCGGGTGGGGGTCACACTCAATAGCTCGCAGTGCTCGACTAGGTACTTACATGTCCGAATTTGTGATACATCAAAAAGCTTTCAGCCGATTGAGCCACCTCATCACTTTTCCAGCTAATGAACTGTTTTTCCGGCCAGCAAGGGAAAATGCACAAATTAATTGGCCAAATGATGGGGCACCCAGCATCCCACTCACCTTGCTTTTGAACGACTGCAAAACACTGGCCGCACTCCCAGTGGCATTAATCAGTATCAGGCCCAGCGCCCGACTCGGATGGGCCAAACCGAAGCGCGCCAGCACATTAGCGCCGGCCCCCTCGCCCAACCCAATCACATACTTCACATGCAGATAGTCCAGCACGGTCACCAAATCCTCGCCGAGCGATTGCAGCGATGGAAATGGAAAGCTATCGGCAAGTGCCTCCGAGTTGTCGGCATGTCCGGGCACATCGACATGTATGAAACAGGAACGCTCCTTGATCTCCGTCATGCAGGGGCTGCTAACGAATTCCTGAAAGGAATTATCTGCCAGGACGACATAAGGTGACAACCGAAATGGAAAACCAGAGGCAGATGCTCTACTTACGATTGCAACCCAAGTCGTGAACCGTAATGAAAACAGCGCGCTTCTCCTGCTGCGACAGGTCGCCCTGAAGTGTGGAAAATGTGGAAAAAATAGATTCGTCCACGCCTGCTTCCTTTCGTTTCGTTCAGTTCACTTACCTGAACAATAACCGTCAGATCTCCGCATTTCTCCGTGCTAATGTTATATTTCTGCAAAAAGGAAATGTGCATTAAATTTAACCAATTGAATTGCATGCAGCTCTGTTAATTTGTTAAGGAGAACTTGTTAGCAACTTGTTGAAAAAGAAAGAAAAACGCGAATCATTTTCACGTTGCCATAGGCGCAAACTCAAGCGTGAAGAATGACTGGGCATGAAATGACCAAAAAAAATGCGAGCGCATACAAAGCGTTGTGTGTGCGAGTAATTCTGTTTTTGACTACGTGGCCCAAAAAGCTTTTTCGGGCAGGTCCTTAATGCAGCTGCCTTGCCAGCAGCAGCTGCTGCCGCTAATGATG
The DNA here is from genome assembly GCA_018904275.1 of Lordiphosa clarofinis. NCBI lineage: Eukaryota > Metazoa > Arthropoda > Insecta > Diptera > Drosophilidae > Lordiphosa > Lordiphosa clarofinis. The sequence goes on along the minus strand of JAEIGQ010000067.1, from coordinate 854,520 downwards.
ACGATGATGAAGATACTATATGAAATATTTTGAAATGTATTAACATGTTGAATAAAATTGTTGAATGACTTTCAAAATATGACAAGTCATTTTTAGATTTTACTTAAGGGGTATTCTCCATGCGCAAAATTTTTTTTCGGTTTTTTTTTCTTTGCATTTTTTTATAGCTTGGATATTTGAGAATATCGCCCCAAAAGGACTTTTTGAAATTCGAAATACTTTAGAAGATATAGCCTTTTTTTTCTAGTCAATAAAACTGTGATATAACGGCTGGTTCTTGAAACTTTAAACGCGTTTATCTCGAAACCGCATTTTTCGAACTGGCGGCCATGATATCTCCAGTTAAACTAAACCGATTTTGATAATCAAACCTGAAATCGACGCAGAATTTTCACCATTCTGGTCTGAACCTCAATCATAATTTTAAAAAAATTTTTACTATTTTTTTTTTGCAAAAAACAAAAAAAGAAGGCCAAAAATCGATTTTTCATTTTTTAATGGCCGTCATTTTGTCAAAAAAAATCACAAATTTTTTTCGAGGTTCAGACCAGAATTACATCTATTCTGATTATAATCCCGTTTTTACTTTTCATTTAAGACATCCTGGACACGATCATAACTTTAAAATATATATCGAAACAGAAAGAAGAAATTCATAAAGGCCAAATATATTTTTCTTTGAAACCCAAAACATACAAAAGACCCGCAAATATTGATCTTCGAGAAAAGTCATTAATAGACATTGGATTTTAGGTAAAATCATATTTTTAATGCACACAGAAAAATCTGGTGGGTAAAATTAACTACGCTTATAGTAACTTTTTTCAAAATTTTTTATGCATGTGGTTTTGTTGTTGTTTGGTAACTGTACTAACAGTAAAATGTACAGAAGAGATTTGTATGGTTTACGTATTACCGAAGACAATACATATATAGATACCGCATCTCATACAATATTTTTTTTTTGGGATCCAATGTCAGCTCCCAATAAAAATCGTTATATGCGTCACATGTGTTATCTAAATTACCTATAAATTTTTGCTCTTAGCAGAATAGCTAATTTAGAAAACGTATAGCTAAGTTTCAGTATACGCATCCTCGTAAAGGCAGCGAAATGCAAAAATTTGCATCCAATGTCAGCTCCCAAAAAGACTCGTTTTTAGTTTCACATGCGTCATCTATAATATAAATAAATCTTTGGTATTACTTAGCACGAGTTTTTTTGTTGCATTTAACAACTGTACGCTGAGTAAACTTAACTACAAATATTTTTTCACATATTTTGTTGTGTTAATAAGTTAATGTAAACTACAGTAACTTTACCATAGAAATAGTAACTCTGACGTGATTTTTTCATCTCATTCTTTGTTGTTGTTACAACTTACTGTACCCACAAGTAAATCTAACCGCACATATAGTATAACTTTTTGAATGCATTTGCTGCACTGATTAACTGTACCGATGGCAAATCTATCCGCGGAGAGAATTGACAATTACTATTGGTCTCATTTATGCGATATTCAAGAAGTTTTTCGTGCATGTGCTTCGGCAGATTTCATACAAGTAATAAGATGCGCTTTAGCGTAACTGGTAAAGACGTCCTTCCAATCGTGTTGAGACCAATGGCCCCGAGTTCGAATCCGCCCAGAGTAAGTAAAAATTTTTCAAATTAATAAATATTGTTTAATTCAAACAAATGCTTCAGGACCATAATTGGTGCGTAAGAGGAAGTGGGAGTTGCGTCTTCTGCTGTGGGATGATGATGACCCAAAATTGCCTACGTGTGACAGCTAGAATAGTCTCCCACCCTACTATTTCGACCTGTTCTAGAACGTATAATTAAATTTCATTGCAATTGATTTTTTATATATTTTTGTATTATTGTTAAAAAAAAGGAATTTTTGGGAGCATTGACTGACTGATATAAGATGTGGCCAGTGAAAATTTGCATTTCATATAATCATCAAATTCCACTCGTTGCTTCTAAAATGTACTCAGATTGTTTCTCTCTAGATATTTTCAGTTAAAAATATAAATGTGATGTTTTCGGTTTTGTTCTGAGCTTTAATCGTTACTTATATTAATTCGCTTACGGTTTAAGTTTCACCTTTATATACATTTGTGTGTACAGATTTTTTCCAGATAGCTTTTAGGGGCTATAAATATCACATGCATTTATTGGTCCTAACCTTTAGCTCTTAACTCAATTCAAAGTTTATTAAAGCGCTTAGAAAAGTATACCCACAGAAGCTTTAACAACAGTCTGTCAGCCACGCACATCCTTTCGCCTTGCAGCTACCAAACACTTATTGAAATTGAGTGAAACTATAAAAGTGTCAAAAGACCAGCAACAAAGACCCAGAGAACGTTTCTCGGGTTCTTGCCACCAATATCTTTGGGGAAAAGAATTTGCCTAAGCTCTTTAATGTCTTTTTCGTTTAGCCTGATGAAAGGTTGGCCAGGGGTTGGGCGGGTGGAGGAAGCGGCGGATTTGTGTAAGCAAGTAAATAGATAAGCAAACGAACTGGGAATGGGAATGAGATATTATGTAAATGCAGGCCCAACTTTTAATGGCATTTGTATGAGTAGCCCTGTCAGGCTATTGTTTATTTCCCACACCCCGCCCCACGGGCATTGATAGATGCGTATGTATGTATGAGCTGCATTCAAATTCAAAACATAAATTAATCATTCACTTTCGATATTTTAAATGCTCTGATTTATTTGCTTCCGGCTCTGGTCGACAAATTTTGCGTAGCCAAAGGGCAGTTATTTAATGCAAACAAATATCGGAAACACATATAGAATGCGGGATGTGATTGAAAGGGCACTCAGCTTTATTACCCAGGTAAGTTAGGGAAGGTAAAAAAAACCTAGGTAAGGTGATAGAAATCCTAGATAAAGGTAAAATTACAACAAAAAGACAGTTTTTAAAAAGACTTTTAAAGCCTGGATTATCAACCACAACCTACAAAATCTTTGAGCCTTCATCGAAGTATAAAAAATTCGGTAAACATCAGGAGATTCTTTGAATCATTCAGTAAAGCAGTTTTGTGTGTTATGTTTCCTATAAATTGTACACTTTACTCTCGTTTTGAGTGGGAAATATTTTTTCAATGTTTACTTTGCAGAGTTTTCAGTTTAAATTTACAACTACAACACTCTCCGGAATCTTCTAACATTTTTGAGCAATTGAGTTTTTGAATCTTGAAAATATAAAAATTATGTAAAGCGAGAAGAATGTTAATGACAAATTATTGGAACTTGCTAAAAGGTATTTAACCAAGAAATGATTTTTTTGAATGTCAATAAAATCGTCTGCTAATAATGACGCTTGGGTCCTTGAAATAACTATACAGGCAACCAAATGTTGTGTTGTTGTGTATATTGCTTTAAATAAAAATCAACTCTGTATAGCAATCGCATTTCGATAACATTTAAAAAAAACTTATGTACAGTTTGGGCAATCACCCAACTAGCAAATCGAAAATTAAATTGCTTAAAAAACTTATCAAACCATTTTTTCTATAAATTATACCAGCTGAAAATATTTTAAATAATATTTTTTATTTGTCAATTCAAGCTCGTACAAATGGTACTGGATGCTTGGGAATGGCAGCGGTGAGTTATTGTCGAGTCAACAGCAAGCAAATGGTGCACAATTGTCGTCAGAAATCAATTGCCATTAATTAAGTGTGAGAAGGCAGGGTGGTAAAATGGTGGGCGGACATATGCACATATCCATTAAAGAGCTCTACTGGCATAATATATATATATATTTTTCATTTTGAAAATGTATTCAACTGATTCAAACATTCCTTAACAGGAAATAGTCATTAAAGTAAAGCAAGTACATACAAGTATTTGTATAAGTCATCTGTGGCATGGAAATGTGAGCATAAAGGATACAAGTTTTCACACTCAGCAGCTGCTGTCAGGTATTTACTGAGTGTCGATTCCCTCCAACAATTTCTTACACCTGCCTGCCAGAGGACGCAAGTGAACGATCAAGTGAAAGCAGATGGAAATGTTGGCGTATGCATACGTACATAAATCGCTTATAAATAATGAAATTGCCAATAAATTGCATATACGTACACGCAGCACAGCTCGAAACAACCACATAACGATGATGAACGAGTGGATGCCAGCTGGCGTTGACTCTATGCGGGTTGCGAGTGCTTGAGTGCACTCGGGAAAAAAATGGAGGATTTTGTTCTTGAATCAAGTACAGATAGTGTCAGTAGTATTTTTAACTAAGTTTTTTAACCTTTGCAGAAAAACATTTTTATATTTTCCAGTTATAAATATTATCGGAACATATACATATAACAAACTGGCAAAGCAGATGGTGTGGCATCACCGATCCCATCAATGTATTAGCGAGTAATATTATAAATAGGTAAAGTTAGTTACTAAAAAGAAGTAAAATGGAGCCATCTATTAAAAAACTTGAAAAAAATCTCAGCTAAGAATGTTCGAAGAAAATCATTTAAAACTTTAACCTATATAAATTATAAAAGGTCGAGCCGAAGTTAGCTTATCTCTGATTCTAAAATTCAATATTTTGTCTGTAATTATGAAATCTTTTCAACTCGAAAAAAATGTTATCCAAGTCACTTAGACCATATATAGTACTATAACCATTAGGGGGGACGATTTGTATGGGCCAAAAAAAAAAAAAAACGTACAAAGCGTATCTGCAAAAATAGCAAAAACGAAATCTACGGTCAATTCTAAGAAAATTTCACCAAGAAACCATGGGTCTAAAACGAATTCCTAGTCCGCGCAGTCGGTGAAGCCCGACTATAACATACTCTGTATCCCCCAGAGCTTGCATTTATCTGATAAATTTTATATTGAAGCCACACAAAGTGATAAAGAAGTCATAAAGTGAGTCAACGTTTAACCGGCATCCAAATTTTTTTGTTTTCCGTATAACTCCGCTATCGTTCATCCGATCTTCATAATTCTTTAGCGAATCGATAAATAATCATGATTACAAAATATTTTTAAAAGGTATAAATCATCTATCTGCAAAACTGTGGAAGATATGAGGTTTTTTCTGAATTGCGGGGGCGGAAGGGGGCGTGGCAACCTGTGACATAAAAATTTATCTGCCTGCATCTACAAGAAGTATTTGTCCCATACAAGTGGAACCCTCTATCTCTTACCATGTCTGAGATCTGTACTTTTGCAGGTATTCGGACAGACAGACGAACATGACTATATCTGGAATTACATTTTTTGGCTTGTGACTTTTCGACCTAAAAAAAGGTGGTTTGCCGGTAGATACTAGCAAAAATCGTTTGCACTAAAATACCTGCACAAATCAGCAGCATAATAACAATTTCTCAAAAATATGGAATCAATGGGAGATTTGGTTAGTCTTATTGAGGAAATAGCTGACAATGATTAAGCCATTGAATGAATGTGAAAACATTGATCCCCCGAATAACCGATTGACAGCATGCTAAGCAGCTACTTGACAGTCCTGGCAAAAGACATCTGAAGCAGAAATATTTTCCTACTAGCTACCAAATCATCTGTGTAGAAAGGATAACCAAGCTCGGTTCAACCTGAGAGCTTGATTTACTTTTCTTTGTACCATCTTTGAACGATTAAATGAATCAATTTGATTCTCCATCGTTGCTCATTGACAACCACAATGACTCATTAATTATATCTTCTTCAGTGACAAATTGGATCGTTGTTATCACATAGTAAAACTAAAATATATACAGCTGGTAGTGCAAGGTTTTCATATAACATTTTTATACCCTGTTCCCATTAAAAATGGGAAAAAGGGGATCATGAAGTTGTGCAAATGTATGTAACAGCGAGAGAGAAGCACCTCCGACACCATAAAGTATATATATTCTTGATCAGCATCTACAGCCGAGTCGATTTAGCCATGTCCGTCTGTCCGTCTGTCTGTCTGTATGAACGCGTCGATCTCAGAGACTGTAATAGATAGAGCCACAAGTTTTCGCATGTATATAGGTGTATACTGTACCCACATCGAGTTTGTTTCAGATTTGGAAAATTCCTCCTCCTCCATCTTTAAACAGCGAAAATCTGTCTTCTTATCTGTATAAACGCGTAGATCTCACAGACTTTAAGAGGTAGAGCCACAAATTCTTGCATGTATCTATGTGTATACCGTACCCAGATCGAGTTTGTTTCAGATTTCGAAAAATCCTCCTCCTCCATCTTTAAACAGCGAAAATCTGTCTTTTTATCTGTATAAATGCGTAGATCTCACAGACTATAAGGGGTTGAGTAACAAATTTTTGCATGTATGTAGGTGTACAACGTACACAGGCAAAGTTTGCTTCAGGTTTGTCAAATTCCTCCTCCATCTTTTTCTAACCGCGAAAAACTGTGCCTTAATATATATTCCGTGAGGCCCAACATCTATCTATTCGGTGTACCACAATGAGATCCGAGCAAAAACACCGAAGATATGTACATAAGTGCGCCTGCCCATTTATTGAAATAAATTTTTAAATAAATGGAATTCAAAGCTAAAGGAACCACATTACTTGGGACTGGGTAATTTTGCTGTCGGGGCACTCGACCGCAACACTCTTACTTGTTTAAATTCGGGTTGCGTCGGAAAAAAAAACATATTTTTATGCTTTATTTTATTTTTGAACCAAGCTCGAATTTTTTTTAGATTTATTTCTATAATATTACAGTTTAAAATGGAAGACTAAAAAATTCTTCGATCTTATATAAAATCTGCAGGTTTTAGGTATTATTTCTACCATTTACTTTTTTCTAGAGCGTGGATTAAATATGTATAGTAAATATTGTGATCTTTTTTTCTGTGTAAATTTGCCAGAGTGCACTTAACGACCTGCGACGCTCATTCAGTTCATTCAATGCGGCGGGTTGAGGATGAAAAACGTTGGCGCACACAGGTTGACATATCGGAGATGGATGTGTGTTTGCGGTTGACATAACCAGCGCCCGAATCCAAAGAAAAATACACGCAACTCTGACGACATGTCGTATACGTAATAAGGGGAAACTTTCAAAGTATTTGGTTTTCATTTCTGTTGCTGTCAGCGCAATTGTAAATTGTAAATTGCAATTGTTTACTTTTTTTATGTTGTGCGACAGCCGCCATTTTGCCTTTGAGGCAGTTTGTTTTTCGCGTTGTCTTGTTTATGTCATCGTCAGAGAGCCATTGTCAGTCAATTAAAAAGCCACTTGGCTCAATCGTTTGTCTGTGTTTTTATTTGTTTTATTTGCCGAGTGGAGTGCACATTTTCAAATGTCCGTTAAAGCAACGAAAACGAGCTTTTTAATTGACTTTTCAGTGGGTCAATAATTGGGTTGCTTATTAAATAAATTAGAGATTTAATTTTTATTTTGTACCACAAAAATAGTGCAAAATCTTAAAGATATTTGAAACATATCTGCATGTAAATCCATCATTCCATTCCGGCTTAGGTAAATGTAGAATCCACTAAATCAACTGGAATGACAGACAGGTCAAAGTACACAGTGCACTCACACACACACACAGTCGATGGCAGGAGGTACAAATAGCCTGGCCAACGTTTGTAATAAGCACTTAGGTCGATGCCACGTGATTACGACATTAAAGCTGGTTACCAAGTTGAGTGAAATGTAATGGGAACCTGGTACAGCATCAAAAGTGAAAGCAGGTCACATTCTCACATAAATACTTTTATAGTATAGGGGGGAAAACTGGCAACGTCAACGAAATCACAAACATATATAAGTCACTAGACACGGAACCAGAGTTGGGGCAGCGGCAACGAGGTCAATGAGTTGACACGTACACAGAGCAGCTGCAGCATTTTGCCAGTGCTTGAGGGCAATGCCGCTACATTCCTCCACCCACCCACAAGTTGGTATCCGTATCGCATGAACTAGTGATACAGTTTTATGCATATTTGCCTGGCATTCAAGCCTGGTTCCCATCAAACAAAAAAAGCAACGTTTTGCATCTTCTGCTAGCATCAGCACAACGAGAAACCTAACACAAAAGAGAAAAAGAGAAATGTAAACCAAACTTTGCGGACATGAAAATGCAATTCATGTAACGTATACTTTATTGCTCTATTATTCTGGCTGAAAAACATCATTTGTAGTTTACGTTGTCCTTTGCAACGGAATGGGTAAGGATTTTCAACTTTCACTTGCATACTTTTTTGGGCTTGACATGATACAGATTTGAATGTAATAAGTCTGGTGTTGTTGTTGGTGCTGAGAATTATGTAAATGTCTTCGATTTATTATTTGAAGGCCGACTTTCATCAACTTCTAAATAGCCCAATGAAATTTATGAAGCGTACCGAATCCAATCTCCGGCTTGATTTAGAAAATTCCGATGCATAAAGATTCAGTTTAGTAGAAATTTTATCCGATTTTCAAATAGCTATGCCAGATCTATGACTTTTGGACCATTTTAAATCATGTGACCCCGTATATTTCCTTCCTTAAGACATCTGTCATCAGACTACATACCTTTCTTCGGAGTTGCCAATTGATTAGCAACATAGTAGCATAGTCTTAATATTTTGTAAGGATTTTAATGCTTTAAGAAAATTAATTTTGAAAATGTGCGGAAAATTTTCATAAAATATTGTGGTTCATTGAGCTTTAAAAACCAGTTAATGAACCGAGCCAGTACTTGATTTCATACGGTTCGCATCCGTGATATCTTCTAACAAAAGCAATTGTAAGCTGAACATTTTCAATGTTGCACTACGAATTGTGGACTTGGCAATTTTTCATGTTAATTTTTCCACTTGCAACGTATAAACGGCAGTACGAATACAAGTAACATCTTTGATGTGTTGCATTTAACGCGTGCCGTGGCGCAAAGCGTGAAGACATCATTGAAATCATGTCTAGTCCAAGGTCCCCGAGTATAAATCCCCCCACAGAGAAAGTAAGAATGTTATTTTTTAAAACAGAAATATCAAATGGAAAAACTTTTGAATGAAAATCAAAGACGAAAAGTTTTTTTTGAGTATAGTTTTCATTTGTGGTGAAAGTGGGAACTAAGACGGGGAAAATAGATGAAAAAGTTAGCTTAGAGAAAATTTTCTTCATCCGATTTGACACATATTTCCCTAATTTCGAAAAATCCACCCCAAGGAATCTCTAGAACCACCACCAAACACCTTGAATATACTCTGAATCCGGAAGAACTTGAGAGATGGTTTTTAGGGCCGTGGTATTTAGGTTAGCTGTCTCAGCAACGGTGGGCTTAGGCAAGTGGTGACCGTCTGTTCTAAGTAGCTTTGCTACTACTTTAATAATGTGTCGGTGGTCCACCATCTGGAAGCCCCAAGAATAGACCAGGATCGGACTCGGTGCGCTATTTACCCAACAGTAAATAATAATAATAACCTTAATACACTGCACCTTGATGCCTAGTGCTATGTTCCATCCGATTGACTTGAAACTAGGTTTGAAAGGATAGTATGCGAAATAATTGGTTGAAAATGACTGCCGAAATTATTTGAAATTTGTTTTTCCGAAACTCCAAAAACTTTGGTATTAATTAAAATCATTACAATTGACCATATTATTAGCAAACCATATAACCATAAATTAGAAAGTATTTTCGGAGAATTTTTGAAACTTTAACTTTGGAAATCACAATCTGCCCTTATAATTATACTCTGTACCAAAGATACATAGAGTATATTAAGTTTGTGCAAAAGTATGTAATAGGGGGAAGGAATGATTTCCGACCATATAAAGTATATATATTCTCGATCAGCATCAACAGCCGAGTCGATATAGTTATATCCGTATTTCCATCCGTCCGTCCGTATGAACAAACAGATCTCAGAGAGGTAAGAGATAGAGGTTTGACATGTATGGGACAAATGCTTCTTATACTTGCAGGCAGATCAAGTTTATTTTTAATTTTTTCCACGCCCCAACCGCCCCCGCAATTTGGAAAAAAAGCTATATCTCCTACAGTTTTGAAGATAGACGTTTCGTACCTTCGAGAGATACTTAGTTATTGCCAAAGAAATGATAAAGATCGGATGAGCGGTTCTCAAGTTGTGAGCAAAAAAGTACATCGCCATCGCCATCGCCCTCGCCCTTGGCTAAATACTCTGTACCAAAGGTACAGGATAGGTGAAAAGTATGTAACAGGAAGAAGGAATCATTTCCGACCCTATAAAGTATATATTTCTTGATCAGTATCAACAGCCGAGTCGATATAGCCATGTCCGTCTGTCCGTCTGTGTCCGTTGTCGTTGTCGTCGTCATCCGTCCGTATGAACAAACAGATCTCGGAGATGGTAAGAGATAGAGGTTTGACATGTATTGGACAAATGCTTCTATAGCTGCAGGCAGATCAAGTTTATTTTCAATTTTGGCCACGCCCCTCCCGCCCCCGCAATTTGGAAAAACGTTATATCTCCTAAGTTTGAAGATAGACGATTCGAACCTTTTAGAGATAGTTAGTATTTAGCAAAATGTATAATTTTGCCGAAGAAATGATAAAGATCGGATGAGCGGTTCTCAAGTTATGACCAAAAATAAATTCCGCCTCCCCCACCCCCTCCCACGCGCTCACAACCAACACCGCATTTTTATTCAACAACGTGTGAGTGAAAGAGAGAGGGAGAGAGAGAGAAACTTAGAGATGAGCGCAGCAGAAACGTTGCATTCAGCTCCTGCTCTTGGTACAGAGTATGACATAGTCGGGCTTGACCGACTTTCTCACTTGTTTTCATTTTTGAATTTGTATCGTTCTGACTGTGCGTAGACCAATCAGTCAGTCAGCACAAACTCTTTTGTATTTATAAATAGATTGTCCTAAGCAGTAAAATCGGATTTTTAGTGAGTGACCTCTACACTTTGATATTTGTTTAAAAATAGGCAAAAAACAAAAACCACCGATTTTTGTCAACACAAAACCACAATTGTCCACCACAATCGCCATTGAGGCTGCTCGGCTTGAAAACAAAACCCAACCCCAAGATGTCAAGTGCACTAGAGAGCAAAGTCTCAAACAGAACCGCTCGTGCCACTTAAATACACAAAGTTTATCTAACAAAGTGCTCGCCACTCAATCTTCGCCAGTCTTATGCCCCCCGCTCTGCTCCTTCACTAATCAGCATTTCCCCCGCCTAACTCAATCGCCGGGACTTAGATTTGGATTTTGTGTCTGCTACATTTGTTGCATTCCTAATTTAAAGGGTCTTCTTCATGTCGCTCCTCTTTTCTTGTTGAGTTTATTTGCCGCTGAGACGTCCACTTCATTTTGGCCAGAAATGTATTCAAGTGTAAATGGATTTTCGGTTCATAACCGCACTTGCAGCCAAAGCACTTTGGGGAGAGCCAATTCCCCATGTGCAGCCCTTCCTCAACTGGGGGAGGGACACATAGCGTACATATTTGGTTAAGTGCTGTCAGGTTGGCATAGGGATTCTGCGTGGGTGTCTATTAAATTGATGTTTTATAACATTCCTGCCTCGCATTCGTAATGTAAATTTAATTATTGGTTGGTGGTTCTATGCCTGAAATATTTATGACATTTTATTGATCGAATATATTTGTGTGTGGCTGGGCTTTACATTAATGTTAATTAATATTTTAAAATACCTGATGGCAACTGGCAACCATGAATGATGCTGGTATTTAGAGCTATCAATTAGTCAGTGCGTGTTTAGTTGATTAAAGCCATGTTGATGGGTTGCCCAAATAATGTACATGAAATTTCGATTTTAGTATCAAATTTCCTAATGCTAACCCCATGTTCAATTTGCAGAAATTAGGAAAGCACCCAGCCAATTGACTAATGCGATAGTCAGAGCTCTTGTGCGGAAGTTGTGTATTAAGTGTATACGTATGCATATCGTACACTCTTAAGAGGCACAACTCAATGTTAAAGCTGTTCATTACAATTGGAAAAGGCATAGCGATAGCCGTGCGTATATCGCTTACGCTGAGTACAAACCAAAGTATATTGCAACAACAATTTTGTATGTCTTATCTTGTTTCTTTCTCGCTTTTCTCACTGTGATCAATCGTCGTTAAGTCAAACGACCAAAACACCCGAACTTGTTGTTGTTGAGTAAAGGCGAACATGCAAGTTTGATGCTTTGAGCGCAAAGCCAGTTCATTGGGGTGTTCATTAATGTATGAGCGTTTTGCAATCTGGTAGACAATCAGGACTGTTTTCAGTTCCCCTTCGGTTTAAATATAAACGTTTAAATTGGCCAATTTACTTTTACAAATTAAATCTGTGGTTACTGGGTCAAGGCTTCCTTATTCAATGTCGGCTTCACTTAAACCGGATCTAGAAACCGTAGATATGAGTGTCACCTTCCACATAACCTTGTTCGTACAATCTTTTATAAGAAAATTGGGATGGAATTGAGAACAGGCCTGAATTATCGCGATTATCTTTCAATTTTTCATATGGTACTCAAAGGGAAAAAACCTGTTCAAAAAATAAGTTGCCTTCATCCCAAAATAAGAACAAGATGGTTCCAAAATTCTTGAGAACAAATGTTCATGGAATGAGTACAGTTGTTCTCAATCGGATAATATTTGCTTTAAGCAACAACAAAACCGGGTTTCAAACGAAAGATATATCTCTTTCAACATAGCATAAGTAGCCCTATAGATCAGCGTTCCCCAAGCAGAGAGCGCTAAAACGTGACTGTGTCTCTCTCTAACACACAATGAAGTGTGACTTCGGCAAGCATTTGGTAAGTAAGTTCGTGCTCCCGGGGCTATCGCTGGGGAATTCTGCTATAGACATAAACATACAAAAGTGTACAACGGCTGAATGGTACCGGGCTCAAATCCCAGCCAAAACCGTACAGATTATTCTGTGTTTTTCTAAAAAACTGAAATGAAACTATTCAGATGGTGTAGGTCGTTGAAGCGATGTTTCTGTTAACCAGGAGTCTTGTCCTATTCACTTCCAACCAAATACCGAAATATGAGGAATCCGCTTCACACCTGGTCCAAAATCAATCAATTAAAAAAAAATTGTTTTCCCAATTGAGTTTAAAATGTTTTGAAAATGGAACAATGTCAACCTAATTAGAGATTTTGTTCTTGAGGTGAGAATATTTTTCTACAAATGAAAAAACCATGCATAGTTTTTGCTAACGTTTGTGCTCATTTTGAGTCCAATGTTTTCGGTTTTTTCCCTCTGTGTATCTAAAATCAAAATAAAAATAAATCTGGTGGGATCAAATAAATTCCAAAAGGTAAGAAAAACTGCGTAATCCAGTATATTCCTGACCCGATTAGAAAATGATTGAGTTTATCCGACTCTTTTAATCCTAAACAAGTAACAGCTTTGCAGTCGAGTGAACCGACTCTGAAATACCCTGTACAATTGAGACACACATGCAAACACACACAAATGCACACAAGCGCACACTGACTCATACGCTCTAGCTGCCAGAATTAGGCACAGCGCTTCCCCCCTCTGTCTCACAAGCAAAATTGTTGCGTGTGTTACTTTTGCAAAGATACTTTTCTTTCCTTCTTCTTATTCGATAGCACATTCTTATACACTTTAAGACCCACACTAGGTTTGGTTTATAAACAACTTCTGAAAAACAAAGATATATAAAAATAGAATAGTTGTGCTTAACTAGGATTTGAAGATTTTCTTCTACATCTCCATCAAAAATCAGGTTAAAATATTTAAATATTTAGATAAGTGATTTTTGGAAAACAGTAATACCTTATTAGCTTAAAATCAGAAATAGATGGTGGCATGACAAAACACCCACATAAAACATAAGGCCCACATAAAAATTTCGATCACTTCTTGAAAAATAAAAATATTTAGAAATTAATCAAATAAATGTCTAGTATTATTTACTCTTAATGAGTACGGTTCTAGTTCTAGATTTAAACTGACTCACTCTCTCTTTTTAATCCCTTAAATCTAACTTAGCTAACGTAGTGTTGTAATGCACACAACGCATCTTAAGTGTTAAGGTACCCACCGAATGGTCCTCTTCACGTCAGGTGTCAAGTGCACCCAGACCGTTGTCAGCAATCTTGAATAAATTTAATGTTACAAAAACAGATATATTTATGGATGAGGTGGATCGTGGGCGAATCTCATGTTAAAGTTTCAACAATAAATATGTATTTCGCTTTCACACGGCCCAAAGATTATAGTTAACCGCCGAATCCGACTTCACATTTTTAAAAAATCCGAATCCGACTTCAGTCTTTTTTACTGTCGCTCGCTGAAGAGGAAGTAAAGTACACGAACTAGCGCCTCGACGGTTCAAAATCTTACACTACAACAATTTTTGCTGTTGATTATTTGTTGCCCTGAAGACAACTTTCTCATTACTTCTCTATCCTTAGTAAGTACGACGAGATAATAGATAGTCTTCTTCTTCTTCTTCTTTAATGGCCATTACAACCGTTAGACGGTCTGGGCCTCTGCGATTAACGCTCTCCATTCGCTTCTGTTCTGTGCGAGCTGCCACCAGTTGGTCACACCAAGCTCGGCAATGTCTTCCCGCACCTGGTCTTCCCATCTTAGTGGTGGTCTTCCCACCTTGCCGCCTCCATAGTCAGCCGCCTTCGATTTATACGCCTTTTTTGCTGGAGCTTCTTCCTTCATCCTGGCGACATGTCCTAGCCAGCGCAGCCGCTGCTGCTTTATGCGCTTAACCAGGCTGGTGTCCCCATAGAGCTTATACAGTTCGTCGTTTCTTCGAATGCGGAAATCATCGCCGACTTTTAAAGGTCCATAAATCCTCCGAAGAATTTTTCGTTCAAACACGCCAATCGCCGCTTCATCCGCTGCTGTCATTGTCCATGCTTCTGCGCCATATTGCAGGACTGGGATGATAAGCGACTTGTACAGGGCTATTTTTGTTCTTCGCTTGAGGTCTTTGCTCTTGAACTCCCTACTTAGCCCATAGTAGCATCGGTTCGCAAGAGTGATTCTTCGTCGGATTTCCAGACTGATGTTGTTCTTGCTGGTTATCATCGTTCCGAGGTAGACGAAATCCTCTACAACATTAAAGTTGTACCCCTCCATTGTAACAGATTGCCCAAGTCGCAATGACTTTTTGTCCGCGGTTACTAGGTACTTCGTCTTGTCCTCATTTACCGCTAAACCCATTAATCTAGACTCCTTCTCAATCTCTGAAAACGCCTTGCTTACTGCCCGTGTGGTTTTGCCGATAATGTCAATATCATCGGCATATGCAAGTAGCATTAGATTTTTATAAATAAATCCGCCGGTTCTGTTGGCATGTTCGCACTTGCGCAGTATATCTTCCATCAGTAGATTAAAGAAGTCACACGATAAGGTATCGCCCTGCCTAAAACCTCTTTTGGTATCAAATGGTTCGGAGAGGTTCTTTCCTATTTTGACGGAGCTTTGCGTACTTCTCAACGTCATCATGCAAAGTCGAACGTACTTTGCTGGAATACCTAAAGTAGACAGGGCTTTGAAGAAGCTTGACCTTATCGGTGTGTCGAAGGCTGATTTATAATCAACAAAAAGATGGTGTGTTTGTTTGCCTCTTTCATAGGTTTTCTCCAGGATTTGTCGAAGTGTGAAAATCTGGTCTGTGGTGGATTTACCAGGTCTAAAGCCACACTGATAAGGTCCAATCAGT
This sequence comes from Lordiphosa clarofinis, assembly GCA_018904275.1. NCBI lineage: Eukaryota > Metazoa > Arthropoda > Insecta > Diptera > Drosophilidae > Lordiphosa > Lordiphosa clarofinis. The sequence continues at coordinate 838,885 of JAEIGQ010000067.1, read as the reverse complement.
GTATCAATAAACGGCTTTAGACGTTCACAAATAATGCGGGACAGAACCTTATATGCGATGGGGAGGAGACTGATCCCGCGGTAGTTGGCGCAAACTGCAGGGTCTCCTTTTTTAAAGAATAATAGATAGTAGTATAGTTAAAGCAGTTCAATTCGGAATAGTCAGTTAAGTGAGCGGCGTATACAAACTAAGAAATTTAATTAAAAAAAAACAAAAATAAAACAATTAAATTGAGGAGATGCATGTTCTCTGATGCCAGGCAAAGTCAACAAGTTCGTTTCTAAGGAGACGACAACAAACAAAAGGCCAACAGAACAAACTTTGTTGTCCACGGGGAAAAAAGAAAGTAGAAAACTCAATCTCAATGAGTCGTGCTATTTTTCCATTCCGTAATCAAAGTTTATTCTATGTGCAGGCCATAAACTTGGCCATAGACACAGGGTAAAAAGACTCTCGTGTGGGTCAAATAAATTACACAAAACATTGCCTGGATATTTCTTTTGGGCAAGTCAATGAAGAAAGCAGCGGTTGAAGTGCACTTAAAAAAATTCATTTAAATGTCTGTTACACATTTGGCTATTGTTTAAACGCCTCTGGCAACACACAGAATATTCAACATTTTCTTACCACACAAAACGATTTTTTGCCAACTTGCATTTTGGTAACTTAATTAAATCTGCTTTTATAGGATAACTGAATCGCAGAAATAACGCAGAAAAAGTAGATGAAAGAACAAAGCGAAACATGCAAAAAAATATATATTGCTAGCGGTTTTTCTTCCTCTAGCCAAGAAAATCTCTTCAGTCAGCATATTCGAAATGAAATTGCAACCTCCGAGGAATAAAATAGAAAAAAAAGCAGCCAGTGGTTGGTTAAGCCAGGAAAGCGTTGCATACTATGCGGCGAATTTAATTTATACATTAAGAACGATCAAAGTTGGGTTAATGAAAATGGAATGGTAAATTTAATATGCTTAAATGCTTAAAACATAAAGTTACCTCCATTGTTCTTTCACTCACTAAAAATTCTCTATGACACACATTAGTTTTGCCTAGGCCCCGCTTCACCTTCTGTGCCGGAATGACTTATCCATTGACAGAATGTCAAAGTTTTCAAGGCAACGTCAGCTCGACAGCATCCTGTCATGCTGCGGCTGTCTACAAAAACTTAACTAACATTTAATTGGCGATTTTTAACGGCAGCCTAGAGTGATAGATTTTTTTTTGCTCGACTAAAAATCCTCCACAGAATTTTGTTCAGCAACTTTTACGTCACTTTTACTTGCTGTTGTTTTTCCCACAAAAGTTTTGCACATTTTTTTGCAGCACACATTTTGTACACTTTTTATTACGCAGCAGAAAATTTGTTTTTCGATTTTTGTTTTTTTTTTGGTTGTGTAATGAGGTTTGGTGAGTGTGGGAGCGTAGACGTATACGTAAAAAAAACGAACTTTTAAAATGGTTCATTGCGATGGAAAGAAAGAGATTGAGACATATTTGTCTATGCAAGGGATTGACATGTTTAATTTGATGTTTGACACAATGAGAAAAGACCGTACAAAAATTAAGTGCAAGCGAATTTGAAATAAATACAAATTTAAAGCAACTTAATGGATCTATTTGCTATTAGTACACTATAAGACACAAGTAAGAAGATGGCAAATTTTGTTCCAACAGGTCAAGAATCCTAGTAAGTTGTAGTGTTCCTATGTCCGCCATACAATACATTTTTGAATTTTTAGAAGAACAAAATAGAGAAACGGTAAAAAGTTTTTCTTATTAAAGCCATATGATACAAAGGGTCTAGCCCGATAAGGGAAGGGGTGCGGCCTAAAGCCTGGGATTTTGAAATATCGCATATAATTGGATAGATAACTTCAAACCAAACTGATCTGGCCCAATGTTGGGTCATTTTGGGGCCATGTCCTTGAGATAGCGTCAAAAATCCTTTTTTTATAATCTTTTTTTTAAATAGAAATATCTCGGGAAACAAAGTACCTAGAGACATGAAATAAACTGCCAGTGAAAGAGAATTGATCAAAGTTTTCGAAAATTTAATAATTTTTGACATACACTGAAAACATTTTTTGCTATAATTAAAGGAAAACTTGAATGTGATGGTTTTGGCAGTTCGCGTTGGACCGCCACCTTAAAACTTTTCCTGGTATTTCCCCCAACCTTAGAGCCAATTATCAAAAAGTTTGAAAAAAATCGAAGATACGCTTCCTTATGAAATATTCAACAATATATATTCGCTTATTTTTATATCAACGTAAATCATATTCGGGACAGAAGAAAACTCATTTATGCAAGCCCTTTACCATTTGTACCACAAATGGCTTCGTTCTTGACATATGCGGTCCGTTTTATGGTAAAGAAAACGATGCTTCGATTATGAAAAAATTCTTGCCAACACTAATTTAATAAGGCTTTTGCGACCTAATGATATATTCGTTGTGGATAGGGGTTTTCGCGATGTCGTTGGTGAGACAGAAGGAAAAGGCTTTAGAGTTCTGATGCCAGCATTTAAAGGGAAAAAAAGCTCAACTGGACACCGAAGAAGTAAATGAGTCTCGAAAAATCACCAAAATAAGGTGGGTTGTCGAAGCCGTTCATGGATCATTTGCTAAAAAATATAAACTTTTTCATCACAACCTGGACAACAAATATCTCAACAAAGTTGGTGATCTATGCAGAATCGCTGGGTATCTCAACAACAAGTTTGGACAGAGGTTGAACTCAGATAAAGAATTAGGAAGCAGAATACTTTCTCATTTTAAAAATCGTATGATGGCTCCGAGTACTTTGTCTGAAGAAGTTGAGCAAGAGAGTTACAACCGAAGAAGAAGTTTATTAAGTCCAATGAATACATCATCGCTTTTGTAATTTCCAAGACTCACGGAAGACGAGCTAAAGGTATTATATTTTGGATCTTACCAACTGTCGCTAGCAGTCTCCTACCTAGCAAAAATCCTGAATGAGGACAGGACGATTGATGCTTCATTCGTTAAAATGAGTCCCTCAATAATAAAATTCGACGTTCGCTCGAGGAATATTAACAGCAAGTCCTGTCTACGGCGATTTTATTCCAAACAATAAGAGCATAGATGGCGTACAACGTTATTGCTGAAGTTGTCCCAACGGAAAGAGGACTGCTGGCTGTTGTTCTCATGCTGCAAGTGTGATTTATTACAAGATACTAATCACTCATTATCCGTCCAGCAGCAATTTTATCAAGAATTTTTGAGGCGAATGAAGCGAATGTTGTAATACCCGAAAATAGTGAAGACTACGAGTAAGTAAAATAAGCAAATATATATTTTTGAATTTTTCATTAGGAAGCGTATCTTCGATTTTTTTCAAACTTTTTGATAATTGGCTCTAAGGTTGGGGGAAATACCAGGAAAAGTTTTAAGGTGGCGGTCCAACGCGAACTGCCAAAACCATCACATTCAAGTTTTCCTTTAATTATAGCAAAAAATGTTTTCAGTGTATGTCAAAAATTATTAAATTTTCGAAAACTTTGATCAATTCTCTTTCACTGGCAGTTTATTTCATGTCTCTAGGTACTCTGGTTCCCGAGATATTTCTATTTAAAGAAAAGATTATAAAAAAAGGATTTTTGACGCTATCTCAAGGACATGGCACCAAAATGACCCAACATTGGGCCAGATCAGTTTGGTTTGAAGTTATCTATCCAATTATATGGGCATTTCCGCGGGTCGCGAACGTACGTTTGTACGCTTTTGATATACAAAAAAGACTAAAAAAGACAGAAAACAAAAACTATCCCCACTTTTCTTTTTGCGATTTGATAGCATTTTGTTAGCTCTGTGTTTAGTGCAAAAGACGGGGTTTATCGAGTTGTAGATTTCATAATAATAGCAATAAACATGAGGTCGCGAACGTACGCGGAATAGAAGTCGACTTTGGCTTAATCTAGTGAAATGCAAAATTCTGCGAAATGGAACGGAATATTCTAAAGCGATTAATTTATTATAAAAGAGGATTAATGCACCTTTCTATCGAGTGTTTACACAGAAAAATATCTCTATTGGTTTGTTTAAAATTGAATTAATTACCGGTCGCGAACGTACGGGTCGCGAACGTACGGTTAAAAAGAGCAAGATAAAAATTAACCGTTAATCGAACTTTTTTGTTCTCTATGCATTTTTTTTCTTCTTAATTGATTGCAATGAAGAGATTTTGTAAACATAGCATAAGTTTTGCATGTTAAATAATTAAATATAAAATTGTCATTAAATTTTATTTTTCGGTCCAGGCTTACCATTCGGCGGAAATGCCCATATGCGATATTTCAAAATCCCAGACTTTAGGCCGCACCCCTTCCCTTATCGGGCTAGACCCTTTTTGATGATGTTGATACAAATTTAGTACAACACAATATTTTATATATATAGAAGCCCTTTTCATAATCATTCAGATTGAATGTGATTGTGCCGAACTAAATTTTTATCTCATCTGAGTATAGTCATCCAATTTGGATTGAACAAGTCAACAAAATTAGACTTTTTCCAGTAATAATTAGGTTGGTAATGATTATAGATGATTTTGGTCTCCTGAACACGAATCTGCTTTCAGAAACGGTCCATCATCAAAGATGCAAAATTTTTGGAGCAACCAGTTAATAATTCAGCTGGCAGAACTCATCGTCGTGACGAGTTCTTGTATTGCCCCTGGTGGCGCCTTAAAATATGAAAGATTATAATACAATTTTACTTTAAATGTGAAACCATTCATTTTGTGGAGAATTTTAATTCGTTTATTTTCGATTTGGACTTAATTCAGAATTTCATTTTTCCAGGAATATAAACAAGAAGTATTTATACCGGTGCGTAACGGTAAATTGAAATTAATTGCAAACTGATATAGAACCTTTAACCGAAACATTTATTTCGGGACGTACCGGAACCGAAACTCCTAACAGGTTCCAAGCCTTGGTTAAAACTAATTAAATAATTTATTCATTTGAACCTATCCAGAAATACAATGTTGCTTACATTGCCAGAGTGATTTTAATATATAATAATTTCGAGCTTAAATGTGCGAAATGCGGAATCAAGACGAGTATTCTGGGCTTCAAGTGTTCATTCATAGGTCAATTCTTTCGTACTAAGTAAAATTTGTAAAATTCGGGATCTGCCGACTTCTGACCCCGTTTGGGACCGATGTCTCCGATGTTGATTACTAAATATATTGATATATTGATTAGAACTAATGAGAGTAAATATATTAACAGTTGTTTTTTAGATGAATTTAAGCAGGTGGGATCGCCCAAGGTGAGGATGAGCTACATATTGTGAATAGGTGAGTGTAAGCTTAAATAAATATTTAAGAAATAGCGCAAGTTCAACAACTGTTTAAATACATTTTTAAACTACTGGACTAAGCATCAACTGAAAACGATTAACATAAAGAATTCACTTAACTTTTTAGTTAGAGTCTATAGAAATCAACTTAACACTCTTGAAATTAAATTCGAAAATTGTCGAAAATATCTGCAGAAAAGACAGTCGTTTTACATTTACAGCACCACCGAATTGGGCTATAATCTTTCTCAATTGGTAGGCTGGGTTCCCACTGCTCGACGCAAAGTACAGTTTTTCACCTGAGATTGTTTATCGAGTTAAAGTTAAAGTTTAAAATTCCAGGGAATAATAATAATTCAGTCGTTAAAAGTACCTCAGGTCATTTGGTAACTCTTGTAGGGATCATTAACTCTAATTATGCCTTGCTCTAAGCAATGTATATTTAACTAAACGGAGACATTTAAATTTAAAGATGGAACCACTTCTCAATGAATAACACCATTCCTTACAGCACACCCCAATTCCAATTAGTAGCTTAATAAACAGAGGAACAGCCATTTTGTGGGCTATTTCTTGGGCTCTGTAATTATTGTTTTGCCAGATGTGGCCACAAATGGCACGTAAAATAAAACATTTGCCATAATGGTCACCCGCACAGTGAAAGCCAACAGTGGCTGCCGCATACACAAAAAACATGCAGAACGACAATTATGCAATTTTTATGAGATGCCAGCCAAAAAGTGTGCTAGGTCCTTTGAGACCTGACCACTGCAAAAAAGAAAAACAAAACAGGTCACACAGCTCGGACTTTGATCACACCAAAGCCCAGCTTAGAGTTGATGTACAGTTGTGTGTGAAAGTAAAAAGTGTGCGAGAAATTGCACGCTCATGAATAATTAAACCCCTCACTCTTTCGCTCGCTCAAGAAAAGCGCATTTAAGAACTTGTCACGGCCGAAAGTATGCAACATTTACTGAACTTACGCTTATCTTCTCCGGCACCGCAGCTGAGGCGACACCGCCATGTTTTGGTGTGCACGGCTTCGACATGCTCCTTTAAGCTCACAACACACACTGGAACTCTGGCACGAGTATTTGCGTTTTACTTTTGTCAGCGGCAAACACACGAACGTTTCTTGGATTTGCTTCTATTAGGCGCACAGCAGCACACGAAACCGGATATGACCAAAATACGCGCTTTGTTATCCTTCCGCCTGGAGTTGCTTTCAAATTGGCAACGTTCGAGTCCGAGTGCTGGGCAACGACTGTGCCTGGTCTTATCAAAATTGCAAACAGCTGCCGGTGGCCATCGGTAGCCGACGACAACGACGATGGAAATGAACCGAAGCCAGGCGAACAACTGGCTGATGAATGAACTGGTCTCTGCCTCTGCATCTTGGTCTCAGCAAGATGTTGGAGACGCAAAAAAAACCGCAGGAAAGCTTTTACATTTACTTGGGGGTAGGGCGGATGGGAGAGATGTGAAAATGTTGCCATAAGGCGGGTTTATTATTTTCCGCAGGCAACGGTAGAGTTGCCAGGTAGAAATTGACATAACGAGGGTGCGTCGATTAGTTTTAACAAAAGAATTCCATGAAAAATTCAATTAAATAAAATTAGCCAGGGCTTTTTGCCGCTTACGACTGATTGGTCGAATCCGTCTACATAAACGGTCTGCAAGAAACACATTCACATTTTGGCATTGCTTATGTGTGTGTAGCCACTGACACAAAGCTCATTTTGGTCAACGGTATTGTTGGCAAAGCAGAGCTGCGACAAGCTTATATTGTCGTTCTGTCGAGTAGAAACCCGTGTAAATCTGTTTATATAAAACAGAGTCGTGTAAGTCACACCATTTATAGCTCAAGAACAGCAGTGTAGCTTTTGAAGATCTTTGATATGGTGGATTTGTTTTCACTCGGAATAGAATAGCAATTAAAAACCCGCAAAATGCAAATCGATTTTCATAAAAATTTAAAACAATTGTAGACGGGTAAATTGGAGATGTGGTGCAACTAAGACGGATAAATATTCGGGTAAAAATCTGAAAATCGCGAAATTTTAATAATTTTATAATGAATCTAAATCATAATTGGCAATTTTTGACGGATAAGTAGAAGCTGTTCGAAAGAATCGCGAAATTTGCCAAATTTTACAATGAGCTTAGATTGTCTTGAAGATATGTAAATATTCGGGTAAATAGGAGCTGTAGGACAATCGGTTCGAAAGAGCGGTGCACAAAATTTCGAAATTAACTAAATTCATATATGATTTTAGGTTGTAGTAAAGACGGTAGGGTATATGGGTATATAGGCGATAAATAGTTGGGTTAATTAAAAGTGTTCAAAAATCGCGAAATTTTAAAAAAATTTCATGATGAATTATGATTATTATGAAATCGGGTAATTAGACGAATGGTAAAGCTCGAAAGATCGAGTCCTAGAAAATCAATCGATTACAATGGAAAACTATTTCTAGTTCTGACCTAGTTTGTTAACATATCTTACTTCAGTTTCATGATATTCACACCGTTTGATATTGACATTTTATCTTGATTCTTTTTTGAATTGGACAAGCTATTCGCATTTAAAACATAACAAAATGTCATGTCTCGTGTATCAAGCAGTGAGAAGGCAGCCTTACTGTAGAAACATTAAATAATGATTGTTTTGGCCGGCTCAATGCAAGGTGTATTTTATGTGCATTACTGATTTCCTATTTATTTCGAGTCCCGTCGGGACTGCGTCCGCTCTGTCAGCTGTGGAGTTGGAAACTGGATAGATAAATCGTTTAGAATAAATAAAAACAATCTAAACCGTTCCTTTTGTGTATCAGCATTTTGGTTTTTAATAACATATCTTGCGTTTTCTCCCAAATAAGTGCAATGTGGCACCAGTGTGCACTCTAAGCATTTCAATTCTATCCTTCTGGCAACGCTGTCTCACACAACATGCAGTAATCGTTCGCAGTGTAAATTTCGTTGCCTACTTTTAAGCGCGCAGCTTTTGGCGCCCACGCACTAAGCGTCTGTGTGAGTGTGTGTTTGTGCGCGCGCTCTTTTCTTTTTTGTTATTTTTGTTTGCTCCATACAGAAGATTGCTTTTTGTTTCATTTAGTTTTGGGTGTTCATTCTCTTCTCTATTGTGTTGTTGTTCTTGCCTGCTACCCTTCTGTGCGGCTTTTTGTTTTGATGTGCTAATTTGTCAGAGCGCGGGAAATGCGCAAGCTTTTAGTCACCCCAGCCTTCCCCGCATAAGAAATGAAATGAAATGCGCATTTGGAAAATACGTGGCCTAGGTCAAGCCGGCAAAGGGGCAGTGTGGGTGTGGCAGCAGAACAATATAAAAATATGATATGGGATGGCAGAAATGGAAAACGCCAAAGGGATCACATTCTGAAATGAGCTTAAACTGAAAGTCGACATAAATTGTATTAACTTTTATGGTTTTGGTTTATTTTATATATACATATTTTATTTTATTTTATTTGCTGCTGCCATTGACACCACTGACCATTTTTACGGAATTTTAGCTCAGTATAAAATCCCATTACGTATACGACGTGTTGTGCATGACTAACGAAAGCAAATTGAAATATTTAAGAGGCCCAGGGAAATAACACAGATAAATGCTTAAATTATCTTTAATTTATGTTTTAATTAAACAAATAGCAATGGGAATGGTTAAAAATAAGAGCATTAAAGCGAAACACAAAGGAATTACACGAAAAAAATAAAACAAAACTGAAAGCAACAACAAGAATAATGACAGTCAGAGCACATAAACAGCAACAGCAACAACAATGTCAGCTACATTTATACGGGCAGGTGCCGGCACTCCAAACAAACAATAACCAAAGCGATGCGGGAACATAACACATACTCGTATACGCATTACCTAAGCAGTTCCCCTAGTGGAAGGGGCGGGCTGACAAACAATAGAAAAACTTGTTAAGAGATGCCTTAGCATGCTATAAGGCGCATGGAACAAAATAACAACAGAAAAATTGTGCAGAATGGGGGGAACAATTCAAAGTCAGTAAGCCGATTGCTGAAAGCGGCATAGGGGAAAATACAGGTGAGCCGTGAGATGGTTTCTATGCGTACAATTTATGGCGCGTATAATGCGTACTTTAATCACGATTTGAGTTTAATATAGAAAACCGCAAAACTCAGTCTTCCGCATATTTAATATTTGAAGAGTATTTATTTCATAAAGACATCAAGATTGAGCTCTCGCAGTGGCAGAAAGCTATTGCAAACATCCAGAAAGTGAAGATATTGTCATGCCCAGATCAATGGGAATCTGGACTGGAAATAGCTGCAAAAAACTTGCAAGACAGGATATTTCCGAGATGTCCTTGAAACTGAGGTTAAGACAAGAAGCCTGTTTTGTGGTATTGTGAGTGCCTTGTTATACTCTGTCTGTACCGAAGGTACATAGAGTATATTAAGTTTGTGCAAAAGTATGTAACAGAGAGAAGGAATCATTTCCGACCCTATAAAGTATATATATTCTTGGTCAGCATCAACAGCCGAGTCGATATAGCCATGTCCGTCTGTCCGTCCGTCTGTCCGTCTGCCCGTCCGTCCGTATGAACAAACAGATCTCAGAGATGGTAAGAGATAAAGGTTTGACATGTATGGGACAAATGTTTCTTATAGCTGCAGGCAGATCAAGTTTATTTTCAATTTTGGCCACGCCCCCTCCCGCCCCCGCAATTTTGAAAAAACGTCATAAAAACACAGTTTTGTCGATAGATGGTTCGTACCTTCTAGAGATAGTTAGTAATTGTCAAAATGTATCAAAATGTATAAGCAAAAAAGTGAACAAAGCTCCCCCCGGCACCCCCCCCCCCCCTCCCCTTCCCCCTTTCACAACCAACCGCACACTCTTAGAGAGAGAGAGAGAGAGAGAGAGAGAGCGAGAGAGAAAGAGACTGAGATAGAGAGCGAGAGAGAAAGAGACTGAGATAGAGAGAGACACCGCAGCAGTACTGCATTAAGCTCCTACTCCAGGTACAGAGTATGTTATAGTCGGGCTTGACCGACTTTCTCACTTGTTTTTAATAAAGCGTTTTTTTTAACGCTTGTTTGTTAAAAATTTTAAATAAAAACAGAAAATTTGCATTAGTAAATAAAATATTTCTTTGGAGCTTTACAAAATTTAATTTTTTAAGAATTATTCCTTGTAAATGTTGACTGCTCCGTTTTTGGCATTTCAGCCGGTATCTCACTAATGGCAGCTGTAATATTTTCTCACACGGCTGCAATGTGTCGAGAGAATGTAGTGGGGTTCAAATCACATGATCTTGACGGCCAATGGACTGGTCTAAAACGTGCCGGGTGGCAAGTGGCACCATCTTGTTAAAACCACATGTCAACCAAATCCAATTCTTCTATTTTGAGCAAAATATAACTGTTGCGAATTTCATTATTTTGGAAAAAGTCCATACGTCCAATGATATTGCCGACCGCACCAAACAGTGCATTTTTTAGAGCGCATTGGCAGCTCTGGAACTGCCTCTGGCTGCTCTTCAGACCAAATTTGCTAATTCCCATTAAGCCAAAAATGAGATAAAAAATTGGATTTTCATTCAACATTTCTAAAGACCATTCTATGATACAACTAAGACAGGTAAGGGGCTCTTCAGTGTGCTCTCTTTTCGGGACTTCACAGATTCATTGTGTTGCTGTTATTTAATTCAAGACTTTCACTGCCACAAACTGAACGACATATGAATCATATTCTATCTTTTCTTGATCCGATTGCGAGAGTTTTGTCGGGTTAAGTATCGCAGTTCACTCATTTGCGATATCGTTTGCGAGCGTTTGATCTGCTGGGTAATGTATAACACGGTTCTCCAAAAAGAGAGTGCGGAAACGTGTTTGTGTCTCTCTTTTGCCATATTTTTTCGGCCCTGCTTTTTGGGCTGACATCAGCCAGCAAGTCATTTCAGGGCCGGATGTTCACCCAAACCCGCAGCGCAATACATATTCGAATTCTCAACAACAAATCGTTAACGAGCAAACAGAGTCATCTGACAGCAAGAGTGGTGACCCAGTTTAGCTCCATGCAGCGACTTGGCTTTGTCAAGTGCACGATTATAGGATCCAGGTCGGCTCACTTCAGGCCTTGGTAACTTCCCTTCTCTCACATCCAAATGCACTCTCTCAAAGTGAAGCATGACTTCGGTAAGCATTCGCTGTGAATTGGCGAGTATGTTCGTGCCCCAGGGGCTCGTCTTATATTGAGACGTGCTTTAAAAAATGAAGAAAGAAGAAAAATGCCCAAAGGGACAAGACCGACAACATTGGACTCAAATTGCCTTCGATCAGCGCGATCCAGCGCGTTGCCTAAGTTGCCTAAATTTTAATTCATTTTCGGCGGTTCTTGGCAATTTATTTTTGTTGGCCTCCGTACGCACTCTCCGCACTCGTCGATTATGACGACCTTAAAATAGACGTAATTTGCAAGACTTATTTCTCACATTTTGACAAAAATATTAACTAAGTTTTTGCTTGAACGCGGAAAAAACCTACAAACTTTTACATTAGTTATTTTACTAAGATTTTCCTTGTTTCTATGTTACCGAAATAACAACAAATATCAAAGGGTATTATAGCATCGAGTCCAAAGTACTAACCCATCTCGACTTGTTGTTATTTTGTGTGTTTGCTGCTAAAAATAGCAGTGCAAATGCTTTTTTCGACTAAATTTGTCGTTTGGAGCAGCTTCCCCGACTGCCTATTAAGAAGTTCAAAGTGCGAGAATTAAAAATGTTAATTGAATTTTAGGCCAAAGAAAAGACGTGCCAAGGACGCGGCTGGAGTGGCATAATAGAGCTTGGCATTCAATTGGTCCACAGCGGCTTAGACTCATTTGCATGGTCGCTTATGCGATTTGAAATTGAATGACAAAAGCTTATCAATCAATTTGGTTTATTGGGAGGGGTGCAAATGTGAACAATAATCTCATTTGCATGGGTTTAGATTTGGATTTGGACAAATGGATCATCGCTGCCTGCACCAGGTTCCGTACACAAAAATAGCAGCGCAAATAAATTGAATTGAACGCCGGGCCAGGCAGTTGGGCGCGACGCGAACATAACGAGCAAAATAAATAAGCGGTGAAAAGCTAATAAAAAGCAGCATAAATAAATGCGTAAATATCGAGCGAATATACATACACATACATTGTACATATATCTGGAAAACGAATTTCGCCTGGGCAAAACTTGTCTCGTAGATTGTCAAGGACTAGGGAGACCTCGGGCGCAGCATGTAGATGGAGGGACGAACACATTTGTTAGAGTGTTAATCTTGAAAATACGTCGCACCATCGTCCTGTGGCTGGTGCTGGGGCTGCTTCAGCCTTTCAGCTGTTTGCCTAGCAGGTGTCTTGTTTGTATTGCTGGTTGGGGCTTAAGTGCCCCAGATGCTTGCCCACTGAGCTGGTTCCTGTTTGTGCCACAAATTGCATGTAATTTAACTCGGCCCTTAAAGACTTGCCCCAGAATTACTTCAAGGACGTCGTCCAAGTCCAGTGTAGGGCAAAACATTTAAATTAAGTCGCGACTTTTACTTAAATTAGTTGATTTATTTTATTATGTACTTTAATCAAGTACAAACATTGTCAATAGAAGCTTTAAACTTTTAAACTCTTAAAATAAGTATTAAATATTCTTCATTGAAGTAGAGTACGCTCCAAAGTCCACCCCAGTACATACTTAAAACAAAGCAGAAGTACATAAAATAAGTCCGTCTGCTTGTTCGCATTTCTGCCTGTCCATAGGATAGGAACAAACAGAACATCCGAAACTTCTTTAGGAAGGAGCAGATTCCAATTAGTGAGCCACATCTGCTGTTGTGACGCTGAAATTGAGGGTTAGAGTTATACATCTCGTTCTGAAGATATATGTTTATCCTTTCCACTGCTAGAATGTCATCGAAATTGCTTTGCGCTCAAAGATTGTGTGTTTGAGATGCAGACAGAGTTTCTCAGTTTTTCAATCCTTTAATTTATACTTCACAAAAGTAATGGTCCCGGCCAAATCCTTCACTTTCCTGTAGATTTTGCATATTGTTTTTGTCCGTGTATGTATTATTTCAGATTAGAAAAGGACCCACCCACGCCCACACATTAAAAAAATTCGTATATTTTTGTTTTTTTACCTATTCTGGAGAGACTTGTGCTTGGGATTGAAACATTACTCCTATTGAATCTGCCTAAAGGCACAAATCAATATTTGCTTGCTTGTAATTCTCAAGTTCGAACACATTGCTTTCTTAATTTAAATACGGCCAACTGAAATTCTCACACGTTTCGTGTAGATTTCCTACATTCAGTTAACGTTAATTTAGTAACCTACATGGCCCGTTTGTCATACTGTTTGCTACATGAAAAATATTAGATTTCAGTACTGATTTTTAGAGCTACCTTATTCGTTTAGAATTTCCATTCTTGTTTAAAACTTTAATGTAGAAATCCTAATCGGTCATGTGGTATTCAGATAGCTGCTTGAAAAATTTTAAAGTTAATTAAAAATAAGCTGATGCCGTGTAGACTTTGGCATTTCCCACTTAGCATTTAAATTTTCTACATGCGTCGCTTACATTTTTAATTTCAACATGTAGATTTTCTGCGCTCCACGTGTAGCTTTCTGCATTCTACATTTATTGTGTGCAATTTAGCAGGCCGAAATACTTTTCGCTTAGGATTGACTTTGCTACACGTGGCGGCTGGTCATACTGCTCCATCATCTCTATTTTGTTTTGATGTCAAGTTGATTTTTTGTAAAATATCTCGGTAGTTTCTCTCCAGGCCTTGTGACTGGTGCAATAATTCATAAGTATTTACTTGTAGCACCAGAAATTTTTGTCAAATAAATCAAAATCTTAGCTGACGGAAATCCTCTAACTGAACCCTCCCCGAGGGTGTCGGCTGGGCAATGGACACTGTATGTACCTCGGCTTAAAGCGAGCTATATACCTAGTGTCACTTGCGCGTCTTACACCCAGGAAATGCAGTGTCTAGCTAAGGTGACGGCCAGTTCTGTCCAGCTTTAGCTGGGCAGAGTTGAGCAAGAGCCATGGTTACGAGGTGCCTGGCAGTAGGCATAAAATGCTATGGGGTGGTACCCAAGAACAAAATGCAACCACCATGGTCATTTCCGAATGCACAACATAAAGGACCAAACTCGGGCTGGGATATCAGCCCAAACGTCGGTGGAAGGCGTGACTGCTACCACCGGCGGGCACGGTGGGGAGAAATCCCCTCTTCGTGTCGCCAGCGGTCACACCTCTGTCGCGGTTGGAGCAGGCCAAGACAGTTGTACAGCTACTGCCACAACGTCAAAAGCCAAAGTGTGGCGTGGTACCGCAGTCGATACAGACTCGGACTGCGAGTCGCACGGCGGCTCTATAAATACGGAGGCCGAGGAAAAGCTGCTGCTTTCCCCAGTCCTGTCGGGTTCTAGCACCTCTTGTAAGGTAAGGCCCAAAAGGACGAAGGAAGGCATGCGAGCGAAGGCCCAATATAAGGCGGCCCTCAAGATCAAAGCGAGGCTCGATGGCAGCGGTAAGCTCACCCTAGAGGAGAGCAACAAGCTGGCGTGGGCCGAGCAAAAGATCAAGGAGGGTCGCAAACACTTTGCGGAGAGACAGGCGATGCAAGCCACCTCCGCATTATACGCCAACAAAGTGGAGGAGAGCTTGGCTGTCAAGCGGCAGCGCTCAACTGAGCCAGCGAAGGCGGAGGCCCCAGCGAGCAAAAGGCCACGCCCAAGACCGCAGAGCAAGGCTCCAACAAGCTCTACTCCAAAGGGAAAACGCCGGGAAAGGAGTCAGCCAGTGACGTGGCGAAACGGCATCTGACCGTAGCCCTCGTCGACAAAAGCGACCCTTTCGGCAAAATGACCCTGGAACAGTGGAAGCTAGTGGAGGGGAAGCTGCTCGAGGAGATTTTTAAAAAGGATGGACGACCCAGCAGCGCAACCTGTCACGTTCGACGGAGCAGGCTGGCTGTTTGGAGTCAAAATCCTTAAATGTAAGGACGACCTCACCCTCAAGTGGGTCACCAGCGTCGTTGCAGACATGGGAAGCCCATGGGAGGGTGCCCAGCTGGAAGTAGTTGACAGAACTTGTATTCCGTCAGTGCCGAAAGCGAAAGTACTCTTCCCAAGGGTTGTACCAAAGGAGCAGGCGCTGAAACTATTAAGGTGGCAAAACCCAGACGTGCCAACAGCTGACTGGAAGGTACTGCATGTTGCTAAGCCCGACAAGAACGGGCAGCACATGGTCCTCCAGATCAACAAGGAGGCCGATGATTTGCTCTACCCTAGATTCGGGAAGATGGCGTGGGAGTAGGAAGCGTGCACCTACGACTCAAAAAGCGCCATCCCGAAGACAAGAACGAGCACACGCTAGAGGCTGGAGAGGTCGAGAAAGACCTGGGCATCGACGAGATGGTCGATAAAGCCAGCAGCCTCGATATAACGGAGGTAGAGACCGAAAGGGATGAGGAATCAGCCACAGCAGCTGACCCACCCAGTATGGAGGACGATGAGGATGTGGACGCAACCATGGTAGTTGACCCATCCAGGCCTGGGGACGCCGACAACGACCATGCAGTTGAAGGTCCTCCAGGTCAACTTGCATAAAAGCAAGCTTGCGTCGGCGGAGCTCCTATTAACCCTTGAGACAGGGCCCGCCGAAGTGGCCTTAGTTCAGGAACCTTGGATTGCGGCAGGGAACAAGGTCTCAGGGCTAAGGTCACAAAACTACAACGTTTTCTATCCCACCGCAGTAAGTAAGGCAAGGACGGCCATTCTGGTAAGAAAAGGCATCTATGCTTACCTTATGTCTAATTACAGCACGGATGACCTCACAGTTGTGGCCCTGGAAGGTCGCGATGATGAGCCAATACTACTGGCATCCTGCTATATGGCACACGAGCGAGAGTCGCCACCGCCCGAGCTCGAACACTTAACGGCTGAGGCGAGCAGGAGAAAACAACCACTCGTCGTCGGAACGGACGCCAACGCACATCACACCGTGTGGGGTAGTCCAGACATCAATGACAGAGGTGAGTCACTCTTAAGCTTTATCCTACAAACTAACCTTAAAATAGAAAACGTTGGAGATGTGCCCACATATGTGGGACCAACATCGGCCAATGTCCTAGACCTAACTCTGACCTTAGGGAATAGTACACAGGCATCAGAATGGAGAGTCCTTGATAGAAACTCCTTCTCAGACCACAAGTACATCCAATTTAAGATCGAGTTCAACCACAACCAAACCAGAAACGCCTATAGGAACCCCCGGAACACAGACTGGGTGAAGTACCTTAGAACGGTAGAATCAAAACTACCAAACCCAACGAGTATCTGCTCGGTAGGCGACATTGAGAGGTCCGTGGAGACGCTCACAGCCAACCTAACCGAAGCATACAAAACCTCCTGCAAACTCACAGTTAGCAAAAGGAGAACCAGACCCCCCTGGTGGACCCCAGCGCTGAAAGAGCAGAGGAAGGACGTGCAAGAATGCTTCAAACTCGCCAAACAAGCGGATGAGCAAATAATCTGGGAGGAATACAAGATTAGACTTCGCGTCTTCAAAAAAGAAGTACGGAAGGCAAAACAGAACTCTTGGAGAAACTTCTGCTCCAGCATAGAGAAGGTCTCCGAAACAGCTAGACTCAGGAAACTGCTTTCAAAGCAGCCACCCATGCAGAGTCAGCTAAAAACGAACGACGGACACTGGACAGAAAGCAGCAGGGAAGCGACATGTGCTCTACTTGATGCGCACTTTCCAGGCTGCACTCCAGTCACTGAGGCAGATACGCCCCAAGACCTACACACGCAACAAGTCAACATCCCAGACAATATCATCACTCCAGAAAAGATCCGATGGGCGATCGACTCGTTCGCGAGTTATAAATCCCCAGGGCTAGATGGAATATTCCCAGCCATGCTAAAAACGATCAAATGCGCAATCGTCCCATGGCTACGATCCATTTTTATAGCATGCTTGAGGTGAAGCTATGTACCTGTGGCCTGGAGGACAGCACGCGCTGTATTCCTGCCCAAAGCAGGGAAATGCAGTCACGTGCAACCAAAAGACTACAGGCCCATCAGCCTCACATCATTCCTGCTCAAAACAATGGAGAAGCTACTGGACCTTCACATAAGAGAAGGCATGAACCTGACCTTGGAGGGAAACCAGCACGCCTACACGAAAGGGAAATCGGTGGAAACAGCGCTACACTCCCTAGTAGCCACCATCGAGAAGGCACTGTACCATCAAGAATTTGCCCTGGGAGCATTCCTTGACATTTCGGGTGCATTCAACAACGTCACTACAGAAGCAATAATGCGAAGCCTAAGAGCCCTAGCAATACACACGGCATTGGACTCCTGGATATATAACCTGCTGAGCTGCAGAAGAGTACAAGCCGAGTGGGGTACCACAACCATTACAAGAGAGGCACACGGCGGAACGCCCCAGGGCGGAGTCCTGTCACCTCTTCTATGGAACCTTGTGGTCAACGAATTACTTAAAAAATTTCGCAGGAAAGCACCCAAGATAACCGCATATGCCGACGACATAAGCATAATTATTATGGGAAAATGTCCATCGACTGTCAGCTCAATCATGGACTCTACTCTCAGAGAGATACTAAAGTGGGCCACAGAAGCCGGACTTAGCATCAATGCGGAGAAGACGGACCTCATTCTCTTCACCAAGAGATACAAGGTACCGCAATGGACTCCACCCACGATAAATGGAACACCGCTAACGCCAAAAAACAACGTAAAATACCTTGGAGTAGTAATCGATAGTAAACTATCCTGGAGACTCAATGTGGAGGAAAGGGTGAAAAAGGCAACCAATGCGCTATATGCATCCCAGAAGATGCTAAGCAGCACTTGGGGCCTATCACCAAGACTAACACACTGGCTCTTCATATCAGTTATACGACCGATACTACTACACGGTATATTGGTATGGTGGCAAGCCACAGAGAAGTCCACATATCTAAAGCTGATGGAAAAGGCCCAGCGGCAGGCACTGGTCTGCATAACGGGGGCGCTACGGTCTACTCCAACAAAAGCACTGGAACACATCCTAGGTGTCAACCCCCTGGACATCCAAGCACGCCTCACTGCACACAGGACGGCCCAACGTCTTTGCGCGGCTGGCACCATGGCTCTACAAAGCTATGGACACAGCACAGTGGGCAGAGAGATCAACAGTAGCACGGACTACATGATCCCAAAACCAACTTTACAGGCGCATCAGCATTACTGGGACCAGAAGACTGGCGTACAGGGCTGGCTCAGGAAGCAATGCACCTTTTCACGGACGGCTCAAAGATGGCCTCAGGAGTCGGAGCCGCCGTGTACTGCAAGGAACCGGAATTGAAACTCTCCTACAAACTGCCAAACCACTGCACTATATTCCAGGCGGAAGTTTTCGCCATAAGAAAAGCAGCCGAATTGGCAGAATTACACGCACCAAACGATCAAATCAACATATACGTAGACAGCCAAGCGGCAATCAAAGCAATGCAGAGTCACGCCATCAACTCCAAAAATGTTCTGGCAAGCAGAGAAGCATTAGATTCCCTCAGCACCTCCAGCAAGGTGCAAATCTACTGGATTCCCAGCCACCAGGGCATCGATGGAAACGAAATGGCGGACACTCTTGCAAAAGCCGGGGTCGCACTAAGCCGAGAAGCAACACTAAATATACCTATCTCCCTACAGACGCTATACAGCAAGATGGAGGAGATAGCGGAGAAAGAAGCAGAGGAAAAGTGGAAGAACACGACCGGCTGCAGAATCTCTAAAATTATGTGCAATAAGAGAGACAAAAAACTCACGCACTATACGCTGCAGCTCCAAAGAAGAGACTGCAGACTGCTTATAGGCATATTAACTGGTCACTGCCTAGCAGCCGCTCACGCGATAAAGCTAGGCATCACGACAGCAGACACCTGCAGGAAATGCAAGGAACCTGGAGTAGCAGAAACTCTAGAACACCTCATCTGCAGCTGCCCAGCAATCGCCACGACAAGATTAAGACATCTGCACTCCCCAAGCTTCACCACTCTGGAAGAGGCAGCCAAGAGCTCCCCCAAACAACTATTGGCATTTGCCAAAACGTCAAGAATCCTACAGGATTTCTAAAGGAAATGGTACCATAAAGCACCCGGCCTCACTAAGGACCGTAAGGTCTATGTGTGGCCCCCCCTACATGGGGCCAGCCGGTAATACCTACCTACCTACCTAAATCAAAATCTTGTTCACAAAACTTAAGTCCGAATGTTGGGGTGTTAAAGATCCAAAATGGCATTCTTCTCTTTTAACGCCAAAATTAAAGACATTTTTTGTTAGGGAAAACGATTCCAAATTACTCTTCGCTTTTGTTTTCAAATTCAAATTCTTTTATAATAATTTTTCAAATCACTTAAGGTAAAAGCACTCCATCTGATCGATGCAGGTAGAAGCAGAGTGACTTGACATGGTGCATTCTCAATGCTGCGTCAGCTGCTCAAAGCACAAAAAGGGCCAACAGCCAATTTATATAATGTAACATTCATTTACGCACCTCCGTACTTGCAAAAAGTTCAAGTGGCGAAATCGTAACTTTTACTCTTTCTTTCCTCAATTTTTGTATAAAACTTCTGGTTACTTTTGATGTTCTTATCGGCCTTAGGTGCGGGAGCAATCTAATCTAACCTTACCTAGCTAAGGATGAAAAATTTTGCAATTCTTTATTGGTTTCTCTTCCGGCAGTGCCAACACTTGCCTATTTTATCATTGCCTTACCTCCATCTTGTCCGCATTAATACTAAGTCCTACTTCTTCCACCCACTCACGTATCTCCCTAAGTGTGTGTTCCCCATTACAAGTAGACTGAGATTAAGTCAAGATGATGGAATATATAATTTTCTTGGATTTAAGAAGAAAATACTTTAATCAATAAATTTTAGGGATCGAAATTTTTCATCCAATGGTAATTTGATTACATAATTTCTTGGATTAAAAAATACACCGTCATTAAAAATTATCGAACTTAATATAAACCAAAAATATATATACTTGAAAGTAGGTATGAAAAGTATATCTTGGATATGCTCAATATAAAGTTTAAGAAACACTGTGCAACACTAAAAAGTTGATACGGTCGAGACCAAAAAATTCTGAAAGGGTATGATAGTAGTACAAAAACCTTCCCTGGGTTTGGTCTGGTTACCTGCCGATTTCTTTTTAGAGCACTTTGAAGTTTTAAGCGTATGATTGGGACTTGTAACTCCCTATCTCGTAAACTATTTGGAATTTCGCTTTGACGTCTGAAAAGAACATGTTGCTCTTGACTTAATTTACAAAACATTTCTAAGTAACAAGTCAAAATAGTCACATCTTTAAACTCAAAATTGCAAAAATGTCGTAAATTCATCATGTTTTCCCCTCATTTTGTACTGTTTTTCAACTTTTTCTTGAAAACTATAACGAATTTGACCAAGCAATGAAGGACGAAAAAGTAGCATAGACTAACGTAAACAATCGGTTGGAACATACCAACTTCATTCGAATGGTCCTTCATATAGTTAAAGACCCTAAAAGAGGAATAATTTAAACCAAAACTCGAAAAAGTACAGTTTTTGGTAGAAATTGGCTGACACTATCAAAAATTTCGATTGTTTTGTATTAAATGAATAAAATTGTCAAAAAATATAACTTAAAAAATGTAACTAAAGAAATTTAATTTATTTACTTTTTTACCGATAAAATTCGTTTTTTTCGAATTATTTTGACAGTTTTCATGCTTTTGGTCTTTTTACTATATCAAAGAGTACTTAAATGAAGTGTGTTCGTACTAACGGTTTGTTTATTTTGGTCTAAGCAACAACTTCTACCTACCTTACTTGCCCAAATTTGTAACGGATTTTAGGAAAAAGTTGAAAAACTGAAAAAAGTTGTGAAAAATTGATTTTTTTTGGACATCTTTTGTAATTTTAAGTACCAAGACGTATTTTTTTTGATTTGCTACTTAGAAATGTTTTGTAGGCCAAGCCAAGAGCAACAACTTTGCTGAAGACACAAAAGCAAAATTCAATATAGCTTACGAGATATGAAATCATTAATCCTACACTGAAGCTGAAAAGTTCAAAGGTCAATAAAAAGAAAACGGCAGCTAATCAGACCAAACCCATGCAGCGTTTTTATACTACCATCACACCCTTTCAGAATTTTTTTGTCTCGACCGTATCAACTTTTTTGAGTTCAAAAATGTGTCACAGTGTAATTTGTGAGTAATGAATGATCTACTTTTCAAGCGGTTCAATATTTCAATTCCTTGGTAAATTAAACATTTCAATCTTGCTTAAACCTGGTCGCTATCTAGTCGATATTTGGATTATTCATTTACCATTGTTTGAGCTAGAAAATAAATGTCGCCAATGCAAATATCTATCCGAATTGTGTGGTCACAGTGTCCCGTTCCATCAATTGCAATACAATGGAATGCCATCAAAATGGAAAAGTAAACACAATGATTTATCGCACTGGGTGAGTGAAATTAATTGAAACAAGAGTGCAATGCATCAGAGTACACGCACACATACACACATATGGATGTGTAATGTTGTATCTGTTGTCTTTACGCAACGTGGCAGCATTAATTAAGAAGGTTAACCGAAACACACAAAACACAATTACAAAAGTTCAATGAACAGTTGGGGGAAATGTGTGACCCATTTTAAGTGTAGCTCTGAAATTGGATATTATAGAATTATATCATGGTTTTCTAGGCAAAAATCCGAAAACAAATCCGCGGCTTCAATTACTTACCCCAATCCTCCTATTCAATCCTCTTACAATCGAGCCTATATATCAACTAATCATTGACAGATCTTATTGTATATTGAAAACAATAAATCTTAATGAAATTTCCTAGACAGTCCATGTCTGGCTAGAATAAAAACCTCATCCTCCACATATAGTAATAACCACACAGTGTGTGGATATCAACAAGCCAGTCGTGACCTTGATCTCTGTGCAATTTTCTTGGCCGCACTTCGTAATATTTTTTGTATCTGTTGTGGTGGTGGTAATAAATGAACCATTCTATGTGTATACATGTGTAGACATCGTACAATATATTTTAGATTAATTAAAACAGCCGGGGCAATTAGCCAAGTCAAACAAATACACTCAAGTCTCTTGGGTTTGAGTGTGTGAAAGTGGCCAGCCCCAAGCATTCCCATACCCACCCACAGGCAATGAAAGATGTCTAATCAAACAACTATCAATATTAGATAAATTGTATGTATATAGGTGGAAACCGCTTTTGTTTTATTTCGTGTGAATGGGCGAAATTATGTTGTTCTACGGCCAGCGCTAATTTATGGGCCAGGCAACACGTTCATGACTTTGGTACAATAAATTACAATTAGGAAGCAAATAAATACAAATGTAAAAGCCAAAGGAGCAGCCACCACAAAATACTTTAGGAAACAACATTTTATATCTCACGATTTTTGGTCACTTGATACCGATACCTCGTAAATGGTTTTCATAATTCTCACCCGCTCCACCAGACTCTCGGCACGTCGTGCAAAGAAGGCGCGCTTTTCAGCAGCCTGATCAGACATGGCCGGGGAAAAGGGTTAAATGGAAAATAAATGGGGGAACAGCAGCAGCAACTGAAAAGAAATCAAAAAGTTTAGAAAGCATTTAATATCGATGAAGACAAGTGTTTAATGTTGAAACTTAAACAACTATAACAATAAACAAATAACATTTCGTTTGGGTTTTTAAATTAATTAGATAAAAACAAGTTATAGCGCAAAAGTCGTGTGCCCTGCAAAGCATTTGGCGATTGTTTAGTTGCCGATTGCAGAAAAGAGTCTAATAGGAGTCTTCCAAGCGATTGATTGGAGGAGTGAACCTCAGAACATTTAAAGAAAAGCATCAAAGGGAAGGTTTTATGTATTGCGAGACTTTTTATACTTTTATACCGAGTATATTATGTTTGTGGAAAAGAATGTTACAGGGAAAAGGAATCATTTCCGAGCCTATAAGGTCAAGTATATTTTCAAGTTTTGCCACGCCCCCTCCCACCCCCGCAATTAGAAAAAAAGTCATATCTTCCACAGTTTTGTGGATTGCTTTGTACCTTCTAGATAGGTAGTTGTAGGTATGAGCGGTTCTGAAGTTATGAGCAAATAAGTGAACAATTCTATTTTAAAATCACAAGCTCTTTCAATTGTATATACATCAGCAATGACAATCTTTCAAAAGAAGATAACTCAAGATGGGCAAAGGTAAGTGATTAAACGTCTGTATAATATAATAAAAATGTTTAAAACATCACAAAAAAAATAAAAGAAATAAAAAAAAAAGGAAAAATAAAAAAATAATTCGCTACGGGACTTGCCGGTCGGCTGTGCGGCTGGCCCCCCGCGCTGCCCTAATCCGCGCCTTGTGTTTTCGACAATGTCGGGTCGGTTGCTGCCGTCCCTGTGTGTGTTTCGTCTTCGGGTCCGGTCAGTCCCAGTGTAATTAAAATAAAATTTTTTCTGGTTGTGACTAACTCAAAATCATCCTCTTAGAAAAGTGGGTGGGGTGGCTGGTGGTGGTGGCGGAGCAGCGCGGAGCAACAAAACACTACGTCGGTCTGACGGGTTGTCCCGGGTCCGGTCGTGTCTGTCACCCCAAACCCCCACCCCACCACCCCTTCAATTATTATTTTTAGTCTTTTATATTGAGAATTATTCGTACTTGGATCAAGTACTGAAACTCTTAAGTCAAGAATGTCGGGATCAAAAATTCACTCTTGGACCAAGAATATTGCTCCTGGATCAAGAATTTTCACTTTACTTTGAGAACGAATGACTACTTTAGTCCCTGTTTAGTCACTGTTCAGTCATTTTATAGTCACTGTTTAGTCACTCTTTATTTGCTCTTAAGTCATTGAAAGTCACTGCTAAGTCTCTGTTTAGTCACAGCTTAGGTGCTGTTAAGTCGCTTTTAAATAACTATTAAGTTACTGTTACTGTATTGTAACTATTAGTCACTATTTTAGCGCTAAGTTACTGTTTAGTCATTCTTAAGTAACAGTTTAGTCACTGTTTATGAGCTGTTAAGTAAGAGTTTGGTCGCTGTTAAGTAACTGTTAAGTCACTAATGTCCTCTTTTCCCCTCTTTCCCCCTCTTTCACAAATTTTACTCCTACTAAAATCTTCCGTACCGAAATTAAAGATGTATCACATCAAAAAGTCAACAGTTATTAAATTTAGACACACCTACTGCACTGAGAAAAAAGGATAGTTTTTGATGATCCTTACGACATTTAACTATCCATTAGGACTGGATAGTTAACTATCTTTTTTTGGGATCCATTGGATATTTTCGAAGTCGATTTATTTTCGCTTAAAAATGATATATCAGGAAAAAAATTTTCATGGATCTTTATTCTTCATCCAAAGGAGCTGAAAAATGTGAAAAGGATATTTAAAAAAATGGATCTTAAAGTGGATATTTGAATATCCATTCTACGGGGATCTTTTTTTTTTCTCTGTGTGGTGTAAATAATTGGCCCTGTTCCGAATTCCGAGTCGGTTTCCCTGTAAACGTTGGTTTTTCTTATTTAAAATCATTAAATCAATATAAAAAGTGCGAAGAAAATCTGTGGTTACTAGATTAGGTCGTCGCTTTTTGTCGAATTGATTTCACTTGACATTGAGCAGTCGGTTTCAACTACTTAAGCAATTCCAATTTTCCTCAAACCTGATCTAGTAACCATAGAAATAATTGTCAACTTCCATGTAACATTGTTGAATTGGAAATTCAGTTGCCAACGTTTACACGGAAACCGACTCGGAATTCGGAACAGGGCCGAATATGTTGAACTTAAGCAAAGCTAAGGGATCAAAAGTTAATTCTGGAATCATAAAAATCCCCCTTGGATCTATCATTTTTTCTCTTACCTTACTTCTGACATCGAACATTTTTAGTATTACCTGTATAAAAATGTTTTAAAGGATCTTGTTTCAGTTTGACGCTTTTTTGAGAAAATTAGTTACCAATTCATTTTTGAAAGTATTGTCCATCGCTAGCTAATCGTTTTTCCTATCTGTTTTTTTCCTATCACGTTGCAAACTTATCTTATGGTGCCTTTACTGGAATTCTGGCCGTTTTTGCTTGCATTGCTCGGCCCTTTGATGGTTTCACCCGGATGTAGCAGCTCTTAGTACTTAGTCTTGCCACCGTAAATATTCGGTTTGGCAGCATTTTTGGCGAATGGTCCATATGATTTTTTGCCCTTGCAGCGTGTTCCTCGTAAGCTGCTTGCTTCAGAAAAGTAAACCCTGTGCTTTCTTGGCACAAAAGTTGAGAAGTTCGGAGCACACTATAAGACACATACTGAACAAGGGGGTTTGCCTTTTGTGGTAGGGGTGGGGCGAGGGAGAGTCTATTAATGGGGCGGACAAGAGAAAGCCTAATCGAATTGAGGCTTCAAAATTAAGTTGCATTTAATACTAGTAACTCCAAGACGCCACGAGGTGGTTTTTTTAAAACTTTTTTTTATCTTGGAAACTTTTTTGTACAGGTAATATAATATAGTACATTGTTCTCACTTCAAGAACAATTTTTTAAATCGCAAAAACTCAAATCTAGTTATTATTGTTCCGGTTTAATTATATAGATTATAAACGGATTCCTCACATTTTAGGGCTTTGGAGGAATAGGCAAAGGGGCATACCTCTTTGGACTGTAGGAAAAGCGAGAAGGAGGCTGCATCTATTAATATGAAATTACGGCCTCGTGCCCGATACAAATGAAAAAAACATATCTCAAGCAAATACAACCACTTGAAATAGAAAGATAAAACCGAATGCTGCTACCAACGCAGCCAGATGGTTTCGTGACAGGCTGTTCGCACCTTCGCTCGATAAGAAAGAGAGAAGAGTATGAACTTGGGCATCCCTGATTTAAGTCTTTAAGAAAAACACCAGCATCAAATGAACCCGACACGAGGTAAAAGCTCTTTTATACGCTGATGCAATCATAGAAAAAAAAGCCTCAAATTCGCCCTAAGAATTAGAAATTCGCCTTTGAAACCCGTCCTGAGGCGACTCACCCTCAGTTTTATTGTGGAAAGCTTTTCTAAAACTTTATGCAAATTTTTCTTAACAGTACCCTTAAATTTTAGAAGAATATGTTAAAGTGTTAACATTATTGTAAACCCTTTCTGCACCTAAGGGACAACGTAAGGAATTGCATGCTAGCACATTGAGCTATTGCACCCTTTATTAGCGTCACATCTAGAGGGCTACTTATTCTTATCTGTGTGGTGGTTAAGCTTACAAAAAATTGAGCTGAAAAAAATGCAGGCAGATCTAGTTTATTTTGTAATTTTTGCCAAGCTTCATATCTCCCAAAGTTATGTAGATAGATGATTTGCACCTGCTAGTAAAATTTAGTTATCCACAATATTTGTCTGTCAGTTCTGATGGTCGAACCCAGGCCATTGCCGATCATATCAATGGTAACGACAATTGGCCTTGGTATTGAGGTATATTAATTCCTTTTCGCTTTTCATTTAATTTTTTTGTTTTCCACTGGCGTAGTCGACGCAGGTGCATTGGACTCGAAATATGATTTGAGAAATTCATATTTGGCACAATATTTCTATTTGACGGTCACCATGAAAGGCAAACAATCACAACTTGGCCCGCAAATGAGAATAAACTGTCTGCACATATTAATTTCCCAAAAATACAAACATTTAATATTTGCCTAATTTTAAGAATTACCGTAAAGTCGCAGCCGATTTGTTTCAC
This sequence comes from Lordiphosa clarofinis, assembly GCA_018904275.1. Classification (NCBI taxonomy): domain Eukaryota; kingdom Metazoa; phylum Arthropoda; class Insecta; order Diptera; family Drosophilidae; genus Lordiphosa; species Lordiphosa clarofinis. Next base: position 811,700 of record JAEIGQ010000067.1, on the reverse strand, counting down.
AACACCCGCACACAAATAACCAATTCACCTGCCTATTTCGGCATACACATTCACATTTACACCCTTATCATCCACCACTGGCATCCAAATACAGCAGCTTAGCGATTTAACACCCGTTGATGATCGCATGCGAACACTCTAAGTTGAATACCGCCGTAGAACTGATGACACATAACGTCCAAATCGTCTTTTGTAGCCTCGAGCATAAAGAGCGCCAACGTTCGTTCTGTGCCGAAGAGTCGCCATCGCCACCAGCTCAAGCAGCGGGGGGGACAATGTAAAAATACTTAAGAAGAAAAATGCATTTTGATGTACAATATGTATTTTTAAATATTCGCCTTTGTTAGGCCAAAGCCTCTCCAATGCTTTACTTTCGCCTGGCCCGATTGATTTATGGATTTGAATGCAACAGGTGGCACAAATGGGCTTAAGTTCAACGCTAGGCGGCCAAATGGGCGGGTACTGGCTAAATTTAGCTTGATTGGAGCACAAAGCTGGCATAATTTGCCTAATGCAGAAGTGCACTTTTAGTAATTGCAATCATTTAAATTCAAATGCCTATTTTTGGGGAGGAACTAAGGAGGTAGGAAGCCACCCAATAAAGTTGCCAATTGATCAATCCTAGGAACGTTCGTTTCGGAAGGTTTTCACGTTTTTTTGTTATGTACAAACATTTTTTTTCTTTTTGTATTTCAAATATGAATTGATTTTATGACGCTGTATAACAAAGACTAACAAAAAGTAAACTCAAAAAAATTTTGTGGTCAACAGTTCATTCTTGTCATGCTGTCAAAGTCTGTTGATTGATGCCCTCTTTCACTTATAAGTAATAATTATTGAAAATTGGGTACAACTGAGGATTGACTTTGATTTTATTAGAAAAATCAAATAAAGGTTAAGCATTAGTATTAGTTGGGGCTGGGGCAATAACTATTAGGTCAAGCATTAGTATTAAACGAAAATCTTAAAAATTCCATCCGATTTCATGAAATATAGCTTTTGAAATAGTTTTAAGCGTACTGTATAGCTGGGGAGCCAACCCAAGCCCATTCCGCAAGCCACACGTTCGTTGTTGTTATACGCAAGGGGTGAGCTGGCGCGTATAGGAGTTGTTGTATTTACTGCAAGTTCTGTTTTATTTTAAATTTTTAAGTCACACACAAACCGTTACGAAAGCTCATTGCTACAACACCCAGAGGCAGTGTGACCCAATGTAATGCGGTCACACAGCGACCTAATCACATCAGCTGTGCAACAAGAGTTCGAGAGTATGGCAACGCTGGAAGCCTAATGTGTGTGTTGTGCATCTAAAATTTAACAAAATTCAATAAAATCGAAATAAATCTAAACAAAATTAATCAAAATGGCAACACGCGGCGGTCCAATGGTCGCGGGCACTGATGGCAACGATTTCGAGTTCCGGCAGCGTGTGGCAGGCACATATCAAATTAGGTTAATAATACACACCTCACCTGGTTTTATATTAACTTTCCACTTGCAGAGAAGCAGTGAAATTATCTAATTACTGCCAAGTAACACGTCACCTGCCCTGCGGCAGCAGCACTGCAGTTGGCTGGAGTTTTGACTGCGTCCCAGACCCAGACCAGACGGCTGGCCCAAGTGCAATGTGGGCGGGAGTGGGGGTGTGGGCAAAGTGCCAACTAGACACAGTCACTAAAAGGGCAAACTTCTCATTTCCATTTTGCAGCTTATTGAACAAATCACGCCTGAAGTACTGCATCTTCTTTCATGCCCTGCTCTTCTTTGTGATGCTGGCCAAGCTGACATCGGACATATTGGATCGCTTGGATATATTTGTTTTGGAAATTGAAGAGCTGGAAGTGCCGCCACCGCTCTGGTGGGAATATGTGTGGGCTGGCTCATTGCTCACCTCGTTTCTGGGCCTGTCGGCGGCACGCGGCAATAAGGTGCGCGAAATGCAAAAGTATATCATAGCCATACTGGTTTTGGCCATACTGCCGCTGCTCTATTGCTTTGCCTACTATTTTTCGGACGTGTGGGAGTTTATGACGCTGGACAAAACTATGGAGCTGGACGAAACGGACATCTTTGTGTGGCGCGTGAGTGGATTGTGATTGCAATTGTTTCTTTTTATTTATTATTTCTATTTTAGGGTTATCCTTATGGAGTGTTTTGGTATGCCTTCTGTTTTGTGGGCTTTCAAATTCATGGATTTACGCTCTACTTTGCCTACAATCTGGTCAAAGCCTGGAAGGCTCGAACAGCCACGCGTAAATTTCAATAGATCCGAGAGCAGGGAGAGAGAGAGAGAGGGAGTCATGGAGCAAGTCCTAAAAAAATACTCGCCAAACTAGTGAAACGATTAAAGCCAGAAGCTATAAAAAGCTGCTAGTTGTAAATAAAATTTGCGAAATATAAAACGAACTCTTCAAATTGAACGAAAACCGAAACACACAAATAATACACAAGCAGCTGTTAGGTTAACGCACATATGATAAGGTGCGTTTCGTATTTTAAGAGACACTTTATTGTTCTATGTGTATGGGGTTTAACTTTCAAGTACACGCACTTACCAATTAAATTCATATTTATAGGCATTTTTGCACTTTTAAAGTCATTTTACGTCGGAATTTTGTTTAAACCTAAACGAGGTTTCTATCCTATTTTATTAGGTCATAGTAGTGTTGGATCATTTAGTTTTTGAATTGAAAATAAAGTAGAAAAGTCGTTGAAATATGAGCAACAGACGTACAGCATCCACTACACCACATTCTAATTTAAATTTTGTAACAATGCGACAATTCAATTCACGATTTGTATAATATTCCACTAGAGTCTTCAATGGATCATCTATTTTTCGAATGCCAAGAATGAGACTTTTCAAACTTCGTCTCAATTTCATATAATTTAAAAGTAATTTTTTATTGTCTTAAATTTGGAAAATGCATCTAAACACTTGAAATTTTGCCAATTTAATATCCATGGAAAATGTAAAAATAAATAAGATTGATCCAATCGAAGCCCACCGCTGACTCACATACAAACCCATAGTGGATTTTTATTGAATTATTCATATAATTAGAAAAGAAAAACGAAGTGCGATTGTTAAAAATCTTGTTCACTACAAAATATAGGAAAAATTGATTCAATTGTTCGTTATTTCAAGCATATGTGTTAATAAGGGCTGCAAAACTCCGGTTCAAAGTTGGAAAAAAATGTACCAATCCTTTTTAGTCCCAAAGTTTCGGTTTATAAGACTATTTTTAGCTCCTTAGTCGACTTGCGACACTATCTCATACAGCTACCATATAACCGATCTGGCCGACTTGGACCAACTTTGTGTTTTTAAGCTATCGAATACAAATTCCGTGGTTAACAAATTTTAGCTCTTTAGAAGACCGTCCAATTTTGGTTTAGTTTGAAACACATATACTTCTTGGCTTAAGCGTAAAACAAATAACAATATGGATAACAAACTCAACCGAAATTATGTAAACTAAACCTTGGATAACATTTTCCAATAGTTTACTTTAATTTTTGAAGTCAGTTTTAGTTTATTTTTAAACCCATTAAGTTGGACAAAATTAGGTCACAAGCCAAACCACCGGTTTAGTAAAATAAACATCACTCTTTCAGGGCTGCCATATTTAATAGCCTAAGAATGCCAAAATCGACTTTGGAACCATTTCGCCAATGGTTTATGTGCGAAATTTTGTGCGGGTCACGTTTTGCTTAATTTAAATAGTAACCCAATTTGGTAATTTATATTTAGTTACTAGCAGACCCGCGCGCTTCGCTGCTTACTAAATGAATTTAATACTTTTGTGTATTGTACTAAAAATGATTAGATTCAGTTTTTAAACCATTAAGTAATGTGCTGAATGGTTGGGGGTGGGCTACCCAATTCAGGTAACAGCACATCCAATCTGCTTCACCTTTATACTTATATTCCTGACAATGGCGACAACGTTCTTTCATTGGACCAATTAAATTATGCCTATGAAAAGCGTAGTCGATGACAGTATTGTACGTGAACGCAACACCTTGTACATTTTGTACATTTGCAGTTGTTGTTGTATCATTGTTCCGTTGATCTGGACGGGGCCTTGATGTGTAATGTTTTGGCTAATTTCACGGCTCCTCAAAGCCACAAATTGTGACGCATTGCGCGTTCGCCATCCCAAGTGTGATCGTCTCGACATTTAAATTTTAAAAATCACACAGGTTAATATAAAACGCACACATTTTTAAAAGCAACAAATATACTAACACAAATTGGAATTTTTTTCAGAAATCCATTTTTCACACAAAATGGTATAAGAAACCAAATCTATCATAAAATGTTCCGTTCTACAGAATAACACAAAATTAAATGAAATAGGCACACATATTTGACGCAAATTTATGAGATTATTTCGACAAAATTTTAATTTTTGAGGGACGTATAAAAAAAAAAAATTTACTTTGGCTATCATTTAAAAAACGCATGCAATTTGGCTCACTCGTTGCGGAGATAGCCCCTTACACACACATTTTTTTTTTTTAAATTTATACTATAGATTGTTTTTTTTTTAAGTTATTTTTTTAAATTTATATTGTTTCATAAAATCAACATTAGATCCTCTAAAAACATAGGCTAACGGAAGGAATTTTTCAAAAGACTGTTTTGGTGGTGTGGCAATCTGTCGACAAGATATGCTACGATACAATCGCTTGGAAGTAGTTAAGATTTTTTAAGATATCATTTTTGTTGAACCAAACCGCTTAGGATTAATTATTTGGTCAAAATAAAACCGGCTTGCAGGCTAGGCATTAATTTTTATTATTTTAATTGAATTAATTTCGATCGCGTAAAAACACGTTTATCGTTTAGTTTCTATTTGCTTGCCCAAGTAATAGTTACAAAAGTAAAAATCATCTTAAATTCAGCTTTGCAAACCGAACGGAAACAAACCCAAAACAAAGTTGAGAAAATTAAAAAAATATTTAGAATATTAAATTTAAATTGAAATATTTAGAGTAGATTTGTCGTCTAAATTCAAAAGAAGCAAATACCGACATCATTAGAGCCTTCGATGGCCCCAATAGAGACTTGACTAAATCCAACAAAAATTTGAATGTAAACCACTATTTTATCAATAATATCGAATGAAGTCTCAGTTGATATTAACTTAAAACTTGGTTTGTCGGATCAGAAATACAAATTGTCTGATTTCTAATCACATAAATTTCTTTTTCTGTTAAATCGCTTGTGTAAAACTTGAACCAAGGTTTGAGCAAAATCCCCGAACCTCAAATTTCCCAACAACAATTTTATTTTTACATCTTTTCGGATCGGTTCAAAGCGGAGCTCCGGAAAAAATTTATGGGGTTGCTACATGTTAGCTGAACCTTTTAACTTAAAAAGAAACGATTTTTTAATAATTTTTCTGCTCAATCGAGCATAAAAGATAACTCTAAACTCGATCATTAAAATTTAAGACTGTTTTCAAAGAGAACTAAAAAATTAGATTGGCAAGAATATCTAATTTAACGGACACATATATGTACATTCGGCCAAATATACATATTTTTTCAAGGCCCTCCCCAATTTTCTACAACTTAAAATTATTTTGTTATTTGCCCCAAGCACTATGCACATTTTTTTTAAACGTTCATGCTTTTTTTTAGAGAATTTACATTTCCAGTGGAATTACCAAATTTTGAAATCGAGTTTTAACGGACGCGAATAGTCTCTAAAGTTTTTGCATATAACTCATACACAGTGTTGCCTATTATGATAAAATAATAAAAGACTACTACTATGTTTTATTTCAAAAGATGACAGCAATTGAAATGAACAAATAATTTCGTTGTAAAAAATTTTTTTCAATGAAGTAATAATTTTTTAAAACTTTAAGGCTCTGTCGCGCCCATTTAAAATTAAATAAGAATTTTTTTATTTTCGCAATTATAAATTATAAACCAAATATTAGCTTTGGGAATGCTGAGACCTGTTTTTTTCATTTTGCCCTTTTGGGGCCCGACCATTATCACACATGTTTTCAATTTACAAACTTAGACTGCCTTCACACGGTTCGATCCAACAGGGTTAATGCAGCCTTACATTCAGACCTGTTCTGAATTGATAGTGGATTTTCGTGCAAACATTAGTATTTTGCAGTCGAAAAGTTGTATAGAAGTTGACAAATAAAGCTAGGGTTACTATATTAGGAAAAAACGAAACGTGGAAATGTTTGAAGTTCAAACTTTGAACTGTTGAAACCAAGTTAATTCAAGTCGAGATAAAAGGCCCTAGTAACCACTTAAACAAAAATGTACAAAAATTTAATTCGAAATACAAACGATAACACCAAAATCAAGTCAAGTGTAAAATTAAATTTGAATTGAATTCACAATTTTGATGCCTTTTTCTTACATATTAATCGTTAGTTAAACATTAATTTTCCCAAGTGTCTCTAAAATATGAAACGTACCTTATAACATAATCTACAATACAGGCAAACCTTAGTCATATACATATTTTCGATGCAGATCAATGTTAAAGTTATTGTTACTTAAAAGTTGGAAAAACAAAAACAAAATCAAACCAAATAGATTATCCCATATATACTATATACTATATACATACTTTAGATGTACACACAGTCAAGTCAGGTCAAGAGAAAATGCAACTAAAGCCACCAAATTTCCCCAAGCAGGAAACAAAAGAAAACAGATTTTCAAATTTTGCTTACTTACATTTCAAACGTGCCTCGTGTTTGTTAGAAACGTTACATACATATATTATATATTTACAAATGGTTGAGCTGACTTTAATCACTATTAGTTTTTAATTTTAAATGCGTTTGTTTCACATTTTCCGGTTTTTCATTTCCAACTAATTATTTTGTATTTAAATATATGCCGCACACATTCTATTTCTGTGCGCTGTGTGGAGAAACTGCCTCCCCCTCAAAAAAAAAATACTATTTGTACAATTTATCAAATGCAATTTGAGTGTTTAAGCAAAGTTAATTAAAGTTCTGATCGTCAATGCTAAGCAACATGACACAACAAACAAAATCGAAAACTAAGTGAAATGAATTTTTTAAATCGTAATTAAACTATTCGAATTTTTAAGTAGTTTTTTAAAAATCAATCAATAAAGATGCATATTTATTTGTTCTTCTGAGTGGGTTAAAAAATATAAGCAAATATTTATTCAACGGCTACACCAATTGGCTGACCACAACAATCCAGCGACTTAGTGACCATTTGTGCATCGAAGCGGGTGCAACGCAACAGTCTCGTCCTTGCGCAACTCGTGAGAGAGCGCAAAAGCTTTTTTCGTCGCAGCATCCACTGGAGCTTTCCCTCTCTCGTCCGTTTTCCCTCAATGCTCATTTTGACATTGGGACGAGCAGACGCAAAATTTTCCAACACACACAATTTTGGCTTAAAGTAAACATTAAAAATTTATAGAAAAACATCTTTTTTTTTTTCATTTAAACAAATCAAAAGTACAGGATGCGCGGAGATGAGACCACGACGACATATAGGCGTACAACGCGCGAAAAGATTGTGCTGCGTGGTAATACAACCATACGCACATTGGACTCCACATCAACATACTTGCCCATGATGAGTGCTAATGGGTGAGTTTTGGTTGGCAGAGGGGCAGCAATCCAAGGCGTGCCGGGGCACTTCAACGCGCGGAAGCCAAGCTGGCATCGATTTTTTATCCCAACTGCAGCTGATTTTGCCATGAGTTTTATGTATCCGAATGTGACCTTCGGTTTTAGTTTTCCTTATAATATTTTATTGACACAACACTCCAGGCATAATTGATGCGTTGGTCTTGAATATGCAACGCTTTCAGTTGCAACTTAAATTTAAGTCGCATTTACTGCATGCAAATCTGTCATTAAAAATACCGGCAAACTAGGCGGCAAATTATGAAGAAATTTGTGTTTATTTCTTACATATATATACAAATCGATGGCATCTTTTATTTGAGCTAGCAGGAAACTAGCGTGCATTGACCACTAACCACCGACCAACAACTGGCCAGGTGTGAGGTAATAAGACTTGCAAAAAGGACATCGAATTTTGTATATTCTTTGCTGTTCAGGGATCTGTTCAGCTCGGAGGCTTAACGTATTATGTCCCAATGTTGAAGGAATTGAAGGAAAATATATATGGGGCTCAAAAGTATAATATTTAGAGCATATCAAAACCATATTTTTAAGATCAAATTGATATTTCATTTCTCAAAAAAAAACCCGGCATAAGATCCTTTAATTCTGATGCAAGGAACTTTTGTAAACAGCAGCTTAACAAATGAAGCCTCGGTTCAATTTTTTTGGGGATTTTTTTTACTTGCAGCACACAACGACAACAATTTTAACTTATTTTGTTATGGCTTAGGATTATAATCGACAAAATTGAGCAAATACAGGCACGGTCAGTAATAATCGTACAATTGGTTGAGGTACCTCCAGAGCGAGTTAAACCTTAATTCTTGAATATCTTTGGATCCTAGACATTTAAACTTATCTAAATATAAACCATCTATATATATATTTTTATGTAAAGTACGTATATTTAATACATATCTGTAGATGAAATATCCAATTCTTAACATCCATTTTATCTTAACGACATATCCCATAGATCCGTTATTAATATTCTTTCAAATGTTTATGCCGTATCCCATGGAACAGTTTATAATATCCATTTGATCTGATTAACGTAACCCATGGATCTGTTATTATTATCCACTTGATCTGAATTACATAGCAGCATGGATCTGTTATGAAAAATTTGATAGTTGAATCAAAATAATAAGATCAATTTGACACATTTTCCAATTTCTTAGCAGCGTTTTCATGTATAAAGAATATGACAGAAAGAATAATACTTAATTGATCAATTAAGATATGAAGAAGATAGAAGAAGAAGATACAGACTCTGCTTATTTACCTTCCTTCGTCAGCTAATAGTAGAACAGTCCTAAGGCTGGAATGACACTTTCAATTTTTAGAGACAATTATTGTTAATAGGTCAAATTTGCTGTTGCGTATCATTGCGGCCTCTTCTAAAGCATTCTGCGGAGAAAACAAGCATACTCTGACTCGTTTACACCAACTACTTTTGGCCATATATGAAAAATTGCCTTAACGATTCTTTTCTTCATAAGCTAATAATTGGTGATGACAGCTCTACTGAGCTTTTAGGTCACCTAGGCGGGCTGTTATATACCGATCTAAATACAGAACAAAACTACTGATCAAACACTTATTTAACTTCTTTACCGTTTCCATATTTAATATTAAATATTTCAGTGAGATTGCGATTTTTCAAAATGTCTTGAAATTTGGGATCTTGATAAAAATTTCCTATCTAATTAAACGAATCGTAAGCAGTTTAGCAATATTCAATGTTTTTCCGTGCTAAAATACTGAAATTCCTTTAAATGTTTGAGTTTGTACTTTACCTACTGGCTTGTTTGAAGCTATTAAATATACCCTTACCCGTTTCTTGAACATAACTATGATTGAAGCCGCCCCAAAGCAGGCACCCAGGCTAAGGCCTTACTTCCTTTAACCTCAATTCGCATACACTTTCACACACACACAGCTACCCTATGAAAACTACCCGCCCAGCAAATAGTCAGCGACGAGTCCTTTTTTGTTGTGGACGCGTCCAGTTTTGTGGTCAGTTGGTGTACAACCCTTGAGGCTGTCAGGTGGACGTGGACGTCGCCTTGAAGTCGCGACGACTTATTGCTGCCGCTTTCGTTTGTCCTCGTCCCACACTCCTTAACCCAACGACTTGGCTAAGCAAATTCTGCCAGCGCAAAAGTTTATATTTGAAAGTTTCGTGTGTGTTTTTCAAATTACAAGTGAAATTTTTGTTGTCAACATGTTCAACGCGAATGCTCAGAATTGGTTTGGCATGGGCCAGACAACAGCCGCGGCACCCGCCGGCGGAGTTGCCCAGTTGCTGAATAACAACAATTCTGGTGCTCCATTTATGCGTCAACGATCGCTGACCAGCTCAAATCCAGCCCTGGGACGCACCGCCCTGGCACTGCGACCACAATCACCGCCCAATGTTCATGTGGAATATGAAGTAGCCGTGCCGTTTGTATCGACTTATAGACATACGCCATATCACTCGCTATGGGATCTTCACCAGTGGTAATTAAATGCAAAACAAGAACTTCCCAGTTACTAAGAATCCAATCAACTTGTGTTAGGCTTAAGCATACACACAAAGAAAGCGTATTATGGTCATCAGTTATCGTTTACAACTTCAGACATTCAAATGAAATCATGTTCCTACTTTTAATTTCAATTGTCAGCTGTTCAATTTCATCCATAATTTAATCTCCACGCCAACTTTGAAAATGAGGGCCATCGGTATTTCCCTCGAAAACTGTAAAAATAATTCTTATATTCTATTAATCTTCTTAAAATCAATTATTGATAGTATCATAGCAGCATATTCATCAAAACGAATTTTTTTAAAAAGATAAGCTCAAGATTTTACAGCAGACAGTATAAGAGTTTATTCTGCGCTCTTACGGAACAATTAATGAGCGTGACTAAACACACACGCGCAACGCCAAAATGAGCGTTTGTGTTTTGTAAACCGAATGTAGTTCCGATTTTGTTTCTTTTTCCAGTTCTCAATTCCGAGTGAACGAGATAGGTCCAGTGGAGAGAACGACTTAAACATTCATAAGTTTGTCTCGTGCCTGAAGACGATCGAAAATCGCACAGTCTGAATTAAGTGAGGTGGCCAGATCGAGAGCCAACTAAATCTTCTTAAATTAAAGAATGACTTATATGGAAATAAAATTTCGCTAAGAATTTCCAAACTCATCACAGAATAAAGAAAAATTCACTTTTTGGCATTTACTTTTCATTCCACCAGATGATTTATACACCATATAGGGTAAAACTATGTTATCTTTGAAAATGTCGCTATACATTACACTAATATACACTAAAGTCTGCTTTCTGACTAACATAACTTTTACAACATTTGTATATTAAACTCGAAAAGAACAACGACGGCGACGCCGGCCTTCATCACCCGGTTAAAATATTTCAGCCATATGTTAAGCTCTCAAGCAGCAAAAAGCCCGGTGGTGCCGTTTCTTAGAATTTCAAAGGCGTAAGAGCACTTTGTACATTTTGTTAGTTTTAGGTATTTTTTATATTGTATTTAATTTTTAACACAGAACTACGATCCCAAATGTATTTTTTAGTTAAACATACATTTTACTCTGTAATTTTTAAGATTTTGTAATAGCTACATAGAAACAGAGCAACCCGGCATAAGTTGTATTCAAGGCTGAAAAACTCTGAAATGTTGTTTCGGTTCTTGGAACGGTTCTACTTCTTATAGAACCTGAGGGTTTGCTTTGAAAATCGGTCCATAAATTGGTTTATCATAGTTATCATTCATTCGTTTTTTCCACATCTTACAAAAGTGCCAGGTCTTTTAAACGAAGAGTTAGCCTCTACAGTCTATGTACATTAGACTGTATTTTATCTGTATTAAAAATGTAAGGTCATACTTAAGGGTTTTGTTTTAATGAGCGCGAAGAGGCTCCAGAATTTGTTAGTAAAATTATTGGCAAAAATTTAATAAATTTTAAAATATTGTAATTTGATTTTTTTTTTTTAAATTTATTAACTAGTATAATACAAAAGGAATCCGTTAAGGGGGCGCCCTCAACCAAATTTCTATTTGTTGCCCTAAAAAACACCCTAATTTACATAAACACTTGACTTATGCTTTTTTCTTTTCGAAGTCGTATAACTTTAAACTTATTTGGATCCGGTCAATATATTGTGAAAGTTACATAAGTTTAAAAAAAAACTGACTGAAGTAATTCCATCAACCAAACTTTCCTAAAAAAAAGAGGAAGTCTTGTTCGCGTCCAGGTTAAGAAGAAACGAGTTATTACTTAAGACTGATTCAAGATTGCAACAGATTCCCAATCTTCAATCTGGAATGAATTCAGTTTCTTTTCTCAGTGAATGTATTCGCTGTCCTATAAGTGCCTGATCTTAGCCGGATGTGGCGGGCTTGTCTAATTCGACTCGCCTGTTGAAATATTTTCTTAAAGGGTCAGAGTTACGACTACTATACTCTGTTACTCTCTTACATAATTTCAAAACAGTCGGAGCCGCTTCTGTTACAAAACTAACACCTCGTTGTTGAATAAAGATTCCCTATTTCCTTGTCCAAGGAACCATAATTTATGCCAATCGGCTTAAAGCCGCGAAATAATCTCAAGTTATTTTGGGGTAATTAATGTTTCAAAAGTTTTTTCTAAATGTGTCTTGCCATTCAACTTGGCCATGTCGCCAAAGGTCATTTGCTTGTCTTATCAGCTGTGGACAATAACAGAGAATACTAACAAATAAAAAATGCCGTCCAGTGCTTTGCGTGCTTGGGTGTATGCATATATTCATGTCTAGCCAAAGCAAAAGTTGCTCTAATATAAGCTAGCCCTTTTCCGCCTGTGTTATTCCACTCGCATACATAGACAAGTGCTTGGGAATTCCTAGGAAGCTTAATCGTTCGTGCGGCCGGCCTCCCTGTGGGGATGGGTTCAATAAACTTGGGTGTACAGACTCGGGTTATTGACATGCTAACGACTATGGTTTATATGCGTCATTGTTAACAATTTCCGCTCCAACTTTGTAATGTTTGAATCTCTCGCTGAAAAGCAGGCTATAATATTTTATGCCTGACTAATTTAGTTGGTCGCAGCCGCCATATTTATTGCTTGCTGTAGCCACATCCGGTTGCTGTACTCTATACCGAATTTGGGTTAATGCTCGCGCCCACGATTTGGCTTGAAGAAGGGGGGATATAACTGATTAGCCACAAACTGGGTCAACTCTTGCGCTTCAAGAGTCATTAAAGCCCTGATTGAGTTTCATTGTTGCTTTAACAATTCAACTGGCCCATATTTGTTATAACTATCAATAGACCTAAATCAATTAAATGTCTATGATTGATACGCAAAGTGTTACAAGGCTAGCGTGGAAAATTCCCAAGGAAGATAGGGAAAAAGGTAAAAGCAATATTTTTGTCGTGATATTTGTGTCGCCAAGAGGTGTTTTATGCTAATATGATTGTAACAGAAATGTAAATTAAAAGCTACAAATAACAATTATGACGGGCTGCAACAATATGCAAAGCAATGTAATCAGGTGGCATACGGACGGAAGGGTCAATCTGGGCGAGAATGAAAAATCGGTACCACGAATTTAGCTGGATATATAACGTTACCGGATTTTTTATTAATATTGAAAAATTTCACTTCTTTTATAATTCTAAATCATTTCATTCTTGCGTAACAAATTGTTTCAAAATTCAATAGAAAAATTAATGGTTTCACATTTTAAGGAAAATTATATAGACTAATGGAATCCAGTAGCTTATTTGTTAACACAATTGATGTGTTTTTATTATGCCTCAACAACAAGTGCTTAAATTTCATTCATTATTAAGCATAATTGATCAGCAACCGACTCGGTACTTAGCGTTACGTTATACCTAGGACAACAAAAAAATTTCTTTATAAAGAAAATTCGTAATAGCTATATCTATAAAAGAAAGTGTCCTGACTGACCGACTGATTCTCTGATTGGCAATCATCGCACAGCCTAAACGGTGACAGATAGAGGGCTGTAATTTGGACAGAAGTTTCTGTTAGAGGTGAAAGTTCGTGCTAAGACGGGAATAGTCGGAAAAGCTTCTGAAAAGTTTGTATGGAATATATTTTATTTTTCATCCGTTTGACTTTTAAGCAAAGAACGCGTTTTCCAGATTTTGGATAATCCGCCCACGAGGAAATTAGCCGGAAAGTTCTGCATCCAAAAAACTATTTTTCATCCGATTGACTTGAAACTTGGTTTGTAAGGACAGAATACGAAATAGTTTGAAATGAGACTTTCCGATGCTGGAAAATTTGACACAACGGTCGGAAAATTTCCGGAAAATTAAGCAAGGAAAATCTATTTTTCATCCGATTGGCTTGAAACTCCGTTTGTAAGGACAGAATACGAAATAATTTGAAATGTGATTTTTCAATGTTGGAAAATCCACCCACGAGGAATATGGCCAGAAAATTCTGCATGCAAAAAAACATTTTTCATCCAATTGGCTTCAAACTCGACTTGTAAGGAATGTTTAAGTGTTATGTGGTGGTCCGAAAATTCCCCGAAAACTCTGCATGAAAAAAACAAAATATATATATCCGATTGTCTTGAAACTCGGCTTGTAAGGATAGAATGCGATTTCATTTGTGATTTCATTTTCCGATGTTGGGCGGGAAGTGGTTAGAAACTGAGCAGGAAGTGTGCGGGATTTAGGGATTAAATGCTATTATAATTAATATACTAAATACGAAATGGCAGTGTTTAGGAACCGAATTCGTTATATTGAACACTTCGTTGAACGAAAGTTCGGTTAACGGTTCCGGTATTAAGTCCATTAACTAAAATTATTTTGGTATGTATTCGGTAATTGGTATTGTTACGTACCAGTATAAACCGGTAATTAACCGAAAATAAAACGAGAAAGGCAAGGCTAACTTCGTCCGTGCCGAAGTTTTTATACACTTGAAATCGCTTGTCTCAACGGTTAGCGACTTCGACCAAACTTCTCAGATCAGCTTGAAAACATTTAATATTAACCATGACCATATTTGAGAGCGGTAATATTGAGAAAAACAGTTTTTCTCAGTAAAATATATTTTCGACCGATCATTTGTATGGCAGCTACAAGAGTAGCCACCGATCCGGTTGGTTCCGAATTAGCAGCGTGAGACAAAGAGACTCTGTGCAAAATTTCAGCTCGTAGCTTAAAACTGAGGGATTAGTTCGCGTAGAAACAGACAACGGAGGGGACAGACGGACGGACAAAGCTTAATCGACTCAGCTCGTCATGCTGATCGAGAATATATTCACTATGTGGTCGGAGATGATTCCTTGCGTTGCAAACTTCTGAAATTATAATACACTTTTCAAGTGTATAAAAAGATCGGATTGGATTTACGTCCATTCGATTTCTCTAGCAATGGCATAATAATTACATCCTGAAAAATCAACGTTCTAGGCTTACTTACTCTTCTCAAAGGCATACATACAATTGTGCAAACTTTGTGCAGTTTTCTGTTCGCCTTTTAAGTAAGTCTTCTTTATTTTGTAAACATTTTGAACTGTTTTCTGAAAACTGTAGAATAGTAGAGTGGGATACCATTTTAGCTAAACAATCCAAATGTAAATATAGAATAAAAACATTTCAAAAATTAATTTTTTCAACATCTTAACAAACCTTCACAGATGTTGGAAATTCCGAGCAATGACTTGTACCATAATAAAAACTACAGTCCCTTTTTGGCCCACTTTTCACCCCCTTACAACTTACGTTACATATATTTAAATCAGCGTTCCCCAGCGATATCCCCGGGGGCTCGAACTTACTTGCCCAAGTCATACTTCATTGTGTGTGTGTGTGTGTGAAAGAGACACAGTCAAGCTTTAGTTTTCTCTGCTGCCAAGTTTCGACAAGCAGCCTTACCTGAGATATTTGCCATCATAAACGATTTACCTATTTTTAGCCAATCCAAGGGTAAGGATAAAACAAAATACGATCTAAACCTGCAATAAGACAAGTCTCATTCAATTACGCAGACGTTTTAACGTTATAAATTTTCTTCAATCTTATGTGCATAATAATTTTCCTTCTCAATTGTCAAACAATTAATCACTAAGGAAATGGTCAAACATATCTAAACAACAAAAAAAACAAAATGTTGAGAAACTTCCTCCTCTTTTGTCAAGGGGAGGAAACCACACCACACAAACCACACGTTTGTGTTTGTTTCTCTTTGTAAATAAATCTTATTCAGATTCAAGAAATAATTCCTTTTTTCAAGGATTTTTGGGGAATACCCACCCTTTTTCCAAGGGTGACGGTCGGAGGGTACCGCCGGTAGATGTGCCCGTTGAACAACTAGGCACCCGACCGCCGATAAAGGTGTTTAACTAAGTGCTATTTATATGCACAATTTCCTGAATTCAGAGTTGAGAATTACAAAGCATAAGGAACGCCAAGCGCATGAGGCACAAATTAAAATATAATCCCAAAATTGTATTATTATTCAACTTAAGACTTTATGTACCTGAGTCTTGGCGCTGGCCTAGAGGATAGGCATGTGGCCTTGCAGTTTAGCAATAAAGGTACAAATCCAGTAGAAGGAACATAAGTGTCTTTTTTTTATTTGTCAGACCTTTTATTGCATTGAAAAGGTTATACTAAAGATTAATAGATAACCCATGTGAAATAAAAAGTGCTTGTTAGTGGGAGCTGACATTAGATACCAATTTTTGCTGCTTACTTCATTTATGAGGATCCATATATTGCAATTTAGCTGCGATATATTCAGTATAAGCGTTGGCTCAGAGGGTAGGCGCTGTGACTTTCATTTTTTATTTGTGGGTTCAAACCCTGATTGAGGTTAGATCTAATTTTTTTCATGGCTAACATTTTTTTTCGATTATTTGTATTTTTATTTTTTTTTTGGCCGGCACGGCTGTAAAGCCGAGGCGCTCATTCGTCCGACAATCCACAGACGCCAAACGAGCAATAGCCCAAGGGCAAATTTTAGTTAAAGGATAAAAAAACGCGCGTAGAAGAAGAGATAGGCCGAAATGGCGAGCTGGGTCGTAAAAGGAAATTGAGAGTTGAGGAATAACGAAATGGACCGGGTCGGGCCGATAAAACGAAAAAAAAGGGGGGGAGGTGAAAATGGACGCACACAGTCATAGATTACAACTAACCAAGAGTGCTCAGTTTTGGTAAATTCGAGTTCTAGATGGATTCGCTAGAGAAACAGAATTACATAAGTGAAACCTTAAAACCCATTTAGCATAAAACCGGGCTGAGGCTTAGCTACTGATGATGTACCGTCCTCGATGAGACTAGAAAGTCTCAAAGTCTGAAAGGGTCAAAACTGAAGCTTGAATTTGGGATGAGTGTTACTTACAAATATTGTTTAAAGCACTAAAGCAACAACAATCACTTTTTCCTATATCGAAGCATTTCGGTGATGAATCTGTTTTCAGAATGTCATTACACAGATATTCTAGAATGAGCTGTTGCTGATCGTATTGGGGGTTAGGGTGGGTAGGAGCGGGCTGGGGTGCTAAGGTGGGTTGGCTTCGGGATTTCTTAACAGGGGAGTGGTCTGAACGTGCACTGAGGGAATAAGGTGTCGAGATATATGGGCCCAGAGGAGTGTCGCCCCTTGAAAGTCTTGGTGGCTGGCCCGGAAGGTTATATAAGAAAGAGAATTTAAGTTCTTTACAATGCTAGTTTTTCCAAAGCGTAAGATATACTATGAATTTGATCCATCTTTAGAAAGAAAGAAGAAAAACAGAGGTTTGTGACGAGGGGTGTGGGGTTTTCTACATTCTAAAATGTATGAACGGTTTTTACCAGAGAGGCTATTCGAACCGGTTGATGGTTAAAAATTCTACCGAGATACCCATACTTGGAAGCAGGCTAATACCACATTAATAGTTTACGAACCAAAACAGAACATTTTACCGAAACATAAGTTTCGTACCAGAACCAGAACCGAAGTACGATTCAGTTTGATTCTCTGGTTAATACCCAGCCTTTTTCACCAATTTGATGGAATCTACAGCGTTAAAAATGGGATTATCAAAAATAAAGAAAAAGTAGCATTGGTACAATATCGGAGCTATAATGTTTCGCCTTAAAGAATACTTTAAGTTCCACTTTTACTGGTTGCAAATTCTGATTGATTTTGATCAAAAAACTGTATTCCAGCTCTTCAACGCCCCCCACCAGCCTGTCGCACATGGCCCGTATGATGGACTCGTTAATTATGGACTCGCTATCACCATTTGCCTTCACCAAAATCACCACCACCAGCCGACCCTCGCGTAACTCCAATACCGTGAAGAAGACAGCCACGGCGGAGAGTGGTCATCCAGTGGCCGCCGAACGTCATCGACCCATCAACAATTTGGGAGCCAATGCCCCCAATGGACTGGGCATTGGTGGGTCGGTTCCCCTGCGCAGCAAGCAACAACGTCTGCCCACACAAGGTTTGTGCTCCAAGTGTTGATAAAATCCTTTCCTCACCAATAAAACGCAGTCTCTGCCACAGAAGTTGCACCCCAGCCGCGAGCCAGCCAGGCGGCCATGCCGTTTCCCTCACAGCAGGACAATCGTTGGATCTCATCGCTGCGTCGTCGTGATCCCGAGCTGCAGCCCACACTGCCCTCGATTAACAGCAATGCGAACAGCAATAGCCTAAGCCAGAGCCAGAGCCATGGCAGTGCCGGCAATGTGGGCGTGTCGGGAGCAGGTGTGACTGCTACTCCCAGTGTGGGTGGCTTCCGATTTGGTCGACCAGGCCGAGCTTCAGCCATGACAGCCGCAGTGCGTAAGAGTCGCTCCGTGGAACGTTTGCGGGCACGCAAGCTAAGTACCAACAACCAGTTGACGCTCAAGCACAAGCCGCTCAAGAAGAACTCGCTGGATGAGAACTCCAATTCGGATGATCAGGATGCCACCACATCGCTGGAGGACAATTCGAATGCACACTCCATCTCGACCACACACAACACACCAAAATGTTCGCCAAAGACCAAGGTCAAGCACTTTTCACCCCTGGGATATGAGGGTCACTTGGTGGACACATTGGAGAAGGACATACTGCAGCGGCATCCGTGCATTAAATGGACCGATGTGGCTGGTCTGAATGAGGCCAAAACCATATTGCAGGTAAATGATTAAATCCTAGGGAGAGGCCCCTTAACCATTTCATATCTTGCCTGCAGGAGGCGGTCGTTCTTCCGGTCATTATGCCAGAGTTCTTCAAGGGCATACGGCGACCTTGGCGTGGCGTTCTAATGGTTGGTCCCCCCGGCACGGGTAAAACCATGCTGGCCAAGGCTGTGGCCACCGAGTGTGGCACTACCTTCTTCAATGTGTCCTCCTCCACGCTAACCTCCAAGTATCGTGGGGAGAGCGAGAAACTGGTGCGGTTATTGTTTGAGATGGCGCGCTTTTATGCGCCCAGCACCATCTTCATTGACGAAATTGATGCACTCTGTGCCTCGCGTGGCAGTGACTCGGAACATGAGGCCAGTCGGCGATTTAAGGCGGAGCTGCTCATCCAGATGGATGGACTAAATGCCAGCATGCCGGAGGAGAAAGTCATTATGGTGTTGGCCGCCACCAATCATCCGTGGGATATAGATGAGGCGTTTCGGCGACGCTTCGAGAAGCGGATCTATATACCGCTCCCGAATGGTAAGTGGATGAAGGGGGAAAATATGACAATATATGGCCAGCAACCTCTGCTTCTTCAAAAAAATGTCCATACCACCAAAGGTCGGCGCATCGATAACAGCGACAGCGTCGTCGACTCACCGACAGTAAAAGCTCGTCGCTGCGCTGCTTCGCAAACAATGCCGCCGGGCAAAATGGCCGCCGGGCAGGGACATATCGTTCTCCTTACTTGGTCGGTGCATTAGTAATTTGAACTTTTGTTGTTAACAAGTAGACAATTGCTTTTTCTTGAAATATACAAACTCTTTAATAAACCTCTCTTTATCATCTTGTTTTCGTAGAGGACACACGATCTGCACTGCTGAAGCTTTGCCTGAAGGATGTTTGCCTGTCGCCCAATCTCAACACGGGCATGATTGGTGATGAACTGTTGGGTTATTCCGGTTCGGACATAAGCAATGTGTGTCGCGATGCCTCCATGATGGCCATGCGACGTCTCATCTCTGGCAGGACCCCGGATCAAATTAAGCAAATACGCCGCGAGGATGTGGATTTGCCCATAACGCTGCAGGACTTTCAGGATGCACGGCAACGTACCAAGAAATCCGTATCGGCCGACGATGTAACTCGTTTCGAGAAGTGGATGGAGGAGTATGGCTCCTGCTAGTTGTATGGGTTGTGTGCTGGCACAGCACTAGAGAATTAAGCTACTTCCAAACCCCTAGTCTTTGTTTCTTCTATTATGTACCATAGATCTTTATTTCTTGCATATTGCACCCACAAAGGCTTAATGGCTCAAGTATCCCCGCTCATTTTTTTAATACATTCATATTTATTCGACAGGACAGAATCCTATTGGTAGGCTTATAGCAACAAATCATGTATTTTGTATAATCAACATATTTAGAAAACGGAAAAACGAAATAAATTAATCAACACCCCGCCGTGTTTGCCTTTTTAGGCTTTCAGCTTGGCAATGGTATTTTGGTAGTCCTGCTCGACCAGCGTATACTCCTCCTGCAGCTGCTCCATGCGCTGCTGTATGGTGGGCAAGCGAGCCCGCAACATTTCCGTGTCCATTTTGTAGCGTTCCATTTTTTTCAGATCCTTGAGCTGCTTGTAGTAGACGGCATTGAGACGTTTCTTGACCACCAGACGGTAGGCTGTATATTCCTGTTCATTGTTGATGTTGGTGTAGTACAATCGCAGCAGCTCGTAGACTTTGCGCACCTGGCGGGGATTTAGCTTCAGAGTTTCGCGTGCCTCCCGCACCATTTCTTTGTTAAAGCCCTTCAGGAGCTCTGCCCGTGCGAAAGATTTCAGCTCTTTGCAGTAACGTGCATCGATAAAGTTCCGCAAGCGTTGAAAATCCTCTGAAGGGTCCTCTACGGTGATGTCCACCACATTCTTTTGCGATTGATAGAACTTGTAAATGGTCTCCACCAACTGGGTGGCCAGACCGAGCTTCTGGAAGGGCGGTAATATCAACATTTGGCTTATCCTAGGCCGCTTGTTCTGCGGATAGGCATAATACTCATAGACCGTGGCGTAGCCAGCTGTGGCATACTGGAATTGGCCATCTTGGTTTTTGTACTTCTCATAGCTGAAACATTAAAGAGATTAGTATATGTAGGTAAGGGCTTATCTAATGCGCTCTGTAAGCTTACCAAACAAAGTAGGACCATTGCGCATCATCCGTGTCTATGTAGGAGGCGGCATCCACAAACCAGAGCACAAACGTCTGCAGCCGCCCAAAGAACTTTAAGAACGCAGACAACTTGTAGTCACACTGATAGATCTCAAAGAGCCGCTCCTCGCCACCCTCACTCGATTGTTGTCTGTACTCGCTGATCTTCTCGCCAAAAGGCTGAAACTTATCGGCCTTGTCCAGCGTCTTGAGAAACTCATCTAGATTAATAAAATAACAGCCGTCTGGTAGGCTCTGGGCGATTGTGGCCACCACATCGTCGGCCTTGATAACACCTCCAGAGATTTCATTCACCCGACTGCCGTACTCCACGCCCAAATAGATATGCAAAGGTCCTGCTGTGTATAGGATGCGCACATGCAAATCCTGATAGCCAAATATAGTCTCGGACTCGCCAAATATTTGATGAGCCATCGCAGGGCGGAAAATCAAGTCCTGCTTGTCGACGTCCGTCTTGTCGCGAACTGCAAATAACATGGTGCTATCAATTGGGAGAACCTGGATTACCACAGGCTAAACTCACTTAGCTTGAACTCAACCACCTCAACGGCATCTAGAACCAAATGTTGGTATTCTTCAATTTGAGCCATTTTATGATTATGATGATTTTATAAAACTTTTTATAAAACTTTTCGCGTCTACGTCTCCTTCCCAAAATTCGCGCGCGCAAAATTAGTCTGCAGTTGTGGGTAACCTCTAGCAATACTCTTTGCTTGAAACTGGGTTTTTTTTTGATGAGAGGTATTGTATGAGGAAACTAGCAGAGCCACTTTTCATATATAAATAATTTGTTTAATACTATTTTGCAATATTTTCGCGGCTAAACAAAGACCGAAGCCTAAGTGTTGCACAATGTGTTTAGAATTGGCCACCACAGTGTTGCATAGCTCTTACCGTTGAACTGCGCGAGCATGGGCGTTGCCAGAAAGGGATCTACCAAGTGGTTACTATTAACAAATTAAAACATGAAATTTTATTCTAAAAACAATGACATAATAACTTTAAGCTATTCTAATGTGATTCGGTCTTGAATCAACTTTTTATTCTCGGCTTTTGACTAGAGGTCAGGTGTTGTGCATAAACATATTTTAGAAAGGAAATAAAAATAAAAAAATTGCAGGGAGGACAAAGTGCGTGCAGCGTGACGATATACGACTGACACTGTTTGACGATAGTCGTCATGCTGCGGTGCGACATCAAATCGTATGCCATTTGTACGTCATATTCGCTACAATAATGATACGAGCCGTGTGCGTTGGGACTTATTCCATTTTCGACTAAAATTTCGTGAATATCCTGACCAGTAAAAATTTGTTTGTGCCTTTCACGAGTCACGAGTTCATCTCTAACATATGCACATCTGTGTGACACAGCTTGCCATTATATTTTTCGATTTCAGTTCTGCCGTAATCGATGGTTTTTGTTAGATTTAAGTTAATTTTACATGTCTACATTAATATTTTTGGCTTTGAGTTTTATTTCAAAATTGCGTCGTCTAGCAGGAAAAACCAGCACTGTTCAACACTGGCCGAGGCGCAGCCAACTTAACACAGCATTTGTAAGCAGAATTTGTCCAGAGAGGAGAATTTATTTAAAAGAGCAAAACGCCGCGTTTAATTGGCCTTTCTAAACAAAAGAAATAATAAAGCAAAGGATTTCCAGCATTTTCCGTATCCTTAACTGCAAGTTCGCTTCGAGTCCCAGGTCAAGAGCGTCAGGCGACCTTTCAGAAAACGTAAGTATACAAAAGTGCCTTGTCATGGCGGCCAATATAAGAGACTCTCTCATCATCCAGCTAAATCATGGATACCTATTTGTTTGATGGCGGTCGCATCACCAAAATGGAGGTGGACTACGAGCCAGCTTGCAATGAGAAGATCCCTCTGGCCAAGGAGTTGGCGAAAAAGAACCCCGACGCCTTTCACGAGGCCATCGAGATGATGCTGCAGCTGGAGAAACAGACCCGCCTAGGCGCCGACATGCTTTCCTGTTCCCGCGTTCTGGTGGCCATCTGTCAGATCTGCTTTGATGCTGCCAACTGGAATGCCCTAAACGAATATGTAACCCTGCTGGTTCGTCGACGCTCCCAGCTAAAGCAGGCGGTGGTGAAGATGATCCAGGAGTGCTACACATATGTCGATAAGACGCCCAGCAAGGAAGTGAAGCTTAAGCTGATCGATACACTGCGTTCGGTTACCGAGGGCAAGATCTATGTGGAAATCGAACGGGCCCGTCTTACAAAAATGTTGGCCGATATTAAAGAGGCCGACGGCGATGTGGCTGGCGCCGCCGCGGTCATGGAAGAGCTACAGGTGGAGACATACGGCTCTATGGACAAACGTGAGAAGGTTGAGCTTATCTTAGAGCAAATGCGTCTCTGCCTGCTGAAGGAGGACTATGTGTCCACACAGATCATTGCTAAAAAGATCAGCATCAGGTTTTTCGATGACAAGGCACAGCATGATCTCAAGCTGAAGTTCTACAATTTGATGATTCAACTGAATCGAGATACTTCGTTTCTGAATACCTCGCGTCACTATCAAGCCATAGCCGAGCCGCCACGCCAAAAGGCTGCCATCACACCCGCAGAGTCCACATCCAGCACGGACGACAAGAAGAAAGAAAAGGACAAAAAGGAGGAGGAGGCTGCCGAGCCAGCTGCACCCGAGCCAGAAGTCGAACTGACCGAGGCCCAGAAAAAGGAACTAACTGATAAGCTTGTGTGTGCCGTGCTCTACTGTGTCTTGGCCCCCTATGACAATGAACAGAGCGACATGATGGCGCATTTGTCTAAGAACAAGAAAATCGAAGATGTTCCGGTTTACAAGTAGGAGATTCATTTTGAAAACAAACTTTTAATAATCAAATGATTTTTCCAGAGAAATACTGCGCCTATTCATGTCCAAGGAGCTCATAAATTTCGAGACCTTCAATGCCGACTTTGGTCTGGTGCTGGCCGAGAATGAAATGTTCAAGGATAGCACCAAACATGGCAAGAAATGCATTACCGAGCTCAAGGATCGCCTGATAGAGCATGTAAGCATGGTACAACTATGAAATTTGATAGCCTTGACCTCTTTTTTTATCGCATTCCTGCAGAACATACGCATCATCGCCATGTACTACTCGCGTCTGCATTTGACCCGAATGAGTGAACTGCTGAATCTGCCCACCGATCGCTGTGAGGAATATCTTTCCAAGTTGGCCAACAGCGACACCATCCGCGTCAAAATCGATCGCCCCGCTGGTATTATTTATTTCACCACAAAGAAGAGTCCTTCGGATATTTTGAACAACTGGGCCACAGATGTCAATCAATTAATGTCGCTGGTAAACAAGACCTGTCATTTAATCAACAAGGAGGAATGCGTCTACTCTGTCATGTGTGCTGTCGAGGATTAATAGCTTGGTGGAGAGAGTAGAATATTGATTTAAGAGTTATTGTGTTTTCCATTGAAGAGCCTGTCCCCCCCTTCTACCCCATATAAACATTCATAACTAATCAAGCAGAAACTATAATTTGATTCTTTCCACAAAACTTTTGTATTCATTGAATGAACTACAATAATTCAAATCACAAAACTCACATGTGTCATCTCTGATTTCGTCACTAGCGTGAACTGTTGAACCGCAGTTGACAACTTGAAGATTTTCGTGCATGCCGCAAACGGTCACACTATTAAAGTCAGCTATAAAATTTGGAAATTTTGAAATTTAGTTTAGGAACAGCTAACTAATGAATCACGAAGATCCGTTTTGTCGCATCTGCCTGTCACTACCCCAGGATGAGACACTTATGCCCACAGATGCAGATTTCTGCCAGCAAATTCAAGCCTGCACAGGAATTTCGGTAGGAGTAACTCAAAAGCAAAACCATATAAGTACATAATAAGTATTTGGTTTTGCAGCCAAGTCAATCCTTTGGTTGGCCCCATAAAATCTGCACCAGTTGCGCCTTACTGCTACGCGCAGCCTTAAAGTTACGTTCGCTGTGCCAAAAGGCGGAAGACCAGCTGCTGGCCCAACAAAAACTAACACTGGAAGAGCCGGAGAGTGAGCCACTTGTAGAGGAGATGGAGATGCCATTGGAATCGTATGAGATTACATTATCGGCCAACGAATCCAGTACAGATCCGGTCATTGATATTAGGCCCACGGCTTCAACCTTTGCCTGCACTCAATGCCTCAATGTCTACAAAGAAAAGGTTAAACTGACGGCACACCTGAAGGTGCACAGCAAACACAAGCCACATGAATGCGAGTAAGCTTTGCTGACAATTTTTGTTCTTTTAATTGCAATTGCTTTCTAGAATCTGCCATAAACGTTTCCGCCAGACCCCACAGCTGGCGCGTCATATGAACTCTCACACTGGTCTGCGACCCTATAAATGTGATTATTGTGAATCTCGTTTTGCTGATCCCTCCACACGCATCAAGCATCAGCGGTGAATATAAATGATTTTGTTAATCTTCATTTAAAACTACATTTTGTTGTTTTGTTCCAGAATCCACACCAATGAAAGGCCATATAAATGTCAGTTGTGTGACAAGACTTTTGCATACTCCAATGTCCTAAGTGTGCATCTCAAGACACACACGGGCGAGCGTCCATTTAGTTGTGATTATTGTGGTCGTTGTTTTTCGCAATTGCATCACAAGAACACACATGAAAGAGCGCATTTAGTCCAAAAAGACACGGATCACGCAGTGGTCACTTTGGTGGAGGAGGAGTAAGAAGCGGTAGCTAGTTAACTTATTAGTACAAAAATCATTTTCATTAAACCTATTAATAAAATTTCATAAAACAAAGGTCTTTAAAAATGTTATATTTACTCTGCAGTCGCGCTTTTAGTAAATGTTTCCGGATGGGAGGGACTGAAGAAGTAAACACACAGTCCAAAAAATTATATGATTTTGTCCGCTCGAAGCCATGGAGAATGCGTATTAGCTATTTTTGGTGGCGACGAAAATTGCGCTCTCTCCGTTCAGACAAAGTTGAGAGCGTAAAAATCTAAAAATAGAATTTTTAGAAAAGCGAAAAAAATTCTTAAGTCAGTGTGATTTCGGCTTATGCAGAAAAAAGACGTGTTCCCAGAGAATATATAAAATTTTTTTTCAATTATAAATGCGCAATACATTATTGGTGAGTATCGAATTTAGTTACATCTACGGACTCAATAGCACTAAAGTAATATAATTATCATTAATTTGTCATTATTAATCAGTTTTATTACTTAAAACAGGTCATTCGTGCAGAAACGATAAGCAACAACTCTTTTAAAGGCCAATTCACTAACAATCTTCCCTACCATTAGCAACCAAAGGCATCATGGCGAACATCAATAATAATAAGAGAAATAAACAAAAATAGTTGTTGATTTGTATATTAAATTTATTGTTAATAAAAATTGCAAATAAACTCAAATGTAGTTAAGTTGATTATGGGGGTGACATTTTACTAAAAGGCATGCAAAAAACATGAATTCGTAAGCTGACGGCCAGGTCTTCCTCCCTACGATATACAAAGGCAGTGCATCTGAAGTACTGAGTTCGTAAGGAGAAAGGCGGAACCCGAAGGCTGGTGCGTGACGTCACCCAAACGGTTAACGGTTACAACAACAACCCCTGAGTTTCACGGCGTTTCTTAAGACAAACGAAGCGGAACCTTCAGATTTTCTCATGCCTTCTGACGTGCCAAGTTGGCATGAAATATGGACATCTGTCATGCATCCAAGTCCGACTGGGGAGTCGTCGGCTGTCGCTGTATGCGTACAAAAAGCGGCTGGCTCTAGAGCGCTCTCTATCTGGCGTTTCAACAAAAATTCAAAAGAGCGAAAAGCCAGTTTGAAAAGCCAGCACCAAAAAATCGTGTGCAAAAAAATCGTATGGAGTTACTCATCTTCATATTCTAATGTCTTTGGAGGAACTTTGCTCAGTCGACACCGCTTCTGTCAGAAATTAGTCGGCTGTTCGCTCTCACTGACGCTTTCTGGATACATTTTGAAATATGTTTGTCTCCCTCTAACCACAGTGATTTCCCACTGGCACTGTGATGAATCTTTCAGGGCACTATAAAAAAAAATCTAACATAGAAGCACTCTTTGAAACGCCTCGGTTTTTTTAGTGATGTTAACTCCATCCTGTCAAAGCGAACAATTGTTGTGACAACTTAAAAATTGTACTTAAAATTATTATCGACATAGGAAACATTGATGACAGAGTGAAATTTTTAGTTAGTTGATTAGTCAACTAAAATTTTACTAGTCTCGGTTGCATTATGAACTCCAGTTTGCAAAATTTGATAAGTAATTTGAAAAGAAAGCATGGAGATGATGTATACGCTGAATATATGTAAGGAACACATGCAAATTAACAAACGGAGCGGAAAAAAATAGTTGGTAGTCCTTTGTTGCTTCTTATTTTACATATTTTCAGTTTTTCAATTTCATTGCTCTTTCAAAATTTATAGCACATTTTTTTAACAATATTAAACCCTAAAAAACAAATTTGGTTGGAATAGGACACTTAATGTGGCCACACGACCAACAAATGTATTGATACCTCGCTAAACACCCGTTTAAGCAAATATCTCGTAAGCCTGACGTGCTGGGAGAAAACGGACAATTTATCTGAGTTCAGCGGCAAAAAAAAACATAGGGAACGGATGCTTACTTCTCTGTTGCAAAAGTTGGCCTTTTTTTGTAAACTTGTTATTTCAAACATATAGAAGCAATATATTGGAATTATGTTAGAGGATGTAGATCCGCAGATATGTGGTCTTCAAAGCATGAAAGTTTTATAGGAGTTACTGTCCACTGGATAGACTGTGACTTAATAAATAATTTGTATCCTTTTCTTATAGTTGCTTAAACGTTCTATTAGGATCTTATAAACATCCTGCAAAACTTTCAAGCAGATCGTAAACTCAGTTTTACAGAAATAAACAAAAACAATTATTTTTCGTCAAAAGTGTGTCGAAATGCGATTATCTCGGAACCCATTTTTCCAAATTGGTTGCAAAGATTTAAAGAGTAGCTGTTGACCGATTTTCAAATTCTTTTTCCTAATACCCGCCATTCTGGTGTGAACTACGCCATTTATTGACCGATCCAAAATATCCTAGTTCACACCAGAATTACATCAATTCCCCGTGTTCAGTTTTAATTTCAGATTATCCGTTCTCGAAAAATTGTTGCAAACCAACGGCCGCTTATTGTGTGTTTTTATTTTGTAATCATAACTACAAATCATTTCATTATAATTGCTTTTTTAATGGCTTTGAAAAGCTAAAAGCCACAACTCTGACAACACTTCAATATATGTGTACAAATGTACGGATAAACTAAGGACAGCAAGCTGCGGTTTTAAAAAATATTGCCAAGTACTTAATATTTCAAAGTCCAAATTTTACCCTTGAGACATACATATTTGGCATTCTAGTAAACTGCAGACGTGGCTACTTCTTATCAGCAGCAGCAGCAGCCTCAACGCAGAGCTTGAATGCTGAATATTCTTTTTGGATTCCTTTAGTTTTGTTTCATTGGCGAACCAAGCTAGAAGTCAAATTTACCAAAATGAAAACTAATATTCTTGGAGGTATTGTAGTCTATGGACTGTGGATGCTGATCCACAACACCCAGGCGAAGTCCTCGTATGCAGGATCACAAAATAATGTAAGTCATATGAAAGTATTGAAACAGTGAAGTGTGATAATCAGAAATATTACAATTCTATTTGTGTGTTGCTAGATCTGCCATGTTCCGACGGACTTGGACGACATCTGTTCTGCCATCAATCAATTACACCAAACAATAGAAAATCACGAGTTAAAGTTCAAATCCGAGTATAACAGAGATTTGTCATTTAACAATGAACTAATCGCTCAATTTATTAGCCAGCTTAGAGACCAATTAGATAAGGAAGCGGGCCATAAAGAAGAAATCGATCAATTGAAATTGCAGCATATAAAGGAAAAGAATGAAATGGAAAATACCAATAAATTGTTAGCGGACGAAAAAACTAAAATTGAAAAAGATTTATTGGACGATAAAGCTAATTCAGAGAAAAAAATCAAACGTCTAGAAAGGAACAACAAATTGTTGAATGAAGAAAAAATTAGAATTGAGAACAAATTATCAGAGGTCAAAGATGATTTGGGGCATCAAATCGAAAGCTTAAGAAATACTAATAATTTGTTAGAAGCCGAATCGATTAAGCTTAAAGCTAGCCTATCACAGTACACAGACCCATCCAGTTGCAGTCGTCTTGAAAATCCTTCTGGTATTCATAGTATAAAGCTTCCTCAACTAAATCCCTTCTTTGTTCGATGCGAAAGTAATATAGCAGGCCCAGGTTGGACTGTGATTCAGAAACGATTTGACGGAAGTGTCGATTTCGGCCAAAATTGGCACAACTATAGTGTAGGATTTGGTAGCATGGACGGGGAGTTCTTTTTAGGGTTACAGAAAATTCATTTGTTAACCAATTACGAACCACATGAGTTCTATGCACATACCGAACTTTTGGATGGTAGAACTGAGTTTGAAAGGTGTAAGAAGTTTAAAGTAGGCAGCGAGGAGGAAGGTTTTATTCTCTCTGTGGGGGAATGTACTCAACAGGAATATGACTCCATTTCATTTAATAACGGTTGCAAGTTTTCAACAAATGATCGTGATAACGATTTATGGACAGATGGAAATTGCGCTCTTGGCAGTCATGGTGGCTGGTGGTATAATGGCCGGGACGGAGAGTTGTGTTCGTATGTGTAAGTAACAAAGTACTTGAAAAATGTTTAGCATTAATATTTATATTTTCAGTTATGCCAATATACCGTATAATAATTACTTGTACGTAAAATCGGTGCAGCTGCTAATTCGTCCATCTTCCAAAACTGACAATTAAATCAAATCCTTCAACATTTTTGTATATTTTGAAAGTCCAAGTCAATCATTTTCAAATAAATTGTCAACATTTGCCTAAATTTTCGGTTGTAATTTTTTTTTGTCTAATAATATCAAGGTCAATATTTGGTACATACAACTTAAGCTAAGCTCCCACAGGCAAATAAAATTTGAACACATTGTGCAAACAAAGTTAGCCTTGAACAGTAAATGTTTGCGTAAAACAAATTTGGTGTTCCCACATGAGCAAATATTTGCTCTTGAAACGTTTGCGCAAATATTTCCCCTCCGCCAATAATTTGCGTAAGTGTTTACACAGCTTGGGGCAAATTTTATTATAGGGGAGAATGGGGGGTTCTGAGCCGCTGGGGGTTGTGAGCCACTCGAATATTGGCCACAAAAAAAAATAAATTTAAACTTTTTGTTTATGTCAAGTGTTTCCCTTCTTATTATCTAACTTTTGGCTAGCAACCGATCAGTCAACACGTTCTTTAAGTTTGTGAACCAGAACTCGACTTTTTTTTTCAAAAAAAAAAGTTTTTTTTTTCATTTTTGACTTGTGAATATTATACAAAATTTCTTTCGTAATGTCAAAAGTAAGTATGAGGGAAATATCTTTGATCATTTTCCTTTTTAATAGAATTATGTTTTTTTTTTCAATAATTTTTTTTTTTGTTATGTGACGTCACCAAAAAAAAAGTGAGATATGGGGGGTTGTGAGCCACTTTGGAAAAATGTTGGTTTTGACTTCCAAAGAGGATATTGCAATGATACGCAATAAAACAGAGGAAAAACTCTCCAAAGAAGTTAAAAAACCATTATAAAAGGCAGACAAAAGAACAGCCACCAGCAAAAAGTGCTCTAATATATAAGAGAAAACAAGCCTGATACCGTCAATCAATTTTCACTCTTCATTGATATTTCTTAATTCAGAATATGAGAAAAATTTTTATTTTTTTCATTTAATAAAGAATATTTGCTTAAAAACACGAATTTTTGAACTTTTAGATGGGTGGCTCACAACCCCCCACAAATTTTTGAAATTTCATAAAGTCACTTTTTTTTCAATATCAAATAAAAAAACCCCAAAAATTTATTTTTTTAAACTAGTGATGAAAATACAAAATTTACAGAATGAAAATATATTGATTTTTGGCCAAGTTATGTTCGAAAAACAAAACTATGATCACAACCCCCCCTCTCCCCTACATTTCTTTGCCCAATCTACTAAATTTATAAATCAAGTAGGCTGATTTGGTTGAGCAAACAATATAATTTTTTTGAAGTAAGAACAGAAAAGGCATGGGCATGAACAGTCACAAAAATAACTGCTTAATTATTTTATGTTGCAGTACAGCTCCGCAATGGGTAATAGGTACTTGTGCAAGAAGAAGCAAAGAAGAAACAAGCGCGCCGCAGTGTGTGGGTTAGGCGAAGGTTGCTGCGTAAATCTCTTAAATGAGTTGCGATTGGAGGCTCTAGATCATTACAAAAATTTTTTATGAATGAAAGCAGCAGAATTTACGCAGTTGGTAATATATAACTAACATTATATTATATCAAATTTAACAATAGTATATTTTATTTGTGTCTTGTTGGTCCAATAATTCAGCTTAAGGACACCATCATGCGCAATGCGATCTCGGCAACATGTTGTTAAATGGTCACACTGCGCTTTTAAGCAACTGGAGATAGCTATCGGTCATTGCAGTATGTTTTTCGAATTCCACACAATACAATTAGCAAGATTGTGCCTGAGACTTGTGCTGCAATTTTAAAGGTTCTCAAAACTTACTATCTAAAGGTACGCATTTTTGTAGACCATAACCCGTTGTTATTAAGAATTTGTTTTAGTTTCCGTCAAATCAAAGAGAATGGGAAAAAATTGCAGAAGACTTCGGGTAGCATTTTTTATAATTTCAAAGGTATAATTGATATATCTTCTCATGAAATATTAATTAGTAGTAAGTTCGTTATTGTTTAGGTGCATATAGCATTGTGTTAATGGCAGTGGCGGGTGCAAAGTACAAAATCTTATATTTTGACGTCGAAACAAATGGTCGCGTTTCTGAAGGAGTTTTTCGTCAAACTTCTTTATATGAGGCCATGTTCTCTAACAGATTCAACATTCCCGACAACGCACCCTTGCCACAGCGTGAGATTGCTGTTCCATACGTAATGGTGGCCGATGATGCTTTTTCTATAAGCAGAAGACTATTGAAACGTTTGCCCAACGAAATTTATCGTTAGTAGAAAGGGTATTTAATTACCAACTTTTAAGAGCTCGGCGCGTTAAAGAAAAAACGTTTGGCATTCTTTCAGCGCGATTTTAACAACAAGGTCCGGGGGTATTGTGGAAGTGATCTTCTGTAGGATAACTTATGGCCTTTTCGTCTCTATAACATTTCGTGGTATATTCATATGTCCTGGTATGTAGTGGAACGCGACTGCAGCGGGCTTTGTGTGATTGTTTGTCTTTACAAATAATTGTTTAAGCTATGTAGTTGTTCTGCTGCATCTTGCCAAGCAATTGCACACTGTTTCGACTATCAGTATGATGGGAAGTTGTAACCGAAAGTACAGACGATATCAGCTGAAATTTATATAATTTTTATTTATTTGGTGGTCTTGTGATTCATTTGAATTTTTCTTGCTGCTACAAGATGAATTTTGTAAACCAAAAAAAAAAAATTTTTTTTCAATATTTGCCTTGTTTGCTCTTACAATTTGCTTGCAAGAGCAAACTCGCAAACCCGCCAACAAAATTTGCCGAGGGTGTTCCCATTAGGCAAATATTTGCTTCAAATTATTGGTGCACAAACATAGGCAAAGGCTACTTGGCAAATATTTGCGCGCAAACTATTTGGTGTTCCCACTAAGGGCAAACAAACAAATGGGCAAATATTTTTAAATATTTGCGCAAATTATTTGCCTGTGGGACCTTACCTTAAGTCTATTTACAAATAGTTAACTAGGACTAACATAATACAGCACTACGAAAGTAAGATCCTGGGGGGTGAGTTGTCATCATGATGGGGAGCCAGCAGCGTTACACGCATATCGGTAGGAGATAGTCCCAAGTGAACACTTATGCCAAGTTAATGAGGAGGCCTTCCGTGGAAACAGAGGTCGCTTAAGGCGTCCTCTTGGCCAATTCAGAGGCAAGTCCTGCTGGCACACAGAGAATAAAAAGATCCAAGTAAAAAGAATATTTGAATATCCACATTAAGATCCATTTTTATACCCTTGCAGAGGGTATATATATATAATATAATTTATAATTTTGCCAGAAGTTTGCAATGAAATGTTCATTTCCGACCCTATAAACTATATATATTCTTGATCAGGGCGACGAGCTGAGTCGATTCAGCTTTGTCCGTCCGTCTGTCTATTTCTACGCAAACTAGACTCTCAGTTTTAAAGCTATCGAGCTGAAACTTTGCACAGAGTCTTCTTTTTACTGCACACTGATAATATGTCGGAACCGACCGGATCGGATGACCATATCTTATAGCTGCTATAGGAACTATGGGTCGAAAAGTGGGTCTTTGTAAAAAATTTTTTTGATTTTAATGTAAACGCCTCCTGCTTCAGAAATAATTAGTTTTGTACGCTTTTACACAGATTTGGAAGTTTTGGTCAAAATCGGATGACTATATCTTATAGCTGCTATAGGAACTATCGGTCGAAAAGTGGGTGTTTGTGAGGAAAACTTTTTTGTTTTTAATGTAAGCTCCTCCCGCTTCAGCAATTATTAGTTTTGTACGCTTTTACACAGTTTTGGAAGTTGTTGTCAAAATTTGGATGACTATATCTTATAGCTGCCATAGGAACTATGCTATAGGAACTATGCTCACGTTCGTAAACTCTGATTTATTAAAAGATTTGCAAGGGTATAAGAACTTCGGCAAAGACGAAGTTAGCTTGGCCTTCACATTTTTCAGCTTCTCTGGATGAAGAATAAAGATCAATGAAATATTTTATTTCTGATATTTCCCTTTTAAGTGAAAATAAATCGACTTATCGAATCGAAAATATCCTACGGATCCCAAAAAAGGAGAGTTAACTATCCAGTCCCAATGGATAAAGAAAATATCCTGAGGATCATCAAAACTATCCTTTTTTTCTCAGATGGCGATATTAAGTTGTATGTGTAACAAACCACGGAGTATCTGCGATGCGCTGGAGTACTCGGCTTATAGAAGATTCTAGTCTCTTGGGTGTGGTGGAGCATGCCGTATCCCACAACGGGATCCCCCAGGTCTAGAAAGGCATGATAATTGCTTTGTGGACAAGGATTTTGGTTAGCAACGAAAGTCCGCTACGAGGTTTAAGAAGCTAATCGAGGTCCTTGGCCTTAGCTGCGACTTTAGCTGCTGCTCGTACCACATGGGCGGTCCAGAGTCACACCCAGGTATTTAACAGAAGATTCAGAATACGGGACTCTTGACCCTGGGATTTGTACTCGAGCAACTTTCCCTCATCTCTTAGCGAAGGTGCAGTGTTGACTTTTTGAACGATTAATGTTCCAGCGGTTCACCCAGGAAGTATTGGGCTTCGCAGACTTTTGCGTCGACTTATCATCAGCATACGGGGCTAAAAAGGTGCGATGGGCTACTGGATATGGCAGATCCGAGCTGAACAGAGAGTAAAGTACCAGTCCGGGAGCACTTTACTGAGGTACCCCCGCAAGAATGGGAATGCATCTTTTAATCAGTTAGAGGGAGATGAACATGGTTTCAAAAATTACTCAAAGTGTCAAAAAATTACTCAGAGAGCCAAAATGACATCAAAAAGCTGACTAATATCTGAGTCTGAGTGTAATGTGGACGACGCAGCAAAGTGTGCTTCTATGTTAGATTTTTATGGCACTATAATTTAGCACCAGGGAAATTCAGAGGCAGCGCAAAGTTTATCTCTAATACTTTAAGGTCCATTAACATCAGACCCGACTACCTTCAGCTCATATGTGCCGAAGTCATTCGTGTTTTTAAGCAAACGCGAGCCGAAGTTATGGTTGTGTGAATCGGTGAGCACAGCATTGCAAGTAAAGCGCGTGTTGTCTGGAGAGAGCTCTCTGGTTCACCAACACAAGCGCTCTTTTTTGTCCTCTCCATTTGGCCGCCTCTGATTAACATGCTTAAATAACTCTTGAAAGACAACATTTTTGGAAAACGTTAATGTTAGTACTGGATCATGTTAGTCCATTGTTATGAATTCCTGACCTTAACTCTCCAAGTGGTTGCTGTCGACTGAATGTGGGAACCTTTAAAGTGTCATACAAAGTCAACGATTTTGGATTATTATTAGAACCTTATTTAAGCTTTATCTATGACCTTAAAAGTGAACTTAAATCTATATACTAAACCGAATTTCCACTGATTTCTTCTGTAAGAAACTAAACTAAAATTATAAAAACTTTTCCATTCTCTCTAGCCATTCATAAATTCCGGCATTTCATCTTTGATACATTGCACTGTTGATTGCAATGATGATGATGATGCGGCTGGTGCAGTTAGTTCCATTTCTACATCTCCCGAGGGTTTCCAGTTGCGTCGTTTTTCATGCGTCACACGATGCAGTCGCATTTTGTAGGCTTTGACAAAACCCTTACCGCACAGATCACAGCTAAAAAATGAAAGATTTTAATGTTTGAAACAAGTTGGTGGGATTTAAAATGTTATCACTTACACATGCGGCTTCTCGCCCGTGTGTATCATCTTGTGGAATTTCAAATTATCCGAATAGGTAAAGGTTCTAAAGCAAACATCGCACTCATAGGGACGCTCCTTGGTGTGAATTCTACAGGAGAGCCGAAGATTTAGACAGGTGATTAAATTGAGAGCTGGGAAGACTCACCTATGATGCTTGGTTTTGGTGGAACGATCGGCAAAAGCAGCTGGGCAATAATTGCATTTGTAAGGACGATTTCCGGTATGCGTGTTCATGTGACGCACCAATTGTTGATTCTGCACAAAGCCCCGGCCACAGATTCTGCAAAAACATAGAAATTTCGTTAGAAGTTTCTAGTGTAAATCCCTTAGAGAATTGCCACCTACTCGCACTCATGCGGCTTGATGCCACTGTGAAATTTCATGTGCTCGGTGAGACGCGCCTGGGTGGGATAAATGTTGCCGCACACATCACAGATATAATTCGTTTGCTTGGACTTGGGTTTGCGTCCCAATGTCTTGTTAGTTGTCGGCTGTCCGGTGTGCTCCTCTGGCCTTACCAAACGTTTGGCCTTGGTCCTGGTCTGTTCCATCAGGTAGCTGGCAGTATCCTCATCAGAACTGAGTATATCATGCGTAATATCATTGTCTGCCAAGTCATCTGTGTAGACAACGCGCGGTATACCCCGCCGAGTCAGCGTGGGTGGTTGTGGGGGTGCTGGTGTTTGAGCACCTGACTCTTGGGCCAATACTTCCACTTCCTCATATTCCTCTGCCACCTCAGCATAGCTTTCCATTTCCTGGGCTTCCTCAATCACAGTTTGGTCTTCGTCAAAGACCACCACCTGCTGCTCATCCTCCTCCACCACACTGGCCTCGTATACTATCGAATCCACGCCTTCATCCTCTACCACCCCTGCTTCTGCCTCTTCTTCCACAAAGCTGACCATTAGGTGCTGCAGTTGTTGGTGTCTACCCTCCTCATCCTCTAGCTTCACCTGCGCCTCCAATTGATTGGTGTGCTCCTCCCATACTTTTACAATATTCTCCTCCAGCAAATCATCTACTTGAACTGCCTCCTGCCGACTGTTACTGCTTGCAGCTTCTCGGGCCAACATATCAATAATCTGCTGATGTGATCTCTGGCAGGTCATGCGAAACTTGTACGCCATTCGCAGGCAGAGCACACATTTGCTGCACATCTTATCCGGAAAGTTGTCATCAATGCTGACCTAAACAACAAGAAGACCAATAAGTAAAGAGAACAAAGTTTATGCAAGTAAGTGCATCCTGTTTACAGGTATTCCTGCACAGATGTAGAGCATTTGATCCAATCGGGTGCTGGCATTTTGACTGAATATATCCTGTAGTAGATCTTCGCCCTCGTTGGGATTGTTAAGACACACCCGGCAAACAATCCACTTCTCATTGGAGTCGGTTTTCATGGTAAAACTTTCAATACAAAACCATAAATCAAAGCAATCTTTCAAGAGAAACAGCTGAAAGTGTCCAAGCGTCAGGTGTGACCATAAATGGGTGACTCAAGAATGTCAAAAATTCACAATAGTAACGAACAGACGTGCACTGTGGAAAAAACACAATGTTTAGTACTAAAATATCAGCTTTGCAGGCTACTCTCATAATCATGACTCAAGTTTAGCGGACTTACGAGGTCAGAAAAGTAGGGCCTGGTGAAATGCTTGTTTTTGATCGAGGCGTCGCGCGCTTCAAAAATGTTAGGTTATCAGTACTGTCCATAAGCAAACAAGAGTCAAAACGTCGAACGGCAAATATTTGTTCTCGATTTCATAATAAGACAATTAACTATACCTTGGTAGCAATATAGATGTCACATAGGAATGCTTCGCTGAGTCTATTTGTTGGACAACATGGTCCAATAAGCAATGTAGATAACCGGATCAATTACGGTCGTACTAACAATACATTATTAGGCAAAAATCATTATGGCTATCTTTTATAGCTTTTATAAATTAATCTTTGCTATATTTAAAAATTTGTAGTCATTTTTAAATTCAATAGTTGACATTCCTTTAAAAAAAAAAATTAAAAATCGATCTATAAATACTTAATGAAGTTTGCTTCATTGTGTAAATTTTCACATAGCCTTTTAGGCCGGGTTTACCTGGGGCAACTGTGACCGTGTTGTCTGTGACGCACTGTGACCAAAGTACTCAGAAGTCCAAAGTGTTTACATTGGCGTCACAAATTGCTGTCACAGCGCTGTGCCATGCGCTGGACTAAATTTTGATGTGAACGCTTCTTGTCGTTGTCACAGAGCGCCACCTCGCTCATGAATTGAACTGTTTGTGAGCCAGATCCGAATAAATAAAGTAAACAACACTGGCAACAATTAAAAAAAGATTGAGAGTCAAAAACTATTAATCGCGATCGCCGTGTGGCCATCGGGAATGCCGATTCGTCCCTTGCATCCGCGGAGGAGTCGGAATGCCTCTGGAATTTGACCACTGCCAATTATAAACATCGCGATGCCAAGGAGTCTGGCTGGAGCAGCATTGCCGATCACCTTGCCGTCACCTAAAAAGACGTTGTCGACAAATGGAACAGTTTACGAAACACATATCGAGTAAGTGTACAATTCAATACATAAGCTACCCGTCATGAAATTGTAATTTTATTCACATTTTTGCAGACAACAGACTTGTGGTTCTTGGATAAGAAGGTGCTCTCTATCTAAAGCACCAATGCAATGGATTGCATTATTGTTGCCTTTGACATTCTAAACTCGTATGAGAGGGATGCCAACTCTGGATCCTGAAGCCGAATAGCGCAATACGTTGTCTGCTTTCTGATAAATGGCGTTACCCAGCATACGAGCTGATCAAAAGTGGCTGCATCCATGCAATACTTCGCAACTCTCCGTTGAACTTGGGAAAGATGCCTTCTTCCCTTCGAGTCAAATTAATTTTGTCGTTCATTATCATTGTCGTCTTCGTATCTTCGTCCTGCACCAACAACGCCACTACAGCTCGGGCCACTGGCCCTTTCGCGCATTCATTTCTTGCAGATAAAAAATTTAATTTAACATAAATATCATCAATAAATGACGCATATTCACCTATACCGAAAATTTTTACCAAAAAAAACAAAACAAGATAGCCACAGTGTGCTTTAAAAACGAACTTGATCGATATGCTTGTCCCAAAAAAAAAGTTTTAATGAGCTAGTTTTGAGCTAACTAATTGGCAACAGCTATAATATATTCTTGGCACAAACGTGCACCCTCGGCACAGAAACTCTGTGACGCCCAATGAGTACTGGTGTTCACATTGAAAAGTACTCATTCCTGTGACACACGATTTCTGTGACAAGCCATTTGCCGTTCACTTTGTGTTTGCTTTATGGTCAAACTAATTTTCATCGTTTCGTCAAAAAAGTTTCATCGCTATCGACTCCATCTCAATTTTGTTGTTGTTAGTTTTATTTGGATATATTTCTGTAATGACTCCCAGTGAATTCATTTTGGATATGCGTACGGTGTGCCGTACATGCTTACAAGATGGTGATGGCTCCCACATGGTGTCTCTTTACGAGTGCGATGATCTCTGCCAGAAAATTGAAAACTTCAGCGGTATCAAAGTAAGTTTCCCTTTCTTTTACAAGGATCCATTTTAAGGGTTTCATCTTTACAGATAACACGCACCGAGGATTTGCCCAGTAGGATATGCCTCAAGTGTCGCGCTTTTCTTATCTTGTCACATAAATTTCGTTTAATTTGTCAACGTTCCAATGAATTCCTCAGGGAATATGTGTGTAAAGAGTCGCAGGTCCAGCAACAGACTGTAGAATCCTATGAACAGTTGGAAGTAGAGGTTTTGGAAGAGGGCATCTGGTCCAATGAGGATGTGATTGAAGAAGAATCGCCAGCGCAAACATTGATTGTGGTCAATGTAGAGGCGGCACCTGCTGCGCCCGCAGCAGGCAAATTGCATGTGTGTGAACTGTGTGGCAATAGCTATCCCAGAAAAAGCACTCTGGACACACACATGCGACGGCATCGCAATGAAAGACCGTATGAATGCGAGTAAGAGAGGAAACCCTTGGCTAGTTCATTTGTAACATTTAAATCCTTCTTAGAATCTGCCACAAGGCCTTCCATGTCAACTATCAATTGGTGCGCCACATACGTCAGCACACAGGGGAACGACCTTACAGCTGTCAGTATTGTCAGCGAAGTTTTACGGATCGCACTTCCCAAGTGAAGCATGAAAGGTGGAGGGGTGAGCCCCTTAACTACGTCAGGAAATAAACAATCGGCTCTTATTCCTTGCAGAACCCATCGCAATGAGCGTCCCTATGCCTGTGAGACGTGTGGCAAGACCTTCACCTATGCCAGCGTCCTCAAAGTTCACTACAAAACCCATACAGGGGAAAAACCCCACATGTGAGTCCCGACTAAATGCTTATCCTTTTGAATAACTTTTATAATTTTTTTTTTTTTGCTTAGCTGCCGCCTGTGCCAAAAAAGCTTTGCTCGTCATCATAATCTGGTGGCCCATTTGCAAACTCAACAGCATCAAAATGATCCCCAAACTGCTAACTATCTGCTCTCGCTTAAGGCAGGTGCGGCTCTTCCTACCCCGTTAAAAGACGTGGAACTTTGTTGATTTGGTCAAATTTATACAATTTGTTCAGTGTATTTGAAGGAAAAGAAATGCCGTGACAATTAGTTCTGAATTTGATAGGACGAAAATGAAAATAAACTAGACAAAGGCGCTGCCCGTATTCTTTTAAAAAATTAAATAACAAACTATTTCTTTTTTTTTTTGTTTTGAATGAAAAGTGAAGATGATGTGAGAAGGAGCAGGTTCCATGTCTGTGCATCTATTTGGCCACCATGCGGATTTTGTCTTTTAATAGATTACGCAACTCGGTGACCATTAGCTCGTGGGATTCTTTAAAAGTGGCCGAGACATCACCAATCAGCGTGGCCTCCACTTCTGGTTTCAAAGACATGTCAGCCATAAAAGAGCTAAGGTCACGGGGCAATACGGGAGCCGTCCAGGTTCCTGTGGGAGAGATAAGAGAAAAAAGAATCAATCTTATTAATATAATAAATGTAATAAATTTTAAAAGTATTTATTAAAGCGCTTGATGATTAGATGACAATGCAGGAGTTGGTAAACAGAAGATGTTGATCCAATGTTAAAAAAATCGCGGAATCTGCTAAATTTTCAAATGACCTAAGATTATTATGAATATTGAATAAATGGCAATTGAAGACGCATCTATAAGAGGCATTTGAATATTCACAAAATCGCAGTCGTTGGTAATCGAATATCGTGAAAATTGCCAATTACGGGAACAAAAACGCGAATTTTCCAAGTTTATCATTTTAGTTTAGATTCATAAAGACGCTAAGATTATTATAAAGACCAGAGTTGGGTCCAAAGCATTAGCAAATTTTTTTAATTTTAAATTTAAATGAGAATTCTAATAAAAATATTTTAAATTGGAATTGAAATGAAACAATTTTAATTCAAAGTTTTTAATTGGCATTAAAATGAAATAATTTTAATTTATTTATTCCATTCATTTTAAAATGATCTTTGGTGGCAGCTAGAGCCACCCTTCCCAGCACAGTAGGCAGTCTGGCTCGGCTCAGTGGGCACATTCGGATCGAATCAAAATTTGTTTTCTCTTTTAACCCCCCACCCTATCTATTCAATCCCAAGATAAGAGGCTTCGTTTCCTCTTCAATCGGTACATCGTACAATTCATGCTAGCTTCGCTGATGATAAAGGCTGGAGTCTGCGCTTGATAGCATGGATCCTTAATACTATCGTGGGAATCGACATCGTTGATGGTTTCCAAAAAAGGCATATCACAATCAAATTTACTGAACATTTTCTCACTCAATCATGTAACACGCGAGTTACCACCTTTACTGTCTCACCTCCTAAACCACCTAGAGTCCATCCATACTGCAGATCACCTTGAGTCCGCCCCTGTATAATACCCTCGAGTTCGCCCCTGACCGATTGTAAATGATCGGGTTGACGACATGCACAGGCATCCGGCCCTGGCAAGATATTCTTCATGTTTTGCGCCATCAAATTTTTAAACTTTGCATTTTATTTATGGAGAATTTGACTTTAATTTAAATTATAATTTAAAAATGCATTATAAAACATACAACACAATCAAAAAATTTAATTTAAACATCAATTTAACCCTTAATTACAAGAAGAAAAATTTTTTGGCCAGAAATTCAGCCCTGTTTTTAGGGGAATTCAATTTCCTAATAAGTGGTCTTTATATATAAAGAAATTAATAAGCGAATTTAGAGGGCTTCTTTCGGGTACTCTCAACGCAAAGATGACCCAAAAAATTAAGATTTTTTGCAGTGTTTAAAAAACTGCCATAAGTTTCATTTCGTCCGTTTTGCTTTTGGTTATGCTTTTGGTGAATTTGGTGAATTTGAAACCAACCAAACGGAATTTCTGTGGCACCTAAGAATTGGAATTGGGTTGGAATTTGGTTGGAAGAGGTTTCTGTGGCACCCCCGTATATATTGCACTATAGCCGTAGGTATCCGCTTTTGCGCGGTTTTTCTTTGCTTTTTAGAAAATCGAGTCTTAAATGTTGTACCTTTTATATTGTCCAGCCTAAAAGTATGCAATTTTTCAATGAATTTCCAGATTTCCCAGAAAAAACTTTGTAAAAATTTTTGGATTTAATTTTGCTATAAAAATAGAACGGCTCTATACTTTTCTATTGTTGTACATTTACTGGAAAGGTTGCTTCATGTCATTTGTTTATGAAAATCAACTTCGGTCAAATGACCACCACGGCTGACTTGGCAGTAGCCCATTCGATCCGCCCAATTTCTGAGAACATTTTCAATTGTTTGGCAAGCAAAGTTGAGTGATTGAAGCGGAAGACTTGGACCATATTTGGCTTCAACAAGACGGCGCTACGAGCCACACAGCGAAAGTCACAATCAAACTTCTGTGCCTTATTTTCGAAAATTGAATAATTTGCAAATAT
This sequence comes from Lordiphosa clarofinis, assembly GCA_018904275.1. Lineage (NCBI taxonomy): Eukaryota > Metazoa > Arthropoda > Insecta > Diptera > Drosophilidae > Lordiphosa > Lordiphosa clarofinis. Next base: position 769,062 of record JAEIGQ010000067.1, on the reverse strand, counting down.
GGAAATGTAAATTGGACACCGTCACACGGTCGCTGGGGAGCGGTCAAGGACAAATGTTATGCACACAATCCTGAAACAATTGCTGAGTTGAAGAACGAGATGCGAGTTGCTACTCAAAATGTTCTCAAAAATTAGGTGTAATGGTCATTTGACCAAACTTTCCTGTAAGTGCCTTTTGAGCCGTTCTTTTGTTAAATTCCAATTCTTAAATGGATTACCCTTTATGGGCAAAGAGCCCTGACAGCTAGGAGACTTAGATAAAGTAGCTGCCTTCTCTGAAGTAAGGCTGCTACCTATGTTTAGGTTCTACTCACTTATGGCCGCATCACATGCCTCCAGTTTATGTTTAAGTTGACGCATCAGCTCCTGTACCATTTGACTGCGCTCCTTTTCACTGATGGGTTCTTGATTTTTATTGTCGGCCGAGGGCTTCTTCTTGATTTTGGTTTTGGTGCTGTTTTTAAGCTTCTCATTTAGCACGGACAACAGAAAGGCATAAAGTGACAAAATCTGTGGGAGTTATCAAGGGTAAATAGGTTATACTCCCCATACACACACACCCACACACTTACCTCTAGGCAGGCAGCCACCTTTTGTTGCTGCTCACGCCGTTTCCATAAACCATCCATGCCATTCCACTCATTGCTCTCGGTAATGGTCTGCACGCATAGCTCCATCACAGCCACCACATTATCGCTCACTTTTTTGCATTGTTGTGACAATTTCTCAGCTCCATGATGCAAATCCAGCACCAGCTGTCCCAGATCATCAAAGAAACGCTCGTAGGGCACATCCAGGAGTAGATGTAAGCGAGTTGGCAGTAAATTGACTAGAAATTGTTGCGACAATGGTTTATACGGCATTATTCTGAGACGCTGATATAGCCCCGTCCAGGAGTCTCTTAATAATTCCAGCGTTTCCACCGCTCCACCGCTGCTGCTGCTACTGGTGGAGGCCTCCATTTTGGCATTCGGTGAGGCATGGTACAAGTCGATGAATGAGGCAAATAGACGCAATAACAGCGAACGCAATTGTAAAACTTCAATTTCCTGATCAAAGGATTCCTTACGCTCCGCCTGGGCATCCACCAAATGCAAGGGATCCCAACGTATGATGGCCTCCAGGTCACGATTATCGCTCAGCTCGTGCCAGGCTATGCGATCATCGGCCGGCTCAATGCTCATGGCAATGTAGGAGGATAAATTCTGTTGCACGTTGCCGTAACAACTGACCAGATCACAAATCTGCGCCTCCACCGAGCAGGCCACATACTGCAGGCTATTGGTCAGCCGTTCCTTAAAGTTCATAAACTCTTCCATTTTCGAGAAGGTACAAAATCTGTAGGTTAGAGCAATATACTCCAGTCGTTCCTTGTAGCTGTTGGTGAAGAATTTCAAGGTGGCATCATAGCAGTTTCGAGAGCCCGCAAAACGTCCCGACAACGGCAACAGTTGACAGTGCACATAGCCCATGGAGTCTAGCTGAATTTGCTTAATATCCAAATAGTCGTACATCTCCTGGGCACCCAAAAGGCAACCGAACTGATGGTAGATCTTCAGACTCAACAATTTCACGTGAAAGTTGCTGGTGCTGTTCCTCAGCACATACTGCAGCAGACATAAGGCCTCGAATAGCTGATCCGATTTGTGTTCCCGCAAACTGATGTCGTACATAACATTTGCCGCCAGCAGGGCATATGGATCCGATGGTCCCATTTCGGTGGCCAACAATTGTTGGCCAAACGAGCTGCGTCCGTGCTCGTAGTGCAATTTCAAAGCCGTATAGAAGGCAAGCAGATGATCCACCGGCAGTTCAATGTGAGCGCCGCACATGCGGGAAATTTGCAGAGCACAAATGTGCTTTTGCATGTGCTCCTTCTGCCATAAAAAAACAAGTAAATGAGTGAAAGATTAAAAGGAATCCGTGGAAAGTCACTCACATTCTGCGGCAACGAGGTGGAGCTAATGCCACTCTCCAACAGCAGCTTGCTGGCCAATTCCTGACGCTGTTTCATGCTGATCGATGGCAAAAACAAGGCAATGTCATGGGTGCAACAGGATTTGTCGCCAAACAGACGGAAATACTCTATGATCAGTTCATCGAAATCTCCCAAGAGCTCCCCAGCGGGCAACTGGGCGGCACGCATGCGCTGATGCAGCTCCAAACGGGCCAGATAGGGACCCCGTTTCTTACGCTCCGAAGTGTCAATGATACGCTGTAGAAACTCCTGGCAGCTGGTCAATGAAAATGTCTGCTGTTTGAGCAACTCGAAACAGGATTCGATGTACTCCTTGTAATAGTCCCAGCGATCACGGCTAAAAGTAAGAAGAGCCAATTAAACCTGAGGTTACACTACAAATTTGGTCACTCACTCAGCATCCAAGAGCTGTTGCAACAGCTCATTCAACTCCTGCCAATTGCCCAAAACTTTGAGCAGCTCAAATTTCATGCTAACCGGCGCACCCGGATACAACTTGGCACACAGTTCGCCGGTAAGGAATTCCCAGGCCTCCTGAAACTTTTGCTGCAATTTCAGTATGTGTAAATAGAGAAATGCCTCCTGTTCGGTTTCCAGTTTGCCCTCCTTAATGTGCTTATCCACCATGCGTTGGGCCAGGGCCAAATAGATTTTTCGCTTTTCCGGCACAGCCGATTCAGGTCCACGTATACCCTGGAAGACCACACTAATCACGGACCAGAAGTAATAGGCATTCTTCGGCTGGGCCTTGTACAATTGCAGAGCCACCGCCTGCTGAGCCTTGTAATCCTCAACGCGCACATAAGATATAAATAAGTGGGCCAATAGCTCCTCATTGCCAGGATTCTGCTTGACCGCATGCTGATAGAGCTCCACGATTTTGTTCACTGCCATATAAAATAATAAGACAAAATTAGATAATTTATAGAGCTCTCGTGTAAGAGTGAAAATGGCTATTTAATTGGCCACCTCAGACCCAGACGCGTGCCAAGAAAATATGTATTTACATTGCTCCATTTCTCGATAGCAGAACGACAGCACCTGTAGCGTTGAATCGTCTACGGGTTTCTCTTCGGCCACGGACTGCAGGCAAATGTGGCTCTCCTCGTAGCGTCCCAAACGCAGCAGGGACAGACCTTTCAGTGCATGTGCACAGAGCAGATTGGGATGTTTCTTAAGCAGTTTCTCGGATTCTTGCAGCGCCTTGCGATTGTTGCCCACCTCCAAGTTGTCTACAATAAATAAAAAAAACAATTTCTATAGTTGGTCCTTCTTCACCCCCTTTGAACACACTCACCATACACCGGTCTCAGTCGGCGCTCGAACAAGGCCGAATCCATTCCTTGCTGTTGATGTGCCATGGTTTAACCCAACTCTTACGCTATGCTGCCGCCGCTGCTGCTGCTAACCTAATTACAGCCGCACGCACGCTTTTCGGCCGCCTTCACAAAAAAAAAGAGGAGCAGAGGCAGCGCAGTGGCAGAGGCACGCTTTCTGGCTTGTGTTTATGTGGTTCTTATACCCACGCAGACGAATCGTCTGTGCTATGATAGCAATTGTTGGCTTAACAAAGACACACACTAAAACATTAAATATCTATTAAATTTCATAGAAATTATTAACTATAAATTTGTTTTAAAATAATTCTTCGACTCTGCTATCAAAGTGCCGGAGCAGAATATTTTTTTGCCTGGCAACACTGGCCAATCAGCTGAGTTTGCAATGTTGCCAGTATGGACTGTTGTTAGAGAGGAGACAATTGCGGTTTTAGCGGGAAGGAGCCCGCAGGAAATTCTAATGAATATTAGAAAGAAATTGGGTTACAATTTATACTACCTGCTTCGCTTTTACTAAATAAAGTTTAAAGTCTATCTCATACGCTGCAAACAATTTCTTTAATATATGATTTGTGTAATGCCAATAGCTTAATGATTTTGTGATTTTTAAAACGTTGTTAAGGTTGATTTATAAAAATCTAAAGGTGTGTAGACCTATTGGGGAAGTGGTGCGGCCTAAAGTCAGGGACTTGAAATTTCCTGTATAATTGGACAGATTAATTCAAAACAAACTGATCTGTCCCAATGTTGGATTATTTTATGCCAAGTCCTTGAGACATCGTCAAAAATCCTTTTTTTGTAAGCCTTTTTTAAAATTTCAATGTCTTAGGAAACCAAGTAGTTAGAGACATAAAATAAATTGCTAGTCATAAATAATAGATCAATGTTTTTGAAAATTGATTATTTGGTCATACATTGACAACATTTTTCGGTATAAAGGCCTATACTCAGATAAGATAAATTTTCAGTTTGCTACGATATTTCACATGAATAGAAACAGTTTTAAATAGCTTAGAAATCTAAATGATTATGAAAATCAGTTCTATTCATGTGAAATATCGTAGCCAACTAAAAATTTATCTTATCTGAGTATAGGCCTTAAAATAAGAAAAATAATATAATCTGATGGTTTTGGTAGATCGCATCGGACCGCCAACTTGAAACTTTTCCTGGAACTTCTTTAAACTTTAAAGCCAATTACCTGAAAGTTTAAAAAAAAATGAAAAATACTCCATTTTCCAAAAAATTGATCTTTTCTATATAATTAGCAAATTTATTTCATGTCTCTAGCTACTCTGGTTCCCGAGAAATTTGGGCAAAAGTGCGTCAAGACAAGTTATAAAAAATATCTGGTATAATTTCCAAGTAAATTTAATTTATTGTAAACTTAACATAATTCCGATCATTATATTATTTTTTTCAAAATTTTTAATTAAAACAACATGAAATTTTTTTTCAGAATGATTCTACGACGCTAAAAGAAAGTTAAGTTAAAAATAATATTCCTAAGCTGGAAACTACCTTAAGTTTAGGATTAAGATTAAGTGTGAACACGAATATCAAATCAAAACATCAACTCACTGACTTATCGGGCCCCCTAAAGCAGACTTAATTATTATGTATCTTCACAGCTGTCGCATTTATTTAGCAGCTGATTTTCTGTTATTTTGTGTTATCACTACTATTTGCCGTGATTCACATTGTCCCATCTCTAGTTGCTGCCCCCCGTTCGCCCATTCAGCAAGTAAAAATGCAGAGTTATCTATTAATTTAAGTGCAAGTGGCGCGTGGATCCGGGACTAAAGCCGTGCTTTTAAGTATTAAAAATCTTAATTAAAATTTAAGGTTTTTGTTTATTGTGTTCAATAGTCAGTTTTTAGCCTAAAATCTTAGTTTCTTCTTAAGTTTTTTTTTCCATTTTTGGTGAAAATTTGTTTGCCAAAAACGAAAAATCACAAAAAAAAAGAAAAAATACCAACCTAAATCGCACGCAATGAGCAATGAGATTTAATTGGCTAAGCGAATACTTGGCCAACTTTGACAACCAAATAAGTGGAATCCACGGAGGCTCAGGCAACTACTGGAACTGGCTACAGCAGCTGGTGGAGCAATTGCAGCAAGTGACACCGAAAGCGATCTACTGCCGCATCAAGTCCACATCGGCTGAAGCCCTGGAGCACATACTAATTGCCTGCACGGTGTACTTGTTAGTATGCCTGGGACTATACAAGCTCACCTTCTGGCTGACGACGACGAGGCGGAGGAGACCTTCTGTTCCTGAAGGCGGTCTGAAGCAGTTCCTAAAGTCGGGCCTCCGTTTGCGTAGTGTTCATCTGCCCAAATCAGGCCAAATGGGACGGGTACTGTTTGTTACCGCCCATCCGGATGACGAGTGCATGTTCTTTGGCCCATTGATATACTCGCTGACGCAACGAGATGGCTGTCAGGTGTATGTCTTGTGCCTGTCCAATGGTGAGCAAAAGCAGCTGGGGAAACTGCTTTAATAGATGCGAACAAAAACGGGCAAGTGAGATATGGGAATTTTGTGGGGTTAGAGACGGTTCTGAGATCTCTTCCAGTAGTGGTAAGAGATGTTCGCAACTGTTATAAATTTTAACCGATTTCACATATTCTACATAGCAGCTATCTGGGAAAAGAGAAATCGGCCCCTAATGATCATCAAATCTATTCACCAGGCAACTACGAACAGCAGGCCCAACTGAGACGGGAAGAGCTATGGCGCGCCTGCATGAAATTGGGCATACCCGAGGCAAACATTGTTCTGGTAAATGCCACCAATTTGCCAGATGATCCCAATGTAGAATGGCGACCCGATGCAGTGGCCAGCTTCATACTGCACACAGTTGAGAGTCTGGATATACAGGCGATATTCACATTTGATCGCGATGGTGTCAGTTCGCATCCAAATCATTGTGCTGTCTATTATGCGGCCGCTTCGCTTTGTTTGGCCAATCTGTTACCCAAAGGTGAGTCACGTGGTGGTGCTGCTGCTTCTAATGGTGGGCCACAATGGCAGCATGTTAATTGGGCCTGTTAATTGTATTAGTTGCTATATATAGATAATGCTATTTTTTATTTCTATTCAAATTGCTTTACAGATTGCAAATTCTATACGCTAGACACGATCAATGTGGTGAGGAAATATTTATCCATTTTGGATTTGCTGTGCACCTGTTTGATGTCAACGCATTGGTAAGATTGAACACACAAATAACGAGAGTCAAACAAATATTGGAATTAATTTGTTTTTCTAAACATGAATCAAGCAAGTCTTTGTTGCTGAACGATTGTATCAGATAAAAACGAACGAGATGGGATCGATCGCTCAAATATGCCTTGGTCCAGTTAAGCAGGATTGAAAGGAACACGAGCAAAAACAATTTGTGCACTAAAAGCTTATGATTGACTACGTCAAATGCCTGGATGAATTCAATATTAACTACATCGATCTACCGCTTATTGACAAATCTATTATTTACAAGAGTAGTTAACGCATGTCAATTCGTAGGTATAGAGCGCTTCTTCATAAAACTATGTTGAGAATTCGATATTATCTCGCGACAATTATATTTTAGTTGGGAAGTCAGAATCTTTTCTAAAAGCTTGGGAATATCGGATAATTTCGATACAGACCGGTTGTTCAAAATGATTGACTCTAGTCCCCTTTAATAATAGGAATATAAGATCTCTTCCAAAGAATTAGCTAAATAGTTTACCAAGCAGCATACATAACAAGTAAGAGTGTTGCGGTCGAGTGCCCTGACAGCAAAATACCCTGTCCCAAGTAATGTGGTGGGTAAATGGAGAGGAATATTCAGCTTTTACTATTTCCTGCGCGTTTTCCGGACATTAATCCAATTATAAACTTGCTGTGTTTATGCAGGTGGACAAAAGTTCAACTCGACTGAAGAGGTTCAAAAAGCCGTAACTGAGGAATGGGCCAAAATACCGGATCCAGAGGTCGAATTCATGATAAGCGCCATCCCGTTAAGTATTTTTCAGCTCATTAATGAGCCTGATGGTTAAATCCATTATTAATTGACATCTCATTATCCTTATTCTGTATCCTTTTTATCTATTTCGAGACTGGCTTTAATTAAATTTCGCAGTAAAAACTGAACTTTTTTAGAAAAAATGCAGAAAACATGCTCATACTTTAATAAAAATATTTGATATTGCTAATTTACCTTAAATTAAGCACGTTATACCAATTTTTGTCAAAAAAAATTATTAGAACATGTTTTAAACATTTTTTACTGAACAAAATAAAGGTGGCTTTTATTAAATTTCCACCACATTTTGCAAAATTTGCAAAATTCCTCGGTTTCGGTTTTAAAAAATTTTTGTAGAGCTGAGACTTAAAATTTTTGAGATTAGATAATCATTGACCTTTAGTTAAACCTTGAATTACTAAAAACTAGATTTAAATAGGTTTGTAGTATCCTTTAGTACTAAATCAGACCTGAACCAGCCCTGATTTGGAGGGAGTAGCACTGAAATCATGGTGAAATCATCATGACCTTCGCTTCATTTCAAGCTAATGGATATTTAAATGCCCCTTAAAGTGTTGACACTTAATAAATTTTCAGAGCGGGGCATATAAGATATATGGGACACCGAGACGACCAAAAAAAAATTTTTTTTTAAATCTTATCTTATTTTATCATTTGAAATCATTCAAATTCAAATAATTTGAAGTTGCACAAGTGCTTTTTCTCTTATCTGTGACATTTTTAATTGGTTTCACTTTAATATTATTTTCGGTAAGATTCATGATATTCATTCGGAATCGTTTCAAGTTTTGTCATTATTATTATTAGTTATAAATCTCAGAATTTATTCAATTTTTGAAGAGCAAGGCCGAATAACCCTGGAAATAGTGCCCCAGTTGATTTTTAAAGAAGTGCAAAGGGTTAATCGGTTAACGAGCAATCATAAATAACGATATATCTGGTCCTACCGGAAATGTAATGCTGAAAATACAAACTAGCCAATATTTTTTTGACTCGTTGCGTATTTATCTCACATGCATTAATATAAATTTCTTTTCCTTCAGGTGCATACTCAGCTGGCAAGAGGCAAGCGTGGTGAGAAACGCCATGCTGGAGCATAAATCGCAAATGAAGTGGTTCCGTTGGCTTTACATTTATACATCGCGCTACATGTTCATCAATTCAATGCGCCAAATAAATCTCTCCGATGTGGAACTAGAAATGCAAATCCACGACAATTAGCCGAGACACTTGAAATCTTCATTTTTAAAGTTGAACAACAAAAACCAAACACCAAAAAAAGACATACTACCTAGCGGAGTGGTTTTCTTTTTTTTAAAGACACTGACGATTCTACTTTAATCTAAGCCAAAAAAAAAACTCCAATTACAAAACCAGGGAACAATTCAAAAAGGAAGAAAAGAAAAACCACAGTCCACACATTCTTAGCAAAACATTATGGCATATCTCTTATGTATATCGATTAGTTAGCTCTTAATTCTCTTATTATTTAAAATGTGCTTAACATTGTTTCGTTGTGTATTCCTTCCCTAAGTTAATTTTTCTGTAAAATTGTAAAATAGTTTGTTGTAAGCAGCGAAGTACAATAATTTTTATATGCAAATATTTATGAGCGAAGCCGTTGATTAGTCTATAAATGTCAGAAAGAGAGAGAGGGAGATGAACGTGTTATTATGGTATCATTTTTTTAAAAAAAAAAAAAAACCAATTGCACTTTTTCAATGTTTTAGTAAAATGCCAAGCGATTTTTGTTGCAATATTTGAATTTAAAGCGTTTCTTTTTCTGGTCCCCTTCCCCAAAGAAATCGGGGGAATTCTTTTTCAATATGTATTTATTAGCACTCAGCATTGATCTGGGGGCTATCCACTTTTTTGTTTGGTATTTATAATTTTTTTAACTAGTTTTCTGCAAATTATTCTGACACAGTCTTCCACCGTCTACCTTCTCTGGGCTATTGACAATTACTTTACGCAATCCAACATTCGATTCATGCTGCGCACATTGAAATGCCTCCTCAACCAAACTCCAGGGAAAGGTACGGGCAATAAATTTATGCATGGGGGCACGACCAGATTTCATCAGTTGCAGGGCCGTGGGATACCTAAGGATTATAAAGAGATAAAGGAAAGGTTTAACTTTAGTATCGTTTGTGGAAATTAGTTTTCGGTGTTTTATCAACGTGATTCTCTTCTCTTCAAATCTGGGCTTAAATTTTGACTGTATTCCTATAGCCAATCTGATGACAAATGTCTTTCGGTAAGTATTTGTATGTCTTTAAAGTAAGCCGAGGCCAATTAACTCTACGGACCTGATAAAGTTGTCTAGCAGGCAGTAATTATTGTGGATCTGGAGAGAGGGATTAACGATGACTCGAAACAGAACCTTAGATTCAATAAGCAAACTGAACCAACGGGTTCGAACGCCATGACTCCGCCTTTGCAAAAATTTAGGTTGGTTAATTAACAGAATGTGGGACAGCAAGAAAGTCGGTAATCTACGCATCCAAAATTTCGAGAAATAAAAAATATTCGTACGTTGAGGCAAAATTTTTTGTCTAAATCGAATTTTTAACAATAGTAATGAAGTAATGAAGGGAATATGTGAGATAGGAAAAGGTAGGCGTAGCGCGCCTCATTTGACAGTTTGGTACAGTATCGGCGTCATCTCGTTCTGATGAACCTTGGTTTTTAATAAATAATTTGATGGAAAATTTTAATAGAATTTATCTCGCTCTGAATTTAAAGCAAAAATCGGCAAATGGGAAAATGACTACAAATTGTTACAAGACCAACACATTAATATTGAGAAAAAGCTGTCGAAGGTCCAAGCTAATTTAGGACAGCAAATTGAAAGTCTTGAAAATGAGAAAAGAAAAAACGAATATCGAGAAAACACTATCAGATCAAATAGAAAGCCTAGGAAAAAATTCATATGGAAAAAAGCTACCAAAAGCCAAAGCTAAATCAGATGATCAAATCGAAAGCCTAAAGAATACCAATACAAAGAACATAGAACTAGCTGAACAACGGACACCGAAAACCAGTTGCAATGATTTTAAACATCCCTCGGCCATTAATACTATTAAACTACCACAAATTAGTTCCTTCCAAGTCCTCTGTGAAAGTGAAGTAGGAGGTCCAGGTTGGACTGTGATTCAAAAGAGATTGAATGGTAGTGTGGACTTCTACCAGAATTGGTACGATTATAAAATGGGCTTTGGTACTTTGAACGGAGAGTTCTTTTTGGGGCTGCATAAAATTCATTTGTTAACCAATTACGAACCACATGAGTTTTATGCACATCTAACACATTTCGATGGTACAATCGAGTCTGAACATTGTAATAACTTCAAGGTAGGCATCGAAGAGGAAGGTTTTAAACTTGATGTAGGGGAATGTACGGGTGTAGACAAATCTGACAGCTTATCATATCAAAACGGATGCAAGTTTTCAACCAAGGATCGAGATAATGATGAATGGTATGGAGTAGAGTGCGCGAAATCTTGTCATGGTGGCTGGTGGCATCGTGACTGTGCGTTAGTGTAAGTAACAAATTACTTGAAAAATGTAAATAATTAATTTTATTATTATTATTAAGTAAATATTATGAGCAAACTGAATAGCCAGTTAAAAGCAGCTGATTTACCACAACAATTACTAGGGTAAATCACAAAGGGGTGCTCACTAGCTCATGTGGGGTAAATTTACTAATTACGTTTTTACGAGGGCTGGTGAACACCCAAAGAGTATATGAAGATTGTACAAAAGTCAGACGGAAGCAACATTAACAGCCGAGTCGTTATAGCCATCTCCGTCCGTGTGTCCGTATTAACAAACAGATCTCAGATTTGACATGTATGGAACATAAACTTCTTAAACTTGCAGGCAGATCAAGTTTATTTTCAATTTTTCCGCTGTTTGGAAACAAAACGCTATATCTATATTGATTTAAGTGCAAAAAGGAGCAGTGTTTGAATGCTAATAAAATTGCTTAAAGCGACAAACATTCACGTTAATTTACAAAACAAAAAGCCAAGTTCACACAGGCAAACATTTTAACAAATTTTTAGGCACTTTTTATAAAAATTTGTCTAAATAGCCATGATTGCAGATTTTGCAAAACTCAAAACATAAACTATGATTCCATTACTCCACATTTTTATCAAAATTTCATCAAAATTGGTCAAACTATTTGCCTGTTTGAACTTAGATTAAGGCACAGACGGATGTGATTTAAAAAAAAAACAATATTTCCAAGTAACACTGGTTATCTCAAAGTCAAATTTCCAACCTTGACCCATCGAAATTTGGCGCTCTTGTCTACAATTGACGTGGGTACATCTTATCAGCAGCCTCAACACAGAGCTTAAGTGTTGAATTTGGTTTTAGGTTTCACTTAGTTTTATTTCACAAGCTAAACCATCTAGAAGTCCAGAAATGAAGGCAAATCTTGGAATAGCTGTATTTTATGGATTGTGGATGGTAATCCACAACATCCAGGCACAGTCCTTTTATGGAGGATCACAAAATTATGTAAGTCATGTGCAAATATTGTGAAATGTGAAAATAAAAAATACTACAATTTTATTTGTGTGTTCTGCTAGGTCTGCAATTTTCCGTCAGATTTGGATGGCATCTGTGATGCCATAAATCTAATTCACGACAAAATTGACAAACTGGAGTCCACCAGGTTGAAGTCCGAGAAAGAGTTACTCACTCAAGTTGTTAGCACGATTAGGGAACAATTCGATAAGGAATCTGAATTTAAAGCGAAAATCGGGAAATGGGAAAGTGACTACAAATTGTTACAAGACGAAAAACTGAATGTTGAGAAAAACCTATTAGACGTCAAAATGAATTTAGGACAACAAATAGAAAGCCTAGAAATGTTAAATGCTGAAAAAACTAAAATTGAGAAAAACTTATCCGAGGTCAAAGCAACTTTAGGGTATAAAATAGGAAGCCTAGAAGAAAACATACATTTATTAAGAGACGAAAAAATGGAAATTGAGAAAAGGCTGTCAGAGTTCAAAACAAATTCAGAGGATCAAATCGAAAGTCTAAAAAATACCAATAATTTGTTAGCAGACGAAACAAATAAACTGAAAGGAAACTTATCAGACTGCACAGACTTAGCTGACAAACGGACACCGCCAACCAGCTGCAATCATTTTAAACATCCCTCGGGCATTCATACTATTACACTACCACAAAATAATACATTCCAAGTGCTCTGTGAAAGTGAAGTAGCAGGTCCCGGTTGGACAGTGATTCAAAAACGATTTAATGGTAGTGTGGACTTCTTCCAGAATTGGTACGAGTATAGCATGGGCTTTGGTACTTTGGACGGGGAGTTCTTTTTGGGACTGCAAAATATTCATTTGTTAACCAATTACGAATCACATGAGTTTTATGCACACTTTGAAGATTTCAATGGTTCAATTGGGTTTGAACGTTGTAGTCACTTTAAGGTTGCCAGCGAAGACGAAGGTTTTATGCTTACAGTGGAGGAATGTACGGGTGTAGACGAAGTTGACAGCATATCACGGCAAAACGGATGCAAGTTTACAACCAAGGATCGTGATAATGATGTATGGAAAGGATTAGCTTGCGCGAAATCTCGTCATGGTGGCTGGTGGTATAATGGCTGTGCGGGAGTGTAAGTAACAAAATACTTGAAAAATGTTTAACATTATTTTTATAATTTATACTTTTAGCAACCCCAATGGAAATTACCCGCAAGAAGGTATTCACCGGGTCGGCATGTACTGGATTGGCTTCGGGAGATTAAAATCGATTCAAATGCTAATTCGGGCAAAGTCTTCAAAAACTGTAAATTAGAATCAACAACTTAATTAAACATTTCATTGTTTTTCTATATTCTGAATAACCAAGTCAACATTTTTTAATAAATTGTCAAAACTAGCCCAAATTTTCGGTTTTTAAATGTGGAAAAAGTGCACCGAAGTTGTGTGCGGAGATTGATAAGTAATCGGACTAACTAACGGTTTTATAAGCGAGAAAAGTGTACTGAAGTTGGGTGGGGAGATTGATAAGTAATCGGAATCGGGGTAAGTAAAAAAGAGCAAGCATTTCATGCATTGAAGTCATCCTGTGTAACTTTGGTGATACATATTTTATAGAAACCTTTTGCAACTTTCAAATCAACATTTTTAGAAAAATGGTCAAAACTTGCATAAATTTCCGGTTTTATATGTGAGAAAAGTATACCGAAGTTGAGTGGGGAGATTGAGATTAATCGGGGTAAGTAAAACTAGCGAACATTTCATGCATTGAAGTCGTCCATATGTTCGTTCGAAATTTAGAATATCCAGCAGAATCAGAAATAACTTAAATTCCAAGGAAATTCACAGAAAAGGTGTCATCTATTTGCCAATTTCTCAGTCTCAGTGGATTCGACCAAATGTTAGCTAAGTGATTATTCGACGACTTCTTAAACAACTAATAAAGATATTTGTGTTCAATAATTAAAAATATCAAGCAGAAGCAGAAATTATTTAAAATCCAATGAAACATTTCCAGAGGTATTCTAAAATTATTCAAATGTTTGTATAACACATCTAGTACTTGTGAGATTTCCGCCAGATTTGGAACAAATTTCGCGAATCTTTTTAAAAACATATCAAATTAACCATCGCAGACTTTAAGAGCGATAAAATTGGGAAAAAATTGTAGCCGCTTGGGGATTCTAAAGCGAATTTACAGCTGTCGAGTTCCAGAAAGGTCAGATTTATTTTATTTTAGATGGAACTGAGAGGTTCCCGATACAACTGTACGGGGTCTACCAGCCTCATTTGTGGTGTGTTGTGTTGTGTTCCCGTGTAATGCAGTTTCTACAATTTAAATCGAATGCCATACTCACATATTCGTGGATCGAAAGCTGGGAATGAGTCGAATGTTTTTCATTAATATATCCAGGGCATTGAAACTGGCACACTCCGATTCGCATTCGGCCAGCACACACACTCCACAGGGCTGTAAAGCCATTATGGCCAGATTCATGGTCATGGCGGAGACGGCACAGTTGATGATAACTGTGGGCCATTCCTTAAATTCCGTAAAGATGGCCTCCAGCACCTCACCGAACAGAGCGTTCGAATCAAACAGAATGGTATGAAAGCCAAATTCGCTTTTAACCATTTCCAAAGTGGAGCACATATTGCCAGCTATGGCCACCCGATTTGCACCGATGGCGGAGGCGCACATGGCCGCCGTTACGGCGGTGGGACAGGAGCCAATTATAAGCACATTACTGATGGGTGTAATGTTACCCTTGAAGCAAGCCTGACACCCCAAGGCCAACGTGTGGGTGAGTGTGCCATCTTCTGTGGTGATATTGTCGGGCAGGCGATGACAAAGATCGGCGGGATGCACCTGATGGGTGCCTAGGAAGCCATTGTAGACCAAGCCTGCGCACATGTTGTATAAACCCTGCTTGCAAAAGTCACAAATGCCGCAGGACAAGGTCGATTCGAGCACAACACGATCGCCCGGTAGTAAATGATGTACACAACGACCCACTTCCTCCACATAGCCGGTGGCATCATGTCCCAGAGTAATGCCCTCCACATCCTTATTGCCGTTCTCAAAGACATGAATGTCCGAACCCGTGATGGCAACTGAAGCTGTACGTATGAGCACTTCTAAGGGAAGAGGATTTGGTTAAAAGAATGAATCAAAGGGTTTAGAACCACAAAGGACTTGCCAAAATTCTTGGGACGAGGCCAGGGCAGTTGAATACGATTGATCTGATAGGCGTTGGGAATGCGTATGATTTCTATGGTACGCTCTGATTTTACTTCAGTCTTTGTTTGGGTGGATAAGCATCTTGGCAGATTTAGGGATAAACCCACCGCTGGCAGTCTATTTCCTTCTACCTTAAGTGGGGAGAGGGGGAGGGATATAGCGGGATCTTACAGAAAAACAAATGGAGGAAAGCTAAATTCGGCTGGACCGAAGTTTATATACCCTGGCAGCTTGTATAATTTATATAAATAAATGGTTTAAATTATTTTTATTTTAAAATTTCATTTTAGCGAAGCCAAGGCGCCACTATTTAAACCATTGTTATTTAATAATAGTATTACGTGCATAGAAATGAATTTGATCGAAGCGATAGCACTCGATTAATATCGATAGGTGGCTGCAGCTATCGCATGAGCGAGTTGATCGGTGATGCCACACTGGCATCAGAAATGGCTGAAACTAGCCAAAAACGAGAAGACCAAGCTAACTTTGCCTGATCTTTTATTTTCATATTCTGTCTGCAAGGGTATAAAATGGATATTGTAAATATTCTTAAGGACCTGGAAATGAAAAAAGGATTTACTTACCTGAGTCTTTATCCATTTTGGTCTTTTTACTTTTCTTGCCCTTTGACTGGGAGCGATCGCATTTCTTGCGCGGAAACTTCACCTTATCACACTTGCCGCTGCACTGTTTCTTGGGACATCCACCGGGACTATCAGGAAAGCAATCCTCACGCAGACCCATGCGTGCTTTCTTTGGCTTGACCCGATTCTTGGGATACTTCTGGGATAGGGCACCACACTTATCGTTTCTCTCAGGGGTCTTTTTCTTAGAGTATAGCCGCAGGGATTCCGTCGAAGTGGAGGGTTTCTCAAAGTTAAGGGCGCTTAATTGAGTCTTGGTGGGTAGACCGCCATAACGACGTCGCACCAGTGTAGAGTAGATGGTATAGCCAGTTGATGGCCGCAGGCTGCGGCAGTTATCGGTAATCTTTTGGGCAGGCAGAGCGCTAGTGCTATAGCGACGACGTACACGGGTGGAGTAGACCTGGAAACGTGGACCCTTGACTTCTGGTGAGGGGACTATGGTAGTCTTTGGTTTAGGATTCACACTGTAGCGGCGTTTCACCAGAGTGGAATACACCTGAAAACGTGGTCCCTTGGGCTTGATCTCTGCGCACATTTTTTCCGAAAAGCAAAGCGACAGCAAAGCGGTGGATAAATGTCGCTTGGACAAGGAATCGATTAAATTAGAGTGGCTAAGGGTGGAGAACTTCTTTTTGGCACAAGGATCAGATTTTTTGCCATCTTTTCCGCCATTTTTGCCATTCTTGCCTCCCTTTTTGAACTTGGCACAGGGATCCTTTTTCTGGCCATCCTTGCCACCATTCTTGCCATTCTTGCCTCCCTTTTTGAACTTGGCACAAGGATCTGATTTCTTGCCGTCTTTTCCGCCATTTTTGCCATTTTTGCCATTCTTGCCTCCCTTTTTGAACTTGGCACAAGGATCTGATTTCTTGCCATTCTTGCCACCTTCTTTGCCATCTTTTCCGCCCTTCTTGTCATCCTTGCCGCCCTTCTGGGACTTGCCACAAGGATCCTCTTTCTTGCCATCCTTAAAATCGGCACAAGGATCCTTTTTCTTGCCATCCTTGCCACCTTTTTTGCCATCTTTGCCGCCCTTCTTGTCATCCTTGCCGCCCTTCTTGAACTTGGCGCAAGGATCCGATTTCTTGCCATCCTTGCCACCTTTCTTGCCGTCTTTTTCGCCATTTTTTCCATCCTTGCCGCCCTTCTTGAACTTGGCACAAGGATCTGATTTCTTGCCATCCTTGCCACCTTTGCCATCTTTTCCGCCCTTTTTGCCATCCTTACCAGCCTGCTTGAACTTGGCACAGGGATCCTTTTTCTGGCCATCCTTGCCATCCTTGCCGCCCTTACCATCTTTGCCGCCCTTCTTGAACTTGGCACAAGGATCTGCTTTCTTGCCATCTTTTCCGCCCTTCTTGTCGCCATCCTTGTCGCCCTTCTTGTCGCCATCCTTGCCGTCCTTCTGGGACTTGGCACAAGGATCCTCTTTCTTGCCATCCTTAAAATCGGCACAAGGATCCTTCTTCTTTTTGCCATCCTTACCATCCTTGCCGCCCTTCTTACCGTCCTTGTTATCTTTTTTGAACTTGGCACAAGGATCTTCTTTCTTCTTGCCATCCTTGCCGCCCTTTTCGCCATCCTTACCAGCCTTATCGCCCTTTTTGTCGCCGTCCTTGCCGCCATTCTGGGACTTGGCACAAGGATCCGCTTTCTTGCCATCCTTGAAATCGGCACAAGGATCCTTCTTCTTCTTACCATCCTTACCATCCTTGCCGCCCTTCTTACCATCCTTACCAGCCTGCTTGAACTTTGCACAGGGATCCTTTTTCTTGCCATCCTTGCCATCTTTTTTGCCATCCTTGCCATCTTTGCCGTCTTTCTTAAATTTGGCACAAGGATCATCTTTCTTGCCATCCTTGCCGTCTTTCTTTCCGTCTTTCTTAAACTTGGCACAAGGATCATCTTTCTTGCCATCCTTACCGTCTTTCTTGCCATCCTTGCCGTCTTTCTTCCCGTCTTTCTTAAACTTGGCACAAGGATCATCTTTCTTGCCATCCTTGCCGTCTTTCTTGCCATCCTTGCCGTTTTTACCATCCTTGCCGCCCTTCTTGAACTTGGCACAGGGATCCTTTTTGTCACCCTTATCATCCTTACCACCGCTCTTCTTGGCACAAGTATCCTTCCCCTTGCTCTTCCCAGCAGCGGCTGTTATTTCTTGGGTCCTGACAGCTTTTTTGGTCTTTTTTGTACTCTTGCCACCTTTCTGTGGTCGCTTGCAGGGATCCTCCTTGCAGGGATCATCGAGGGGACACTTCTTGGGACACTTCTTTTTCGGCTTTACAATGGGATACTTACAGCCATCCTTCGAGTAGGGACCCTCATAGTCATCCTCATAGATATTGGGCTGTGTTTGCGACTGTTTCATATGCTTCAAGGCCTGATGACGCTTTAGGGCCATGCGTGCCTGTGCCGTCACCGGCTGACCAGCATTCAGACGTTGTTTGGTGTAACCACCATCCAGAGCTCCTTCCAGCACTTCCGTTTCCTGAAGTCCCTCCTCCGTGGGGAAACCCTTCTGCAAGGCCGTGCTACATAGATTGGCCGCTATGGAGGTGACCGTATCATTGTAGTTGGGCACACAGCTGCAATCATCGCTCAGCTGTTCCAAATCCAATTTGCTGGCATCAATCTCCACGGTGCCCTTGATCAAAGCGTTGAACTGCACGGGCACGGTAAAGCCCGGCTCCTCTGCGGTATCCAGCTCCACTTTGGTGTGCATACTGACCGCGGCATCATCCATTACATCGCTTACCTGGTTTCGATTTAGCAGAGCCTCCCGTACATTGGTCATGTTCATTTCAAAGGACAACTCCATGGAAGAAACGGCCATCTCGCTGAGACGTTCGCTTAGACTGTCGGGCACATGCATGCGCACCTCCTCCACCTGGTAGCTGGTGGTATGCTCTGTCTCGTGCGGTTCGGCTGGCTCCACGGCTGTAAGGCCAATGGTGGGCGACACCAAAGGATCTTCCAAAGGCATTAGAGAGGGATCCGCATAGGGCGAGGTCAAAGGTGGCATTGTACTAGGATTATTGGGGCTGGGGGTAGCAGGTGAGCCAGGTGTACTAGAGGGGTAGGGTGTTTGAACGGGAGCCAAGTCAGCCATGAGGCAACCGGTGGCAGTTGCACTAGCCGATTGTAGAGGCAGCTCCAGTGACTCCATACAGGTTGTGGCCACCGCATCTATATCGCTGGCAGGCGTGGAGGGTGCCGTGGTATAGGACTCCCAGAAATTCAGATCCTCTGAACTAGGCTGCTGTTGCTGCTGCTGCAGTGGCTCCTCTGCCAACACAGCTGGCTGCTGCGGCTGCGGCTGCTGCTGCTGATGCAGATCCTCAATCATGCTGGTCGAGAATGCCTCAATTTGAGGTGCATATTTCCTCAACATGCTTATCGATTCCATTGCATTCTTCAGGGTTTCCCCATCCATACCAGCTACATCCAGTGGCACTATAACAATTTTCAACATCTCCTTACCCTCCTCCGGCTCCGGTGTAATCAGTCCTATGGGTATCACCCGGCCTTCGCACTTATCCGCATCCGGTGCACCCGAGAAACTGATCCGCTTCCTCAACATATCCACACTGCTATTGAACATGAACACATTTGTTGGCTTGTGGGAATACATCTGCACTCGGATTATGCTCGGCATCGGTGGCGTGGGGGCTATAAACTGCCAGATGGGTACCAACGCCTGCGTCTGCCTGGTGGCTGCCCCCACATTGCTGCAGGACATTTGCTTTTGCAGCAAGCTGTGTGGCCGACATACCGGTGCATGATAGCTCAGACATCTGGAGATCTGCGATAGATACGGTGCCATGCGATTAGTATAACCGGACGATGCATAAATCCAGCCCAAGATTCCTCGCATTTTGTAATACTCTTAGATTTCGAAAATTTTCCAAGTTGTAAAAAAAATTGTTTACGTTAAATTTATGCACAAACTATTTTATTAGTAAATTCCCAAAAAAAATTAAAAAAAAAAAGTTGTGTTTGTATGTGTGTGTATAGTTGAACATACACAAGCCGAATGAGGTTGAGAATATGGGAACCTAAGCATGTTGGGTATGAAGTTGGTCACAAGGCCTACTTGTTTGGATTAAAAATAAATGGAAATTTCTGAACTAAATGGGAGTTTTATTAGAACTTTGCCCAAATTTTGGCAGCAATCCGGTCATAAGCACGGTACGGAGTACTGAAAAAAGCAACAACAAAAACCCCATATAATAAAAACGATGTAAACCACACGTTTTACGGTGTATACGCAGAGAAACGAATCGTCGATCCACACGAACATCGAACTCTGAATTTGTGGATGGTATGGGCAGCTGTTCGAGCCTTTTTTTGGAGCCCAAAGTAATTTTATTTATTTTGACGGTCAGAAGCAAATCATTTAAAGAGCTTTCATGAGGAGGATTAAATTGCGCTGATTAATGCCGTAGAGGCAAAAACAAGTAAAAACAATTTTGATGCAGTAGTTGACAGGGAGAGCCTCTAAACTCTGGAGCAATACTATAGCCGCACCTTGTATTTTCAGTGTACGCATAGAAAGACTAGAGGTGGAAAAACTTTGCGATTATCGTTTGAAAGAGCGTTCAAAATAAGAAAAAAAAAATGATAAACATCAACACTATCAGTGCAAAAATTAACGGTTATGTTTCATTTTCGTTGTGTGAGCGGTGCACTACTATAGCCGCCATTCACTAAATTAAATAATTCATAGAAAAATGTTTACAAATTAATATATTTTCATTCACTTTTATAATGAGTGTGACCTCCTCTAGCACTAATTATAACTTATAGATCCTACGCGGTATACTGTTTACAAGGTTTTTAAATCACTAAGGGACAGTTCTTTCCATGCCTTTATAATTGATAACTTGAGCCCCTTAGTACTATGGTACTCGCGGTGTTGAGCATAAATAGTTTGGACTAGCAACGCCCACAGGTTTTCCATCGGATTCGTGTCCGGGAAGCACGCGGGCCACTTCAAAAACCGAACATTATTGCCTTGTGTTGCTTGCATTAATGCGTTGTCCTGTTGAAAAATGAACTTTTAGCGCCTTCAACCGTAAAGAAAAGCAAATAAATTCAATTACAGAATGTCCATGTACTCGCTGGAGTTCATACAAGTGCTTGGAAATGCCAGCTCCAAGCATCCACACTCGCAAAAAAAATTCCAAAATTGGTCTTAGAAAAGTACCGGGTATCCAGCCTCAAGTCCCTCCAATAGTGCTAAACCCCATGAGGACTGTCCAAATTAAACTTTTACTCATCCGAGCAAATGATTTTAGAAAGATAAATAAATATTTGCATTGCTCTTTAAAGTTTTCTTATTTCTGTCGAGTCAGTTCCCATGTTAATTCTGGCGAATTTCATCCGGGGTTCTTTTTGGCGGTCTGGCAATCTTTCTGACACCTTCAATATATGTCGCACTATGTTTTCAGATTCCTTTAAAGCCCGTGCAATGGTCCAGCGAGACACATTCAGTTGCTAATTCATTACCGTTCTTAAATGAATTACTTGCAGCGCTCACTAATCGGTGTTGGCCACGCTGATTTATTTTCCATATTCATTTCGGTTTTTACAAAAATTTCGCTTTCACTTTGTCGAAGCTACCAATTTTTCCGACAATTTCATAAAATGAGCAATTTTCACTTTTGAGCGCTATAATTTGGCCCTTTATAACATCTGACAGCACTGGCCCACTTGGCATATTTACAAATTTATTACAAAAAGTAACTCAACCAAGTGCAATAAGCAGCAAAACCATCCAGCAAACACAGACTAAGAACTTAAATGGTGCGGCTATAATAGTGCAACGCTCACAAAACGAAAATGAAACATAACGGTTAATTTTTGCACTGAGAGCGTTGATGTTTGTTATATTTTTCCTTTTTTTTAACGCTTCCACCTCTACTCGTTCTTTGAACAAGTATATTTCTTAAGGGTGAAAGATGGTCATAGCCTAATCTTGTATAATTGCATTAAGAATAGGAAAAGAATATAATTGCAATGCAGCATCTATTAAGATTCGAGAATTTGACAAGTATTGTTGCAAAACCCACTAAGCCTTATTTTTGCTAGAGCACACCTTAAGAAACTTTTGTTAAAAATATACAATTTGTTCATGAATATTGTGGTAAACCTAATTATATAAACATTTCCAATTTCTTATATTGCAAAGAATCTTCCAATGCAAGCGGAAGCATCTACATCGTCTATGGGAGAGACTGCTGAGGTTCAACATCACTCAGCCCTGGACGAGTTCCTCAATTCCATTGAGGTAGCATCAGAGGGCGAAGATCGATGACGATCCTAAAGAAAAAACGAGAGCGTAAGTTAAAGTCGGCTCTAACCGACTTCGATATACCCGTTACTCATGAACAACATGTTTAACAGTGTTACTGCGTTTCTTAGGGTGACCATCCGAAAAGAATGCAACATGGGGCTTGGTTCACTTTTTTGCTCATAACTTGAGAACCGTTCCTTATCATTTCTTCGACAAATCGATTCATTTTGCTAATTACTATCTCTAGAAGGTACGAATCGTCTATCTTCAAAACTGTAGGAGATATCTAGGTGTTCATACAGACGGACGAATCGAATCGGCTGTTGATGCTGATCAAGAATATATATACTTTACATGGTCGGAAATGATTCCTTCTGCCTGTTACATACATTTGCACGACTTTAGTATACCCTTTTTACTCTACGACAGGCGGACAAAGCTCAATCGACTCAGCTCGTCACTCTGATCAAGAATATATATAAGGGCTGGGAAAGAAGGGGTGGAATCATAGCTGAACTGTGCGGATGCTGCTATGAACTGCACAATATTCATATATTCGCTAGAACCCAAATATACTATGTGGTCGATCGGGAGAATTATGTTTTCAGTATCCACTTGGCAGGATGGAATTAATATATAATTCCGAATTTTTCGAGTGGCTAGAAAATTTGGTTGGTTCTCGGCGGTTTCGGCTAGTAATTTTTATAAATTTGGCTGAGTTATTTCTCAAACTCAGCAATATATAAATTTATTTAGGTGGGATGTAGGCGGGAATTTTATTTCAATATTCACCGTAAATCCTTAAAAAGTCATATTCGAACTTCTAATACTCAAAGGAGAATTTGGCGCAAAAGTGAACAACTGAACTCTTTTAGAAGAACAAGTGAACATATTTAGTGAAATGAATATCCTTTACCCAACACTAGTCTGCCCACAGCAAAATCCCACTATTCTTTTCTGTAAACAAACTTCATGAAACCAAAACAGTCGAGACCCTGCATGCTGCGCCAACTTCTGTGCGATAAGTCTTCTACCCATGCATATAGGTTCCTATTTCTATCATGCGTACTTAGTAAACATATAAAACTGTCCCTTATCAGTGTGGCTTTAGACCTGGTAAATCCATCGCAGACTAACCAACCAATCCACCATATATTTGTTAAACATTAGACCGCTTAGGTCAAAGATCTTTTCAAGTCAGAGATTGAAGTCGGGGCGAACCATTATTACAAGTACAGAAGCGAAATTATTGTTTGAAATATAATTAATAAGCTAGAAGCCCCTAAACCAAATTTAAAGTCATTTACTCAGGAGTAATAGATAAAACGGGGTTTGGATGCGGGCTAATCCGACGAAATTACTAGGTAATACTACATGGATTACAATCCACACCCGATTAAGGCTTCAGCCACGCACGATTTTTTAAAATGAAAAAAAAAAACACCCCTCTGGGGACCTGCGAAATCTAACTGAAGTCCCTGGTTATTTCTTAAGACGAATTGTTACTTACATGTAAGATGTGCGACATCTTGTCAAACATTCGCATATTAATCTTTGATATTGCTTTTTTTTTGTTTATTAGAAAAGTGTAGAAAAATCGAAACAATTGGCTTTTAAATTTTGAATTTGGTGTATGGTATAATTTGGAAGTATTTTTTTCTAGATGTTTTTATGTGTTCACTTCAAGCTGTGTGTAAGTAGACTAAAAAATTCATAGAATCGAAAGGGTAACTAAAATATATCAGCCTACTATAATTCATTCAAAAAAAATGTTGACCAGCAAAGCCTACTCGATGTATGGGTCAGTAAAATGGCTTAGTGACCGTGATTGTTAGGGAGATGATTTGCTATTCAAATACAATAAAATTTAGGTACAAAAATTGCCCGTACATTTTTTGCATATTAATTAATTGTTTATTGAACGGAGGTTTCAATGGTCGTCGTTGAGCGGGCGTCATTGGCTTACGTTTAGTTCGAATTGTGCTTTTGTTGGCAACGGTTTTCGGTTTTCGTTATTTGCTTGAGAATACCAGAGTTGCACAATTATGTTAAGCTGGTCCAATTCCACATACGGTTCATTATGTTGTCTGCTGTTTTTGCATGTAAGAGAATAAACTCTCATAATAAAATATGTAATACATACATATGTTCGGTTTTTTTCAATCGCTAGGTAATCGGTATAAATAAAACTCGAATTTTTTGTTGTAGTTGTTCTTGCGGTTGTTGTTTTATTCTGGTTCGAAATTAGCCCAAAAATTCCAAGGTTGCACAAAATTTTTAGGAACAGATTGATTAGTACAAGGTTTTTTTTAAGAAAATATGTAATTGGTGTAAACTCGGATAACGTTATCCCAGACACTTAGATCTGGTAACTCAAAAATTGCTATAGTCTAACGTGTATAACACTGCTCGACAGCATTTTTCCTCAAAGCGCCAAACCAACTTTTTAGGTAATTGGCCCGCTGATCACGAAAATCGCCATATAAAAAATTCTATCGACGCCTTATCGAGATATTATTTTTTTTTTGCCAAATTTAAAAATTTATCGCAATAAAAATGCCTGTAGATTCATAATTATACAAAATTGTTATGTTTTTTTAATTGGACAGTAAAAACTACTTTATTAACTTTTAAATAAGCCCTCAAACGCAGAGATCGGACATAAAGTGGACTTTTTATAAACTTTTTTGTGAAAGTAGACTGTTTTTTTTTTTGTAAAATTATTAAAATTTAGTTTTAAACACTTTCAAAATATACCCCTCCACTTTTTGTGACTGTATGCGTTTCTTTGACTCTCGGTTATTTCCTTGTGAATCCTTTCTCCTTGCTCAACGCTTTCGACACCCAAAATTTCATAGAATACGTTAAGGTGCGAGTTCAGAACGTGAATTTTCAGAGACTTGTAAACACTTTTGATGAGCGACATCTTTGAACAAATTTGTAGAAACGACAATTAAGGATCTTTGGTTATTCGTTGGCCGTATTACGTAATACTATTATGCGACGCATGAGCACAAGGATCATTTGGTTTCTATAAATCCACAAATAATTTGACAATTTTTCACCAAAACTTTAATAAAGTAGCTATTTTATGACCGATTTCTGGTGTTAAGCGCTTATTTTAAAGTAAATTGAATAGTTTTTACTGTCCAATTAAAAATACCTATAAATTTTTTTCTACATTTGAGCCCATAGCATAAAAAGCACACACCCCAGCCAATTTACTTTAGAAAAAGTCCAATGGGGGAAAATCGACTCTCATTTTGTCGCGCAGTGTAATTACGACATCTAGAAAAAATTCATGAAACTATGACCTTTGCTTTTGTCTTTGTCTTTTGTCGATACGAGGGCTGCTTAAAAAAATTTTTCGGCCGTCAAAGTGGGTGTCAAAAAAAAGGTATAGTGCTGGCGGCCATTTTTCCACGTTTCCAGGTTGTCTGAAATGAAACGTAAAAACGGAGTTTTAATCAGTATAGATGTAATTCTGATTTTTTTTACATAATGGCGGCCATTAAAAAATGAAAAATCGATTTTGGGCCCTTTTTTTGTAGTTTAGTGTAATAGTAAAAATTTGTTAAAAATTATGATTGAAGGTCAGACCAGAATAGTGACAATTCTGCGTCAATTTCAGTTTTATCATCAAAATCGGTTCAGTGTGTAACTGGAGAAATCATGGCCGCCAGTTTGAAAAACGTGGTTTCGAGATAAACGCGTTTTAAGTTTAAAGTTCGTTTTTTGGGGAAAAAAATGAAAAATCCAAAAATGCAGTTCTAGAATGGTCACAATTCTGCGTCGATTGCATATTATTTCATCAAAATCGGTTAAGTAGAACTGGAGAAAAGTGGCTTGGCAGTCCGAAAAAGTTGCTTTGAAAGTAACTAAAACGAGAAGGCCAAGCTAACTTCGTCTTTGCCGAAGTTTTAATACCCTTGCAAATGTTTTAATACAACAGAGTTTACGAACGTCAGCATTAAAACAAACCATTTTTCTCATAAAAGCCACTTTTCGGCCGATAGTTTCTATGGCAGCTATAAGAGATAGTCATCCGATTTTGACAAAAACTTCAAAATCTGTGTAAAAGCGTATAAAACTAATAATTGTCGAAGTGGAAGGCGTTTACATTAAAAACAAAAAAGTTTTCTCACAAAGACCCACTTTTCGACCGTCATCCGATTTTGACCAAAACTTCCAAATCTGTGTAAAAGCGTATAAAACTAATAACTGCCGAAGCGGAAGGCGTTTACATTAAAAACAAAAAAGTTTTCTTACAAAAACCCACTTTTCGACCGATAGTTCCTATGGCAGCTATAAGATATAGTCATCCGATCCGGTCGGTTCCGACATATTAGCAGTGTGCAGTAAAAAGAAGACTCTGTGCAAAGTTTAGTTTAGTTATAGATGACTAGCTCTGGAAGGTACGAACATCTATCTAAAAAACTGTGGTGTTAATGCTGATCAAGAATATATATAATTTATAGGGTTGAAAATGATTCTTTCTCCCTGTTTTATACTTCTGCACAGACTTAATATACTCTGTAGAAAAAGTGAACAATAAATAATCGTCTTTAATGACATTTGATACATATAATGGTGCTTTGTATATTTCGAAATAGCATAGACATATAACAGTACTGTAGAGTTGTGCCGATTTTGATGAACTAGTTCAATTGAACTAGTCTTTAAAATGAACTAATGAACTAGGTCTTGGTTTTGAACTATAGTTCATATTTTGAACTATGTATTTCTCAGTTTTTGAACTATAGTTCATTTTTTGAACTATAGTTCATATTTTGAACTATAGTTCATATTTTGAACTATAGTTCATTTGAACTATAGTTCATTTTTTGAACTATAGTTCATTTTTTGAACTATAGTTCAATTGAACTATAGTTCATAATTTGAACTATAGTTCATTTTTTTTTTTACCACTGAAGAAAATTTAGAGGCGTTTACTCATTGTCTGATACATGAGATATGAAAATCTAGTGGGCCTGCATTTAATAATGATTTTCTATAAATTTAACAAACTATTTACATTTAAAAATTACATATAGCAGGACTTCGAGGCTATCATTTCTAAAAGCCAAAGTATGAGATTTTCGAGCCAACCCAGCAGCAGGTGCTAAGTGTTGCCTCCTCCTCGGCTCAGATTCTTCCATATGTGTGGCCGCTTTGCTTCGCAATGTGTCCTTTACCCAAGAGTCCTACAAAAGTTTCATTGATCCGCAGGATAAGCTGCTCCAAAATATACCCTGGTAGCCATGGGCACCCACGACATTGACAATTACAGGGAGCCTTCAGCTGCGAGGATTTGGCGTCAGAGGGAATCAAATTCAAACCGCATAACCAAACTCAGGAGATGACAGGTCTGCATTTGATGGACTTATATGCCCAGCTTAAGCCACATCATTCGTGGCTCTTCCGTCTATCCAGTGATCTATGGTGCCAATCGTGTAGTTCTCTCACTGCTGCCCATCATTAATGGAACGATTGAAGAACTTGCCTAAAGTGGTCCAACCAAATGGTAACACTCTCTTGTTTAGAGGTAGTCGTACGCGAGGAGAAAATTTCGGTAAAGCGTGCCAACGCTATTGGTATTAATGAGCCGGCTTCCCAACTGGCTGACATGTTAACTTGAATTTACTAAGAGGCACGGGTTAAGGGTGACTCGCTGATTGTGTAAAAGATTCCCCAAGCGCGACATGTGATCCATGGCTGCGACATCTATGAAGATGTAGCTTTTCATTTTGCCTATAACAACATTAAGAAATTGCTGCTAACTTTATGTAGATAGTTAAACAGTTTAATCCCAACAAACTGACCGAGCAACTGCGCGAGCAAGCACCGAAGCACTGATTTTACGCGCACGCAAACTCAACAAATCCATCGAAACCAAGCCGACTGTGTATCATGTATCAAACAGTATTAAAATTTTCCTCAGTAGTTAAAATAATGAACAATAGTTAAGAAAACGAGCAATAGTTAAAAAATTGAACTATAGTTCAAATAAACTATAGTTCAAAAATGAACTATAGTTCAAAAAATGAACTATAGTTCAAATGAACTATAGTAACAAAAATAACATAGTCAAATGAACTATAGTTCAAAAAATGAACAAAGTTCAAATGAACTATAGTTCAAAAAAAAATGAACTATAGTTCAAAAAATGAACTATAGTAATGAACTATAGTCCAAAAATGAACTAATTTGTTTTCGAATGAACTATAGTTAAATGAACTATAAGTTGGAAAATTCAGTAAACAGAAGTGTTCTACTGGTTCCCGAGAATCTTATGAGCCTTTTATGTACAGCAAGCTACTTTAGCTACAAGCCTTAACACTGTAGTTGAAGTGGTTTGTAAGGTGTAACTAACTTTATTGAATATAACTTACGCGACAGGTCGCCGTTCCGAGGACGACTCACTGACTGGCGCTTTTGCGATGGACCAAAAGCTAACGCGTGATTACGATGATTAGTGTGACCAGAGCCGCCGCACTACCAAATTTGCTGCAATTTTGAGGAAGCCTTTAACATTTTTGGGTAGTTAGTGCTGAATAAACCATGCTATAATAAAATGTACCATTACCTTTACCTAGGAAATTTACTAAAAAAAATTTTGGATACCTTTCCAATTATCGCATTTAGGCATCAAGATGGACGACAATTTAGATTCCGAACGATTTAAGCGCATCGAAAACGGTAACAGGTATCCATGTTAGATCAGAGCAGATTTCGTTCCAAGGATTAAAGAAGCAAAATCCAAGGCAGTTTTTTTTTTTTTTTTTGATTTAAAATGGATTTAGTTTATCTAATCACCCGACAGTTTCTTAGAAAATAAAATTTCAAGGTCTCCGCCCCGCCATTCGTTGTGTAGCATATATAAAGCCTCATTATAAAGTCATAAAATCGTTCCATTGTTGGGAATGGCCATTAATAAATCCATATTTTCCCTCTCTCTCCACAGTTTGTATGGTTGCTTCTGTTAACGACATCCGCCAAGCCAACCCAGTCCAAACACGTCTCTAGCTATTTAGACCAAAAGTCACGACGTGCTGGTCCCCGAGAGGAATTCGGTTCCGAACGCAATGAGGCTGAGGAATCCAATTCGGTGCATTTGCAGCAACTTTTTGGTAGTCTCCTGCAATTACCCGGTCGGAGCAATAAGACCCTGGAGATCTCACTGGACACAGATGATGAGCCGATTAGTGAAAGGAATAGCCTAGAGGATGAACTGAAAATGGAACAGCAGGAGGGTTCAACTGCAGCCCCCGAAACGTATCATCGCATTAAGCTGGCCATTCCTGTGCTGGAGCCGGTCAGACATCTGATCAATGCCGTGGGCGGCGGTAATGTAAATGAATCACACGTACGCTCCAATACCCATCGTCTAGTGGGTCATCATGGGGTGCATCATGCCCCGCATCACAATTCCTCAGCGGCCATTGAGACGGAAGAGGATCGCGAGGAGGCGCTTGATAGCACTGGTCTTGATGTACTGGAGACATTGGGATCAGCTGGCACTTTGCTTTGGGGCATGTTGCAGAATTTAAGGAAATTATTTGTGGCCAGTGCGGGAAATGCCAGTTCTGCGTTCTCTGGCGGCGGCGGAGGAGGTGGCATGGGTGGTGGCGCAGCTGGCGGTAATTGATGTTGCGGGCTTGGTCTAGAGGGTGATGTTCTGTGATTAATATTAGAGATTAATTTATGTTTTGGTTAAATGATCTACTAATAAAATACAATAAAAGACGAAAAAGTTTCAAATAAATTGGGAAAAAGTCTTTTTTCTTTTGCTGCAGTTTGAAAATTCCCGCCAAACAAATATGCTAACGCGTTCTTTCTTGCCCACCACTACGTAGCTACGTAACGCCACGTTAACGTAAGTAACTTCTTACGTCTGCTTAATACGGTCACATTGTTGCACCTTGCTTAGCCCCAACTTCGCCCATCTCTAAATGCTGGATTCCGTAACGGAAACAGCTGTACAATAACACAACAATTCAGTTTATTCGCCGCCGTTCAAGCAAAAAGACGTCTGCGCGTTAATTAATGTGTGAATTTTAACCAAATTTATACGCAAAATGTTTATCCTAAACTTAAATGGCTAAAATTAATATATATTAAGCGGCAAGTGTGTGTGCCAAAGTGTTTAAAAGTGAATTTTAAGAATTCGTGCCACAGGCATTAAAAGTGTCGCGCACAAAGCAGACAACGCGCTAAATGAGCGTGCAAATGCTGCCAATGGGCAACAACATGTAAATAAATAAACGTGCTTTGTTTCTCCCTTTGTGAGTGAATTTTGTTGACCAACAGTTTAACCAAACGTTGGCCCAGTTAAAGCCAAGTGAGTTAATTTGTCTAAAAACTTACAAATTTGTTCAATTTGCCAGCAGACGAACAGCTGTTTTTGCGTCTCTCTTTTGCGTTTGTTTGGCATTTGTTATTGGTGTGTGTGTGGGTGTGCGCATGTGTTGGTATGTTGTAGTGTTTATAAATTGTTTAATTTCAATTGGATTATTTTTATAAGCATTTGTCCCTCCCCCTAATACCTTTGCTCCACGCTGTGCCCGGCCTTAATTTATACGTAAAAATAATGCTAATTTGTTAGTTAAAACAAATAAATCTCTGTGTTTACTGTTTAGCATATGGCTAAAGTCTAAATCTATAACCATTTGTTGTTGTTTTTGTCGATTTGTTATTGTGTTGCCCAACGGTTGGACTAGCAGCATGTTGACACAACAAATGTTGCCAACTATTTGCATTTTAAAGTCTGCCTTTTCTGCAATTTGTTTACTACAAATTTCACACTTAATCTACTTTAGTTTAGAGGCGCCTACATTGTACAGACGCCGGTTAACGTCCGCCTGGGCGTCAAACAGACTCAATCCGCCCAGTCCGCCAGTTGGCCATGTGGGCAGAGCAGCTATTTGTGTATACAATGCACTTGCCCAACTGTTCAATAATTTGTTTATACAATACAAACTTGCCACCTGAACAAGTACAAGTTTTTTTGTTGTTGAGAAAATTGAAAACTCAACTGAAAATCGGGATTTCTATCGACTTATTAACGATCTTTTAAAAAATCGGATATGGGCATTTGCACAGTCGCGAATGCGAAATTCGTGCGCGTCGAAAAAAAGGAGAAATATAGAAAACAAAAAAATTTTTGGTTTTCTTTTTATTATACCCTTGCAAAGGGTATTATAATTTTGCCCAGTAGTTTGCAACGCATAGAAATATTCATTTCCGACCCTATAAACTATATATATTCTTGATCAGGGCGACGAGCTGAGTCGATTGAGCTTTGTCCATCCGTCTGTCTGTCCGTCTGTCTGTCCGTCTGTCTGTTTCTACGCAAACTAGTCTCCCAGTTTTAAAGCTATCGGGCAGAGTCTTCTTTTTACTGCACACTGCTAATATGTCGTAACCGACCGGATCGGATGACTATATCTTATAGTTGCCATAGGAACTATCGGTCGAAAAGTGGGTCTTTGTAAGAAAAACTTTTTATTTTTAATGTAAACGCCTCCCGCTTCAGGAATTATTAGTTTTATACGCTTTTACACAGATTTGGAAGTTTTGGTCAAAATCGGATGACTATATCTTATAGCTGCCATAGAAACTATCGGTCGAAAGTGGGTCTTCGTGAGAAAAACTTTTTATTTTATATGTAAACGCCTCCCGCTTTAGCAATTATTAGTTTTATACGATTTTACACAGATTTGGAAGTTTTGGTCAAAATCGGATGACCATATCTTATAGCTGACATAGGAACTATCGGTCGAAAGGTGGGTTTTATTTAGAAAAAATTTAGAAGGAATCATTTCCGACTATATAAAGTATATATATTCTTGATCAGCATTAACAGCCGAGTCGATATAGCCATGCCCGTCTGTCTGTCCGTCCGTCCGTCCGTATGAACAAACAGATCTCGGAGATGGTAAGAGATAGAGGTTTGACATGTATGGGACAAATGTTTCTTATAGCTGCAGGCAGATAAAGTTTATTTTCAATTTTTGCCACGCCCCCTCCCGCCCCCGCAATTCGGAAAAAACGTTATATCTCCTACAGTTTTGAAGATAGACGATTCGAATCTACTAGAGATAGTTAGTAATTAGCAAAATGTATCGATTTTGGTAGAATTTTGGTAGCAGTATATTTGGTGCAAAATGCTTGGTTAAGTCGATTTGACGATTAAAATAACTTAAGGGTACTGTATACCTTCAGGTGTCATTTTTTAAAGGTTTACAAAAAATTATATTACTCAAAAACTATAAGTGGTATTAAGAAGCTGATTTTTTCATTGGATAGGTAATCGGTTAAACTAAATTTAGTAATTTTTGTTGTTGTTGTTTTACCTACGGTAGTTGTTGAATTTGTTCAAAGTTAACCAAAAATTTAAAACATAGGCCCATGGTTGTAAACATTTTTTGAGAACGGATGATCTGAAGTTAAAACTGAAGACAGGGTTTTGTTAAGAAATAATGTAATTCTGGTGTGAACTAGGATATTTTGGATCGGTCAATAAATGACGTAGTTATGGGGTTTCTAAGTCAAAATTTCGAAAATCGACTATTTTTTCCCACTGTATTGGTCCTAGCTCCGTTATTTGTTGACCGATCAAAAATATCCTAGTTTACACCAGAATGGTGGGTATTAGGAGCAATTTAAAGGAAAGAATTTGAAAATCGGTCAACAGGTACTCTTCAAATCTTTGCAAACATTTTGGAAAAAGTGGTTCTGAGATAATCGCATTTAAAGATTCGACATCTGTTTTCGATGAAAAAAAAATTATTTTTAATAAATGTATAAATCGGATTTAGTGCATTTGGGTGTTAACTTTCACCGAAAAGAATATCAAAATCGGTTAAGCAGTTCTCCAGAAATTTGAGTCAAAGTGCGTAAAGACATGGTAAAAAATAAAATCTTCAAAAACTTTCCAAGTAAAATTTTTTGTTTTCAACATTTTTTTTTTCCATAATATCGAACATTTTATAAATATTTATAAAGTTTTTGACCAAAAAAGGGAAAAAAATACGAATTTCTAAAAATACGAGGGTCGATAAAAACAATTTTCATATAAAAGGGTCGGAAAAAATAATTGTTTTTGTTTATATCTTTAAAACTGAGTTTCG
Source organism: Lordiphosa clarofinis (assembly GCA_018904275.1). Taxonomy (NCBI): domain Eukaryota; kingdom Metazoa; phylum Arthropoda; class Insecta; order Diptera; family Drosophilidae; genus Lordiphosa; species Lordiphosa clarofinis. Next base: position 735,869 of record JAEIGQ010000067.1, on the reverse strand, counting down.
GATCAGCTTGAAAGTTTTTCAGAATGTTTATAAGATCCTAATAGAACGTTTAGGCAAATAAAAAAAATCCAAAAAAAATTTTTCTGAAGGTATACAGCACCCTTTATAAAAATCATGGGATTTATCACGCGACAAAAAATAGAAGTCGTTTTTGACTGGAGCTAATAAAATTCATAATTCTGCGAATTGTAAACAACATTTTTAAAGCAGTTAACTTTTAAATAAATTGGAATAATACCGCTTGTTATAATTTTGCCCAGAAGTTTGCAACGCATAGAAATATTCATTTCCGACCCTATAAACTATATATATATTTGATCAGGGCGACTAGCTGAGTCGATTGAGCTTTGTCCGTCCGTCTGTTTCTATGCTATCTCCTCCGTCAGTTTTAAAGCTTTCGTAACTAAACTTTGCACAAAGTCTTTTGGTACAAATACGCTGCACATTTGTCGGAACCGGCCGGATCAGATGACTATAGCATAAAGCTGCCATAGGAACGATCGGTTGAATGATGATCGGTAGTTTTAGTGAGAACATTTTTTTTTGTTTTTTATTGCTTTCGCTCTCAACGCTCGTATTTCATGATTTCACATAATTTCACCAAGTCTTGTCGAAATCGGACAATTATATAGTATAGCTGCCATACAAAAGTTAGGTCTGAAAAAAAGTCCTAGTGAGAAAAATTTTTTTGTTTTCAATGTTATCGCTTCCAACGCTCGTATTTATAAGTTTTTAATGATTTTACATAAATTCAACAAGATTTGTCGAAATCAGACCACTATATAGTATAGCTGTCATACAAACTGTCAGGCACATATCAAGCTCCAAGGGTATATAAACTTCGGTCGAGCCGAAGTTAGTTTAATTCTATTTTTGACCTTAACGCAGAGTTCCCCAGCGATAGCCCCGGGAGCACGAACTTACTTACCGAATGCTTGCCGAAGTAATACTTCATTGTGTGTTAGAGAGAGACACAGTCACGTTCTAGCGCTCTCCCCTTGGCGAACCCTGCCTTATTAACATTAAATGCTTGGCCCTTTCGTTAATCCCTTGGTTAATCGTTATCTTTATGGTTATGAAACTTTGCACATTTATTTTCGTGCAACGTTGTCAAATTGTACATCCCAGATGCAATTTGGTAGAATTTATTTTCAAGCAGTCTTATCGGTCAGCCGGTACGTGTAGCCCGCTTATCAGTTAAACTGGTCAAGCAGACTGATTTTGTCTCATGTTTTGACTCTGTTTTTGTATTCCTTATCTAACTCGGTCAAGCCGCATGAAATGTTGATATGTTTACATTTGAATTTGAAACTCATCAAATTAAAATTATCTTCTTTTTTTCCAGCTAAATGGATAGGTTTCTTATCGGGCATTGGACAATGCTTTCAATGTGTGAAATTTTTTGGTTGTGATGTAAATTGAAAGAATTGTGCTCCTCATGGAACATGCCCGTGGATATGCATAAGAACGTCTCTGTACAAGTCGATAGTGATTTTGCTCTATTATTGCCAAGCGGAGTTTATGAAATCAAAAAAATGGAACCACGCTCCAAAATACGAACAATCATATTCGTTTGCCTATTTTTAGCCATCGCTGGGATTATTGGATTTGGTTATTTCTGTCAAGATCAGGTAAGCACACTTGTTACTTGTATGTGTTCTCTTTCTTCGTCTTTATCGCGTCGTGACGCAGACACATAAATTTCTTTTCTGGCGCCAATGCAAATTAGCCATTTCATAATTTATATACTTTTTTTTGCCCGTTTGCATTTTTATTGGAATTAATGAAATAATTTTTTTGTTGAAGTTGTTGTGGAATGTTTGGAAACTCGTTTTCGCACAAAATTTATTTAGTCTTATTGTTTTTTGATCGTTTCTAAGGGATTACAAGTTGGCTTAATTTTTTAATTTTTTCATCTACTCTTTGAATGTTTTTTTTTGTTGGGCAAAATGAACTTTGTTTTTGTTTACAGTTTTGGTTGGCGCCTTTAAATCTTTGAAATGTTTATACACCGCAAGAAAATTGGTGTTAAGAAATTTTGCGGCGATTTAATGTTTTGGTTTCGTTCTGTTTGAGTTTGTGTTTGCTTTTTTTCTACTCTGTACCAAGAGTAGATAGAGTATTTTGGAACCAAAGCGTAAACTCATCATATAAAATTTACAAATTGATGAGTATTTTTAAGGGATGAAACCTCTTGATTTTTGTTCCCCTTTTCCCCCCGGGCGTTCTTTTTTTTTTTTTGTTTTCCCCCCCGGTTTTTTTCTTTCAAAAATAATTCACAAGCGTTTCGGTTACAAAATTACATTTGAATACTTTACTATCAAGGAGAAAAAATTGGTCACTTGATATTGATAAGAAACTTTGACGGTTTAACAATCATTTACCCTTAAAATTTTATTTCGAAATATAAGTTCATTGAAACCGACATAACACACCTATTAAACAAAAAATTTATTTTTTAATAAATTCTAATTTGCTAAACTCATAACATTTATAGTTTTATTATACTTGTATATTTGATTTCAAAATGGATTTTAGTAAGATTAAAAAAATATCTTAGTATATTTTCACGATAGAAAGATTAAACGTCGAAAACAACAAGGGAAAAGTTAAGAACTTAGTGTGGAAAAAAAGTGTAAAACAAAATTTAAATTTTAGGTAAAGCTAAAACAAATGATTTCAGGAATTAAACTAAGAGTTGTTTGGAGATAACGATTTATTAGAGTTCAAAGAATACAAAAAAATAAAAAAAAGACCTTCCTAAAAGATAGAAATAAAAAAAAAAAAGGGAGTTTTCCAAAGAGTTGACAATTAGAGTATGTGTCCTCCTTTTAAAGAATTGAGGCAGCAAGAAAAAATATTGTTTAAGCCAATTGAATTTACTTTTGGTAACATGAGTTGACCCCCCAACTAAAATCTAGACTTGGCTTATTACAATTTTGCTATTTTGCAAATTTTCGCGATTTTCTTTGGACCGATTCAATTTTTGAACCGACCGAACCATTTTAATTTCGGTTTTGGTTCAGATTTTTGAACACCGGTTCGGCTTGGGGGGTTGTTTTGTGATCATATTGATATTATGCTATTTTGCAACTTTTCGCGATATTGTTTATATGCAATTTCAACTTCACATATTGTTTTATAGCAAAATAAAAGGGGAACTTTCTTTCGTTGTGCATACAAAAGTGGCCGAAGGCACAGTCTTACTTATCAGAAGCGAACATGCAAAAACAGAACTTAAGTGAGAAAGTTCCAAATAAATATATACTTTCGTTGCTCTTTAGATTCAGATTCAGTTTTCCACACAGAAGTATAAATCATAGGCGGCCAAATGGAGAGGAGAAAAAAGTGCGCTTGTATTGGTGAACAAGAGAGCTCTCCCAGACAACACGCGTTTTACTTGCAATGCAGTGCTCACCGATTCACACAACCATAACTTCAGCACGCGTTTGCTTAAAAATACGTCAGACTTCGGCTCGTGCGAGCCTTAGGGTGCCGGGTCTGGTATACATGCACAGACGTCAGAAACTATATCTGTTGTCACTCTCTCAAACTCTACTCCGTTGACGCTGTTAGCAGCTCTGATTATAGAGATGACACTCTTCTCTTGCGCTCTATATCATAGCAGCTCTGAATATAGCGATGACCAAATTGGCGGCAGCAACAAAAAATAAAAAAAATCTCAGAACTAAAACTGTGTTGGTACAATGATTTTGGGTGTGCTCTGAACTTAAATTCTTTTTTTAAGTATACGGTTCCAGTTTGATTCCCTGGTTTTTCTTGTTTTTCTTTTTCAACGTTCTTTATTGCGTGAGTTTCACGGAGTTTGTTACTTGGAGAACCCCTTGTAAAAGCTACAGGCTAACAAGTTTAAACCACTGGGGTTCTATGTAATGCTTTAGTAGTCTATAAATTACAATAAATTAACTTTATTATATCAAAAATCTATCAACATTTCAATGCATCCATCACATTTTCTAAATAAATCTCTTTGATTAATAAACTTGATATATATCTACTATGCATTTTCCTCTTCCCCTTTTCTGAGTGATTTAATGTTGGAGGTGTTAAGTGCATTTAATGGGCATCAAAACTCATTTCCCGGACAAGTCGGTGCGGCCAAACAAAACACTAAAATGCCACCCCAGGGACACATAAAGACAAAAACTAGAAAATTTATTAACCAGCAAGCTCTGGAGATCTGGCCTTTAGCCGAGTCATCTCTAATTTTAAACTACATAAATTCATTAAAATAATCTCATAAATTTTGCATCAAAACACTTGAATTAAACGAAAAATATTTTAAAATTGAGTTCAATGTCGAGTATAATTATAGTTAAGCTTTCGATTCTTTCATTTAGCCACTTTATTTGAACTTTTTTTCTGTTTTCAGACAGATGTTGATTTCGTTATTAAGCCAAAAATTGATATGTGTTAGGCAAAGTGACATTAATTGGACGCACACACACGCACTTTACACGCGATCTTTGGCAGACATTGCGTCGAGGCGCGGGCCACACCCAGCTGTCTGGTGGTGCGCGTGCTTGAGAAATTTTTTGTTTTCAAAAATAGCTTAATTAGTGGAAGAGAAAAAATGTGAAAAGTGTAGCGTAAATGAAAATGAAACTCATGCACGACACATTCAAAATATTCTATATTCCATTCTATTACGCTGCGAGGGCGTTGTTGTCAGATTTGTTTTTAAATATCATAATGTTAATGGGCCATGGAGGAGAACGGCCTGAACTAGCATTAATTAGGGTGACATTTGTTTGTTGAAGGGGGATGACAGGGATGTACATGCAAACTTGTTGGAAATGTTGTGTTATGATGATATCACAACATGTACGACAATGTATTTGTTATATCGGGTCGAACCCCGTTAATTTAATCTCTCAAGTTACTCAAAATATATTCGATTTAAATTCATTTTTTTTTTTAGAAAGAACGTAATCATTTTAAATATAGTTGCATGATTAATTTGATTTAAAAAATTTCTCAATTTCATTAAGGGTATTAAGGAATGTAATGGGAAGCGATGAGTTTTGCTCCCGCCTGGCACACTTTGTTATAATATTACTATAATTAGCAGCGTCATTATTCCCACTGTTTGCTTTTGTATCCAATTCATTTTCAATCGGTAATCGAAAATTACTATCGTCCACCCTCTGAACCCCTGGGATGAACACACTAGTCAATCTCTCACCGAGTGTGTGAAAGAGAGAGAGAGCCACGCTTTCCGTCCTCTCTTCTTGGGGAACCTAGGTCCGACCAAATTGAGAGCACGAAAATCTTCAGCCGATTAACTTGTTTTCTCTACAAAACAATTTAGTGCTCTTCTCTGTCCCTCTTCGCTGTCAGGTGCGCTGCTACGGCTCTCAAGTTCGATCCTCGCCCTGTCTTGCTCTGTCGCAGTTGCATTTTGTTTGAGTGGGATTGAGACAGGGTTTGACCAGTTCGAGTTTGAGATGAAGACGGTTCGAGTTCGTGACGAAGACGGTTGCAGTCTGAAACTGAACTTGGTATATCCTAGCAAACGGTGCTATCTAAATCATGGTAGAACTAATAAGGTGAAGCCGAGCAAGACATCGCTGTTTCTGTTTGTGAATGCTAGAAGCAAAAACAAACAAATGTTCTGCCGTCATTTTCTATCTCACAGGCATACATCAACTGGCCCTTAGCAGAGTCTGAACTCTTCACCTTGTTAATTCCACCATGGCCTAGATATTAAATGGTCGTTAATCAAGTGTCAGCTGTGTACTAAAAAATGTCAGCCAAGAAGAGAGCACATTCATCGACCGCAGCACCTACTAAAATAAAGAGAGCTTTTGAGACTCTAAAATAAACTTTAAAAAAAAAATCGATTGGCAACGGTTCCACGTCTATTCAACACAAAACAATTTCAACACGTTAATTCAACACACGTAAATTCAACACAGCACAATTATAACACATAAACAATTTCAACTTAATCAATTTCAACTCAAAGCAATTGAACATCGACAAATTTCAACATATTACGATTTCAACATTACGATTTGGTGAATTGACGTGTTGAAATTGTTTTGTGTTGAGTAGACGTGTATTATATTTACTATCACTTATAAAAGTCATCGTTACTCATCTTCAGGTTCCACGTCCATTCATAACAAAACAATTTCAACACGTCAATTCAACACACGTCAATCCAACACACGTCAATCCAACACACGTCAATTCAACACTAAACAGTCTTGATAAAAAATGTCAACAGACGTCTATAAGTCATTTCAAAATTAAATTTAATAATAAATTAATTATTTTGTTTTGTGTTGAAATTGTTTTGTGTTCAATTAACGTGTGTTGAATTGTTGTTTTTGTTGAAATGACTTAGTGTTGTATTGACGTGTTTTGAAATTGTTTTGTGAAGACTTTGTTTTGTGTTGTATTTGTTTGTGTTGAATTGACGGATTGTTGAATTGTGTTGTTGGTGAAATGACTGTGTGTTTTATAGACGTGTCACCTTGGCAACAATTCCATTTTATAAATAAATAGTACTTAATCAGGTCTGTTCCCATTTCCGAGTGGATTTAAAAAGTAAAACGATTGTGTTTCCGAATCGTTTTCATTTGATGTTCCCGTTTCCGAGTGAAATATAAATCGATTTACTTTTCGAATGAAAGTTCGAATCGTTTTCGAACTATAATTCAGCAATGGTAACATAAACAATTTCGATCAGCACTGCGCATGCGCTGATGCGGATTTGCGAACAGCTCGGTTTCATTTCGATCGTTTTTGCTTTCGTCTACATGCAATTTATGGGGTAGAGCTTTGAAATAAATAATTTTAAATCAAACTGAATGCCCAATATTTTTATGGTTACTTTAAAATCTTCTCAAAATATGACTTATTAATATAAAAATTTTGGATAGATAAAAAATATAACCGTTGACATGAAAATTGTCAATTACTTTTGATTTCACTCACTCAAAGGCAAAACTTTTGAAACCGAATAGTTTGATCGTTTTTCGGAAACGGGAACAGCTATCAATTCCGATTCCACATGATTTGATCGAAATCGAAAACGGGAACAGGCCTGAATATTTATTTTCAATATTTATTTGATAAATTTTCGCTTTCCAACTGCTGATGTCTTGTATTTTCATTAAGTTAATTACACCATTTTAGCGTGTAAATTCTGTTGAGTCTTTCTCCTACTAAAACGCACTACTTTCATTCAAGCCAAAAATAAAAGAAAGACAAATAAATCTAGGTGTTGTTTCACACATTCCAAAATCTAATTTATGATGCATATAAAAATTTTCAAATTTGTATAATCTATAAATCCCACACTCCATTAAATTGATTAACAGAATCATAAAATATATTTTTGGCTTGCACAATAAGCTCCACCAACAAATCTGTTGCTAATAAAATTCACAAAATTATGTTCAACGACTGTCCTTGTTTTATGTTTTTTGGGGGTTTTTTATGACTCAGTTGCGTGTTCTAGCAAGTGTTTTGCAGTTTTAATAGAGTAATAAATACGTAATAAATTGAGGAATCTCCCTCTCTCTCTCTCCCTATAAGTATATATAGGAAAAGTTTGGTCTATAAAAAGAAAGTACGAGCAAGTAAGAGCGATAAAACCAACTGGGGCACATTTTGCATCAAGTCATAAATAGTTTTACATTTCATTAGCTGGGCAAAAACCTATATTCAATAAACATTGTTTATACAAACACACGTATACACACACACACACACACACACACAGAGAAAGGGAAACTCACATAAGGCAGACACACCCGCTGCCTTTTGATGAGTTTGCATAATATTTTAACACAAGATCCAAGTATTCCATCTACGTCACAAATCTTCCTTTTTTACTACTTACAAATAAATTTCAAATCAACAACCGCAACTTAATTAATGAGTTTTTATCAACACAAAATACATATTCAGTGAGTTGTTTGGTTTTTTTTTCGTTTGGTGGTGTTGCATAAATTTATTTTAAAAACTGTTGTGCCTAGTCGACCTACTGAATATTCAGAGTAAAAGCCGTCGACGATTTTGTTTATGCTTAAGTGTCTGATAAGTTTTACACATTTAGCGATTTGGGTTATAAATAAATATTTAAAATATGTAAAGAAGAAAATGCACAGAATAGCAAGCAATTGCGGAAACTTTGGTGAAGATTTATTATTTTATAGAATTTCTTAGTGCACTTTCCATTTGATTTTTTAAAAAGATCCCGATTAAAAAGATTTAGGAAAACGATCTAAAAAAGCCAGCTACATTTTTGAAAAACTGAATTAAAATATCATCGTTTAAATCCTGTCTAGGAAAGTTTCAGTTGGCTCTGTCCTATTTCCGCTGCTCTCTTGGCACAAGCCTCGGCATGCGATCGACTCGTGTTGGTGTGAATAGCGAAATGTGTTCGGCCCCTGCGAGCCAGGCGCGTCAATCGTTGTTATAAAGAAACACCACAAAGGAAGATAGTGTTACCAATTTCCGACATATAAGTATTAACCCACGTATCATGTAAGATGAACAAATAAATGGAGTTTGTTTTAATAAACGTACGTTTATGCTTTGTTTTAGAGAAACCGATATTATTAATAATATCGACTTTTTGTCTAAAAACAATCGAAAACATCGAAAATCGTCACTATCGACAGTTTTGCAGCTCTGTTCTTGATGACAATGTTAACTTAACTAATCTAGCCAATTTAGAGAAAATTCCATGATCTCTATCAGTCGCATTGGCATATTTCAATTAGCATTCATATTCCCACCATGTGATATCTTCATTATGCCACTGACGTATAAGACCAGTGGCATACAACAAAAACAAACATAAAAATAACAAACAGCTGAAAAAACCGCAAAATTCCCAAACACACACACACACACGCACAGTGGCATAAAGTCCAGACCAATTAAACTATCAGCAATCTGAAATATGTACAAAAAGCGCACATGCCAAGAAGAACTGTGCACCGTAAATGAGAGAAGAATGATGGGAAGACACAACGAGATAGAAGGGTAGGGCCCACTACCAACCGCACATGTCATAAGCCCAGTGATGGAGAGCAGAAGCGTGTCAGCAGGCGGCACTTTAATGTGGTCTCTCGCTCAGATTTTCTAACCCACAAAAAAAAAAGACAATGGATTTTTTTTCCAAAGATCAGCGAGCATTATTCACGCCTGTTTGAAGTTAATTCGTGCGCAAAAGATCAAAAAACGAGCCAGCGAGAGAGAGAAAGAGAGGAAAGGAGCGATTGGCCTAAAGGATGTTTTTAGCCGTTTCGATCTTTTGTTTGAAGATAAATGCATAATATGGGGTCCCTAACAAATTAGCCAAAAAAAAAAGAAAACCGAAACTTGATTGGAGTTTTTGTTTTTTGATAAAACTTTTTTTGATAGCTTCTGCTTGACTGATGTTATGGTTATTGAAGGCCTCTGGTGCATGTGCCTAAAACTGGTTTTTTTTTATAGTGCGGCGAAAAATGTTTAATTTCAGGTGTGTGCTTTGTGTGGTTTTTGTCTTCAGTTATCTACCCTGTGAGTTTAGAAGGGTATAAGCGACTTTGCACTGATTTACTTAAATAAATAAGAAGCAAATGTTCTTGGCTTAAGCCTGTAAAAGTCTAAGTAAACTTCATGAAGTTTTCTCAGTAGGCGAGACATACAAGTGTGATTATACATATTTTGTTAACAAATCTTTCAGAATTCCCTTGATTTTTCAAACCTTTTATGACAGCTTCATGAAGTTTGCTTTATCTTGTAAATCGCGGCTTAGTCAAATACATTTTATTGTTGTGGTGTAGCGTGAGAAAAATTAATAAACCGTTTTAAGATGCTGAACCACCTCGATTCAGTTCATCTGTAAGACAAGTTAAGGTATCCTTTAGTCGGCTACGCCTTAACTCTGTCTTCTTTATTTTGGTTCATTAAATCTCTTGGCGGTCTCTGGTGTTTTTTTTTGTAAAAGCTCTGTAAACTGATACCCGTTTATGAGCTTAAATGGCAAATGCAGGTAAATGATAAAAGAGTTCTTCAAACTCTAGGAATTGCTCAACCATCAAGTCACCTTTTGATTGATTTAATTAAGTATCAATTTCTTGATTTAACTGATTTAGCATTTATCTGAATAAAAACACACACATAAATACACAACATCTGTGCTGATTCCTAACATAAATGTTCGTGTCATCCATTTGGAAAGGCATTTATCCATATTATTCATTAATTTGTGCAAAACTGATTATGCTCGCATGCAATTGCCAATTACAAATTCAATTCAAAATGTTTTGTAAAATAGAATTAGCGTTTTGTACATGTAATTGAAACAAGTTTTTGTGCGTTGTTGTTGTTGCAGTAACATTTGTGCATTTAAACTCCGGCTAATTGGGTATATATTATGTTCAAGCGACCGAGTTTAAACTACAATTTGTGGATAAATTTCATCAGGGTTGAACTTCATTGTAAAAGAGAGATACAAACCGGTTAGGACGGAATAGCTTTTTCTAGCTGATAAGCTGAAACTGAATACTACTAAGCAACATGATTCAGTAAACGTCAAGAGATTACTTCCACACAATGATACATGTAAATTTTGGTAATTTTAATCGATTTCCCAAGATAACTTTTATTCGAATCTCTGTTAAATTAAGTTTCGCTTTAAAAGAAAGACAACTCTTAGTCCTAATTGATCCTGTTTTGACCGTGAAACTAATCCCCTTTGACGCCGTAGTTAAAAATAGGAAGTGCTTAATTTTTGGAGTTGACTCCACTTATTAGAAATCAATCTTAAGCTAATATTGTTCTTGAAGTAAAAAAAGAAGAGGGCAAAGGGGGTAATATCCAACAGAAATCGATTAGACGAGCCAAAAAAGTATTTTGGGAGTAAGAGATGATCACCTCGTCCAACCGAAGCGTTAGTCCTTCGAGTAGGAGGAACAAAAAAATGCATTAACCACTCGCTGCTTGCAATAGTTAGATAATTTGTATTTCAATGTGAGAAATTGATGCCAATTGCGATTCCCAAAGAAATGATATCGATGAACGATACTCAAGGTTTAACAAAAAGTGGCGCCATCAATTTGTCAAATAGTTAATAATCACAGTAGTGGTGCCATCTATTGTTCAGTTTTGAAAATCAAGTAGTGGCGCAATCTTTGGTTCAAGTTTTGCCCAAAAAAAAGTGCGACGCCTTAGCAAACTTCAGGTTGAGAGTATATTACAGTCGGGCTTGAGCGACTTTCTTTCTTTCTAATCAGAAAATCGAGATTTGAAGCCTTCTAACTTGCCTGACAGTTTGTATACCATCTCCAAGGGTCTGGCAGATATCAAGCTCCAGGGTATATGAACTTCGGTCGAGCCGAAGTTAGCTTGGTTCTATTTTTTTTTTATATTAAAATCTTTTTTACTTTCCATTTAAGATGAGAACATGTCGCTGTTTTATTTAACAGGTGCAAAAGCGTCATATCTCAGTTGTCCTGCAATCGATATTGCTCAAAGAAATAAAATTGGATAAATATTTATTAACATTTTCCAAAAATCTCTTCCTAATTAAAACCCTACACACAGGGCCTTTTGAAAACCATTCATAAATATAATAATCTTTCGCGCATGAAAAAGAAAAACAAAAACTTCAACAAGTTAAAGCCAAAACAAAAACATTAAGTTAATTTATTTTTGGATTATTTTTAGTAGACTCGTGAAAACATCAAAAACATGTCTCGGTCAATACTCGTAAGTTTTTTCTGTACATTTTTTTTTCTTGAGCAATTAATACGTGAGCAAACTGGAAAATATGTCAGACAGGGCCTGTGACAGTGGTACGGGGGAGGGGAGTCAAGTGCAAAACAATGTTAAAGTGATGTATTGTTTGAGGGTAAGAGTAACTGGTAAGACGATCCAAAAGAAATAAAACACAAAAAAACCCAAACCAAACGAAACTTTTGGAGAGTGCAAAAAAAGTTGGTCCGGTAGCTGTTGAAGAGATGATGTTTGGAAGTAGCAAAGCGCAAAAGGAAACCGTATTTTGCAATTGTGAAATCCAAACACGCCTCTCACATTGTCACATTCGACTTGAGTCTGTTCTATACTTAGCGCACGACGAGGGTCGTTGTCGTCGTAATTATCTTTGCCATCATCATTATGATTAGTGTCTAGCACACACACACACACTCACATCCAGCACTGCATAACAAATTGTGGGCTGAGTTTTTAACATTGTCGAAAATCTGCTCATATTTCAAGCAACCAAGCGGAAATCCTTTCTCCCCTGCTTCTCCATCTCAGAGCATAAATAATTCTTGCAGCTCACATTTTTGCAGCTCGTTAAATAGGCGACAGAGTTTGAGGTTGTTGTTGTTGCCCCGCACTGAAATGTTAGCCATAGACAGTTTTTTTTTTATTGTTGGCCGAGTTTGGGTTGCAGTTTGTGTGAAAAAGTTTTAATTGGATGCTTATTATACAAATTTACTTCGGTTTTACTCGTTGTGGTAAAAAGCAAAGTTGGAGAGCTAGATAATGGCTTATTGAGGCTTATCGGGTGTTTGGAAATGAATAAAATGGACACTGAAGTTGATTGAAATCCAACCAAAAGGCGCTACAACAACAAGCTACTTTTTGACTTCATGTATCAACTTGAGTCGCAATGCCTGTAGACATTTAATTACGGTATGAGAATTTTGGCTGATTTTAATGCTGGCGCTTTTAAAGTCAAAAATATTTAATGGCCTTGTCGCTTATAACTACTTTTGGGAATTTTATTAACGTTAAGAGGCAGCACACCCTGGACTACGAGGATAAAACGAAACCTTTACCGAGGCACACAAAGCCCTCAACCGAGGTAATGCAAAGAGTCATTGAGGCCCTTACCCAATCCACCAATAAACTTGCAATCAAGCCATCTTCCAAACGTATCCCAAAATCCCACTTGCCATAACTTTGGATTATTATTGATTTTTTCAAATCACTGTAAACAACACAAATAGAGGTAGCGCATCAAAGCGATTTAAGCCGATTATTCTAAAAAAATTTCTAACCGATTGTCCATTGGCGGCGGGAATTCGGTATAATTCGGTGACTCCCTTCATCTTTGGTGAATCTTTCTAAATGTTAGCACTTATCTTTTTTTAAACTAGCAACAGATGTTGTAACTGTGTGTTGCTAGTATAAATGTGCCCAAAAATGCGAACTTGACGTGATCCAGAAAAACTATGTATGAGGTGTTGCTACCTAATGCCTAATGTTTCACAATTTATTGGTCCCAATCCTTCTATTGCGCGAGTGGATTATCACAAACACGCGCCTAAAAAGATTAAAATAGATATTCTAATCAACCATAAATCACTAAAACTCTGGACCTTTTTCGAAAAGACATTTTTGTCCAGCAAACGAAAGTCACCCTTCAATATACTGAAAAAAATATATGTTTCTTGCATTGTGTTATTTATCGATCTACCGAAGCAATAAATCACTGCCGCAGCACAGCTGCTACTGCAGGTACAGAGTACATTACAATCGGGCTTGATCGACTTTCTTACTTGTTTGGCGCATACAAAAGCAAAAAACCTTTTGTATATCTTCGTTCTTACAGACCTCCCATAGAGTTAAACTCTACACTCGATTTGCTGTTTCTTTTCTTTTTGCAAATTCTTCTTGCAATTTTCCTCAACTCAGACATCTGAGACACGAACTGCATATCAAACAACTTGCCCAGACGATTCGTATTTAAATCCCAAGCACTTCATGAATGCCGAGTAGAAATCGATGTATTCACGGAAGTCGTAAATCGTCTCCCCGGAGACAAGACTGACCGACCAGAGTCGAAGGCAACAACTTCACTGCCAAATGTCATAGTGTGAAGTGGATGGTAGAAGGGCTATTTATATGGAAATATCAAACGAATGCATTGGATACGTTTCAGTATGTTTATTTATAGGCCTAACCCATTAAGAGAATCTTTCTGTTATGGTTCAATAGCTTTCATCTTCGACCGACAGCTGGTAGCCGCTCACAATGCCTGCCAATTCATCAAAAAAAGAAGCAACAAAAACAAATGGAAGTACTTCTCCAGATGCTGTCTTTCAACGCTCTATTACTTACTTATATGGCACTTAGAAGAAACCCACGAAATGCCACACATTCGTACAGATTTAAGTGAAACTGTTACAAAAATGTGTTTGCATATTTAGCAAGAGTCGCCGCTCAAGTGGCTGATAACTGAAAACCCAGGGACTGAAACACAAATTGAAAATAGAATTTCTTTCTCTCACTTGTTCGTTCTGGAAAATGTTTATGAAAAAGTCGTACCCAGGGCTTGTTGGTCATGATGTTGAACATATGTTGACAAAAGAAGGGGGGAAAAACAAACGAGGACAACCTCAACTGAGAGCACAAAATCCATACGAAATGCAATCGAAACCAAACGGAAGTGAGACAACTTCTGTTTAAGATTTCTCTCTGCATTCTGAATACCCCTTTACATGCAGCTCAGATGGCTGAACTCTGAATTGTTGTTTAAAAATTGAAAATAACAGGATTCATTAAATTTTTGATAAGTAGTTTAAAGCGCAAAGGCAAATGCACCGGTACAATATAGGATGTCAGTTGTTGCAAACATTTTATTTACCGATTATTCATACAGCTATGTAGCTGTATACATTCGACTTTTAGCAACATTAAGGTTTGAGCAACAATGTTGTATCAACATTTAAAACGAGACCGTAGCCGGTTACTGAGAAACTATTAACAATTATACGACACAGCTAATAAGCTTTTTATGGTCAAGATTTTATAATATATATTAAGAATATATAAAGATCAAAACCAAATTTTGTTGAGTAAATGGTTAGGGGAGGTTGATACCCCATGTCCCTCACAGGATTGGAACTAGAAGTGCACTGAAAAATAAATCAATCCATTCGGGACTCAACTATTCAATCTAAAGGGGTAATCAAATTGGGTTGATCCCGGAATGGCTTAAACCCTTTGTGCCATTGTGCAGTCACTGTTTAGTCAATTCTAAGTCACTGTCAAGTCACAGTTTTGTTACTATCAAGTCACTGTATATTCACTGTCAAGTCACTGTTAAGTCACTGAAAAGTCACTGTTTAGACACTATCAAGTTATTGTTAAGTCACTGTTGAGTTTCTTTTTAGTCACTGTTAAGTCACTGTTTAGTCAATGTTAAGTTTCGGCTTAATCACTGTTTAGTCGCTGTTTAGACACTGCCAAGTAACTGGTTAGTCACCTTTTACACACTGTTTAGACACTGTCAAGTAACTATTTAGTCACCGTTTAGTCAATGTTCAGTCACTCTCAAGTCACTGCCAAGTCAATGTCAATTCACTGTCTGTTCACTCCCCCTTTTACGCCCACTCGTAGACTGACCAAACGGACGACGGTATCTTAGCTTACGTATTTTGTCTTTGCTCTCTAAGACAGTTCGTTTCGGATTAATTGAGGCCAACTTGTACTTTAATTTTACTGTCGCGACTTGTAGTTTTACCGAACGAGCAAACACAAAATTTGTCCGGTGATTAATTGCAGTTGAAAAACCTTTAAAATACAAAACATGTTTACAAACTTATTCAAATAATCAGCACGAGGGCTGAGCACATTCTGAGTACAAACTAATTATTAACTTTGTATAGTGTGTGTAATTTACAAGTTTTTTAAAACGCCATAAAATTTAAGAATACAAAATCAATCCGTTCAAGTGGCTTCCTCTGAGGCCCATTTAGTAATTCATCCTGACTCAACCAATTGTTGAGCACAACATATCTGATATTACCCCTGAAAAAAATCCAGTTGTGTTAAATCGCAGCTGCGAGTGATCCAATTGACATCAATAAAACGACTGATTTTGAAATTTGGAGTGCAAGAGATCGATTGTTATCAAGTGGCGCCATCCTGTTGAATACAAAGGTTGTCAAAATTAAAAGCGTCCATTTAAGGTCATGAAAAGTTGGTCAACATGGGGTTTCCATTGATGGTAATGACGTTCTAGCATCATTTTCGAAGAAAAATAGGCCATTTATGACAACAAGCCAATCCTCTCCCAAGCACCCAGCGCTGACTTTGAAAATAAGTATCACATATTTCAAAGAGTTCTTGAAGTGAAGTGGTCGCTGCTACCAATGCCCGCCTGTCGTTTCTGCTCCGTGCGCGTTGGCACCAGTTGTTCACACCAAACTTGGAAATGTCTTCCCGCACCTGGTCGTCCCATATTAGTGGTGGTCGTCCCACCTTGCCTCTTTCTCCAATGCTTTTCAATACTACAAAATTTAAAAAAAAAAAACCATCAAGTTTATAATATAATATAACCAATAAGAAAAGTAGTCAAGATCGACTGTAATATACTCTGTACCGACTAGCAGCTGAAAGCAGCGCTGATGCCTTGGTACAAAATAAATCAGTGAATTTTGAACCAAGTACCTTTCTTACTTATTAGTTTAGAACAGTGGTGCCCAAAATGCCAATAGCCTATCCCATGGGATAGGAACTCATAATTCTGCCGGCGTTGCACCCGACACACGCATAGAGAGAGAGAGAATACGACGCATGCTTTTCGGCATTTTCTTGTCTCACGAGGCATTTGTTTGTTTGCTTGCTGCTCATGTTTGACATCATGACGTTTAATTCGTATTTCGCTGCTACGCACACAAGCGCAAAGCTTGATTGTGTGAGTTTGGGCACCACTGACTTGAAACAATAATGGTCACTCCAGTGACTCACGCGCTCTAAGACGACAGCAATTGTACGAAAAACTAAGCGCTTTGTTCTTTTGTTAGTTTCTGTTAAAGCTGTCGTTCGAACATATTCACTTACACACTCTCAGTTTGTAGCTTTACGTACACCATCAAAAGGTAACTTATTTATTGCTCTGGTATTAGAAATCTAAAATATTCGAACCGATTCGATTTTGATAGTTTTAGTTATTAAGGGGAGTGTCCTGGAAATATCTAGATATTACAAAACGCTCAAAAAATCCGTCGGTGTCACTGATCTTCAAGAGATTTCATTTTCTTATGTGAAAATCTAGTTAGATGGTTTGTGTCCAAGCTATTTATCCATCTCCTTAAACAGGGTTGAAACTTGAGCTAAAAAAATTTCTCATTTTCTAATTATGAGTGAAATGGATGTTTAATTGCATTGTTTAAACTTTGTTATATGTTTTATGATTTATTTTTAAATTATTATTCAAATTTTTTAAATTTAAAAATATTTTCGCGCTAGTTATAGGGCGCCGCAATAGATAAATGGCGCTAGCTGATGTTGAGTGGCTAGTTGATTTTGGTACAGCAGCCTTGATACGACAGCCTCAGACAGCCTTAAAACAAATTAAATATTTAGTTCATTTGATGCAATCTTTCCAGAAAAGAATGTTGTTTACATTTCCAAAATTAATTTTGTTTATCAAAATGGTTTACTTGGTGAAATTTTCTAAATCTCTTAAAAAACAGCGAGAGATTTAAAACCAATTGGAAGAGATTTTTGGGACGTCGACAATTTGTATTGGGTTGGAAGAGATTTCTGTGACACCTCCGAATTTGTTTTTTTTTTTATCAGGTCTCTGTTAACTTCCGACCGGTTTTTGTATAATTTTCTACAAATCAATTGCTAGCTTTCTTATTCTGCGTTCTGTTCTTTACAATGATTGCCTTTTGTTGTCTGTACTCTTGATTATTATTTTTATCAGTAAGACTTGCTTAATCGTTTCACTTGAAGGCCAACAAACAGACTTTTTATTTCATTCTATCATCTGACTGCTTGGTTTTTCTATATTATGTAACACACAGAGACAAGATTCACATAAATTATAAAGAACATTTAGTTGAGGCAGCATTTTTCCATTCTGGCCCCATTTGTAGCTCATGCAAATTGTCACATGAATATGAATGCAATTTTTTTGTTATTGTTGTCCAACGAGGCATCAAGAGCCCGCAGGAGACATGCAAAATATGTTAAATATATGTGCAAGCATACATACTCCTATATAGTTCGAAGAGGGGGACAAAATTGAAACATTTCTCTATGCGTTACGCCACATTTGAGGCAGTTTTGTTGAACGAAAGCTGGCTCCGGTCTTTGCCCTGGTCACAGTCGGGCCTGGCATTTGGCATTCACTTGAGAACAACTAAGCGAATGCGGGTTGAAAACTATACAACACAAAACAGAAACAGCAACAAATACAGAGGGGAAAAATAAAAACAAAATTAAAATTGGCATGAGCTGCCAATGAATTTTTCGCAATGGGGCAATGTCAATGCACTTTTGTCGCGTACAAAAATAGGCAAGGCAATCGGAACGAGAGAGAGGGACAAGGGTAAAGAGCTGTCTCCATCTAAGTGGAACGTTTAAAAATTGAATAAGAATGATCGAAACCGTTTTAGAATTCAATTGGCTTGGGCTGATGAGAACGTGACTTAAATAGATGGAATTTAGTTTTTTTTTAGTGGTCACTAGAAACATTCTGCACTGAAACTATTTTAATATGAAAGCGAAAAGTAGGTTTATGTATTTTTCACGGAATTAAGCCAGGGGTCGGCAATATGAGCAGAGGAATGGCCATAGGCAGCTGAGAATTTATTAATTTTTGTCATTGAAAACATTTCTGTGCTGCGGCTAAGATTCTGCCGACGCCCCTGCTCATATTGGCGATTGACAACTGGCAAGTTTTTCTAGTAAACACAAATGTTGCAACAACAATGTTGTCAAGCCAAGCCGGCCTCGTGCTTAAAACAAAAACAAAAACAAAATACAAACAAACAAACAAATGTAAAATCGATACTTCCTTCCTTTCTCAGGTAAGTCTCAACTTAAGTGGGGACAAAAAAAAATCAATAAAACAAAAGCAAGGCTAAGCCACGAAGCAGGCCGCAGGACTCAAACAATAGACACGTACGAGCTCAAGCAGCAACCCCGCCAAAGTAGATCTTATCGTACATACGACCAGGTGCAGCCTTCCGAATAAAATGTGTTAATAGAAATGGCCTTTGTTGTTGTTTGTTGCTTCTTCACCCAATCTAATACTTTGAAAACAGGAAATCAAAGCGTGACAGAAATTTATAAATGCTTTTTAAAGCCTCCAACCCCACACAGTTTCCGACTTCTTTCACTTAATGGTTTGTTGCCATTGTTATGGTTGTTGTAAATCAAAGTTGTTAATTTTATTAAAGGCAGGCTAATTGTTTGCTATGACTTTGGCATACAAAAATATTGTGAGAGTTTTTTTTTTTTTGAATTTATAAATTCCTAAGCGATACGTGTTTAAAGGGTAGAGTTGGATTTGGTATTGGCTAGAATTGGGCGCCAACAATTTGACTGAAAATGTGTATAGAATTAAGTATAAAACTTGTCGCTTTAAATATGAGCCATACATTATTAATATATATATATAATAATTTTGTACTAATCTTTTCATTGCAGGTAACTAATTCTTATAACAATTTCGATATTCTAAAGTTACTCCCACTTACATGTTTATACGAAGGTATGTTAAAAAGTTATTATCGTAATATTGGAAAAATTTTATTATTTACTCGCTAAAACCCGGCGCGACTTTGTCCGTTTCCAAAATTTTAATCTCGTCGAGTTTACAGCTTGTAAACAATATATTAAAATTTTGCGTGGTAAATGCTGTGGCCTGTACACATGTCCTTAAGGATTTAATCAAATTTTCTAGGGGGTCGAAGTTGCATACTTCGTAAATATATAAAGATGGTGGATTTCATAGCAGCATTGGGAACGTATAGATTCCTTAGTCTTCCCCTCCCCTCTTCCTGCGCTCTGCCCTCCCCACTCATCTTAGATTTCTAGCATAGGCAGTTTTGGCTGCGGGTTGAAGTCAGTCAGTCAGTCGGGCATTATTCATAATTAAAATTCCTTTAATTATTCCACTGAAATAATGGAACTTGTTCAAGAAGTTCTCAATTGCCATATTCGGGGCCAATTTCCAAATCCTAATTCCTATGGTTTCGATTGTGATTGACAGGTTGTCAAATATCGATATATTATCGATATTTTAGTGTGAAGGTATTGTAGTCAAATATTGGAAGGAAAGAAAGATGGCGATTGTATATAAAATTATTACTTCTGCTGGAAGTGACTTCTTTTGGATTTGTATTGTATTGTTGTCCGGACCAAGGCATACTAACCAAGGTATTAAAAAATTATTTGTGTCAAAGAGAGCGAGAGCGAGAAGAGTAGGGGAGAGTCTCCGGTTGTGGACACGCTCCGGTTGTGGACACCCCAGTCTATTTTTTGACAGGTAACAGATAACACCAAACTGAGTAATGTCAAACTTGTAGTTTGACAGTGCACATAATCTGAGCCAATACCGAAGTGTAAACAAGCAATTGGTTTCTTGCTGTGAGCAAATAAAAAAAAATCGTGAAAATTTTCCCGAGTTTCTATTTTTTTCAATTTCCACATTGCGTTAAATTGAAGCAAAACATTGAAAAGAGGTGAGTACTATACATTTTTATTTAGTGCATTAAGTGTACTTTGTGATGTGATATCAAGTTTCAGTGAAATGTTTGTGTCGTCAAAATTTGCTGAACAAAATAAAAATGGCTACCATTTCCAAGAATGGACACACTTTTGCACCGGTTGTGGACACCCCCGTATTATGTGTTTAAAGCGTGGCCAAACGCCATAAAACTGTCAAATATCGTTGTTTATGCTAGTGTAACATATTTTTCAAGCATTTTTGTGAATTTTTGTGCATTTTTAGCCATGTCAACACCAAAAAAATCGTCCGATTCAACAAATATAAATTTTAATGGCCAGGTCGATGCCAATAAGCAATGCCTCATCGATAAGAAGGCCGTCAAAGCTACAGCCAAGGAATATGGGCTTCCTCAAACCACTTTGATCCGGTATTTGAAGAAATTCAGAGCAAATTTTGCAGATGTTTCGTCCGGTGTTGTTGGAATTCGTTCGAGATTGCAACCAACGAACTCCATCAAACATGGTGTGTTTTTTTACTTTTCTCACATGAAACGTAAAATATTTTTCCGGTATTGGTCCGTTTGACCCTGATGCTTTCTCCGAAGCTGACTTCATTGAGGCTGTCAAACGAAGAGCAGTAAAAGTCGCCACAGAAGCTGATCTTGATGAAGACAATCAGCGTCGTAAGATCGTTTCCGACGATCCCAATATTGGGCGAAAAGAAGAGGTGTTATCCTCCCCCGAGCCATCCACTTCACGAGCGTCTTCTGCTGGGATGAAATTGGGCTGGTGCAAGGAACTTCTCCGAAAAAGCCATCGCAAGCCAATGCAAACCACTAAGCTAACTTCTCCGGAAAGCGTCGAGGTTTTGCGCGAGAAGGCAAACAAATCAGCTGAGCCCGCAGCCGAGCGTGATTCTGTGTCGCACTAAAAGAAACCCCCAAAAACGTAGCCGGGCAGGCAACAACACCAGCCAAGCCGTCGGCCAAACGCGGTGCCAAGAAGAAGGCGTCTTCGTCATAGGAAGAAGACGAAGATGTCGACTTCTGTTTGATTTGTTTGGCGCTCTTGCCAAAAAAACTGACCGCTGCAAATTCGATCCATTGCATTTCGGAATCATTTTTTTACAAGGGTGTCCACAACCGGGTACAAAAAAAATGTTGGCCAAAAATCATCACTTCATATACATGGCTGCAAATTTTTTTTCGTTTGTCTAAAACAATAGGTTACTTCAGTGGAAAGTTAGCTAGAGTCTCTAGCTTTACAATGATGTTTATATCACCGCATAATGTTGACTCGGAAAAAAGTTATAAGTGAAAAACGCAACTATGTCCACAACCGGAGACTCTCCCCTATTATATATCAATACAAAGCCTTTTTTTTTTTTTTTTTTTTTTTTTTTTTTTTTTTTTTGTTTGTTTTTTTCTTTTTTTTTTTTCCTTTGCCGGACTGATACTCTTTCGGCTATCGCTCTTGTAGTACTTATTTCTTGATTCTGCAGCATTAACTCTAGGAGTTAATTATTTGCCAGCCATGAACTAATATTTTGTGAATACAAAATGCCTAGAATGCATTAACATCAATAGACTGCTAACACGAAATAGCAACTAAAATCCCATGAAAATTGTGTTAAATATTATAGACAAGGTTTGTTTAGTGATGAAAACAATTGTGTATTTCCTTCTCTTCTGGCTGTATGTATTTCCATCAGTGAAGTTTTATGGCAAAACTCATATGGCACTACAAAAAAAAATAAAATCATTCGAAAATGGTAAAAAAAGGGCAGAAATCATTTATCATCATATCAGGAAGTTAGAATGTTCATCATATAGTCATGGGTGCTATCAATTTTATTATGACCGCGCACCAAAATTTACCGCGCAACCTGGCCCATTATTTACAAACAAACACGGGCTGCACCGCGGTGATCGAAAGCATATGACAAATATAACGAGAAGGCCAAGATAACTTCGTCTTTGCCGAAGTGTCCAAAGAATTGGCTAAAACCATCACTCTTTTAGAACAACTTTCACTTTAATGAACTGTGTGACTTATGTATCTATCTATCTATTCATAACAAAATGCGACTTAATTCAAGTAAATTCATTTTTCAACTTTAAGTAGCAAGCGTTTGCCCCTTTGAACTATTTTGTTCGACTATACGTAAATTGTATGTTATTGAAATGTCGATTATCTGCACTCGAAACAATCATCAATCATGTTCTCGCCTAATGCCACTTTACCCGCCGAAGTCTAAGGGGGGCATTGTTCCCACTGCTGTTGTGCTGTCACTCAAGGGCCGAGCCTAACGTTTGTCCACATTAACTACACTTAATTCAAATTGTCAGCACACATGTCCGCACTCTTTTACTCCCTCCTTATCGGCCCAACTCATTCACGCTCGAGTTCATCATTCAAGTGGCAAACTTTTTTGTTGTCGTTCCATTCCCAGCTCTATAAAAGCTGCATAATTTATGCAATAAAAAGGCAAATTGTCGTTACAATTGCAAAAAAAAAAAAAAAAAAAGGAGAATAAAAATAGTTATGCATTGCGTTAAACTGCATAAAAGTGCAACAATTATGACTGGAGGGCCACCCTTTATATCGTCTGATTAGAACTTATGGGGCTTCCGTTATGCGCGTTTCTTTAATTGCCGATAAGTAGAGGGTAATTGTTTCTTATACTCACAGTTTTGTTGTTTTTGCATTTTGCATGCCTGAGAAGTTGGGGAGGTGTTGAAGTGCTGTGCAGCTGCAGCTGTTGAATGGAAATTGATGGCTTATGAGTGCCAACAATTGGTTAAAGGGTGGTCTGTACATATATACCAGCAATTAGCAAGTTATTTGCACATTTGTTGGTCTACAAATTGAGTTAGAGTCTGTTATTTCATAAATAAATTTCTCAAGTTATTTTTGTCGAGTTCATTTTTCCAAGAAAATGTATGCAGTAGGCAGAGTGACCGTACAAAACTGTCAAATTTTTAAATGTCCTGTCTCAGGATACACTCTCACGCTAATAAAAGAAGAAGATATCTCAATCTTCTACCATTTGGTGGCAGTTAGTCTATGACAAGGATAAGCAATTCAATTAAATCATACGACCTACAAAAGTAATTTGCTGAGACGACCTTTATCTTATAACAACAACATTTTTGGCGACAAGCATAAAAGATGTCCCCCTTTTGTCAAAGCATTAAACTAATTTTCTATTACTGAACATTAAACACAATTTCCCCAGCGTAGACTGAATTGGGGGGTGAATCTCACCTGAATGTGTGTGCAAAAGCCAATTATGTATGTAGTTTCCTTATGGGAGAATGCTGGCTGCCAGGCTGCCTGGCTTGTGTGTAAATCTCAAATGAGTTTGCCGAAGACTCAATCTTGGCATAAAGGCTTTTATTAACATTTTAACAAAGCAGCCGTCAAAGTCATGGCATAACCTGCCTTTCGGCTTATCAATATTCATAACTTTGTTAAAGCTTAATTGTATCAAAAAACTCAAGTGCGTAGTTCAGGAAATTTTTTGGAGGGATACTTACTCTATGGACCGCTCAATTTAGCCAGCTACCACTCACTCTTATTATTAAGAGGTGTATATCATTGGTATAGTCAGCCGACTTAGCTGGTTTCTTCCAAGTTTCAACCAGATAGCCTTTAAACTTTTTACGCTCTCTCAGTCCAACTCGTTCCTTTTATAGTATGTTCAGATAAAAGAAGACTACATGTCAAGTTTGGTAGCTCTAGCTCTTATAGTCTCCGAGATCTAGGTGTTCATACAGACAGACGGACGGACGGACAGACGGACATGGCTATATCGACTCGGCTGTTGATGCTGATCAAGAATATATATACTTAAATGGTCGGAAATGATTCCTTCTCCCTGTTACATTCTCCGTCTGTCTGTCCGTCCGTCCGTCCGTCCGTATGAACAAACTGATCTCAGAGATGGTAAGAGATAAAGGTTTGACATGTATGGAACAAATGCTTCTTATACTTCCAGGCAGATCAAGTTTATTTTCAATTTTTGCCACGCCCCCTCCCGCCCCCGTAATTTGAAAAAAAAAAACGTCATATCTCCCTCAGTTTTGTAGATAGATGATTCGTTTCTGCTAAAAATAGTTAGACATTCGTAATATGTATCGATTTGCCAAAAAAATGATAAAAATCGGATGAGCGGTTCTCAAGTTATGACCAAAAAATAAAATCCCCCCTCTCCCTACCGCGCACTCACAACCAACACCGCATTTCATTCAACAACGTGTGAGTGAAAGAGAGAGGGAGAGAGAGAGTGAACCTTAGATATGAGCGCAGCAGAAGCGTTGCATTCAGCTCCTACTCTCGGTACAGAGTATGTTATAGTCGGGCTTGACCGACTTTCTCACTTGTTTGTAAATCAACTTGTATTTATTTGCCTTTAGCCATCGTTTTGGCAAACACGAGTACAAATAAATCTTTCGTTGGATTTCTTGCCGGGTTAAATTTATTTCTCATTCAATTAGAAACCAGAGACCCCGAGATCAAAAAATGTTCTTCAAACCTGAACTGAAAGGTATTTAATTTTATTTTGTACTTCAATTTAATTCCTAAGGAAGTCTTTTTTGCAGGCAATCAAGCCGAAATTTTCGTTTCGTATTTGGTTCCCTACCGGTACCAAGATTTTTATTTCGGTATACCGGTATAGACCGGTAAATTTAAAGGAAATTTTTATGCGTTAGTCTGAAGCAAAGTGGGTAAGCAAGCTATACATCATAAATTATCAATTTTATTAGCGTGTGTTTGCCATACAAAATGCACAAGTTTGTATTCATAAGATGGTATTAATAAAAGATAATAAATACATAATTAATAATTACTTCTTAGAATCATAATAGCGGTCTATGCAATTCCGACTATCTAATTTTTTTGATATGATATTGTTCACATCGGAGAATAAACGTTCTACGCTTACTTGGGAGGCTGGAACAGCAAAAATATCTTTTGATCTAGAAACTTTGAAGAATTTTCTGACGATTTACGATTTTCAATCAAAAAGGTCACTAAAACAATCACTTTATACCTACTATATATATTCCAACAATTTCACAAAAATCAGAAAAAAATACAATCAAAAAACCAACGTATTTGTGTTTTTGTGTAATTCTCGTTTGGGCTTGTTAACATTCGTATGCAAGCAAATGAATGAAAACCCACAAAACACAGACTAGAGTAAATTTTCTGGTCTCGTCACTCAATTACAGTGAACTTACTTGTTTTAATTCAGCATATTTTCTGTAATTTTGTACATTCCCAAATGGGGGGCTTATTAGCGCCTTAACCCCCCTAGCGTACACCAAGCTACAAAACTTTGTAATCAACAATTTAAGTTTTGTAACTAATGTTTGTGGGTTCAGCCGAAACTCCCTAGACGATTGATAAACATTTTCAACATTTTCCATATTACGCACATTTTGCGCACATTCCCCCAGCCCATCCCCTCCGTCATTGGCCGTTAATTTAACGCCCCGTCTAACTTCAATCTGTGGCCCGACACTCACACACACCCGAAAAAAACACATTGAATCAGCATAAAATCTACATTATGAAAAGCTTTAGCCTCTCTACACGCTTCGAGTACGAAAATTTTATTAAAATTACTCTTGCCTTGGCTGAGCTCCAATATTCTTTCCGGCTTTTTACCTGCCTGCTCCGCTCTGTCTATCTGTCTCGGTCATAAAATTAATAGCCTACGCCTGGTTTACGACACAGAAAAAAAGTCAAATTACCTCGAAAATTTCCAAAGCTCGGGATATTTTTTAGTCCTTGCCTGCCGACAGGATAGGCATCATGAAGTTTCATTTTGGACGGTGGCAGGCAGGCAAGCACAAAAATTGTTCTATATAATTTTTGCTCGCTAAAATATGTCCAACGATAGTCAAGTTCGTTGTGGCATGTGGCTAATTTAGTTGGCATCGACCAAATTTACGGTAATCTTGATAAAGAAAGGGAAGATACTACTATTGTCGCCATTTTGTGTACTTTATACGAGCCACAAAAATGCTGAACGAACAATAGAGGAATTGCTTTTGCTATGCAAATGGCTTGATGAGAATATATAGATGAAATTGTGGGCAACTGGGGCTTGTACAAATACCTGTAAAAGTAACCAATGAATATTGAGATTAAATTTCCGCTGATTGGCTTTTTGGTTCTTTCCATGAAAGTGTTGTATTTTTGTAATTAGCAGATATTCGTGTTTAGATTGTCCGACGACAGTAAATGTTACCAAAATCTCTATCTCCCCTGTATAAGCCAAGCTGCTCGTGGTCACCAGGGGGCGAAAACTCGCACTCGGGCAGGTGTAGCTTCAGAACACCATCGAACATTATGTTCCAAAGTGTATGACCTAGCACAGAGCCTTGTGGTACTTCTCCTGAGACAGAGTATTGGTGCTGTCCTGCTTGGTAACTATATATCAGAAGTCGGTCCTCAAAGTAGCTAAAAATAAGCTGAATGAGGTATTGAGAGATTCTTCGATCGCTGAGTGCCTGCACTACCTTGTTCCAGTTTGTGGAATTAAAAGCGTTTTTCACGTCGATTGTGCAGATTAGACAGTACCGGACACTGCTTTGTTAGCGTAACGAATCCGTATCGAAATTACACATATTTCAAACCAAAATATACAAATCTGTAACAAGTCTGGGGTACCGACGAGCTGATCCCAGGCTAGCTTTCGTAACAGCGTTGGTTCACTTCATATTGTTAACGACAAATAATTCGTTCGAACCCCTCGAACAATTTTTGGTTCAGTTTTGCGGACTGGTTCCATAAACAAATTCCCACTTTCCACCCACTTATCAACCACTTCCCGCCCATATCGCACCCACTTCACGCCCACATCCGACTTACATTATATCAACTACCCAAACACTTTCCGCCCACATCCCAACTATTTCCTCCCTTCCACCCAAATCCGACTCACATATTTCTTCCCACCCGACCACTTTCCATCCACTTCCAGCCTACATCCATGCCCTAAAATTTTACATGTGTATTGCTGCATTCTTTCCACTGTCCAAATAGCCACCCCTACGTGCTGCTGGCATGGCTTACTGTGACACACAAACACAAATAGGCCAAATTAAAACGATTGATTACGATACGATATTTTACGCAGGCCGCTGCATCGTCAATTCGACATAATGTTCCGCAGAAGGACTCCCAATTTATCTAGCGTTACGAAATATAGTTAGGAACCTGTTCTACACCTGCCAAATATATACAAACAAATTTCATTGAAATCGGTCAAGCCGTTTCGGAAAGTTTGTCAAAGTTTGTGACACGAAATTTTTCCATACATAGATTTTCAACAATTGTCTTAAGCTTCACTGGGCGTAAGGGTACTCTAATCTTTACTAACCTAACCTGATCGCTCAGATGAGTTTTCGTTAGACGAACACTGTAACTCGACTTATTTTGTTATTTGACTGCTCGGTTACTTATTCTCGGCTAATAATTTTTCTCAAAAATTTGAATGTTTTTACTCAAAAGTTCACATTCTACAAGCACACACATACATAATTTAACAGTCTATAATTAACCCAGACCATGTTCAGACGTTTCTCTCCTTCCCTTAAAAAAGAAATGAACAACAATTGTGGCAGCTGCTAATTGCAGTAACCACAATTGCTGCTACCCATCCACAGTTTGCAAAGCAATTTAAAGGCTGGCCAAAATGTTCAACATTCACCACACACACACACACACACACACACTCAGAGGGAGTTTTGTGCCTAGGAAAATAAACAAAAATTAAGAACAATTTTTTAAAATTACTTGCTCTGCGTCTCTCTGCCCAGGATACCAAATAAAAACTTCAGCAAATTTAACAAAAATTAACCAACATGAAAACTAAAAGAAAATAGAAAAGCGGAACTGAATGGGGCAAGTCAAATGCTGGCAAGGCGTTAAAAGCCAGCCACACTTTGGGTAATGGGCTTTTGCTAAAGACAGAGCTACTGGCTCTTTACTTCACCTGCTGCTGCTGCTGCAGCAGCTGTTGTACAATGCGGCGTATGTGTAATATTTTGTAGTGCAAGTGCATGTTGACTTTGGTTCTCAGCACGCACACACTTTTCTTGCTTGTGCACAGACACACAGTTGACCTACATAGAAAGCCTGGTTTGGTTTCTCATTTGGAAGCCCGCATGTTGCTGCATTTTCTACAAACGATTTTCTTTCTTTCTTTTCTTTTCGGTGAGGTCATGGTTTTGCCTGTATTTAGTTAATGAAAATTATTAAAAATGAAACGTCTGTGGCAACCAACTGAAGTAGAATAAAAGCATCCCCAACCCCTTGCCCAAATAATTCAGTGAATCGTGAAAAACGAACTGCATTTTTATTGCATGAGCCTTTTTGGGCAATAAGAGTAGAATAATATTGGCAGAGATTTTTTATTCAGCAAATATTTGTGCCTGTTTTTCAACTGAAAAGGTCTGGCAATTTTATATGAGAAAATTGTTATTCAATGTGGAAAAAAACAGTTTTGGGCAAATGGCTTTTGCCTATAATCATGCTATTATTCGCTTGGTATTATTCTAGATTTTCAGTTGATTAATTTATGTAACATTTTGTATTGACTTACAATTTTATTGTACAGGATAAAAAAGAGTCATTTAATCGAATATTAAAATCTTAAATATGTACACCAGGGGGCCCACAGCCTATGCGCACGCCGCGCATTTGTTGATGTTTTCCGCAAAGCGAAGCCGCGCATATAGCCATCAGGCATAGCATAAACCAAAGTATATTGCAACAACATCTTCGTATGATTTCTCACTGATCAGTTGAATATTATTACCTGTTGTTCAATTTTGAACATGATACTCATGTAGTTTCAATTTCATATTTCAATAACTTAGCCTATGTCATAAAAATATTACTTTTTGTAATAGCATTAAATACTAATAGGGAGACTGACAAGAATCGCTCGGAACAGGAAAGCCAATACAGCACTTGACATGCAGTGAGTAGAAAACCGCCCTTGTGACTATTTTTATTCACGTATGTGTCCTTACACACACATTGTTAGTTAAGAGTAAAATGTAAAATGTAAATGTAAATGTTGGCTCCTCCAACGGGGCCAGCCAAGCTTCTCTCAAGTTAGTTTAGAGTAGAGTTGAGGAAAAACGTCTAATAAAAGCAAGAGTGAGTCAGTACAAATTCTAAGTAACAAGCGTGCTCATTAAAGGTGTAACTTCTATACATCTGTACAAAAGAGTTTTTATGGATTTTAAAGCAATGGTGTCACTAGTTGCAACCAATTTCTTTTTAAAGCCTCATTAGTATGCTTTCTTTTCCTGTTGAAGTTTAAACATTAAAGTTTTTGTGTGCTAATAATGTCAACTTTTGTGCCAACAAAATACAATTTGCGGGAAAGTTAATTTTTCTGATTTCTTTTGATGAAAAATGCGGCTGAAGCCAAACATGATCCATAGGATTCGAATTGACGATAAAGCCGTATATTCTGTATTTGATGGAAGCAATTGGGCGTGGTCTACTATGAGCTGCTAAAACCGGTAACTCTACCGAACTCAATTAATGCTTTGAAGCAAAAATGGACAGAATACAAAATTGCCAGAAAGATGGGAAAAAAGTAGCGATGGACAATACTTTGAAATCGGAATTTGTAATAAAATTTCATAATAAAGCGTCCTATAACACTTTTTTGTAAAGGTAATAGTTTTCGGACCGACCTTTTATATGTCAGCTACATATATCGAGTCGAAATTCGGAACAGGGCCGAAAGATATGTTTAAAACGTGTGTAATTGAAATGTAACGTACTCATGTAAAAACTCATTAATAAGCTTTGGATAAGCATTGCCTATCTTTCTTACTTATGCTCATAGCCTATTGGAAAATAGCAAAAATGAATTTCTTCTGGTTCTTACACTTAAAGCGAACGGTCGCTTTCTCCTTGGTTAACGCAGCAGCTAATAAAGCTGGTAAATTTTCTTTATAGTTTTGTTCAAATTAAACATGGCGCCCGAGCAGGGACTTCGGAAAATATTCATTGTGTTAATGAAACATATTGATATTCAAAGACTGAGGGAGGAAAGACAGTCATGAATGTAATGGAGTAACTATAACTAAAAGTATGTAATGCTTATCTTTCTTACTTATTATAGCCTATTGGAAATATTTTATTTGACTCATAAAGGTATGAAAGTTTATATATCTAAGCTGAGGGGGGAAGACGGTCATAATTATGGGTAATACTAAAGATGAAGATTTTTTTATTTTTGACTCATAATGACGTGAAGAGCCTTTCTCTAATGACGTACTTCTATGTATGTATGTATGTAATTAGAAAAACAAAATTTGGTTCAGGATATTGATATATTATATATTAATCTTAAGGTATTTTTAAGAGCGTTGACGAGGCCGTGAGTAAAACGCAGAAGAAGAGACATCCCGTTAAAGACATTGTAAATAGAAAACCGTGTGTATAAAAAAAAAATGTAAGGAGTCTTAATTAAAACCCATATACCGAAAAAAACATCGTTTACACATGATTTGACATAATTTTAGTTCAGTACAGTTAAAAGAAAACAAAATATTATTTTATTTGGTTGCAAATAAATTAATTACTATTTTAATTCTTATTCCTTAAAGGACATCTTTTGCTCTTATGTGTCATATACCAACACTTTACACTTTCATTCGTTAGTTTATGTAACAGATAATGCCTTCTAGAAGATGAGAAATATGACTTAAGTATTAATTCCAGTCAAATTTAAAAACGATTAGTCGAAGTTTTTCTAAAAATGTTGGATGCCAAGAACATTAATTTTTTGCCACCTCTAGTTTGCAGATCTGCTATTTACCTTTCGGCACTTGCTTAAGGAACACAACCCACCTTGGTTTGTTACCATGGCTCTGAAATTGAGCCACACGAAAAAAAACACTCCTTGCATGCCTTGCTTCTTCTTTTACTTCACCCTGTATATTTGGCGCCAACTGCTCAAACAAATCATGCCTCCACTTCAAACATAATCTCATACGCAAAACTTTAACACAAAAATCAACATCAGAATGTGACAAAAGCGTTTATAATTTATGCTGGCGCCACAGCAGGCTTCCTTTTTATTCACATTATCCGCGACACATTCATTAAAATCAAATATAACAAAAAAGTAGCTAGAAAATCTCATTCAGCGCAAATGGTGAAAATGTGTTGCGCATATGCAAAAAGTTACAAAGTAAAATAAGCCAAATGAATGAATGACATTTTGTATCAAAACACAAAAAAAAAGACAAAAGCTGCCTCAGTATGTCGCGACAATGTCATTAATTTATTTTGGTTTTTTTTTGTTTTGCGGTTTTGGTGACAAAATGAAATATGTGTAAAGATGATTGTCTGATTGCAAATGATGATAATTTATGTTTTTATGATATGCATTGATAAAAGTAAACTGGTAAACGGGTTAAGGAGAGGCGTGCTATCAGATCGATATCACTTAAGATAGCTCTATCTACCACTCTCTCGTTTTGTTTGTCTGTGTAATAAATCATTTGGTTTATGGGCGACGATATCATTTGTCGTTGAATTATTGGCGACACTGTGGCAGCCTTTTTGTGTGGATGATGGCGCCGAGACTCTGACAATGACATCGAACTATGGCTATGCAAAGCAGCAGCAGCAGCAAAAAAAAAAGCCAACACCCAGTCACATGTGGTAATGGGTTGGGCAGTTGGCCTGGCCCTGGAATGAGTTTGCATTTTAGTTGAGCTTTTTCCTCTACCAAAGAGGAAACTATTCAATTAATGGAGTGTTAAGTCATGGTTGTTTGCAGCCAGTTGAAGGCCAACAATTTTCAAGAAAAACAAATTAAGCCTTTATTATAAGAGTGAAAGACTTGGGTTTTAATTAAAATTATCACACTGTAAATTACACATTTTAGTTTTCAATTTCTATTATTCATTTGATTTTTTTCGGTTCTTAGTGACAGAACTTATTTGAAAAAAAAAAAAAAAACGGAGAAGGCTAACTTCGTCTTTGCCGAAGTTTTAATACCCTTGCAAATGTTTTAATACAACAGAGTTTACGAACGTCAGCATTAAAACAAACCATTTTTCTCATAAAAGCCACTTTTCGGCCGATAGTTTCTATGGCAGCTATAAGATATAGTCATCCGATTTTGACAAAAACTTCCAAATCTGTGTAAAAGCGTATAAAACTAATAATTTTAGAAGCGGAAGGCGTTTACATTAAAACAAAAAAGTTTTCTCACAAAAACCCACTTTTCGACCGATAGTTCCTTTGGCAGCTATAAGATATAGTCATCCGATTTTGACAAAAACTTCCAAATCTGTGTAAAAGCGTATAAAACTAATAATTGTCGAAGCGGAAGGCGTTTACATTAAAAACAAAAAAGTTTTCTTACAAAAACCCACTTTTCGACCGATAGTTCCTATGGCAGCTATAAGATATAGTCATCCGATTTTGACAAAAACTTCCAAATCTGTGTAAAAGCGTATAAAACTAATAATTTTAGAAGCGGAAGGCGTTTACATTAAAACAAAAAAGTTTTCTCACAAAAACCCACTTTTCGACCGATAGTTCCTATGGCAGCTATAAGATATAGTGATCCGATCCGGTCGGTTCCGACATATTAGCAGTGTGCAGTAAAAAGAAGACTCTGTGCAAAGTTTCAGCTCGATAGCTTTAAAATTGAGAGACTAGTTTGCGTAGAAACAGACAGACGGACAAAGCTCAATCGACTCAGCTCGTCGCCCTGATCAAGAATATATATAGTTTATAAGGTCGGAAATGAATATTTCTATGCGTTGCAAACTTCTGGACAAAATTATAATACCCTTTGCAAGGGTATAAAAACAACGGGTACGCTTCTAATTGTTTTGGTTGGATAGACATAAGGAAAGAGGTGAAAATCAGATGCTGCTAGTTTATTTCTTGTAGGAATTAAACTATCTGTCCTTTGAAAGGAAGCAAAGTTAAGAATTGGAGTCAGGTTCCCAAAAGCTAACTATTTTCTGCTGGAAAATTAGTGGTAGCTTAAATAGTTTCTCTACAAGCTGTGCCAGCGCGGTGATTCTTGTGTACCCCAATCAATCGTATTGATTGGAATAAAGACGGCGTGGCAAATATTTGAAGCAAACTTGATATAAGTGGAGTCTACATTTCAAATTCGGTTCCTTTAGCTCTGCTTGTCTCTGAGATCTAGGTTTTCATGCATTAATTAATGTGTCTCTTGTTTTAGTAAAGTGGGTTGGTTGTGCTTTGTAAGATGCTGTAAGAGGATTTTCATCCCTAAATACTTTTAAAAGTTTTGAAAAACAACTTTTTTCTGCTCGATTAAGCAATCCTTTTAAGAAATTTGAAACAACAACACAAATTATCCCCAAATGCTGAACCCTTAAAAAACTTTGCCACCTTAAGCCCTTAATCTTTTTTCCTTAAAAATAAAACAAATCGCTAATTGAGCATTCGAATTCCCCAAATTCTAAAGAGTAACGTAATGGCAAACGGCTTACGTAAAGCTTTAAGCTCACATAATTACCATGTAAAACTGACGTCAAGCGAAAACTTGTTTTCAGTTTTCTTTTCTTTGTTTGTTTTTTGTCTTAATAATTTTTTGGGTTGGCTGTTTTGCCCTAGTTCAACAACATCCCAGTTCGTCCTGCTGCTGCTGCTTCCGTTGTTGTGTATACAACTCGTTATTTTTGTTACGTTTCTTTTTTCTGGTAATTTAATTTGCGGTCAACCAACTTGGCACAGGAAACAAGAGGGAAAACATAAAGTAGCCTAGTGGCCCCAAACCGCAGACCATCCTTTTTAGAGCTACTTTCCATCTAATTCCAGGGCCATGTCCATTGCTCTGCTAAAAATAGAAGGAAAGAAAAAACAACACGCCTTTTCACAGTTTGTGCGAAAAATTCAGTCAAGTGCGTCGACATCGACGTTGATGTTTAGGGCTTTTGCCACGTGACGGCATCAGAATGTAAAACTTCTTCTGTTTTTTTTGTTGTTGTTTAACTCCAGACCTTTAACCTTTATTCTTTAGGGCCTTTGATGCTCTTTTTGCATTATGGGAATTTCATATGAATTTTGTTTTCCTTTTTGGTTGTTTATATTTTTGGTTCAGCTTATGCAGCGAAAAAGGTCGTTCAGCTTAGTGATGAAAGCTATAAATTATTTTTATATGCAAAAATAATCTTATTTCAAAATTGGCATGATTGTGTACTGAAACTTGTTCATATTAATTGACTGATTGACAATCTACGCACAGCCTAAACGGCAGGACCGAGAATTTTAGAATATCAACTGTGCTCTGGTTTTCACTTACTTTTACTCCAAAACTCTTAACTCTTTGTTATCGAATATGTTTCATTCCCGATTCGTTCTGATAAACTTCATGTGGCACGTTCTTAGTTCCCAACTAAAGCCAATTGCTGTTGAAGCTGAACACTTTTAATGTTCACATGGTTGTCACAGTGTGCATCACACTCTAATTCCAGCAGAGTACAAAATACCTCATTGTTCTTAAAAAAAAAAAAAAAAAACAATTATGCTAAATATTAATTAAACATGTCCTAACCCAACCAATCCAGTTCCTTCCTGTCCCTCTGCACCTCTCAACAGCACACTGAACCTTTAGGCGGCTGCTGATACTTCAATTTACTTAAATGAGCGGCGCCCCTTGGCGTTTTCTTTGACCAAGAACGTGGCAAGCGTTTTAGCGCCTGCCAAAAATTAAGGGTCGTTGGGTCCACTGCGGCGGGTGTTTCTTTTTTTTTCCTGTTCCTTTTTACTGTGTTATGTTTTTAATAGGCTTTTGTGTCGGTTTCATTTTTGCTTATATAAACAGAATTCCTTTTTTTTAATGGAAAAATTTTCTTTTATCTAATTTTTCTGCTTTTCTCTTCTTTCCAGGTAAGCTCCAGCGTTTGTGAAATTGGAATTTGGTAAATATTGTGAGTAGAGCAAAAGAAGGTAAAAGCAGTTTGCCACAGTTATTACGCAGCAATTATTGTGATTTCATAAAATGTGGAATGAGTTGGTGAAGCGAAATGGTACTTGTACTTGGAGGAAAAAAATTCCTTGAAAAGGAAAACACAAAACTAAAATTAGATTTTTAC
This sequence comes from Lordiphosa clarofinis, assembly GCA_018904275.1. NCBI lineage: Eukaryota > Metazoa > Arthropoda > Insecta > Diptera > Drosophilidae > Lordiphosa > Lordiphosa clarofinis. The sequence continues at coordinate 700,275 of JAEIGQ010000067.1, read as the reverse complement.
AAGGCTTTCGTTAATATTGGTAAGCTTGGAATAACAATTCAAACTTTGATTAAAGTTTAAAGAGATTTGTCGCTCTAAGCCATCGAAACCGAATCTGACCTAGGAACGGTCTAAGCGAGCTCATTATATCCTTGGTAACAATTTTACTATACGTTTGTTTTCCGACCGATCGGTCTGTCTGTATGAACGCATCGATCTCAGAGACTATAAGAGACAGAAAAACAAAATTTTGCACCCAAATCGAGTTTGTTTCAGATTTGCAAAAAAGATTCGGAGTCGGGCCACTCGACTGCAACGCTCTTGCTTGTTTTATTATTATTTTATTTGGTTTCACACATATTAGGAAAATTTTGTCCATATCAGAAGACTATATCTTATGACTGCCATACGACCGGTCGGTAAGATAATGTTGGCTTATCACCACAGAAAAAATTTTTATCGAAACTATTTTTGATACAAATTTAAATAACAAAATAGGCTTGTTCAAAACGCCGATACTCTTCTCAGCTATGATCTATTGCGATCATTGAAGATAAAAAACAATGCACCTTGAGTAGAAGCTGAATGCAATGCTGGTGCTGCGCTAATCTCTTTCTCTCTCTCATTCTCTCTCTCTCACTCTCACTCTCTCTCTCTCTCTCTCTCTTTAAGATTGTACGGTGTTAGTTGTAATAGGGCGGGAGGAAGTGGGGGGAGGGTGATTTACTTTTTTGCTCATAACTTGAGAACCGCTTATCCAATCTTTATCATTTCTTCGGCAAATCGATACATTTTGCCAATAACTAACTATCTCTAGAAGGTATGAATCGTCTATTTTTAAAACTGTAGGAGATATAACGTTTTTTCAAAATTGCGGAGGCGGGAGGGGGCGTGGCCAAAATTGAAAATAAACTTGATCTGCCTGCAACTATAAGAAGCATTTGTCCCATACATGTCAAACCTCTATCTCTTACCATCTCTGAGATCTGTTTGTTCATGCGGACGGACGGACAGACGTACAGACTGACAGACGGACATGGCTATTTTGACTCGGCTGTTGATGCTGATCAAGAATATATATACTTTATATAGTCGGAAATGATTCCTTTTCCCTGTTACATACTTTTGCACAAACTTAATATACTCTATGTACCTTTGGTACAGAGTATAAAAAAAATGTCAGTAATTACACTAGTTTACAGCATTTCCGATCCCGACCATCTGGCAGTCATTTCGTATGTAAATCCATTTGCTGAGTCCAAAAATCCAATCCGCAAATTTTTTTATGGGGCCGTTTTCGAGAAATCGCGGAGAAGCTAGTTTTTTGGTTTGTAAAAAAAGTACCTTCAGAAAAATGGGTATATCTTCAGTATCGTGTCTTTCATTATAAAAAGCTAATGCTCTCTTCGAAGGTAATTGAACGCCCTATCATTCATTCATACAACCCTTCTTAATCCGGTGCTCGACTTTGGCGTAATAAAGGCTCTTAACTGAAACTTTGCATTAAATTTATCACTTTTTTAAAAAAAGCTAGATTTTAAATGCGATTTTCACAACGAAAAAAATTTTGTAATATTTATTTTATTGCTGTTCACTAAAGACTTATCTATTAAAAAGTACAACGCCACATAACTCATTAAAATCCGATGAAGAATAAAGAAGTTATTGGCATTTTAGTAAAAAATGGAAGGTTTCAACTTCAACCAAATTGACTTAGTTTGACTGTTTTATGTTCGTCACAGGAGGCATAGTTAAAATTCAAACAATTCTATTTAAGAGCTACTATGACCTAACAAATTTATTTTGTACCTGGTTTAGTTATTTGTGATTGACTTAGGTTGAAAAATGAGTGCAAGACGTCAAATTGAATGCAAGAATGATCTTGGTATGCTTGCGGGCATTACTTATTTTCGATTCCGCTAACAATTTCAACGACATTTGTGTAAATTATATGAGCTTTACCACCGCCCGAAAATAACTTTTTTGGTTTTAGTTTTCTATGATAAAGTTCTTTTTAATAATGAAATTTTTTATCCTATCGTAATATTAAAAATTCTATCGAGTGGTTTTCCATAGATTTTTTTTTCTAAATCAGACTTCTGAGGGCGGGGTACTAACCGCTTGTCCATTGGAGTTAAGAATTTGGTATAACAAATGTGTTGAATCCCTTCACCATTAATCGCGAACTAGACGTGATCAAAAAAAAACTGGGTATGTGGTGTTGCTATCTAAGGCCTCTTGTTTCACAATTTATTGGTCCCGTTCCCAGGCTATTTTGAGTGTTAACTGTGTTATAAAATATGCACAATCAAAACTTATAAACATTTTTAGATCATTGAAATTGTTAGCGAAATCGAAAATATGTAATGCCCGCAAGCAATCCAAGATCATTCTTGCATTCAATTTGACGTCTTGCACTCATTTTTCAACCTAAGTCAATCACAAATAACTAAACCAGGTACAAAATAAATTTGTTAGGTCATAGTAGCTCTTAAATAGAATTGTTTGAATTTTAACTATGCCTCCTGTGACGAACATAAAACAGTCAAACTAAGTCAATTTGGTTGAAGTTGAAACCTTCCATTTTTTACTAAAATGCCAATAACTTCTTTATTCTTCATCGGATTTTAATAAGTTATGTGGCGTTGTACTTTTAATAGATAAGTCTTTAGTGAACAGCAATAAAATAAATTTTACACAATTCTTTTCGTTGTGAAAATCGCACTTAAAATCTAGCTTTTTTTAAAAAAGTGATCAATTTAATGCAAAGTTGCCGACAAAAGTCTTTATAACGCCGAAGTCCAGCACCGGATTAAAAAGTGGTGTATCAACGAATGATAGGGCGTTCAATTACCTTCCAAGTAAGCATTGTCTGTTAATAATGAAAGAACCGGTACCAAAGATATACGCATTTTTCTAAAGGTACTTTTTTTACAAATCAAAAAACTAGCTTTTCCGCGATTTCTCGAAAACGGCCCCATAAAAAAATTTGCGGATTGGATTTTTGGGCTCAGCGGAAGGACTTACACAAGAAATTGCTACCAAATGTTCGGGATCGCGAAATTTTTATTATTTTGTAAACTAGTGTTATCATTTTTCGTTCGTAAAATGGGTCTTTGTGAGAAAAACTTTTTTGTTTTAAATTTTATAGTTCCTTAATTCGGTGATTTTTAATTTTATATGATTTTAAACATATTCGGAAAATTTGGTCGAAATCGGATTACTATATCTTATAGCTGCTATAGGAATTACACTATGTCACAAAATTTGAAAAGTTTTTGTATCCCGCACTTTTAGCAATTGATTCTAATGTAAAATTGCACGCTGAATTCAAATCTGCTCTCAGATATGTCAAAAGTAGAACGGTTCTTGAGATATCGCGAAATTTTCAATTTTAGTGTTTTGAAAAAAGATAGGTCTACTAAAATGCCATTTTCTCTGATTTTAGTCCACTGATATGTATAAACTGGAACAAAAATTAAAGATAATAAAATTATTTCTTAAAAAATCGATAATTGTTGTAAATCCAACGATAAATGACGAAGTTATGGCACTTCAAAGTTGGATTTTTGAAAATTTTTTGATAATTTTTAATTTTTTGCTGCCTTTCATTAAGTTTTTTTCAATCTTGCCATAAAAATTGCTCAGGTCTCAGATATTGACAGGATTGGGTAATCTTTAAAGAATATTTTTTGCCCTTGGTCATCGAAATCGGATGAAAAATAAACGCTATATTCACAATTAAGTAAACATACCTCTTTTTGAGAGTATTTGTTTTGCTAGTTCTTTCAGTATAAAAATCACATCTTAGCAAGCCAAATAAGAATAAACGTTGAGCATTGGGAGTTTGTATTGCAGTTCAAGGTTGGATAAAAGTACTCAAATGATGTAGACCGCTTTTGTTTTTTGTGCAGACTGTGTGTTTCTCGCAATAAGAACCAGCAATAGTCTCCCATCATTGCCGGAGCCCACTTGCCTTGGTAGCGAAACTCCATCTGCTGCATTTGCTTGTGGAGGCGTTCGCCATGCTCGTCGCTTTCGTCGCCTAGGTTGTCCGGGAAAAAATCCAAATGGGAGTGCAAAAAGTGAATTTTTATTTACACCTTTAAAATAAAAAAAAATAAAGTTAGTAAATATAAAAGCTCGATGAAAAACAGACTGAGATTATCCCAATTTTTTTTTAGTTTTCCAATAAATCATCAACAATTTCTTTATAGTCCTCACTTCTTCTGCTTCCCAGAAAACTAGACACTACTGCGCAAAATGATTCTCATGCTTTTGCCTCGTCTGCTAATAGTGCCGAGTAAAATTCTCTGTCGCTCGTTAGCTTTTTGATTTGCGGACCCACAAATACGCCTCTTTGATTTTGGCGTCAGAAAGTTGTGCGAATCGTCGTTTTAAAAATTCAAATGCCGCAAAATTTTCATTGTTATGGAGAGCTTTAACGAAGTTTTTGAAGAGACCAAGCTTAATATGCAACGGAGGGAGAATAATTTTGTCCTTTTGAACTAGGGGCGGAAATTTTACGTTATCTTCTCCGACTACAAAATTGGCCCTGACATCCCCAGTCTTTACCCAAGAAATGTTGGCTGCGATCTCGGCTGTCCAATCTGCACGAAAACAGCAATGCTTTGTCCATCCTTGTTGCAAGCCTGTTACCATTCCTCAACTTTCAGATCGGCATAGATTTTCCACTGGTGAACTGCAATACAAACTAATAATGCTCAACGTTTATTCTTATTTGTCTTGCTAAGATGTGATTTTTATACTGAAAAAAACTAGCAAAAAATACTCTCAAACAGAGGTATGTTTACTTAATTGTGAATATAGCGTTTATTTTTCATCCGATTTCGATGACCAAGGGCAAAAAATGTTCGTTAAAGATTATCCAATCCTGTCAATATCTGAGACCTGAGCAATTTTTATGGCAAGATTGAAAAAAACTTAATGAAAGGCAGCAAAAAATTAAAAATTATCAAAATTTTTTCAAAAATCCAACTTTGAAGTGCCATAACTTCGTCATTTATCGTTGGATTTACAACAACTGTCGATTTATTAAGAAATAATTTTATTATCTTTAATTTTTGTTCCAGTTGATACATATCAGTGGACTAAAATCAGAGAAAATGGCATTTTAGTAGATCTACCTTTTTTCAAAACACTAAAATTGAAAATTTCGTGATATCTCAAGAACCGTTCTACTTTTGACATATCTGAGAGCAGATTTGAATTCAGCGTAAAATTTTACATAAGGATCAACTATTTAGAAGCCGGGATCAAAAAATTGTTGCATAGTGTTATCGGTCGAAAAATGGGTCTTGTTGAAAAAAACTTTTTTGTTTTTTTTTTATCTTAATACCTCCAAACTTAGCGTTTATTAATTTTATTTCCTTTTACACACAGAAAAAGTAGATCCCCGTAGAATGGATATTCGAAGTATCCACTTAAAGATCCAATTTTTTAAAATATCCTTTTCACATTTTTCAGAAATATTATTTTTTTAAAATAGGATTTTTAAGCAAAAATAAATCGACATTGAAAATATCAAATGGATCCCATAAAAGGATAGATAACTATCCAGTCGAAATGGATACCGAAAATATCCTGAGGATCCGACATCGGTCGGAAAAGGGGTCTTAGTGAGATAAACTATCTTGCTCTAAAGTTTATCGTACTTAAACTTCACGCAATTTGAAAATGGGTTGTAATGGGAAAAATTTTCGATTTGAATGCTTACGTTGTTAAGCACTGATATTTCAGAACATTTCGGCATATAAAGTTGACCTTGTCTAACATTTCAAATACCTTTCATCATAAATGGAACTACTGTCTGCTTTCAAGCTTTTATCGTTTAAACTCTGCGTAGATTACCAATCAGACGTTAAATCATGACCAACTCTTTTAAGTACAAGGAAGATTGTATTTATAACCAAACTGTGAACAAAGTTCCCTTCCAGTTATTATTAAAATAAATATATGAAAATTTCATGTTTGTCCTAAACTGGCCCAAAGCACGTTCAATTCGTGCGGAGAGAGAACCACATCAATTAGGCACTTTGGCATGCTTATGAACCCCAAAGACTTTTGGACAAATTCGAGCTCATGAAACTCGGCAACACATACACCAAATTTATGTCCAACTATTATTCATGATAATCACACAGTAATCGCATTAAAGGCAAAAGCAAACGGCGCTGCACAGTAGTGACCAGAGGGATAAGAAGGCGGCAAACTGGACACAAAGTATTAATTAACGTCACGAGTGGCAGTTACATAAAGTAAAGCAAAATCAATTAATGCAACAGGCATAATACTCAAAGTTCAAGTGTGAATTTCACTATTCAACCCACCGCCTAATTACGTTCTATGACACAAAATTGACTTGCGTCATGGAAACTGTAGCTTTACTTAACTTTTTCGCGTGAAAAGCGGGGGGAGGCAGGGAAAGAGGAAAAATAAAAGCCGTGCACGTATCCCACTGCCTGTTGGATGGCATGTGGCGTCATTAACGCATCGAGAAGACAAAACAACCGCACATAATGGCGGACAGGAATGGCAGAATGGTAGAGATAGAGAGAAGTTCGCTTAATATTTACCATTTACGTGTTCAACATGGAATTTAATTTCCTTGGTAATTAATTGCAATCGTGTTGGCATTAGGTTTAATGCCCTAATTGGTCATATGTATGTGTGTGCGTATGGAAGGGGCCCCTCGAACAGGTCTCTCTTTTCTGCTTTTATCGCAAACTGTTTGACTTTGCATTGGAATGTACGGCAAATTGATTTTATGATTTGCTTCAATTACTTTTATCATTTAAGTATATTCCAGTGAGGGGAGGGAAGTTCGCTTAATTAAATGCATTGTTTGGTGTTAATTGTATTAAATGAGGGTGGATTTTAGTCGATACTATAGCACAGATAATAAAACGTTACAATGATTTCACGGATAAGTTTAGTCACTTGAACTGAGTAAAGTAATAGCGGGGGGGTTTTAGAATTTAGTCCAACTTTAGCCCAGAACTCATCATCATCTCACACTTAAGCATTTTGTGTAATTTTCATGCGCTCCAAAAAGTAGGCAACACAAAATTCAGGTAATGTCAGCTGCAACCAAAAACTTTGTTAGTTCACAAACTTTAAAATCCTGCACGTAAACACAAGAAATCTGTAACTCACACACACACACACACACAACCCCCTTCCTCACCCTTAGGGTCCACAGTTTTACTGCTCTGGCACACATGAATCGCCAAAATCTTGTTAGCCATTTTTTTTTGCTTTTCGTGTTCTTTCACACTCGATGTAGGAAAAGCGGAGAGCAATGCCAGCCATTTTTTGGCTCAAAGTGTTTCACATGATTTACCGTGGAAACTGTGAGACGTTGAATTCTGTTTGCTGTTGCTTTTTGCTTTTACACTTTTCATACAGCTGTCAGTGGCACACCTGCTCACATGTTTACTCTGTATTTGTGCCAGGGCGCTGTTGCGGTATACAATTAATCCAATTTGATTTCCACATAATTGGCTCAATAACTTTTTTTTACTCTTCAATAAATTCTTTTCAAAAATTTAAATGATAAATTTTTATAGCAAATTTATTGAAATTGACTTCTCTTATAATTGAATAAATCATCACTCGTAAAATTGTTAAAAGAGAATAACAACTTGACAATTTCATTCAAAGTTGCGTTTTCCAGTCTCTCTCCCCTTCAAAGTTTACTAAAAGCCTTGACAAAGTGTGAGGTTTGAAAAGTTCCTCAATTAACTTGATTGAAAATGTAATGCAATTAACATAAAAAGTTGTTATATAAACAACTTTGGTTGTTGGCTTGTTTCGTTTTGTAATTATTATCGCGTTGGGCATGACAACGGTTATAATTAAAAGGGAAATGAGAAAAGTTAAGGCTTAAAACTGAGGGTTGAATTAATCTTTCTGCTTTCTAAAATTACACTCGGGAAAAAAACGACTGACAGTGTTCTAGGTTGATTGGTATAGAATTAATGCCGTTTAGTACTTAAAATTTCATTTGCGAAATTCTAGAATCGAATACAGTCTGTAAATGAGATTAAACGTTCTCGATTGATGAACTTTACGTAGAGGTCTGCACAAGTGCACTGCAACTACAAGTGTACTGCATTCGTATTTGATATTTTCCACACTCGATTGTTTGCAATCACCGCAAGAAAAGACAGTTGGTTTAAAGTTACATTTTCGAAGGAGAGCAAAAATAGAGAGCGAGAGCAATATAAGTTATGCATACCGCAAGTTATACTCCTACGTAAATCAACATGCGGTGTTTCTCATAGCACAAAATACCACTTTGACAGACGATCAACCAAGCCACGTACATGCCCATAAGACAACGAGTGTGAATTTGACTGGATTATTTAGAGTATCAGTTACTTTCAGTTAGCCGAGAAATGAAAGAAAAGCGCGTTCTAACAGCAATATTTTTAGAAAAAGTGTGCAACGAAAAATGCGAGATATTATACCCGTTACTCGCAGAGTAAAAAGGGTATACTAAAGTCGTGCAAATGTATGTAACAGGCAGAAGAAATCATTTCCGACCATATAAAGTGTATATATTCTTGATCAGCAGCATCAACAGCCGAGTCGATATAGACATGTCCGTCTGTCCGTCTGTCCGTCCGTCCGTCCGTCCGTCCGTCCGTCTGTATGAACACCTAGATCTCAGAGATGGTAAGAGATAGAGGTTTGACATGAATGGGACAAATGCTTCTTTTATCTGCACGCAGATCAAGTTTGCTTCAAATTTTGGCCAGGCCCCCTCCCGCCCTCGCGATTTGGAAAAAACATTATATCTCCTACAGTTTTGAAGATAGACGATTCGTACGTTTTAGAGATTGTTAGTAATTAGCAAAATGAATCGATTTGCCGAAGAAATGGTAAAGAACGGATAAACGGTTCTCAAGTTATGAGCAAAAAAGTGAACCAAGCCCCCCGCTACCCCCCTCCCACCCTAAAAAAATGTTGCATACTTTTCGGATGTGCACCCTAAAGAACACAGGAACACTGTTAAACATGTTTTTTCATGAGTAATGGGTATATCGAAGTCGGTTAGAGCCGACTTTAACTTACGCTCTCGTTTTAAATAGAATTTGTTCTAAAAATTCCCTCCCGTTTCTAAACGAGGATCGAACCCACGACCTCCCGCCCAGCAGTCCAGAGGTAGACTTAAGAATTTATAAGACATCAATGAAGAATATTTTCCCTCTTTTTTTAATTGTAAATCGTGTTTTACCTAACATCATTACAACGCAAAAGTATGATATAATTTATTTTAAAAATTATTTGAAGTGTACTTAGAACATCTCGAAAACAATCTTAAAACAAGTATCAAGATCTTAAAATCGGGTTTCTCTTTCTATTTCATGTGGTTAGTTTTTGCTTAAAACAAAAAAAAAAAATGTGTTCTACCATTTCAGTTATTTTTGCTTCCCACCGCTGTTACAGAGTTTTCAAATTTTAAATCAATCAAACAATTTCAACAAGTAAGAAAGTCGGTCAAGCCCGACTATAACATACTCTGTACCTGGAGTAGAAGCTGAATGCAATGCTGGTGCTGCGCTCATCTCTAAGTCTTTCTCTCTTTCTCTCACTCTCTCTCTCTCTCTCTCTCTTTCTCTCTCTCTCTCTCTTTAAGATTGTGCGGTGCTAGTTGTAATAGAGTGGGAGGGGGTGGGGGACGGTGATATACTTTTTTGCTCATAACTTGAGAACCGCTCATCCGATCTTTATCATTTCTTCGGCAAATCGATACATTTTGCTAATTATTAACTATCTCTAGAAGGAACCAAACGTCTATCTTCAAAACTGTAGGAGATATAACGTTTTTTCCAAATTGCGGGGGCGGGAGGGGGCGTGGCAAAAATTGAAAATAAACTTGATCTGCCTGCAGCTATAAGAAACATTTGTCTCATACATGTCAAACCTCTATCTCTTACCATCTCCGAGATCTGTTTGTTCATACGGACGGACGGACAGACGGACAGACGGACAGACGGACGGACAGACGGACAGACGGACAGACGGACAGACGGACATGGCTATATCGACTCGGCTGTTGATGCTGATCAAGAATATATATACTTTATAGGGTCGGAGATGATTCCTTCTCCCTGTTACATACTTTTGCACAAACTTAATATACTCTATGTACCTTCGGTACAGAGTATAAAAATATAGATCTCAAGGTAAAACTTACAGCAGACTGATGACCCATTCCTTTATAGTAAAGCAAAATCCAAAAACTAATTTGTCAAAATCTGCTAAAACTAACTTTTTAAATTTAACCCCATCAACATCATATCGGCCTGTCATGTTAAACAAGCACACAAACAAAGACAACAAACTTTCTTTACAAAAAAACATGTTATATTTTACTTTTCCTCTTTCCAACAAAGCAAACAAAAAAGAAAAATTCATTTTGACATCAACTTTAGTTAATATTCCGCTCAAAAAAAAACTACTCTTCTGCAACATGTTGCAGCTGTGACCAGAGCAAAATTTTGTTGCAAAGTTTGTGCCACTCAGTCAAAAACGTGAGCTTAAACATTTTCTTTTCTTATCAAAGTTTCTACCAGGCTGTCAAATGTCCAACAGTTTGATATAAAACACTGAACACAACCCATTCATTCGCTTCGATTCATAAATGCGTCATTGGCTCATTAGTAAATGAACTGTAAATGGATTGTAAAAGCCTGTCAAAAAATATCTTAAAGGTCTGTGTTGGTATCCCTTTGCCTGTGGCATTCGACAAATTAATCACTGAAAATGGAAATTGAATTGGGTGAGGCAGCTTAAAAAGGAGTGGTTGAAGCTTTTGAGAACTTAATAAATATTTAGCAGTCAAATAGCTGTTTAGCAGAGAAATGGAGGCTGCAAATGCAAAATCAGTTAAAGATGTGGCCTAATCGAGTATGAAATTAAAGCTAAACTTTAATAATACGAAATTTTTTGAAACAATTTGTGTTAGGTATTGAGGTATTGAGAAGGTTAAGTCAATCAGCCTGACAGAAGGTATGAAGGAGTCAATTGAATTGTGTGAAATGTGTTTATAATACTGGGTTTGTCCGGAAAGTAATAAGACTGATTTTCTTCCGCCGCGTCTTTACCTCGGAGCGTGCGCGAGGTAATGATAAAGATCGGATGAGCGGTTCTCAAGTTATAAGCAAAAAAGTGAACCAAGCTCCCCCCGCCACCCCCCTCCCACCCATTCACAACCAACACCGCACAATCTTAGAGAGAGAGAGAGAGAGAGAGAGAGAGAGAAAGAGACTGAGATAGAGATAGAGAGAGACACAGCAGCAGCACTGCATTCAGCTCCTTCTCTAGGTACAGAGTATGTTATAGTCGGGCTGGACCGACTTTCTCTCTTGTTTAAGTTTATTGTTATAAAGAATTTGTATATCTTTTCGATCAGTTGAAACCCACACTTGCAAGTGTATAAAATGAAAAAAATATAAAATTAAAAAAATGAATACTTATAGCATCCTCCTTGAAGTGCTCTAAATATATGAAATAATTCATCAGGGTTTTGCCTTCCACTACTTCCTCGCCTTCTCAAATTTATATGCAGAGTGCAATTAAAGTCATTTATTAAATTGTCTCCCTGAGCCAGGGCCAACTAACCAACAACATTTATAACCGTCCCACAAGACGGCGTAGAAAGAACCCCCCCCGAATAATAAATTCTCTTAGTAAAACCTGAGCGACATTCAACAAAATAATTACCAGCATATTTCGAATGTCTCAGAAGCCAGCAGGCCACAATTTATCTTTTTGTATAAGTGAAAGAGGAAAATGAATTTCATAAGACTTGACTTGAACTTGGGTTATTTAACACAATGCAACGCCCAGTTCAGGACTTCAGTTTGACACACACACACACACACACACTAATGGTCCTGGAGTGCAAATAGTTTAACTAACAGTTAAGCATTGCAAACACGTAGTTAGTAATTAATTACACTTGTGACAGACAAAGAGAGCAAAGCACAGGGAGAAGGCAGAGCCAGAAACCCTCATCTTGGACTTTGACATGCGGATTATGCGCTTTTCGCATATGTTGGCAAATTGTACGAGCTTGGTTGTGGTGCCTTTACAAGCTTCAGTCTACACTGTTCACTGGTTGAATCACTTCAAGTTGGGCAAAAAACTTTAAATGTGTTTGATAATTAGTTAAATGCTTGAGTTGGTTTACATGTCAGGGATAAGTAAACCAAAGAAAGGCAAATGCATAAACTAGAAAGTTTTGTTTGAAAAACTCGGGAGTGACTTGCCAAGGGCAAATGTAGCTGCTTATGATTGTTTGTTAGACATTTCAAAGTTGTTCAAAACTTTTTTCAAACGGTTTTTTTGCCTCTTGGAACTATTTGGGCGTTGAGTGTAAATTTTTTTCTGCCAATTAGCTAAATACCCGGAATCGCTTGAGTCGTAGATACAGAGTTCTTTGAACAGGCTTAAAAGAAAATCCAACTTATAAAACAGCTTAAATAATTTTGAAGATATAGTTCTGAAAGTGAAAACTCTTTTTATATTTAAGGATGTTTCTAAGGCACTGAAAGAAGCATCTCCGACCACATAAGGTATAAATATTCTTGATCAGCATGACTAGCTGAGTTGATATAGCCATGCCCGCCTGTCTGTCCGTCCGTCCGTCTGAGCAAACAGATTACAGAGATGGTAAGAGATAGAAGTTTGACATGTATGGGACAAATGCTTCTTATATCTGCAGGCAGATCAAGTTTATTTTCAATTTTTGCCACGCCCCCTCCCGGCCCCGCAATTTTAAATTCGTACCCTCTGGAGATAGTTAGTAATTAGCAAAATGTATCGATTTGCCAAAGAAATGATAAAGATCGGATATGCGGTTCTCAAGTTATGAGCAAAAAGTAAATTAACCTCCCCCACCCCCTCCACCCATTTACAACTAACACAATCTTAGAGAGAGAGAGCGAGAAAGAGAGAGAGAGAGAGAGAGAGAGACTTAGAGATGAGCGCAGCACCAGCATTGCATTCAGCTTCTACTCCAGGTACAGAGTATGTTATAGTCGGGCTTGACCGACTTTCTCACTTGTTTACTTTAAATATTTTTCGAGTCAAGTTCGGTTAAAATTCCACAAAAAATCAAAAAAATACTTGATTTTACAACAAATACCTAAAATTATTACATTAAATTGGTATACTTAAAATATTTAAATTTTCTTTCAAGTTTTTCCCCCCAAGTTGAGCTTACAAATAATGTAGCCTACTTGTAGGCAAAACAATTGTAATTTATAATTTATTATAAAATGCTGCATCTTCGTTTTCAAATTGTGCTCAAAATGTCAAGTTCAAATTACAATTAGAACATTTTGTTTAAGTGACATCAGGAGGGGAGTGACAAGTGGCCATCTTTCCTGCCCAGCAACGACAGGTGCAGATGATGTCAGAAACAGCAAACAGAAGGTAGAGAGTCCACAGTGGTTTATGGCAGTTGTTATGATAATGATAATGAATATTGCGGTTTTAAATCAATTAAAATTAATCAATAGTTGCTAAAGTAATTAAATGCTTTGTTTATTTGCTAACACAAAACGCCACAACAAAAAGCCAGATATAAAAGTTTTTCAACACCCCAACTGGCCCGTCTACGTCCCCCGCTCTAATTGCTGGGCTAGTGTGAAGAAATAGAGGCGGGATCGGAACCAGGTTTGCTGCTGCTGTATGTAGGTCGCCAATTGGATTTCAAGCAATTAAAAGCGGATTAGACTTGCTGCTATAAAATGAAATAAAAAAACTTGTTCTCCTCTTTGTCTCTTTTTTTTTTTTTAGTCGTTTCTTATATAATCAGATTTTGTTTTTTTTTTCGCATTTTCGCATGCATTGAGGGATTGAAGCAAAAAGGATGAGGGTCCGCGTCGCACTTGTTACAGCATTTTATGCACATTAACAAGGTAATTGTAGCAGCTTTGTGGAGCTTAGAGACTGAGAGTGAAAGGAAGACATCGCAATTGACTTGTTATGCTTGTTGCCGTTGTCATGATACACAAGTACCATGAGTATGCAAAAGAGAAAAGCTTTATTTGAGTGTTTTCCCAACCAGCTTTAGATTTGTAGAATGATAATGAGATACGCGTTAAGTTTTGGAAATGAATTTTTTCTGTATTATTTTAATAGGATTAAAAACAAAATTTTAATAGGATAAATATTTATGACGGGACAGCACTCAGATGCGTCCCTGATCCGCTATTACTAATCAAAACTTTTTATATAGATTTGTAAATTATGGGATTCTTTGGATCGTTTGACTTACATCTTTTTTTTCCTCGTATATTTACCCGTCTATTAACCCGTCGGACTTCATTTCTGTTTGACCATCTTTATTACAAACTCTGTTATTTCAAAACATTTGAAAGGGTATAAAAACTTTGGCACGGACGAAGTTAGGTTCTATTTATACGATAGCTGATCACTCAGCTGAATTTTCGTCTGATTTGCTGTCAGACCGTGAAAAAAAGTGTCGGAGTAGACATGAAGCTACTTAGATCAGTGATCAGACGAAATATAACCGTTTTTGTTTGGCCTGAGCACGCAGCTGAGTGGTATCTATCGAGTTACAGTGTGACCTAATTGTAGTGTGCTGGCGTTGCCAACTTCTGTCCCACGATATTCATTTGTTATCGAATTTTAAATTAAAATTTGCGAAAGTTTCCGTATCCTCGTATTGCAGTTCACACAACACAAGTTAGTCCAGATCCTCGGCCTTCTACTCGCGGCTCCACATTGCTTTGAATACTTTCTTTTGGTTTTCCCTATATAGTTTTGTATAGCTTTTAAAATATTTAATAATTCTATATTCATTTCTCTTTTTAATTGTCTTGTCTTCTTCTTTTATGTAAGCAAAACGTCACAATGTTCATATAAACCACTTGATTCCGATAAACCAATGGTTCTGCAACTTATCTGAGCTTCTCAGGCATTTGTAAAAACGAAACTGAGTTGATCATATGAGTTTAGGTCTGACGAAAATTCATCTGAGGGATCAGGTCGTGTAAATGGAGCTTCTGAAGGCCTTCTCGATTTTTTCCTTTCCGACTTAAAACATATTTTTTGATTTACGAAATTTGCATGACTAAAACTGGGTGTTTAGGATGCGACGCCGGCAGATAGGCATTTGTAATTTTGGGCACCACTGCTATAAAGATTTGATAGACGAGTAAATAGTCTAGTAAACATAACACGTAGATCAAACGGTTAAAAAATGTATTCAGAAACCGTCTTTTGAACGGAATGATACGCGTGAGAATTAAGACGCATAGAAGGAACTGTCCGTTGATTAACTTAAATGCTTTTGCCTCGGCTTCTGTTATGACTCAGTTTTTTCAGACGAAACGGGCAAAAATGAAAATTTTCCGAAAAAAACACTTCCCAAAGACCTTTAGTTGATTTATTAACAAACCAAACCCAAATTAATAAAACGCCTGAAAATGAACATAATTTCCTATAGTGCATAGTAAAACCTCACACTTCTTCCACACCTCCATATTGTAAGTATCTGACTTGCTCAAGTTTCTTAGCTGTTATAAAAATGTTTTTTCTTTCGCTCTCTAAAGTTATGGCAGCATTAAGTAAACGCCCGGGCATAATGTTTATGCATTTATAATACACGCACAAAAGTATGCAAAGTGCAAGAGCAAGCAGACAACTTTGCACCCGCGCGCCCACTTGAAAAATGTAGCAACAATTTCTGGAACAAAATATGTAGCACAATGCATAATGGGTTAAAAAAAAAATTAAAGTAAAGAGATCGCCTGCGACATTTTGCTGCCAACTTGCAACAGGATGCAGGTTAAGTTCTTGACGCTAGTGCCACATAAAGTGGCAAAGTTATGCATGAACTAGAACAGTGAGGGGATGGGATGGGGGCGTGGCAAGTGTCAACTTGTTTGATTTAGCTGCTGGCGGAATAAAAATTGCTCAGGCACCAATCAGTGCCTCATTACATGCAACCTGGCTCCTTGGCACACTTGAGAGAGAGGAGGACCAGAAGGGCAGGGAGGCAAGTTTATATCAGCTTCCGGCTTATAACATACTGACGTGTTTCCGGCACACGCAAAAAGTGGCACAAAAAATTGAGAATCGTGAGCATGTATAATTTAATGTGATTTATTTGTGAGCTGTGAGCTCATGGCTAGAAATAATCAAGTTTTCAACACAGCAACTTAATATATAACCCCATTTTATGCTTTTCACAACCAAAGTCAAAGATGAGCCTTGATTTTTCGCTTGACTAATTTAAACTTTCCCTTTTTTTGAACTGGCTTCCTTTTAGCTGCATTCTTTTTCAAAAGTTTTTATACCCTTGGAAAGGGTATTATAATTTTGACCAGAAGCTGGCAATGCAATGAAATATTCGTTTCCTACCGACAAGGCTGAGTCATTGAGTTTTTTCCGTCCCTCTCCAACAATTTATTCCCCTGTCCTGGTGATTGCTGAGATTGAGCTCCCATATTTTTCATCGCATCCACTACTAATTTGAATATTTTAAATATAAATTTGATTGATTTTAGATGGAGAGGCTATCAGAATAGCTTTGAAGTGAGGCCCCACACAAAGTGCTGGACATCACGGTTGCGGCCGTTCCTGTACATAGTCTATTTACGGTGCTGCTCATAAATAGACTATTGTCCATTCGCTAACTCTAAAACACTGCGGATTACTATACTCGGGTGGGCTAAAAATGCCGGAAATTGGTTTATAAATCAAAAATCTTTATTTATTCTTGTAAATTTATTTCATTCCCCTCAAACTACTTCTCCCGAATGCATTACAACATAAACATATTGCAAAGTCATTTTCCGGTTTAGTCTTTAATTCCTTCTCCGTTTCTGGTTCTATCTTTTTTATCGATTTAAAACTGTGTCCATGAAGCGGTCTCTTGAGTTTAGCGAATTGCCCAAGTGGTTAGTCAAACTGGGTTTGCACTGATATGTCGATAGCATCTGTGCGTTCATGCGAACCCCGCTCGTGTACCATGTTGACTCCAACTTGCTAGCCACATTAGTCGCGAAATGGACAGGCTTAAAAATTTAGTCATTGGAAATGGGTTCGCTTAGTCAAAAATATATCTTAGTTTACCGACCCAAAATACATTCCATTCCTGCTCCATATTTGTTTATTGCTACATTTAATTCAAATTTGAAAACTTTAAAATGATACGGAGAATTTGTTGAGGAAATTTCGATAAGGTGAACTTGTCGTATACGTAATATTTGTGGAAACTTTGAAGGTTTTTTTTGCAGAGGTTCAAATATTTAATAATATCTTTGCACCCTTATATTTGTTGAGTTGCAACTGGTCCTTACAGCTTTTTTGCACAATTTGCGATGCGATTTCTGTGCGTTAACATCAATATAATAACTTTTAAACATTTTGCTTAACATGTCCAGAGACATTGAGTACAAGAAACAGTTTTATTCGCAACAGTGAGGCCTAATGATAAAACAATAATATCACCAAAAACATTCGATTTCCGATATATCGCCTTGGGAAAATATGCGATAATGATATCATTATTTTGGACAGAAGTACCGATATTTCCACATGTGGATAATATTTTCGACATCCGTAATAGGAACCATCCGTCGGAAAAAGGGGTTTTGGTGAGAAAAACTATTTTCTTTTCAATTTTAGCGTCGACCTTATCTGTAGCTGCCATAGGAACCATTGGTCGAAAAGTAGGTTTTAGTGAAAAAAAAACTTTTTTGTTTTGAATGTTAACGTCTCCCAACTCAGCGAATATTGATATTATATGCTTTCACACAGATTTGCAAGTTATGGTTGAAATCGGCCGACTATATCTTGTTTTAGTTAGAAAAATTGTGGATTTTATTGCGAGAGTTCTTAAACTCTGATATTTCAAAAGATTTGCAAGGGTATAAAAACATTGGCACTGACGAAGTTCGCTTGGCCTTCTCGTTTCCCTTGCATTTGTCCGTCTTCGTCTGCGTTTCCTTGTAAAATTAGTATTTGTCGTCGCTGCTTTATCTGCCTGCACAACTGCTTTTGGCCCAGCTACTGCCAAGCAACAATTTGTTTTTCGCTTGGCAACGCTTTACAATTTGATAAGCAAAGCGCAGAAAACTTTCACATTGGACGCCATTATTCAACGTCTTTCCTTTTGTAAGTGTGTGTGTGTGTGTGAGAGTTTGTGAAAGTGGCGGTAAAAGTTTTGCTTTAATTTCAGTTTGTTGTTTAGTTTTTTTATGTTTTAACTTTGATAACATTATTGTTAATTTTATGACCAAAGAGTCGGAATCTAACTAATTTTATGTTTTCTACTTTTTTCTACTTTTCATTGCAGGTATGTAAGGCGCAGAAGAAATCGAACATTTACTGAGTGAGATTGTGCTAAATAAAGTCAAACTTTTTAATGAAAGTAAAAATTTAACTTCAACTTTTCTTTTCCCACAATTTATATGCTAAACAGTAAAATTGCATTAAATACACAAAAATTTTTGCATAAAAATGAAAATGCAACAAATGGAAAACATCCACATCGATTTCCGCCACTTGGGTCCGAGTCCGAGCTCCAAGCATCCTCTTGGCAGCCAACAAAATATCATTCACTGAGCCAGCCAAGCGCATTTGTATTCATTAAGGAATTTCCGCAAGTTTTCAAGTTTTTTCGTTTCTTTTCTTGTTTTTTATTTTTTTATTCGGCGTTTGCTTCTTGCACTTTTTGGGGGGTGAGCAACCCCCGCCCCCTGTGGGCCATGGTTGATTAAAATGTCAAATGCCGTGCATATTTTAAATGCCAACGCACACGAAAGAGAGAGAGAGACACCAAAATGGAGACATACAACCTGGCAATTAAGCAACAGTGCCTAGAGGCAAATGTCTGGTGGGGATTTGTAATGGCCAGAGAAAATGCGTGGAGTTTCATTTAAATAAAAACAAATGGGTTTTTTTTTTTGGTTTTGCAAATAAAATTAAAGCTGCAAATGAGTTGTTTGGGAAAGGATTTAATTAATTGCAACAGCCACAAGGCGTTGACATTAGTAATTATCCCAAAAGGATATCACGGAAAACAAACAAACACAGACATGCATATATACAAATAAATTTTAAGGACGAGTTTCTGATTTCCGCAAAACAAAATTCGTTGATTTTGAATTTTATTCATTATCTGTCCAAATTTTTCACTTTTGATTGTTCAATTGATTTGGCAGGCAAAAAAGAACTGTGGAAGAATAGAAGATGAAAACTGCAGTGCAAGAATGAAGTCATTGTGATTCGCACTTTTGAGGTTTTTTTCTTTGAGTTTAAATTTGTTCTATTTAGCTCAAATGAAAGTCCTTGATTCATATGCAAAATTTAACTCAATACTATAGGTATGTACCATGAACTTGACCTCGTTTTTGTCATTGAACTCATACGAAAATGTTTAGAAAAAGAAAAAACATGAAAATGTCGACCACTAAGTGCATCTTAACCCAGATTATGACATTGAGCTAACTGGCAAGTATTATATATTTTATTGATTTTTCTATATAATACTTTATTGAAGGATATTAGGCAGAGCGGAAGGAATGAGAATGTGATGTGATGTCCATCAAATCCAAACTGCCTGGCAACACATGGCGAATGAGTAATGTGCGTTTATATGTGCGGAAATTTCCTCATCTCTGTCAATTAGTTGGCATGTGTGTGTGTGTGTGCAGTGTGATAGGCAAATTTAATTAGGAACAATGCAATGTGCACACATATTGCTAATTCACAGATTAGTCTGACATTTATTGTTACAATTCGTGTGTGTGTATATGTGCAGCTGTTGCGAGACATTTGAATGAGGCCACAAAACTGCCAAGGACCGCAGGGATGATAACTAGAAAACTCGCCTGACTGACTGATTCACTCTTTGTTACACTACAAATAAGCCAAAATAGTTTCCATATGGGGGCAAAAGTATGAAAGGGATTTTGGAAAATTATTGTTTGTGCTTTTATAATTTAAGAAAATTTGATCAATTGGTTTATTTATTTTTAGTCAATAAAATTTTCAGAAATAATTACAAAAAAAAGTGTCAGAAATAAGGTTACACATTGCAACCGCTGCCCAATTCCACAATTTGTTTACGCTCAAAATTATTATAAAGAATTTATTATCATAATACCAATATATGCCGAGTAGCAAAACAAAATTGAAAGAGGGTCAATAATAAAAGCCAACAATTTGTGTATGGTTCAGAGCCAATTGCCCACAATATCACACTGTCCAGTTCGGACATTGTGTGGTGAGCCACAGGCGTGACCATTACTACGGGGAATGGGGAAAGCTTAACCAAAGCCAAGCTAATCAAATAAAATATTGAATCAATATGTATGCATATGTAGGCGTGTTTGTATTGGAATGCATATTTAACTATTTATTTTCATATTTGCATTCAAAGTTTATTTGCAATTAAGGTAATTCCGATTGGCATTTAATTCAATTATTGGCATACATTTTACACGCCTCATTAGGTCTTTTCTTTTTTCTTTTTGCATGGTTATCAAAGTCAACAACTGCTGAAATTCATTTAATTAACAATTTGTATTGTAATTAATTTTAATTTTGTTTGCGTTTTAATTTGTCGCATTCTAACTCGTTATTGATAAGATCAATAATAAGTTTGATAGTTTGATTAGTTGCTGAAAAGCCGAAATATGCATATAATACACTTACCAAATGTTCTGAGTAAGATTGTGCGAATCAATGTTAAATGTTTAATGTTTAATGTTTAATGTACGGATTTGAAATTATTTAAGTTTATGAAAATCTTTTCTTGCTTCTGACCTGACGTTTCTAAGACGTTACGTTATCTAAATATCCTCAATATTAGACAGCGGATTTTGCATATTTTAATCTAAGTAGGCAGTAAATTACTAATGGGAGAGAAATATTATAACCAAATTTTTTGTCTATATTGGGTACTCTTTTTCGAATTTTCTACGTCCACTCGAAGTAATATAATTGCATTCAATGTGGTTGAGTCCATGCAAATTATTAGCAGATTTATTTTGAAATATAATATAATTCTGGGAAATTAATGGAGGATTCTGACCACCAGTAAAGAACTTTTTAATATTTTCAAATACGTTTTAGTGCAATTTTGCTAGAAAAATGCACAAACCTACTATATTCTCTATGTACCTTCGTGCAAAGTATAAGAAGTGGTATAAACCAGTATGAAATCAAAGCGGATTATGTTGCAACCAACTTTACTTTAGGTTTTTTTAAAAACATAAGTGTTGTTGTGGGTTCCAAATAGGTCAGGTTTAGTACTCAGTTTCCGGAAAAGTTTACTTTTCTGCTTTCTTTAGGAGAAAAACGAAACTGAAGACCTTTAAATGTGGCAAGAAGCTTAAGGGGGTCAGTACACCAAAATCGACTTCAAAACCGAATATTTACGGTATCGAGGTCATGTTCTGTTTTTGGAGGGACCAATTGGGTGTGGTGTACTACATATGAGCTGCAACCACTGGGTGAAATCATCACAGGGAAACTCCACCGAACTCAATTGATGTGAACTCTTCAAAGAATTGAAGCACAAACGGCCAGAGTACGAGCAAAGGCTTGAAAGATCATTTTGCCATATAACAACGCTCGGCCAAAACATACCTTGAAACGCTGAAATGGGAAGTCCTTCTTTTGAAGAACACTAAAATTGGCTCGATTCGTAGATTGCAATAAAAAACGAATCGTTTTTTAGAGATGGTATCCGAAAAATGGAAAAAAGAAGTGGCTAGCTAGATGAATAATACTTTAAAAAATGTTATTGTAATCGAGCTTTGCGCTTGTGTGTGTAGCAGCGAAACACGAAGTAAACGCAATCAAATGCCTCGTGAGAGAAGAAAAAGCCGAAAGCTGGCGTCGTTAGAGAGTAAGTGAGAGAGAGTGATATTTATAAAACACATGTATTCTCTCTCTCTATGCGTGTGTCGGCTGCGATGACGGCACAATTATGAGTTCCTATTCCATGGGATAGGCTTTTGTCATTATACACTTGAAAAGTGTATTATAATTTTTCCCAGAAGTTTGCAACGCATAGAAGGAATCATCTCCGACCACATAAAATATATATATTCTTGATCAGCGTGACGAGCTGAGTCGATTTAGCTTTGTCCGTCCGTCTGTCTGTTTCTACGCGAACTAGTCCCTCAGTTTTGAAGCTATCGAGCTGGAATTTTGCACAGAGTCTTCTTTTGTCTGCACGCTGCTAATATGTCGGAACCGACCGGATCGGATAGCTACTTCTTGTAGCTGCCATACAAATGATCGGTCGAAAAATGGGTTTTAATGAGAAAAACTGGTTTTTTCTCAATATTACCGCTCTCAATCACGGTCATGGGTAATATTGAATGTTTTTAAGCTGATCTGCGAAGTTTGGTCAAAGTCGCTAACCGTTGAGACAAGCGTTTTCAAGTGTATCAAAACTTCAATACAGACGAAGTTAGCCTTGCCTTTCTCGTTTTTTATACTCTGTACCGAAGGTACATAGAGTATATTAAGTTTATGCAAAAGTATGTAACAGAGAGAAGGAATTATTTCCGACCCTATAAAGTATATATATTCTTGATCAGCATAAACAGCCGAGTCGATATAGCCATGTCCGTCTGTCCGTCTGTCCGTCCGTCTGTCCGTCCGTCCGTATGAACAAACAGATCTCGGAGATGGTAAGAGATAGAGGTTTGACATGTATGGGACAAATGTTTCTTATAGCTGCAGGCAGATCAAGTTTATTTTCAATTTTGGCCACGCCCCCTCCCGCCCCCGCAATTTTGAAAAAACGTCATATCTTCCACAGTTTTGTAGATAGAGGGTTCGTACCTTCTAGAGATAGTTAGTAATTGTCAAAATGTATCGATTTGCTGAAGAAATGATAAAGATCGGATGAGCGGTTCTCAAGTTATAAGCACAAAAGTGAACAAAGCTCCCCCCGCCACCCCCCCTCCCACCATTTCACAACCAATACCGCACACTCTTAGAGAGAGAGAGAGAGAGCGAGAGAGGGAAAGAGACTGAGATAGAGAGAGACACAGCAGCAGTACTGCATTAAGCTCCTACTCCAGGTACAGAGTATGTTATAGTCGGGCTTGACCGACTCTCTCACTTGTTTTGTAATATTACTCCTCCAAAAAAAGGAGGCTTTGCTCTTCGAGTCACAAACAAAAATAAAATCTTAACTTAACTCTTTCAGTTAATTCTACAAAAATTCTCAATAAAATTTCTTTAGAAATTCACAAAAGATATCTTATCTTAATAACATATGGGTAATTATTTTTAAGGTGGGCAACTATTTTTTTTGCATAGTCTCCAAACATTTAAATTTTTTTGTCAAGATGAAACCGCAGTTTTTAACGATTTTTAATAGATTTTCCAGAATTTTACCATGTGGGATGCAAAAATATAGCAATTGTTTATGTGTGGTAAAAATTTTCAAAAAATATTGCTTCTCCTATATTTTGTGGTAAAAATGTTTGCGATGGTTGAACTGGAAACCGCCGAAACTTAAGAAAAAACATTTCAATCGCGGTTTGTAAGAAAACCGGCCCTTTTGAGACTTTTTCAAAAAAAATTAGGAGTAATAATTTGATATGCTTAGTACTGTGAAAAAGGCTTTATTATGATTGATATATATATCAATTTTCAACATCATTTGTGATTTCATTTCGTATTTAAGCTTTTCTATCGTCCCACATAATGTTCATTTTCTTCTTTTACACCACTTCAATTAAATTAATTTGGCAACAAAATAGAAAAGCCATTTGCCGCCCCCCTCACTCACATGTGTGTCTGTGTCTGGGGTTTTAAATTAACTTCAAATGAGCATCAAATGAAGTGCCACAGCGTGCATTACGTGCAATTCGCCCGAAATGAACTTCAAACTGTCAGCTTGACCCCGGCATGAATAGTGCAAAATACGTGCAAGTTTATAATTAAAACAAAATATTTTAGTTGCCAACATTAAAGTGCAATTTAAAGCTGAGTACCATTGCAGACCACACACACAGGATGTGGGGCCAGCCCTCCATTTATTTTGTTAAATATGTTATGCATCTCCAGGTGCTGAGTGTGGTCATGTCGGTGGCCCTCTCGCGTCCATTGTGTAAATGTGTCTGCGGCGTTGTTACTTTTGTAAATTTATAGCATTTCTCGGCGGCTTTTTTTGCACAGAGACCTGAGAACTGGGTGTGGTCTTTGCATTTTTCCCTGAGAATATTATTAGAAATCCTTTTGCATTTTAATGCCATCATTTGCCAGTTTGCAAATATTTTCTATTTGCATTTAAATTTGTTTTTTTATTATTACGATCCCGGTTGGCTGCAATATGATCAAAGAATTTGCATAAAATGCTGTTTATGTGTAAATTGAATACAAAAAAAGAGGAAAAATGCTGAAAATTGATAGAAAATATTATATTTCTGCATTTTAATTCAATATGCCAAAGGCCGCTGTCCTGACATTGTTGTCCTGTTCTGTCTTCTGCCTTTTAACAGTCAACAACTGCCAGTCAAAGTTGAAAATAGACGCAGGTTGTGTCGTCGTCGGATCCTTCCCCTTCCCCCTCCCCAGGAGAAGTGCGAAGCCTAGTCATTAAAGTGTCAGTCAGTCCGTCAGTTAGGCACCTCAACCACAAGTTAGTTAGTTAGTTAGACTTGCCACAAAACGCGGCATCAGACATGGCCTGCAGGCGCTCAGTAAAAGACTCCGGCACAGTGAGTGTCTGTTGTCTTCAGTGCACAGTGGGCGAGTAAAAGGCAAAAGTTTGCCATGTTGACAACAGACCAGCTAGAGATCTAAACATTTTTATACGGTATTTTTTTTAATACTTTAAATCGACTGTAATGTTTGTGTTTCGACTCGGCTGTTTAAGAGTATTTTTGAGTTGCACAAACAGTATATAAAATATGTAACTTTTGTACAAAATGTCGTCACGTTAGCCCAGTGTGCAGTGTTGCAAAGGAACAACAAAAAAATGCTAAATAGTGCTGTGGTAAATGGAGTTTAATTTCCGTTTTCTAATTTCATTTAACTTACAATTTTAAATAATTAAATTTAGCTTAAGCTAAAATAAAAACTGGACCTCTATAAGGTGAGAAACGAAAACCCTATATTCAGTAATTAAATAACAAATTTGCTGTTAGCCGGATGTGGACCACTGGTTAGTGTGCTGGCCTGCTGTGCGGAAGGTGTGGGTTCAATCCCGCCTCGGACCTTTTAATAAAACATTTTTTTCCTTTTTTTAGAAAATAGCTATTACACATGTGGTCATCTTCACCAGATCATAACGCCAGCTGTTCAAGTAAATAGCCATTAAAAAACTTCTCTAACTATGCCGTTTGGATTCGGCTCTAAACTGTAGGTTTCTTTTTTTTTTTGTGCGAAAAATTATAAGCACACTCGTCAAGAGATTGGGAGAAGCTTGGCTTGGCCCTTTGGGGCTGTATAGCCGTACCCAAAGCTTTTTATTTTTTCACACAATTTCTCCAAGTTTTATATTAATCCGGCAACTATGCAGTTGTATGACAGTTGTCAAACATATAAGATAGGTCTGAAAAAAAGTCTTAGATTTTGATCAAGAAAGTTGCGCCATCCGTTGGTGAGCTTGAGAAATCACTTAACTAACATTTCTCAAAACGAAAATAAAATTGTTCTTTGGAATCATTTAAAAACTTTATTTCTATACAGTTTACGAGCTGCAAATGTATATATGTATACCTCGGTGGGGCTTAAGTTAGCCTTGCTCTATTTTTAACTCTGTTATAAGAAGAACTCGCGAAAAGTGGTCCCATTTTTACAGTTCATATGGTTCAGAACTTCTAGTCATAGATCTTGTGGACCTAATGGGGCGTATGTGGTCATGTTAAGCTGCTGATCGGTTCAACTTGGAGAACCCAGAGTGATCCTGGTTTACTGCGTCTCAAGCCGATTCACACCTCCTCGTAGTGACCACTGGAAGCAGAGCGATGCATCCGCAAAGCTGCTGACTAACGTGAGCGGCGTCCCACCCCTTCCCTACAGGGTATAATATATATGGTTAGTGCGTCGGGTTGGTACACACCATCGTTAAAAATTTCCAACAATGGAAACTGCGACTACAACGCCTCGGATACGGACCCCCTCAACGACGACCCACGCAAAAGTTTTAAGGAACACGATTTGAGGATATGCACCTGGAATGTCTGCATCCTCAAGAAATATTCATCGGACGTTACCGCACTCCAGGAAATGCGATGGATTGGATATGGACGCAAGATAATAACGCTACCAAAGGAGAAGACAGAAAAGAAAACACCATCAGTGTGGAATTAGACCAGGTAAATCCACCACAGACCAGATATTCACACTACGTCAAATCCTGAAGAAAACCTATGAAAGAGGCACCAAAACACACCACCTTTTTGTTGATTATAAATCAGCCTTCGACACACCGATAAGGTCAAGGTTCTTCGAAGCCCTGTCTACTTTTGGTATACCAGCAAAGAACGTTCGGCTTTGCATGATGACGTTGAGAAGTCAAAATAGAAAAGTACCTCTCCGATCCATTTGATACCAAAAGAGGTTTTAGGCAGGGCGATACCTTATCGTGTGCCTTCTTTAATCTACTAATGGAATATATACTGCGCCAGTGCCCACAAAAGAAAGTGCACATTTATTCATAAAGACCTATGCTAGGAGTTCAAGAGAAGCATGGACAATGACAGCAGCGGATGAAGCGGCGATTGGCGTGCTTGAACGAAAAATTCTTCGGAGGATTTAGGGATGGCGATGATTTCCGCGTTCGAAAGAATACCGTACTGTATGAGCTCTATGGGGACACTTGTCTGGTCAAGCGCTTAAAGCAACAGCGGCTGCCTATGGAGACGGCAAGAGGGGGACCTGCACAGAGCAGAAGCGACTCGAGAGCATTAGCAAGTGTATATAAGCTACGGTCGATCCGAAGTTCCCTCTCTGTGCGTGTTATGCGCGTGTGCCTCAGTAAACTGCAAGTGTGTAAGACTTAAACTTCTCATGACTAATCACCTTCTTCAAATTCACAATTGAAACGCCCAATTGCCCTCGTCTAAGACTTATTCTTGATTTTCATTTTAGTTCAAGTTTATCTCAAGGCCATGTAAAAAAGCTTAGATTAATGTGCGAACAATGGGTTCGATTTTGGAATGCAATACCAAAAGTTCTGATTCTTTTCTGCTGCCGATGATGACTGCTCATATTTTGTGGCCAAATCGAGGCCGTAAGAGTCAAAGACACACGAAAAAAATACCTTCTGAAAACTGCATTCCGACAAATGTCAAGTGTCAGGCCGCAAAATGTCGGCAAGTGACAAGTCAAGCAGCAGCAACAGCGGGTAGGAGCCATCCAAAAACCTGCCACACGTCGCCATTGTGATTTATGTGCAGCCAGTAGGAAAGTTGCCGGTGCAGTTGACAGCGCTGGTAACGACCACGACCAAAAAAAAAAAAAGAAGAAAATAATAAAAATTGGCTCTGGAAAAAAAGTTGCATGAAAAACTGTCATATGTGGGACTGTTAATGGTATTGTGCGTACACAGTAAAGACTCTACGCCTACTGAAAGTGTGCAAGCAGATTGTGAAGGATTGTCAGCTTTTGGTTTATACCTTATACTCGGTAGTCCCATATTCTACATACATTATTACAAATTACATTTTACTGTTACTGTTCAGGCTCTGCTTTCAGACTGTGCTTTTGGCTTCAATAATAGGTACGCTGCACACACACACATTCCTAAAATGGCAGCCACTTGACCAGCAACTGAATAAATTCAATAGCAAGCAAAGTTGTTCCCAAATAAAAGTGCTCAATTCTCAACGAAATTGCCAGACGAAACAGCAACAACAACAAAAACACAAACGATTTCATGTTATTGGCTAAAATGTTTATGTGTCACAGTCTCGGATAGTCGGTCCGCCTGAGGGCGTGCCACTTGTTCCCCTAAATGCAAATAGATTAGCTTAATTAAATAGTTTTTGGACCGAGAGTGCAGCATACTTTTTGGGGCACAAATCAAGCGCAAAATTGATTGTGCATGTCGATTAGACTTTAAGTGAATTGCTCTTCTTTGTTTGAGGTTAGTTGGTTGGCTCTTTAAGCGGGGTCGTTTTTTTGTGAAAAGAACATTTTGCCACAAGTGTACAAAATGTTGTGTGCGTGTGTGTGTGTTTGGTCATGCAAAGGACATACAACAGCAACATTTTATGGCGCTGTAACCGCAACATACCCACACAGATAGAGACAGAGGCTGAGGGAGACACGCATAAATTACGGTATTTTGTGGGCAGCAACATAACTAACGGTAATTAGCTACTTTATGTGACAGTCCCCACACAAACACACACACGCCCCCACACATACACACACACACTTCGTCTGTCAAGTTGCTGGAAATTTTGTTGCCTCATTTTCGTACATTTTGTGGTCAATTGGGAATTGCAATTAACGCATAGTTTTGTTTTTATTGCCTTCCGGCTGACATTTTTTTTTTGTGTTTTCCTTCTGGTTTATGTTTGTGTAGATTTTCGTGACCTCATAAATAGGAAATGATGCCTAAACTGTCGTACTTTTTTCGGGTCACTCTTACTAAGCTAACAGTCAAATTTATCAAATACTAGATGTCCCGACCAACTTCTAAACTGAATGTATGAATTAAAATTAACGTTATTAAATGAATGCACAGAATTAATTATCCCTACGATAATTAGGATGGTATATTTAAAGAACATGGCATGACGGCAAGATATTTGCTTTGATGGAACTACGTATTTTGCTGCATAGGTTGCACTTGGGTTGATTCTCTTCAGTGAAACACTGTGTGATACACGAAATTTTTCGTTCTGTTATCAGGCGTCAAAACAAATAATGCGTATGGTTAATCGACACGTGAAGATTGGCGGGAATAGATGGGTAAAGAGGAAGTGTCAAAAAAATCGAGAAATTTGAAAAATGGGAGCGTGAAATCTGCATCAAATGAAGTCAATTGAATACAGACATTGTATTTTTGAGTGCTAGAAACGGTTGGGATTTTGGTGCATCCCCTCAAAGCAATAATTGTAATTCCTCAAGGAAGGAGACTCAATACTAAGAATTTTATTTTGCCATTAAGACAACACAGTCCAGCAAACTTTAAGGCGCCACAATGCCCACAAAGAAAGTCTAATGGACCAATGTGGACGGAAGGATGCGAGCTGCAATCCATTGTGCAACACACAGAAAAAAAAAAAGATCCCCATAGAATGGATATTCGAAATATCCACTTTAAGATGCATTTATCTAGATATCCTTTTCACATTCTTCAGCTCCTCTGGATGAAGAATAAAGATGAAGAACTATCCTTTTTTCTGATTTATCCTTTTTAAATGGAAATAAATTGACTTCGAAAATATCCAATGGATCCCAAAAGAGTATAGTTAACTATCCATTTCAAATGGATACCGAAAATATCCTGAGGATCATCAAAAACAATCCTTTTTTCTCTGTGAATGGTATTAAAACTCTGCTCGATTCAAATTCAACAGTTGCTTCATTTCAGTTTAGGATATTTCGCGATTATTTTGTCCAATTGGCCTACATCTCCTATTAAAATTTTTGTAGCATACTTTTGAGCTGATCAAAAGAAGTAAGCCAAAATGAAACCAACTACTTTTTGCGTTGATCTTTGTTTGGCTGTTGTCCTGATGGGAAGACTTTAAATTTTTGACCTTATTTTGCAAAAGCTTTCCACTCGACATCAGCTAGCGCCATCCTTAGTTGTCGAATGTAACTAACTTTATATAATAATAATATTACCTGAAGGAATTGTTCGAAGATGCCACACATCTGTGGCTGTTCCAAGTCATCCTGCTCCAACTACAGTCTCTGTTTATTAAGCTCCGATCATAGATCCAGTTTATCTAACTAGTTCGCACATCACTGACAACTATCGATGACCGATACTCCCTGAGAATGGGGAAATGGGAAGTTTTTTTTTGCCAGAGATGCTACAATGTTTTAGAGATGGAACTTTATATTGGACACAAGACTTCTGAGTATATTTTTTTACCAATCCGCTGAATTCAAGAATTCCAATTCTTAAGTGCCACATAAATGCCTTTCTTGTTGGTTATGTTGAGGAATTTCGATAATTTCATCATCTTAACAATTTTGTTTAATAAAAAATACCTTACAATTGAAGTTTCTGTTAGTTTTTGTGCACAAATTGTGTCAAAAATAAGTTTTAAAAGAGTAAACTTGTTCGGAGTACAAAAAAACTATGTGAACCATAGTGAAAGCTTTTTGATTGTTCATTGTTCAAT
Organism: Lordiphosa clarofinis; assembly: GCA_018904275.1. Taxonomy (NCBI): domain Eukaryota; kingdom Metazoa; phylum Arthropoda; class Insecta; order Diptera; family Drosophilidae; genus Lordiphosa; species Lordiphosa clarofinis. Next base: position 669,937 of record JAEIGQ010000067.1, on the reverse strand, counting down.
TCGATTCGACTCTCCAGTATACTCTCAAAATCCTTTAACATTTTTTATACACTTCATCAGGGCTTAATCCCGAAACGAATTTTGGTTCCGGTTCCAGTACCGGTACGTCCCGAAATGACTGTTTCGGTTAAAGGTTCTATTTTGGTTTTCAATTAATTTCGGTTTTCGGTTTCGGTTACGGTACCCGGATTTTTATTTCGGTATACCGGTACGTACCGGTACTAAGTACTACTTATTTTTAATACTGAAAAAAAAAAAATTTTAAGATGAATCTTAATCATTTTATTCCTGTTTAATAAAACGAATCAACACAAAATGAATGGTTTCACATTTCAAAATTATATCGCCTTAATATATTGTATTTTTTTACGTAGTTATTATGTAAAAACTAATGAATACTAACATGTACCCGACGTGCGTTGTTACACCGCTCACAAAGCGAAGAAGTGAAGCATACTGGACAATTACCATCTATCAAATCTTCATCTAGCAAAAATCACCATCCGTCTATTTACCCGTCTTCATGAGAATCAAAATCGTTATAAAATTTTGAAATTTTGCGAATTTTTGTCCGTTTGATCAACACGTCTCATTAACCGATTGCCCGACACCTATCATATCTTTATGATAATCTGAACTCATGCACTTTTGTAAATATCCGATTTTTGGGACAGTACTACACATTATTTTACCCTCTACTATGTATTGCAGTCTATCAAATCTTCATAATAATTTTGGGAGTAAGAAAATTAAGCAAATTTCATATATATTTTAGTTGCTTAATTGTTTTTTGGTGTTTAGTTGTTTCATCTACACCTACTGTTTACCCGTCTACATTGCCATTTCCAAACTTCGCAATATTTTGGACTGTTCAAACTTTTGTTTTTTTTGTCTACATACATAATAATCTTAGGTCCTATGAAAATTTTAGAATTTTGACGATTAGTTTGACCATTTGATCTACAACTCCTATTGGAGGAATCTGACCACCAGTTAAGTACGTTTTAATGTTTTTAAATACGTTTAAGTACGATTTTGCTAGAGAGGACGAATGTGTTTATATTTGCAGTGCAAGTGCACAAATTTACTATCTTCCCTGTGTACATTCGTGCAAAGTATAAAAGCAAATCAACAGTTGCACTAGCTTTTGCTGTATATATGCACTGGCGTCTGTTGATGCCGATCAAGATGCCGATCTTTATAAGGTTGGAAATGATTCCTCTTAGTTACATACTTTTGCACACTCTTAATATATAATAATTAGGTACAGCGTATAAAAAAACCGAAACCGTACCGGTACCAAAGTTTCGGTTTCGTTCCGGTTTTATCGGTTCCAATAATAACGGTAAACGGTATTCGGTTCTCAAAAAAAATTTTGTATCGGTTCAGGTTCCGGTTCCGGTACGCGATTTGAAACGGTTTATTTCGGTTAACGGTTCCGGTTTCGGTTCCGGTATTAAGCCCTGCACTTAATATATATTATAAATATTGCTCCTACCTTCTTTGAATTTTTTGTAAACTCATCGTTGCATGTGAAAATATTATATGTGCATAAGGTTGGACCCAACCCCCTATCCAAAACAAAAACAAAAACAAAAGTAAAAAATATTGCGTTTTATGAACTCATACGCAGTGTTGCCTATTATCATACATTTTTTATTATAATTAGTCTGCGTTGATTTAATTCAAAAACTATTCGCATGAAAAATAATAAAAGACTACTACTATGTGATATTTCAGAATATGACAACAATTGAAATGCACACAAATTTGTATTCAAAGAACGTGTCGTATGAGTAATATTTTTAAAAACTTTTGGGCTCTGTCGCGTCCTTTTAAAATTGAAATTTGATTTTTTTATGTTCTTAATTATTAAATATAAACCAATTATAAGCTTTAAGAATGCTGAGACCAGTTTTCTTCTATTTTGCCCTTTTGGGGCCCAACCTAATGTACGTATTCGTAATAATGGAAAAGGATATAAGTTGATATTCTTATGCACCTCCGACCACTAAAAGTATATTTATTCCTGATGATGTCCAACTGTTTCTTGGCTATCTTCTGTTAGTTTTAAAGCTATCTTCACTCAACTTTGCACAAAGTGTTGAAAAATGCTAAACTAAAGCTTGTTAAGAATGAGCTCCGTTATGACCCTGAAACGGTGAACCATCAATTTCTCAATTCAATCTCTTTCAATCTATGTTTCAAAGTAATTCTTAGCGAGGACCCTAGTTTCAAAATCATTTGGCCTCGTTTTTTCCATATTGAAAAAAAAAAACACCTATTCTGTGCCTCCCCTTTCCCCGTTCTCATTTTCATTTCACACAATGTGCCACATAATTTGTATAAACCGTTGCCGTAAAACAAAAGATTTTGCCTGTGAGTTGCAGAGCAGAGGCATAGCACAAGTATTTATGTGTGTTCCCACTGCATTGCGACGGTAAAATTGAACAAAACGAGGCGAGAACATTTCATGAAATATGCAGAGCACAAGGCAAGCGGTATTAAATCATTATCAGAAGAAGGGCATCTGTGTGACAGAAACAAACATTTTACAAGCAATTCGACACAACAAAATCGTGCGGAAATGATGCTGAAATGGAGTAGAAGAAGGCAAGAGAGAGAGGGCGAGTGAACGATAAAGTTGTCATAGTGTAAAACAAACAATTCATCAGCGTCAATGTGATAAATTATATTTCCACCGCACAGAAATTGCTTAAAATTTTTATTCCGTCCAAACTGAAGGAGAAAGAAATCGAAAAGTATCCCATGATAAATGACTTGATTCAATTGAATTATAAACAAACAAACAGACGGACATATCCGTCGGAATATGCCGCCTGTCCTACACCTTAATTGAAACAAATGAAGCAGCACTAATACATCAGACTGGACTTCGTTGGTATGACTACAATTTTCAAATATAATTAGCTCGGAAATGCTTTACGCTTTAAGTTTTACGCATAGTTTTTATTTAAAACCCAAAAAATAGAAGAGGCCAACTTTAACTTTGCTCCAATACAACGTTTTCTGTCAATATCTCACTTTTCTTTACGAATTTGCTTTGCTTATAGCTCGACCGAATGAAAATTCTGTAATTTTTGACGTTCATTTCGAAATCGAATTCATTTTCAAACAAAAAGCAGCGTGCACAATGTCTCTAGTGATAGAAGCATCTCTGGAAATTCAACCTTGCTGCCTGCGCCAGGTGTTTCTTTCTCAAATTTAACTGCATTTCAATGCTGACAATCGACAAACTGACCGAATTAAACTAATGCGTACGAACTGTAAAGAATATTTGGCTCACATCAAAAGGCTGCACGTTCACTATTAACCGGAAGAACTTTTTTGTCGCGCTTTGTAATCTTATTTTATCACATTGCTGAGCTGTTCCATTGCATTCTCAAAAAAGCCGACTAATGTTACCTTGACCTTTTCTTGGCATCGTCACAAATAACTAACTGTACATGATCAATATTTTGTATAAAACGCACAAAAAGTTTTTACTAATGAAAAAGCCAAAATAGAGAAAGCAAACGAAAGTAAAACAACTATAAAAACTTAACAAATCTGCAAGAACATATACTGAGCTGTCAAATGGAATAACCACCTACTGCGCCACGTGTTGAACTTTCATTAAATTGAACTGGAAAACTAAAGGTGTGCCTAACATTGAGAATTTTTCATCGTTTCCTTTTTTTCTTAACTTTCGCTTTCTTTGTTTTGAATGTTAGCGTTCCTAAATTATTATTAAATGCCCCTAAACCTACTGGCCAAATTGGAAAACATCGGATGACTATATCTTCTATCTGCCATAGGACCGATCGGTTGTAAAATGAGTCTTACTGAGAAAAACACTTGTTTTTATTGTTAGCGTACTAAAAGTTGGCCACTGTAAAAATTCGATGCATTCAAACACACTTTAAAAACTTGGTCGAAATCATATATCTTATAGCTGCCAAAATGGGTCTTAGGTAATTTGGTTCTTTCGCCGTTGAATCGGTTGTAAATGTAAAATTTGTAATTTTAGTGTTCATAATTATAATAATTTAGTGTTTTCTCATATTTCGAGATCAGCGTTAGGTTAAGATCTGAACAAAAATCTTACAAAATAGTTTGATATATAAAAAATAAGTTTTTCTCAAATTTTCAAAATTTCAAAAAATTAAAATGTCCTAGTTATTATTAATCTCAAAAACTTAATTTAAATTTTCAACTATTGTTTAAACGTGTAATCCAAATTTTCCATAAGACCCCCAAGCCACAACAAACAACGGTCACACAATTAAAATTGTAATTACCACAAAAACCAAAAAATGTGGCAAAATATGTTTTGTTTGTCTTGATTTCACGTACGTTTATATTCATTTCTATGGTTACTCTGTGTTTGCTTTGTTCGTTGACCGTTCCAATTAGATTATGTAGCCATCGTCGTCGTCGTGGTCGTCGTCCTCCCTGTGGCTAAAGCCCATTTTAATGGCCTTCTTCGTTTTGTGTTGTTTTTGGTTCTTTTTTTTCCTGTGGTATTTTTAATGTGTTTTCCCTTTGGAATTCAAAGTGTCCTTTTAGGTTCGGCTCAAGTTTAAGATTTTAATTTGATGCATAAATTTTAATGTCTTGAGTATTTATTTATTTATCGCTTGATTTTTGTAGACACTTGGGGGATTTGTAATTTGGCAGCCTTAAGGAATTTGTAACGCCAGAAGAGTGTTAAATGGATGGGACAGAAGGGAACATAAAATGCGGATTTATTTGGAATTTAAATTCTTTACACATATTCAATGGAAACAAGTAATCCTAATCCCATCACAACACATTTCCCCTTTAGCATTTTAACAAATAAAATTTAGCTTCCATTACAAAACATTTCATAAACTTCAAACGAAACAATATACCCAATGCCCATGTTGTCATCGATACCTGCTAACAACAACAAACAAACTGACTAACTGACTGGCACAATCCATTCTACATAATCCCACAAATATGATTCGAATGTGCACACACTTCAATGTAATGCAATTTCTCAATGCCTGTGTACAGTAGATTGTATATCGAAAACTTTTTTTGTACCACAATTCAATTGTGAAGTTTCAGTGAGTACCTCTCTCATGCAATGTTTTATATGGGATATTGTTTTCATGACAATTTCAATCAATTCTCGGAAAGCGTCTTTTATCCCTGGTATTTTGTTAGATAATCGCTGGTAATAATTCATAGTCATAAAATATCAATTTTTGTCAACAGTTTTTGCATAAATTTAAATTTGTATTCTTCGTGCAGCAGTTGCCAGGACAAAAACTATGCAAGAATGAAAGAAAAGCACATTGTCAATGATGACAGACAAGTGGATTGGGGGGAGGATTCTACGAATACATCGTAAATACAATACACAGGGAAAGAGAAAAGTGGGTGGCAGCTGTTGTTTCTGAAAGGCAGAGCCGGCATATGTTTTAATGCCTGGCAATAAAAATTTATGCATGATTGAAGTTTTGAAGATTGTGATTTTTCTTCTTTTATTTTTGTTGGGGATTCTTTTCGTTATCTCTCTCTCTCTCGCTCTCTGTCTCTTTCCTTTGTGTACTGTGCTGTTTTTTAAAGGCATGGAAATTGGTTGGTGTTGGAAATCTCTTGAATTATTTATGAAATAAACGACATTTAGGTGTTTCCTTTTTTTTCTGGGGCCAAGGAAGTGTTGGTATAAATTATCCAGGTAAATGATTTAATATGCGAATGATGCAATAAAGTGGAATATTAAAGGATGTCCAAACTTATATTTATTATAAGCATTGGCTACTTTAAGTGTATTCGGTTTAAATTTTCCACTTTTCTTTAAATGTTTAACATCTTTTTGGTTCAAGCTTACTCGGAAAATTTTGTTGTCATGAAAAACAATGGAAAAAAAATAGAGGCAAGCTAACTTCGGCTCGACCGAAGTTTATATACCCTTGGAGCTTGATATATGCCTGACTGTTTGTATGGCAGCTATACTATATAGTGGTCCGATTTCGACAAATCTTGTTGAAATTATGTAAAATCATTGAAAACTTATAAACACGAGCGTTGGGAGCGATAACATTAAAAACAAAAAAGTTTTTCTCACTAGGACTATTTTTCAGACCTAACTTTTGTATGGCAGCTATACTATATAGTGGTCCGATTTCGACAAGGCTTAATGAAATTATGTAAAATTATTAAAAACTTATAAATACGAGCGTTGGGAGCGATAACATTAAAAACAAAAAAGTTTTTCTCACTAGGACTATTTTTCAGACCTAACTTTTGTATGGCAGCTATACTATATAGTTGTCCGATTTTGACAAGGCTTAGTGAAATTATGTGAAATCATTAAAAACTTATAAATACGAGCGTTGGGAGCGATAGCACTAAAAGCAAAAAGTTTTTCTCACTAAAACTAGTTTTTCAACCGATCGTTCCTATGGCAGCTATATGCTATAGTCATCCGATCCGGCCGGTTCCGACAAATGTGCAGCGTATTTATACCAAAAGACTTCGAGCAAAGTTTGGTTGCGATATCTTTAAAACTGACGGAGAAGATAGCATAGAAACAGACGGACGGACGGACAGACGAACGGACAGACGGACGGACAAACGGACATGGCTATATCAACTCAGCTCGTCATGCTGATCAAGAATATATATACTTTATGTGGTCGGAGATGCTTCTTTCTATGCGTTACAAACATCCGGACAATTTTAATATACCCTCTCCAAGGGTATAAAAATATTTTTAAAAGCTGTAAGAGGACGTTTTATATAATTAAAAATATAATTAAATTTGACAAACGCGTTTTAAATACTACAAAATTAGTGTGACCCTACCAATTTGCTGGTTTTTTCTTTGTGTTTTTTTTTAAGACTTTGTGGTTCTTTTAGTGCTTGTATAAATAAAACAAAAGCAAAAAAAATCAGAAAGTTGGTCAGGCCAGACTATAATTTACTCTGGCGAGAGATTCAGCCCTGTTTAATAAACAAATTAAATCTCTAGAACTTTTATGGCACCGACGAGTTTTTCGAGAAATTTATGAACCAACCTCTAGAGATTTCTGTGACACCCACAAGTGTAACACGTTAATTTTCCTGTGTAGAATTGTTCAATAATATTAGGAGGGTATATCCTGTTATTATATTACATTTTAAGAATTATTCGGACTCTTTTTAAAACCTACTTGAGTCAAAAGTTTACAAAGCTTAGCTTATTAAATTTAATACATTTTTTTTGCTTTTCCAACCCCATTCTTTTCTTTGATTCCATTTGCTTAATAAAAGCTTTAAAAGGGTGTCAATAAATTCCAAAGCAACAAGAACCCTTGACTGCTCCCACTACAAAATCTCAAAAATGTCTGCTTGAACCATTTTGGTCAGATCTTTTGAAATGAAGCCAACTACTTGTCTGTCGGCCTCCATACTACACATGACACATGAGTATAGTCATCATTTTTAGGGTAAGAGAGCTCCCCGCCTCCCCCCAGTCAAACAATTGACACAGTCACATGCCGAGTTCAATTGTTGTCCAAAGATGAGCTAAAGTATTATCTAAAGATAGGCGCGCGACACAGCATCCGTCGGTCTCAAAATGGCTACAAAATGGCGTATACGGATGAGCGCTTCACTGACTGTACCACCCCACTTCACCCATCATCATCATCAACAACATGACGCACTTCAAGTACTGAAACTGAAGTGTTCCGTTCACTTCCTGCAACAGCCTTGCATCTGTCTGGCTTGCACTTTGCTGGGTTATGGAGGTGCCATTGAAGTGTCTGACTTTCATGTGCGGCAGCTACAGAAGCAGCAGCTGCTGACAGTTGACATGCTGACAGAGTCAACATCGTCCTGCGACAGGCTTGTAAAATTCATACCCTCCATGCAGCCTCCTTCCTCACTGCCGGTATCACTTCCTTTAAAAAATATTGTTTCATATCAGCGGAGCAGGGAGGGCAAACACATTTACATTATTTTTAAAAGCCGCTTTCTCCCCCACACTCACACACACTTTATTTTGTTTTGTGATTTGTTGAATGCCTTGATTTAATTTTAAATGAGTTTTTGATTTATGCATTAAACACATAATTGTAGCAGCTTTCGCTGGTTCCTGCTTTGCCTCTTCTCCCTTGTTATTATTTCACTTTGGCACAGGATTTGTCTGCCATTTTGTGTGCATAATTTAAGGGTTTTGTCTTGATTTATGGCAGCTTTCGGTATCACAAAGCAAGTGCTTGGATTTTTAGATGAAATAAATGCCTGAAAGAGGGATTAGGCTTGCTGGCAGCAGGGGGAGGATGCCATACAGGTGACAATTTGAACGGATTTAGAATGATTAGTAACTCAGGATACTAGATATTTGTATTCGCTATGAAATTTTTGAGTTTTTTAAAATTGAAATATTTCCAAGATTGTTTTTGATTTCGTTATTAATAGGCGTTGGAAGCAATGTAAAAGTAAAATAACTTCCACAGTTTTGTATTAAAAGCTTACTTTTACTTATGCTTTTGAATATCGTTGCGATTTCACATCTTCTACATAGAGCTATTTGTCACATAAACTTACAAATAACAGTGTAAAATCGATGACTATCTGACACATAGCAGCTATATGAGAGAACAGAAATCGGCCCTAAATATGATATTCTCTACGTAATTCTCCAAGAGTAATCACGGGCTTTACCTATGCTTGTTGTACCTTAGTGCTGTTTTTGTGCATGCCCATGACTGGTAGAAAAAGAAGCAAGTACTTAAACTTAATGAGTTTAAGTTAAAGTTCCAAAAAATGGTCTCGCTCTTATTTTAAATCATTCTTCATTCTATATCGGCTCGGTTATTGATGCTGATCAAGAATATATATACTTTATAGGGTCGGAAATGATTTCTTCTCCTTTTTACCTACGTTTGCACAACATTCATATACTCTATGTAACTTCGGTACAGAGTATTATTATGCATTTTTACTGTAAAGAGGTGGGAATTCCAGAATGTAAGCTATAAGTACCATGGTGGAATTAACAAGGTGAAGGCCATATAATGTATGCCTGTGTGGTTATGTGTGTTTGTCTCTGCTTCCCGTTCCCTTCTAGCATTCACAACGCTCTGGTCCTCTGGCCCCACAAACAGAAAGAGGGCTGTCTCGCCCAGCTTCCCCTTATTAGTTCCAGCATGAACTATAGCTCAAAGCCGAACCCTCAAATTGACAAAAATTAATGAAATCGTAAGAAAACTTACTAAAATGGCAAATTTGACAAAAATTCACTAAAAATCAACTTACTAAATTTTCGAAATCGGTTGACAAGAGCAAACACCATTAAAATTATGCATATTTCATTCATTGAATGATATGCTACGTTTATACACACAAAATTTTTTTTTTTTTTTATATATGACTAGCTTAAAGTTATAAACTTAGGAGCTAGTAGGGGAGTAGCATGGCAGCTAATGGCCTTCAGCTAACTAGGTGGTAATATGTGTTTGTGAGTGTACAACGTATGATTGAGGGTGGGTTTATATTTAGTTTGTTGTAATTGGTAATTTAATTTAATTTAATTTTTACTATGGAATATACGTGTGTACTTGGTTTATATTGCGAGCTTTCTTTTTATATTTTGTGGTAGAGGTTAGAATTTTTTAAGAATTGTAGTATAAGCTTCAGATTTTCTATTGATGGGTTCGATAGGAGGTCTATTGGGTTTTTGTTTTGGAGGTATTGTTTTCGGGCAGGTGTTAAGGATGGGCATTGGGATAGGATGTGTTCGATGTTTAGGCTGGTGCCGTTTTGGCAGAGGGGGCAGTGATTGGAAATATTTTTATCTATATAGTGTTGGTTTGTGAATTTTGTATGTCCAAGTCGTAGTCTAATTATTTTTATTTGGTCTAATCTAGTTATTTCCTCTTGTTTCGTTGATTTCATGATGTTTGATATGTTTGTATTGTTGGGATTTATGCTTTTGTACCAGTCTGAGCATGATTGGTGGTGTTGTTGCATTATGGTCATTTGTTGGTTTTTAAAGTGTCTGTTGATGTCCGTTGTGTTGGTATTGGTTGTGGTGATGAGTGGGAATTGGTTTGCTGATTTAGCGTTCGCGTCGGCGAAGTCATTTCCTTTTATGTTAATGTGGCTTGGAATCCACATAAGTTTTATTTTGTTTTCGTGTCTCGTTAGTAGTGATCGGATGGTTTTTGGGTAATAACTGTGATTTTCTATGTTTTGTATGGATTTGAGTGAGGATAGTGAGTCGGAGCATATTATAAATTTGTCTCTTTTTGACTTGATAATGTGTATGGCTTCGAGGATGGCGATAATTTAGGCGGTAAAAATGGATGAGTAAGAAGGAAGGATCCCTCTCTTAAGTACAGTGTCTTCTGTTGTAATACCAAATGATGTGGAGTGGGTTGATTTGGAACCGTCTGTATAAATACAGGGGTGTTGGGGTGATTGTTTTGTAAGTTTCGGAATTTTTGTTAAAAAACGGCCGGGTTGGTCAGGTTTTTTTATATTTATGTAAACTTGTATCTATTGTTTTGGGGTTCAGTGTCCAAGGGGGTCTGATGGTCTCAATTATTTTCTGTGGCTTAAAAGGTATGTTGTTGGCCAAACATATTTGAATGGCCCTAGAAATTGTTGATTTTAATTTTTGGGCTGTTTTTGTTATATTGGGTCTGTTAATAATTGTGTGAACTGGTGAGTGTTTGGAATATATTAGATTTTTTGTGATTTTGCTGGTTAAGAAGTTTTTCCTGTTAGTTATGTGTGTGATGTTGGTTTCTGCTAGTAGGTTGTTCACGGGACTAGTTCTAAATGCTCCTAGTACCATTCTGATTCCACTATTGATGATTGTTTGTATTTTTTTTATGCGTGTGGTAGGGGCGTTGCCATAAAAGATAAGACCGTAGTCAATCTTTGATATGATAAGGGATTTAAGTATTGAGACCAGGGTAGATGTGTTGCAGTTAAATCTTGAAGACGAGAGACATTTTATAATGTCCAGTCTTTTGTATAGTGGTGGTATTATGGCTTCAATATGTGAGTTCCATCTGTATTTTTGGTTTATTGTGAGTCCTAAAATTTTCATGTGTGGTACCCTGGGGATCATGTAGTTATTTGTTGTTATTTGGGGGTTGCAATTGTGTTTCCTGCAGATGTGTATGTGTTTGCATTTGCTTGGGGAAAGAGTGGCACCCGATTGAAGGCACCAGTCATCTATGTTGGAGAAAAGGGTGTTAAGGTTTGTCCTGATGTTTTTGTTTTTTTTTGTGGCTGGTTATCAGGTGGAAATCGTCTGCAAAGGCGCAAAATTGTATATTTTTTTGTATAGATATGATGCTTGAAAGTTTGTTGTAAGCTATTAAAAATAAAATTACTGATATGGGAGATCCTTGCGGTATTCCATTATGTAGTGTGTATGTGTCAGATGTGTGGTTCCCTATTCTTGTTTTTATTTTCCTGTTGGTCATGTAGTTTTTTATCAAATTGTAAATGTTAGGTCCAATTTTCCATTCGCTTAATTGGTTTAGTATGGAATGAACGCCGACTCTATCGAAGGCTTTAGAGAAATCTAAAGATATGATAGAGCTGTGCCGTTTTGTTGTGATGGACTTCGTTATGAGATGGTCTACGTAGAGTAGACTATCTGTAACAGATTTACCTTGCTTAAAACCAAGTTGGTTGGGGTGGATGAGTTTGTTGGTGGTAACGAACCACCAGATCCTTTTGGCTATTATTTTGTCTAGTAGTTTACTAATGCATGGGTTGAGGGAGATAGGTCTATATGAATTTATTGATGTTTTGTCTGTGTTGGGTTTAGGTATAGGAATTGTTAAGCTGGTTTTGTACGTTTGTGGAATGTAGTTTTGGAAGATGTTGTTAAAGTGATTAAGGATTCTCGTTTTTAGGTTAGGTGGGCAGTTTTTTATCATTGGGTATGATATTCGATCTTCGCCGGGTGTTTTCCCTGAAAGTCTGTTGAGTGCAGATAGCATTTCTATCATGGTTATTTTTGTTTCTATCATTTGGGCTGTTGGTGAGCTTGTGTTATTTGTTGGCTGATATATTGTTGAGTGTTTGCTAATGGAGAATGTATTTGAAAAGTTTGTGTCTTTGGATTCTTTTTCCCAGTGGTGGGCGAAAGTATTGGCCATTATTTGATTGTTTATAATGTGCTGGTTGGTTATCGGATCTTTAATGCAATGTATGTTTTTGGTTGGGTTTAGGCCGCAGAATCTTCTAATGTTAGACCAAATTTTTGTAGTGGGTGTGTTTGGGTTAATTTCTCCTGTGAATTGGGCTGTGGATTTGTGTTTTGATGTTTTAATTTCACGTCTGTATCGTGCATTGGCTTTTCTAAATTCGATTATGTTTGTCTGGTTAATATTTCTTTTGAGGTTCTGCCATGCTTTATTCTTTTCTTTTTTAAGGTCTGTGAGTAGGTTATTCCACCATGGGACTTTGCTTGGAAGGTTCTTTGGTGATGTTTGGGGTATAGTTAGGTGGGCAGACTGTAGTATAATTTTGTTGATGTTAGCTGTTTCTTTATTTATGTTTGTTGATGTGATCGTTTTTGTATCAAGTGAGTTTGAGACAGAGTAAAATTTTACCCAATCGGCTTTGTCTAGCTTAAACATTGGTTTTTTTGGTTGTGTATTGTTTTGTTGGAATAAAGAAACTATTATTGGAAAGTGGTCGCTTCCATTAAGGTCATCTGTAATTTGCCAGGTCGTGTCTGTAATGATATCTGCTGTGCAGAGTGATAGGTCAATGTGCGTAAAGGTGTTGTGTGTTGTGAAGTGAGTCGGTGATTTGTCGTTAAGTAGAATAAGGTTTGTGTTTTTGATAAATGTTGCTATTGTATTTCCTTTTGTGTTATTTTTTGTTGATCCCCATAGTTGGTGCCAACTGTTAAAGTCTCCCAGAATGATCGTATTTTGGAACTGGTTAAAAACATTTCTAAGATTTAGTAAATTGAATTTTTGGTTTGGTGGGATGTAGGCTGAAATAATTTTTATTTTTCTTTTTGAGGTAATTTCAACACAGATTGCGTCAAAATCATCTTGAAGGGCTATTGTTTTTGTTTGGAGAGAGATATTATAAGGATGGCTACTCCGCCATAGGATTGGGATGAGTTAAGGGAATGGAGGGTGTAGTTGATTGGTATTGGAATGTTTGATGTAGACTGCAAGTGGGTTTCTTGGAGTGCTACTATGTTGGGATGGTATTTTTTAATAATTGTTTGTAACTCACTGTAGTTATTAATGTATCCACGTATATTCCATTGTATGCATTTTAGGGTCATAATATTAATGTAGTTAAAAGGGTTTAATGTGTTTGGAAAGGAGTAAAGTGCCAGTATGTTTACAGTGAGGTAGGGGCTGTTGTTTTTGCTAGGTATAGACAGCAACATTACTGTCTGTACCTTTTGTGTGGGTGTGCGGGGTACGTCGGAGACAAAGTCTATGACTATCCATGGTATTCTCAGACTCTGCTTGGGGCGTACCCCAATGGTGGCTTAGGATTTGGTACTTTTAGGTGTCGTAGTCGTCTGACATGGGTTCGATATATCGGCTGGTCTGTTGTTGTATATTTTTGTGTTTGTTTTCATTTTCCATTACTAGGGCTTTTTTAATGTTTTCTTGCTTCTTGAGAGCGTTTTTGTTTCTTGCTGATGTGCGAAGAGGCAGGATTTTTACTGGGTTGGTTTTTGTTGTTGCTGGTGTTGAGTTGGAGCAGGCTGGTGACGTCTTGGGTAGCTTCTTGTCTTCGTCCATAATGTCATCGTAGCTGGTGATTGGTCGAGTGTGAGTGGAGCATGTTTGTTCTTTTGTTTTCGTTTGGTTGTTTGCATCAGCTGTAGTTGTAGGCTTAGTAGGGGGGGTGTTAGTTCCTGGGCTTTTTGTTATTGTAGCGTATGTTGATGTTCCGTGCTGGTTTCTTTCCTTGTATATTTCGTTGGCTCGTTTTCTGTCGACTTTTTGTATCGTGATTATTGCTTGGACTTCTTTTTCTCTCAAAAATATAGGGCAGACTTTGTCAAACGCGGAGTGTTTGTAGTTGTCAGCGTTGTTTGTCTTGCAGTTGATGCACACTTTAGAAAAGTTGCACTGTTCATTTATTTCTTTGTTGAGGTGGGCTTCGTTGGCGCAGAATGGGCAGATTTTTGGGCTCTTGCAGACGTTGTGGGAGTGGCCATATTTCATGCAGTTGTTGCAGCGGAGCGGTAGTGGAATGAATGGTTTTAGATAAGCTCTTTCATATCCGATATTAATGGTCTCAGGTGGAGTAGGGGATGCAAAGGTCAGTATGATGAGTTCAGTTTCGATAAAGTTGTCGCCGCTTTTTTTCATTATTTTTCTAACTTCGGTTACGTTTTGTTGTTTTAATTCTTTTAATATTTCGTCTTCGGGTGTTCCTCTCAAGTCATTAGAGTACATTACTGACTTTGAGAAATTAAGAGAGTGGTGTTCCGTTACTTCTACTTCGATTTCGTTGGTGAGAGAGCGTAGCTGTATTAGTTTGGTTGCTTGTGAATAGTTTTTGGTTTTTATTAGAATTGTTCCGTTTCTTAATTTTTTGCAAGTTTCGAGTTCGCCAGAGCAAATGCTGTCAACCACTTTTTTAATTAGGAAAGGGGAGATGTTGCTTAGTCCTTCTGTGCCGTCTTTGCGAGACATAATTAAATATTTCGGTCCGGTGGAGTTTATTGTTAGGAGTTTGGTTTTGTCGATTTTAATTTGGTCGCTGGCCAAGAGATTTCTGGGATCGGGAGGGTCCCCCATGGTGGTCGGTTTGGTGCTTTAGCACCAGGAGCAGGTTTTATGTGATGTAGTCGATTAGTAATTAATTGTTTTTATCTGAAGAAGTTTTGTTGATAGTTGTTGTGATTCGTTTTATTAACGCCCGGCGCGCCGGTTGTGGTGTAACGAGAGAGCAGTTAGAAACACGTCTTTGTGTAAAGAAAGCGGGAGTCGAACTGTACACACAAAATTTATTGTGATTATTGCCCTTTAAAATATGCTATGCTTCTTAAAAGACTGAATTGAGAATAATATTTCTTTCCTTTTCGGCTAAACACTAAATTATGTTCTATACCTTCAACTGGTCCGACAATTTTGGTGAATAATCCATGTGCATTCTGTATGACGCTGCCATATCAGATATAAATTTATAATTATAAATAGATATAAAGTTTGCATACTTTGAAGGGCATTACCCACAATACATTTTGTGTGTATAAACATAGTATATGATTAAAGCTCGAGGCCAAAAAGCCAACGACAAATAGAAAACGGTGACAGCTCAGAAAACGTTATTCTTCCGACTTTTAGATGCTGAATAACAAACGCTGCGTTTGTAAAGTGTTTTGCTAAGCACTTCACTGTTTCTTCATGACCAAAAACAAAAAACACTTAAATTTGTAAAATTTCTGAACTGTCCCTGCAAACATTTTGTAGGGTTTCTTATCTCCCCAGTCAAAAAGTACATTTGCGATTTACAAATGCAAAGCACATAAGGTATCGCATTTTAAATTGGCGATATATGGACTCAATTTCAACTGCGCTATTTAAATTGGTTGAGCGTGAAATAAGAACTGGACAACCATTTATGGGTGAAGGCTCTGTCTGAAAGCATGTATACCTAAAAATAACCCTTTAGTTGCCCGTGCAAAACGTCATTCTCTCATTGTGTTTACAGTCCAAGGGAACCGGGTTCGAGTCCCAGCAAAGTACATAAGTTAAAATTTTTCATGTAAAAACTATAAGTTTGTTTAATTCGTTGTTTCCTTCTGAAGTTTGAGAAAATTTAAGTGTTTTTTGTTTTATGGTCTACTTAGATGTTGTAAAAAATAATTTTGAAGTCCAAAAACTAAGCGCAAAATTTCATTCAATCCGTTCAAATCCAAAAATACTTGTCTTTACTTATTTTAAGTTTGCAACTTCTTGTTTTAAAAGTAATCTGTATTGAGGTTAGATCTGTATTGAGGTTAGACTGTAACAACTAAACTGTTAAATCTCTAAGAAAAATAGTTCTTAACGTTTTTTTCTTAAGTGTTTTCGCACTTGAAGAAAGTATTGTAGACACCTTTTTATGCGAAGTTTCTGACTATTTTTCTGAGTGTATAATTGAGTGAAGATCCTTACTTCGTTAAGTGACCTAAATCAAAATATAAATTGAGTCGTAAAGATTTTAAAAACAGGCAAAAATATAAAAATTTTCCAATTTGAAAATGAAAGCCGAGCTGCTATTAAGTACTCAATTTACGTTTTAATGGGGTGGCAAAGATTTTGCATTTAAAACCAGTTAAGTGAAGCATCATAATCCCATTAAAATTGCCTTCTCTGTGGAAAGTCTACTGGCACTTGGCAGAAAATATTTTCATTGCCTGGACTCATTTAATCTTCAACTAAAAATTGCTTTCCCAAGGCGTGCTCTAACAGCAATTAAACTAAAAGCAATTAAGCGTGCAATGTGGTCCAATATAAATTTAAATATTTTCTATTAGAGCTGAGATTACTAAGGGATAAAGATGGTTAGACCTTAACCCACGCACATGCTCTCACATGTAATTGAGTGCTAAGCTTTGCACATATTGCCAAAAAAAACACATCCCCAAGTGCGTGCTTCGTTTAACAAAAGGACCACATAAATAATAATAATAATAAAAAGCCCTACAAGAATAAATTCCATTAAATGTATCCAAAGGAAAGCAATTTATATAGTACGAGTGATTTTTTGGGATTATGACATTTGACACATCAAATTTTTATGCGTTTCCATATGTTTAGCTTTAGCCGGGTAATAACAAAGTTTGTGGAAAATCAAAGAAAAATATGGAAAATATGGCAAATATTACGCTTATTTACGTTACGAAACATTTATACTTTATGACTATTTTGCATGCATAAATAGTCGGCTGAATGAGGAGTATCAATTTCGTTTTGAGTGTGCGCCAACTGGGTCACGTATTCAGCCAGCATCTGCATCCCACCTAACTCTAACTACAGACAGCAACTTTTCCAAAGTTATGCTGCATACTTTTCGGCTGCTCGTACGTTCATTTGTACATACATATGTATGGTATGTATGCTCGAGTCGGTATTTGAGAGTGCGGAGTGTTGCTACGTTTTTCTTGTTCATTGATTCGAACGTTTCTCATGCGCTTTCAATCTTTCTTCGCTTTTTTTTTACTGATGCAGCAGCGATAAAAATTCAATTTAGCTTATAAGCAAATTCTTTCCTTTTCGTAGACGAGTAGTTTTTTTATTTTCTCTTTTAATGAATTCACATTTTAGTTCAGAGAAATTAGGAAGGCAAGTTAAATTGAAGTTTGGCTCTTGCTTTTTCTTTAGCTCGACTCAAATGATGAAGTAAATTATGGCTATTATAAGAAGGGGAGAGGATGTCCTCTTAAGTTACTCAGAAGTTGCTTTAAAGCTTAAAATTACCTTCTCAGATGATTCTGAGCTCGTTTCATAGTCTGTTAATGATGGCTTAAAAGACGCTAATACTGCTGAGAAAGCGCTTAGAACTCGTGCTGAAATAATTCAGTTATTGATGGCAGCTACTGTTTGTTGTTTTGGCAGTCATCCCTCATCAGTCTCTCAGCCGCTTAATCATTTAATAATCGCTTTAAATTGCAGGGAAATGACACGAAGTTCACTTGAGGGGTAAAATCTTTAACAAAAAAGGAACCACAAAAAAATGGTTTAACAAATTTTATTTTACATTTTTCAGGTCGCTTAAAAATTGCCCAAATATTTTTTTAAAAATATTTTAGCTGTATCTCAGCCGCTTAGAGCTTGTTAAAGAACCGCTTAATCACTTAATAATCACGCCAAGATGTAGGTATTTGCTAAGAAATAAATCATTTGAAAGTCGCTTAGTCGCTTAAGTTAACCCTGAAAGCGATTACCCGTTTAATGTTCTAATGCTGTTCAAAAATCGCTGAATTCTCACTCAATAAATATTTCAGCAGTCGCTTTGCCGCTCAGAACCTAACCGCTTAGTCACTTAATAGTCTCGTCTATTAAAGCGAGCTTCTTTGATATTATTCGAAAGACAGCTAGTTGCTCATATAACCTTTTAAAGCGCTAAGAACAATTTTTATAAAATAACGTTAATAATTTTTTTTTTAATATTCAGGTATTAGGACAGCTCAAAAATCCCTCTGTTTGAATAATTAATGAGAAATAACAAAAAAATTATTTGAAATTTTCATTTTGAAATTTTTGGAAAGTCGCTTTGTCACTCAAATAAGCTTACAAAGCGCTTTGAAAATTCTAAGAAATACCTCTCTATAAAGTTTTAGGCCCGCTCTAATATCGCTATAAAAAAAAATATTTCAGCTATGCCTGAGCCGCTCAGAAAAACTACTTAATAACTTTCTATCTTTCTAAAATATACCTAAATATCAAAAAAGTCCCTGGCGTTACTCCAAAGTCGTTAGAAAAACGCTTTGCCGCTCTTGGCTTAAAAAGCGCCTAAAATTTAGAAAAAAACCGCTTATAAATTTAATTTTATTAAATTAAATATTGTTAAACAAAAAGGTGTCTCAAAAGATATTATTCGAAGTTGGTTTTGGAATTGGCTGAAGATGCTTGAAGATGCTGAGCTGCTAAAAAGTAACAAAAAGTAACCACTTAAAAGCCCCTTCGGTGTAAAGCCCCTTTGATATTATTTTAAAGTCGCTCAGCCGCTCAAAATTTCCAAAAAAGCGCTAAAGATTCGCAACAGTCCCTAAGTCGCTTAGAAAGAAAATTGGGCTAACTTAGAGTAGCTCAGCAGTCTCTAAAGCGTCATATATCTTAAAGCAGCGATGGGCACACTCTTGCTCCCATTGCTCCGAGATTTTTTTCCGGCAATGGGCGTCAGTCAGTCTTATAATACACTGCGTCGCAATTAACTTGCTTCGAAGTATGAACAACAACAAAGTCTATGCGAATAGGCGCTAACAAGACTCGCTGGGGCATTATGAGCGATCGAGTTTTGCGATAATGGTTGTTTTTACTAATGTTGTTGCTGGACTGCTCCCAAACTTAAATTATGTGCCTACCGCTGTCTTAAAGAATCGCTAAGAAGTTATTACGTTGAATAAACACTCAGCAAAATATTTGAGAACATCATGATCAAACAGAGTCGCTTCGAAATCGCTTTGAAGTTGCCTAAGAAATCTTATCTTTTCTTATCGGAATTACTAAAAATTCGTTTCCATTAATATTTGTTTTTCAATCACTCAGCTATTATACGTCGCAATTCGCAAAAGAATCGCTCCGCCACCTTAAGCCTGCTTAGAGTATACACTTAGAAGTAGTTTCAAGATTTGACACCATCTCAGAGACCTTCAAATTTCATTGGCAAGCGTCTTTGGACTGAACCTTCCTTTTTAAATTACCTTTTAAATAAAGCCAGTTTCGCCATTTATTTTTGGCAAGATTTTGAGTTGGTAAATCGTAAGTCTTGTCTTATCTTGTTGTTTACAAAAACTGATTGCTTTAAAGGCTGTCAAATGAAAAGTAAATTCCGTTGTTTTCCTTAGCAAATTCTGATACAGAAGTAAATTTCTTAAGTACGGACATTTTATTCTAATATTTGAGGGCAATTTTCTTAGTTATAGAAAAATCATTTTCTAAGAGTATACTTAAAGCAGTTCAGCTTTATTTAGAAATGAAAATTGAGAAATTTGTTCAGCCAATATCAAATACCAATTTTCCTAGATTCCATTTGAAAGCAAGCCATAAATATGAATGCTTTTCGAAGGTCACAGGCAAATTTCCTACATATGTGGGCAGAGTATAAAGAAGCCCCAGAAAGTAGACTATGAAATTTTCCTCATAATCCAATAAACTCAACGACATGCAAGAGGACGAGCGTCTCGTCTAACAACTTCATTGATACGCACAGACAGAAGCACTCAAACACACACACACCACAGCACACCACACCACACCACACACACTGAGCGACATCAGTTGGCACCGCAACAGACAAATCCAATGCAAGTTAAACCACATTTATAAGTCGGTATACATTTGTGCAAGGCAATGTCGGCTGACTCTCACTGTCTATCTAACTGTCTCTCTGTCTTGTTGACTTCAGATTGTGTTTAAAGTGGTTACGCACACATCTGCACTCACGCACACTCACACGCATATATAATACCTCTAAAATTGTCTACTTATATATTTATGCAATGTTCCTGCTTGTCGTTGGGGAATCATATGCCACATTGTCGCATACTTCGTGGCTAAAGTGTGGCCCCCCTTTATGTGAGTGAGAGTGTGTGCGGGTTTGACAATTGTTTGTTAATGTCCTTGAGCCTAGGCAGACGAAAGTCTAAATGACATTTACTCAATTTGCGCACAATTGATTTTCTCTTTACGTTCGCACAAAAATAAAATAAATACGTGACTTTTAGCCATCTAGAAAAAATCTGAAATGAGCAGCAGCAGCGTGAGGCAAGAAATAATAATAATATAAATAAAAGGGCACACACACATACACATTTACACTGAACCCCATTCAACACTGTACTCAGAGCAGTGGCTCCTCTTGCTTTTTATTAACTGGAAATAACATTTTCCCTTCTTTTTTCTATGCTTCCCCCGGCTTCAATAGGTTCAAGTGTGCTGTGGGCTGGATGCGGCTGATTGTATTCAATATAATCGCACATTATTGACACATTATTCTAGTGGCACTTTAAACACTTTCCTTTGAGGCGTGCCATATGGTTTTTGCCGTTTTTTTACTCATTACTGATAATCAGCATGTATTTGCTTTATTTGTAATTAATTAAATGAATTACGTTCCACAATTGATTTATGTGACAAGTTCATGCAATTAAAATGGCATACTTCATTCTATGGCAACATGTTAATTAATGTTTTATATTTTTACTCTAATTTTGTTAAACAAATTTTTATTTTATTTTTTTATTGTAGCAGAAAAGAAATAGATTAAGTAGATAGTTGTCTTTTAAAAATAATAGGGACCAGAAAGGACGATTGTGTAGTATTATTTTTAAACATTTATTTACGCATAAAGTGCAATTGATTCAAATGATAACGCCCGGAATACGTCTAAACAGTCACTTGAATAGTTCACATTGAACATGACACTTGAAAGCAAATTTTCATAACCGTCGTGGCACATTTCCCGTTCTGTGGTTCCGTTAACAAACAATATTGCAGCATTTGAGGAACAGACAATACATTCGAGATGCATGAATCAAATCAACTCAAAAATAAAACAAATGTGCTGTCAAATGGAATGACCGCCTACTGCTCCACTTGTTGAACTGTAATTGAAATGAACTGATAAACGTCGATTATGTAAAAAATTTTACTTTATTAACCATAATTAACGGAGTCTATTTTGTGTGTTCACATTTTGCCGTTTGTCGCCATGTAGAGAACTGAGAATCCAGATGCGAAAATTATCCATAGATAGCAGTGCCATCTATTAAAAGTTTGCCGACTCTTCCTTTTTTACTAAACCATAATTACGGAGATACAATCACAAGGAAGTATCGAAGTATCCAGTTGTTTTCAATTTTGAAGCAGCTGGATACACTATGATCCATTATTATATTTATAAACTAGCATCTAGCCCGACGCGCCATCAGTACAGAACCCATATCAGAATCAGTTTGAAGGCAGTCTACAAAGAGTCAAATATTATTTAACTTTTCCGAAATAAGGGTGTTCCGAATTAGAATCTGATCTGCTAGATTGGCATTAAACACCTCCTTACAGCTCACAAGTCGAATTTCATGCTGAAAACATTTGGCATAGAACCCCCCACCCCCTCAACTTATTTTCCACCACTCGACGTCAATTTTCCAAAATAAAGAAATCGCATTATAAATTATTCTGCTTCACAACCCTACAAACCAAGTTTCAACTCAATCGGTTGAAATATAGTGATTTCTCTTAAGAGTTTTCTGCGCATTTGTGTGACCCTGGAGGCTGATTTTCCAAATTCAAAAATTAAAATAACAAATGAATTTGAAATTTATGCTTACTAACCGAACTTTAAGTCAATCGGATGAAAAATACTTTTTTGCATACAGAATTTTTCAGGAATTTTCTTGCCCGAGAAGCAAATTTTACAACATCGGATAATGAAATCACAAATTTTCTTACGCACGGAGTTTTAACTCAGTTTGTTGAAAAATAGGGATTTCCATGCACAGTTTCACGACCTGGTGTCGGATTTCCCAACATCAGAAAATGAAATCACAATCACAAATCTTTACAAACAATAAATAGTTTTAGAAATGCCGAATTCTCCGAAAATCTTCCTCGTAGAAGGATTTTCCTAAATTGGGAAAATATGTGTTGAATTATTTCGCATACTATGCTCGAAACTCGTGCTCAATTTGAGAAAATACCACTTTGACATAAAATTGTTTGGTTTTTTTCACCTCTTAGGGTGGAGTTTTCCGAACCATGTATCGCTTTTATCACAAATGAAACTTTCTCCGCAAACCACTGCCTTCCATCTTTTACAGTTGGGACTGTGCTTAGCTTGCAGTGAATCAGTCAGCCCTTAGTTTGACTTATAGGGGAATCTACTTGATCTTCCCTAAACAATGGAACAAAGCTTTGCCCAAAATGGTTGCCAATTTCATAATTTAGTAACAAATTTCACTATCATTTTTATATCAACCTTTAGTCAACTAATAGTTGGGGGCTTACCCACAACAGCGTACACACACACACACACACATATGCTTGGAAAACTCATTTCCCACATTGTTTACGCGACATTCCGAGTAACAAATCAAATGGGCAGAACGCGGCCAACAGAGCGCATATAGCAACCACAAGCAAAATGTCTGATTGGCAGCCATAAATCACAGACGACAGGTAACACCACATGACTTCAGACTGACAGCACGGTTGGGGCTCTGTCTGACTGCAGACCAAAAAGAAGCTGCTGGTGGGATGCAAATAATGAATGCAGCGAATGCTGGGGAGTCAGTTTCGTGCAATGAAATCTTTTTGACACAAACACACTGAATGACTTCGTTAGCGCGACACACAACACCAGACACACACACACACATATAGAGAAACTCTGTCAAACTTATGCAAATCAGGACAGACAGATGAGCAGCCATTCAAAAACGAGACTCTAGTGAGCATTTGAGTTCGCATCAGAAGCGAGTTCAATTGAGCGGCAAATTGTCAGGGCTGGAAAAAAAATCGAAAAAATGCAAAACCCGAGAGCAGCGGCAAAATTGTTAGTACAAATCTAAATGGCGAAATGCAGAAAGTCAACCTGCAGAATGGGAAAACGTACGAAATTTATTGCGCCTGGTGAAAGCATTTGCATGCACAAAATCGCAGCTAGTCGGTAGAGTTTACTTAGATGGGAAACTGGTTTATGCGGTCAAAGAAATCACAAAATAGTGAAAAGAAATCTAAAAATTGGGAATTCTTTTTTTTTTGTTTTGCAACGTCTGCACATTCTCGGCTTAACAAACCCAAGCAAGAAAAGTAGAATACCCGTTTATATTCTGTATACCCAAAAACAAGTAATCATCAAAATAACACACAACATTTTTTTCAACCGAGTTGATATTTTCGAAATTATTAAAATGATATTTGGAGAATATCAAATGGATACTTACTTGTATCAGGTTGACACTTTTTAGTATTAAATTGATACTAGGTCTCTTCAATCTTAGGATCCCGTTTTCTCATGTTGCTGTTTTTGCAAATCTAGGTGGATTTGGTGCATTTTGTTTTTCGAAATGCACCAAATCCACCTAGATTTGCAAAAACAGCAACATGAGAAAACGGCCCTTAGTATCCCTTTGTTACTAGCTTTGAAAAATTTAATATATTTTCTTATTAAGTTTGTGGAATCAATTCAGTTCTCTAAATACTGCCACTAAATTATAACATAACAATTTCTAATTTCTTACCACTATTTTGAACTCTTACAAAATGTTTTTTTTTGTACACTAATGAAATAAAACCATCAGGTGTGGACTCCTCATATTGTTCTCTTACTCTGCACGTTCTGTGTCCGTCGGATGTTGTTTCATCAGAGAACGCCTTCAATGAGACCCTGAGGGTCTCTGTTGCAGCTGTCTTAGTTTCGAACCTTTTGCATTGTGTGTCATCTAGTAAAGCGCTGAAACAGCCACAGTAGCATATGTTTCACATAACAAATTAGAGTATTTGTTTAAAAAAAAGACCTAGCAAATCCATACTTTGCGTAACAAACAAGTACAATAAGCATTAAACTAAATTGCTCTCTAGGTTTATGTTTTTACTAAAAATGACTAATATAATTTCAATTTTAGTTTAAGACAACACATATTAAATTTTATTGAGTTTTGTGAGTATTCGTATGCCCGGTCTGTGTCTCATCCAAGATTTGACCATAAAAAATGTTCCCTCTTCTGCACAAATCTCTGGCACACCACATAAACTGTTCCAATTTTGCATGTCTCCCATTTTCGATTGGCGATTTTGCCATTTTGCTGGCGTTTACACCTTTTTCGCCGCATTTGAACTGATTTGCATGCTTGCCTTGGTAACTGCTGTTGTTTTTCCAACGATTTGGCGCAGTGTTCCTCTCTCCTTCCACCTTAATTTTCTCTGCAGAAACAAAGTTTCTCACATGCGAGAGTATTTGCTTTAGTTTTTAGCTTGATCATTATTTATTTATGTCCTTTTGCTAAGGGAAAATTGGTGTGTAAATTAAAATGCAACTCAAGTTGAGTTCTCTCTCTCTCTGGATATGGATGTGGGTTAAGCAAAGTCTGTTCCCGAATGCTTATTGGGTTGATGTTCTGTCTGGTTCTCGGTGTGCTACACCCTCAGGGTTTCCAAATCTCTGTCTGTGTGTGAGTGTGTGTGTGTGTGTAAGCACTTGTGTGGTTCAACAATTAAAACGAAGCGTTTGTTTTTCCTTTTTTTTGAGGGGAGGACGTAGGAGGGGTTTGGGATTTGTACTCTGGTGGTTTAAGCTTGTGTGGAGGAAGGATATTTACCCTGGTGTACGTGTGAATCTGCAGAAAATGTAAGCTTGTTCCCCAGCATTGTGCAACGTCAATTGTTTTTTTTGTTGAACGGGGAATGGAATGGGTTAGAGTACGCTCGTTTGCTGAAACTCAGCTGTGCGTCAACTACAGTCTCGGCAGCCAACAGGGAGCTAAAGCGTATCAGAAAAATTTAGAGCAAACAAACAATTTGTATAATGCACCAAGTATCGTTGGCATTAAGGCAACTCACTTACTAACAATCAATCACTTGAGAAATTATATAAAATAGTTTTTAATGTTTCACTGTTAAGTAATGCCAGATTTGTGGCCCTCAGCTGCCTACTAAACTGCCTACTTAAACAAGTCGGCAATGGCGTAGAGGTTAAGGCCTATGACTGAAAGGTAGTGAGTCCTAGGTTCAAGTTCCAGTGTGGGCATGTATTTTTTTTTCAGCTATGTGATATACTCATCCGATCCGCCTGATGTTATCATTTTTGAAAAGCTTGATAAATATAAAGCACACGTGTGAAGTTTCAATCAAAAAGCTTTGAAACTGACTGCATGGCAAAGCTTTCTTTAAGGGTATCTTTTAATTTGTTTACAGCTTCAAAAATACATAACTTTTAAACTATAAAAGTCTCCATATTTTTAAAAACACCGTATCCCCAGAAGCTATAACTTGGTGGTTAACACTGAAAATAAATTATATGTAATTTTTAGCAACATTTACTTAATATTATTAAATAATTTAAAAATTTATAAAATTATAATTTGAGTAAATACAGTAAAAATCTTTCCATCGATATCAACTTGAGACCTATCCGATAAACCAATCCTGAGATATCCCGTTTTTAAAAAACCCTTTTTTTCCATTTTTTCGATTTTGACGATTTTTGAAATTGTTTATAAAATTAACAAAAAATTTTTGTGCAAAACCGCAAATTACGTTTTGCTGGGCATGTCGAGATCTAATTTCGGATTTTTTTTTTATTAAAATTAAAAATAAAAATTTTTTTCGCTGTTCGGTTTATAAAAGAATGACCCATATACATCGTCAATTAAGAGTGAACAGCTGAACCGATGATTCGATAAAAACTCGGTTTGAAACGATGGATATATAAACTAACTTCTTTCCGATTTTAAATTTCGTCAACGACAAGTAGAATCGTTTCGTTATTTCTCATTATTACTGTAAAAAATGTGCACAAACTCACACAAGAGTAAAATAAAAGGTCACATCTCGTCAAGTTTTCTCTTATCCCAATTGCCCAAAAGTACTTTGTTAGACAGCCTCTTCTCAGCCAATGTGAAGCAGCAGCCAAGTATTTGGACGAGCAGCAACAATGGACCAACAAAACAAGTGCAAAATAAAATATTAAAAATAAAAACACACACACAAAGTCTCATATCAAATAATGCATATTTCCGCTTCCGCTGTGAAAATAATCAAAGAGAGAGCGCGAGCCTTTTGCTGCACTGGCTCTTGTTCAAATATTGGCACTGCCTTCTGTGCCCGCTTTTTGACTCTGGCAAGTGTTTCAAAATCAACAATTTCAGTGTAAATTGCCATTGGGCTTACGGTTGTGCAAGTGTGTGTGTGTGTGGGTGTATCATTGCTTACTCTGCCATTTGCTTGGCGAAGACAAACATTAAGAAATCAACTTTGAGACGCCAACGCGCCTTTTGTTATGCTACAATATGTGTGTGTCTGTGTGTTTTTGCACTTTGTTTGCTGTTTTAGTCCTTGTCCTTGGGTTGTTTTACCAAAACACAAAACAAAAAACTTGCTCAAGTATTTCGTTGTAAAATTTCTCTTCCTTCTGCTGCTACTTGGGCAAAAATCTACAACATAAACATAAAGTTATTATATAAATATGAAGTTGCCCAAAAAAAAAAACCAAAAATAGAGTTTGAGGCCGTAAAAGTTTTGGCCCGCCACGAAATGGAAACTTCGCTGCCTTTCGTTAGCTTTGGTTAGCTTCGGTTTTTGGGTTTTTGGTTTCCTTGGCTTACTTAGCTGTTGGGCATGACATGCCATAGCTTTGAATTATGTGGCAGATTAAGTTCCCAGCGCATGCCTTTGGGTTTATTTATCCGCCCCAATTGTTGAAGCAGAAATTTGCACATTTTGTGGACAATGATAAATGGAATTGTTGAACAAATGGAAAATTTGAATTGAAAACAAAAGAACAAAAATGTGTTGAAGGGTTGAAATGGCGGATTAAGTGGCATAAATTAAATTAAATCCAGTAATTGAATCAAGATAAAATTATGTCATATAATAAGAATGAAAATACTGGAACTAAGATAGGAATTCTTTTTTCAGCTGCGAACTTTTCCATCACAAAATTCTTAATTTAGGAATGATGCAGTCTTAAATCAATTTAGGTTGAGTACAAAATATTTTACATTTAAATACTTAAATTCTTAAATTTAGCAAATAAATAGAGGGAAAAATAACACGAATAATATGAGTAAAAACGCGCAAAATAAATAATTTTTTAGAACCCCAAGAAGCCCACAAAAACCTGGAAATAGTCTCGATTTGGAGAAAAAGAGGGCGAGTTATTAAATCAAATAGACTTGAAATATCCAAAGATTATGGATCAGAAATTTACCATAATTCTATTAGCAAACGGTCTACCGGATGGATTCGGTAGAGGGCGTTCCTGGCTAACGAACGAGCGGCTGGTCAATTGTCTCCAAGCACCAGAAGAGTCAGAACAGGCATTTTCTTGCGACGTGTTTCTGTGAGTGGTCCAAGCCGAAAATGCAGCGCGATTAAATTCTGTGTGAAACTCGGTAAATCTGCGACAGAAACGTTTGATAAATTCAAGCAGGCTTACCCAGATGTTGCTTTAACATGAAGTGGTGTGTTTCGGTGGAACCAGGCCTTTTTAAAGGGCCGGGAAGAGGTCGCCGATTAAGACCGTGCTGGAAGACCTTCGACTTCAACAAACACCGACAATATGACTCGTGTGCTCAAAGATTTGAACTCAGACCGTCGACTAAGTATTTGTTTAATTGCCTAGATGTTAAATTTACCAAAATGTGTGGTTTATGACATTGACATTGACATTAAGCATGCGCAAGATGGTCCCAAAAGTGCTCACTGACGACCAGAAACTGCGGCGATTGGCAGTGTGCCAAGCCCGCATCCCAACGCTTCCACAGCCGCCCTACAGCCCAGATTACCGACTTTCTTCTTGATTAATCTACTGCAAGTACGAAAAATACTCAATCAATCTAAAAAACAAACTAATATAGTTCTGAACTCGTAATCAAAAAAGTTATGCACTAAAAAATATTTAAAAAATGTTTTTTAAAAAAAAAAGTGTTTAAAATAATGGATTGAGCCCAGAATGGTTTAAAGCAAACCCGGCTGGGATCAATTCAAATTTAAAAGATTTAAAAAAATTTTAGGAGGTAGGGTGGGAAGAAGTGGAGACAACTACTTTTTTCATTGCTGTGGCTAGATTTTGTTACCATATAAAATATTTTTTTTAATTTTGGTCTTGTCTGGGACTTGAACTCAGGACCTCGAAGACTGAACACACGGATGACGGTATCTAAGCTCACTCGAGTCAAAGTTAAAAGTGCAGCAAATCAATTGTCTTTGTTTGCAATTTGTTCGCTCTCTAACTGTCTCACACAGTTTTAAAGTGCGATCCGTACCTAAGACAATCCGGTTCGAATAAATTCAGGCTTCTTTAAATTTTAATTCTACTGTTGGGGATCAAATCATATTGCTTCAAATGAAAATTTAGAATTCAAGAACTTCGCCATTTAAATTTCTACTGGGTTAAAGAATGTTCATGTACAAAACTTAGTTAAATCTGAAACTTTTCGTACCAACGGCTCTGATTAGAATATGATTTTTTGAGACCTAAAACAGTTCCAAATTTGGAAAATACTTTAACCCTGATTTTCATATTGGTCCTAGATGGTCCTGCCCCTGCCACTGTTGTAAATTGTTTGGTAATTCAATTTGTGGTTAAACGCAAGTTTAGTAGTAAGTCAACCCCCAAAGCAGTCACACACACACATACGCACACAGCTTAAATAAGAGTAGAAATTGTCCTGGCAACGTGTAATTGGGAAATGGAACTAACGCCAAACCAAAGTTCGTTCAAGTGGTATGAGGAAATAGAAAACTCCAACAGTAACAACAACAGCAAGAAAAAAGAAAATCCCACAAGAGAGAATTTGCTGCAGCAACACACTCACTGATCCACTTGGCAAATCCCCACAATATTGTTCTTGCTTTTATTTGCTTTTTATGAATTTTGTATTGGTATTCCTTTTGCCCACCAACCAGCAGCACCGCATGACATAACCCGTATGAGTAATGGCTTTAGCCCCAGCCATCCTTTTGTCTCACACTTTGCTCGTCCTGCGGTCGCATTCGCTTCGCCACCATTGCATATGCATGACGGGTATCTGTGCATATGTATCCTGATCCATTGGGGTTTTCTCTTTTGCCAAATTGGTTTGTTTGAATTCAATATTTTGCAACGTTTAGTTAACAATAAAAATATAAAAAAAAACACCAAATAGAGAAAACAGGAAATGGCTCTGAAAATGATTTATGAATTGTGGCAAAATGTCACCGAGTAAAGATAACATATAAAATGTGTATCAAAGAGATGAAAACAAGCAAATACCTAAAATGCCATAAACCAGACAGATGCTACAAAAAAATGCTTTTCGAATATACTGGGATATCTCGTTTAAATTGCTTGGATTATTCCCATATTTATAATTTATCAATTAAAATGTCAAACGATTTTTGTTTGAAATTTGTTAATTGCTGGTCTAAATTTTATCAATTAAATGTAACTGCAGTTGGAAAGTCAGAATATTAAGAGAACAATTTTCATTTAATGAAATTCAAAATTCTTGATCAAGAAGCAGTATATAAAATTCCCAAGGATAAATTTTACCAGAAGGCCAGGAAGAACAGTGAACAGAAGTGCTTACCGTTTTCGCACTACTTACTATTGTCCCTATGGTGCAGGTTATTTTGTGTGATTGCCTCGCGTTCTCAATATATAAACCACCAGACAAAATATACTTTGGGGATTAAAAAGATGACTTTGACGAATATGTCACGAAATAAGTGACAACAAGCATTAAAAATTATACAAACCATTTAAATATATTTTGTTTAATATTGATTATGCAGTTATTACCTTAAGCGTACTCATTATACGAATAAATTTCGAACAGAAATGGAGTGAACTTAAGAAACTAATATCGCCACATTCGAGTACAATGTTAGAAAAAGAGAGCATATATCCAGTTTCGTCAAACAAATCTATCAACTAAATTATAAATCTTGGACCGACTTTTAAAATTTACGAAAGAGCCTACATATTATTATTATGTTTCAGCACATCGTCCAGAACTAAAAATATTAATATGACATAAACTATCCTACTCAAAACGTCAATACTTCGTACACACTGTTCTTTTGTGGAACCAATTACCCTCAGTTTTTTATGTTAAACAATTAATTAATATATAAAACATATGTTAAAAAATATCTCGTTTCGTTCAAAATAGATGTAGAAAATAATGTATTTTTAGATTTAATTAGGTTAATACCCTTTCTTTAATGTTTGTGTTTTTCTCTTTATTGACTAGAGTAATAATATTTAAGGTTATCCTTGTCGCACTAGGATTTAATAAATTAATGTAAGCTTTTTCTTCTTTCTTTCAGGTACATCTTAATTAGCTTAGATTTGGTAGAAACTAAGTTAAAACCAGGGTAAGGATTTGTATCAAATAGTAAAAACCACCATATGCCAATAGATAGAGGTTTGACATGTATAAAACAAATGCTTCTTATACTTGCAAGCAGATCAAGTTTATTTTCAATTTTTGCCACGCCCCCTCAATTTGGAAAAAACGTTATATCTCCTACAGTTTTAAAGATAGACGGTTCGTACCTTCAAGAGATAGTTAGTAGCAAAACGAATAAATTTGCCGAAAAAATGAAAAAATTCGGATAAGCGGTTCTCAAGTTATGAGCAAAAATATAAATTAAGTGGTAACCCAAGAGGATTCTACTTCAGGTACAGAGTATGTTATAGTCGGGCTTGACCGACTTTCTCACTTGTTGGTTCTCTACTTGTGCAATAATATTATATATATTTTATCGACGATTTTCAAATCAGCATTTGGACGTGATCGTTGCCAATTATAACTTTATGAAAAGCATTTGTGCGTGTCTGTTTATAACTCACTGTCAACAACTTAAATAGCTCTTGTACATAAAAACATTGTAAGACCGTTTATGCTAAGAAATTTCAAATTTGAGTATCATCGCTGTATCCGCCAGTGTTGTTAATGACCGTGAATGATCGATTCGGCGCCGTTCGTAGCAACTGAGCCCCTGTTACTACACCAAGTGGAAATCATCTTTAAACATTCAATTGTATAGATCGTTCTATCGACTTAAATAAAGATTTCTTACATTTTTTTAAATTTTAGTTTATTTGTTTTTTTAATCAAATCCAAAAGCTGTTCAAAAATCACCCCTTTCAAGCATTTTCAAAGTTCAGTTTATATTGTTAGTACATTTCTTTGAAATTCACGAGGTTGTCCAACTCTAACTAAGCGTCGCAGCCAGCTTTAAAAGTCTATTAATAAATGATAATTGGTAATAAACCTAAACTCTTAAGCCAAATTATCACCAAATACTTATGGCTTTCGCGCCTGTCTGTCCATCGCTGACCTAAACTCACCGCCTGTTTAACTGTTTGGCACTTTCATTAAATTGCCACATATGTCAACTGATTTCCACCACATTACACAAAATGTCCTCTTATCCTATTTTTATTGTACGCTGTCAACTAAAAACGGTTTAAGCATTTTGCGCACGTAAATGTCTGCAAATCAGCTGGGTAAATAAATAAAATATTTATACATATATATACACTCTGTGAAATCTAACTTTAGCCGGAATTGACGAGAACGTTGCCTAAATGATTTCTTCCTGGTAATGTCAACATGAAAGACATGCCTGAACCAGGACCTAATTGCCAAGTATTCATCACACGTGCGGCCATGCGAGTAAACGTGACAGATGCCAGACGATTTTTCTACAAGGGCGATTTAATCAAAAAAGAGAAAAAGACCAAGGAAAGAAAAGAAAAAGAAAATTCGTTGCCTTGTTAATATTTCATATAAGTAGAACATTTGCGCATTTGGAAACTTTGCTTTAAATTCGATAATTCTCTGAATCTAGTAAGCGTAATGGCTTTTTCCTGTTCCAGTAAATATCTTGGCCCAGTTGCTTGCCAAATGGTAAGAGATGGCTTCTATTTTTGTATTTTTTGTTTGCTCTGTGAGATAAGTTGGCAAGTTGCTTGCCCCAAACGTTGAGTTATGGCTTTGCTCTGTTTGGCTGTGTGCGTGTGTTAAGGTAGGAAAAAAGTAGGCTATATATTTTCCAAGTTATGGGAAATGTGTGAAAATTGGTAAAGTTTGTTAAAGTTTTATGCTGAATTAAAATTTAGGTAGGATATCAAAATTTGAACAGTTTTTAGATGCATATTTACAGATTATTTAAAAATAGATTGGCAAAATAATAAACAGTCTGGGTATTATCTAATAAACTCATTAGTGATAAGTAAGAAATATATATGATTTATGACACAGCTAACTAAACTATAGTTGTAATTCTTCTTCCTCAGCGGGAGAAGTATTTAATAGCCAATATTTTATGGTGTTTCTTATATTTCTCGTCTAGCAGAGAGTTTGTCGATAGTTTTGGAGGGGAGTTGGTGATAGTTTGGCAAGCAACATTACCAATATTCATTAGATATCGGTTTTTCAACTAAGAACAGATAAACTGGTAATCTGTAGTATCGCTTTTTACTCTTCAAATCGGTATACGGCCGAATTATCTCTCAAAAAATCGCCTTTAGAGTAAATTTTTCTTAATGCAAATTGACAATGTAAAAGTCAGAATCAGGGAATCGAACCGGAACCGTATACCGAAGTTGAGCAAATTAGTAATAATAAAATAAAACCAAAATAGAACCTTTTACCGAATCGGAAGTTTCTGTACGCAATTCGATTCGGCTTGATTCCCTGGTCAGAATATTTTACACTATCTTATGGGCGGCCCTCAGGGGAAAATGATTTAAATAACTACTCCAACATCAACTAACAGTGCATTATTATTAATGTTAACATATTAACATTATGCTAGCAGAAAGAGCAAATATATTACAAAGTGTCATATTCCTATAACTCGACTATTCATTATCTGATCGTTTTGAAAATTTTAGAGATTATAGATGTTGCGAATATAAATGTGAGTTTAAAATATGAGAGTGATAGCTTACAAAATTTAGGGACCGGCGAATATTCGAATATCCACTTAGATTTTGCAACTTTGTGGCGCAAATTGTGGTCGTATTTTGGCTGATTATAAATTTGGGAATTTGAGGGACGGTTACACTTGCAGGGTTGGAAAGTCATTATTTATAGGCAGATAGCACTGCAACAAGCTGTTGATTATTTTTCTGCATATCATTAAATTTAAGTATACCCGTTTCTCATGGGATGAAATGTTTAATAGAGTTCCTGTGTAGCCGAGGGGGTACATCCGAAAAGAAGACAACAGTTTTTTAACGCGGCTCATGATTAAAATTTCAGGGATTATAGATATTGCGAATATAAATGTATGTATTATATTAAATTTGAGATCGATGTCCTATTTATTCATCATTTTTGATTTGCCTCTTACATACACTTAGTGTAGCCTTCTTACTCTACGAGTAACGGATATAAAAGACGATGGCTCTATGGCAGCTGTAAGATATGGTCATACGATCCGGTCGGTTCCCTTCAGTCGGTTCAGTCTGCTCAGACTAATAAGAATACATAAATATTATGTTAGATTTTTCTGAACATAACTTTCAACAGTCAACTAAATGGCAATATGGCAACACACCTATTTCAAACCTTACAAACTTAAAAGTATCACAATTACCAGGGTATATTAACTTTGCCGGAAGTTTCCATATAATTCTTTGTCATGTTGACACCTTCTGGCAAAATGATTAATTTATTGTATCAAGTGCTGATTCAGGCTTGCATGAAATTTCAATATTTGTTGATACATTTATCCCATCCCACAATACAAATTTGCATGTAATCATTTACCGTCGGGTAATTAAAACGTGTTTACTTATTTGTATTAAAGGAATTTATAGAATGTAAACCAAATGAACAAATTGCATAATTAAACTCTAACATATTTCTGTTGTGTCCGTCGTGTTGTCTTGAGAAACCCAAAAACATGTTGCCAAAATTACCTGCAGTTATGCCCCAAAGTTTGTTTCCAATTAATTGGCTTCGCAACAGCAGCAACAGACAAAAGGTTTAATATTAAACTAAAAAATCTTCCATCTAACAAATTGCCCTCAAACTAAAGCAACTCAAACTAATTAAAATCCTAAACCTAAACTTTTACCTCAGGTAAAGGTGAGGTGAGTGAGGTGGGGAGAGGGAGTCAGGGGTTAGACAACTTTGTGTGGGATCCAATTTAAAGGCAAGTTTTCAATGAAAAGTTCTGCAATAATCCCAGAAACAAATACAAAACTCGCAACGGGAAACTATGTAAAGTTTAAAATGAAAATCACAATAGTCTAACGTTACAAGGGGACAACAACAGCAGCAGCAACAAAAAACTCGCGCGACAAGCCAATTAAAATTTTAGCCACAAGGCGGCTGACAGGGCGTATGCGTAACATTGCATCGCCTGGCCACAAAACGTTTGAACCGCCAAAGCATTTAGCGAGTTTGAGTTTATTAAAAAATTGTGCGAAAAAAGTTTTCATTTACAGCTCAGACCACAAAAGCTGTTTTCCCTTACCCCCCACCTCCTAAGGGTCTGCGATATTTACCACTTTCCCTAGGGGTTTTGCCCTGTCTGTGGAATTTTTCGAATCGTTTTTTTTTTGTGCCCTTTCCAAAGTTTGCCCCCCCAACTAGAGGTGCTTCACATTTTTCCTGTTATGCACTCGAGTTGAGGCCCGACAACAAAAAAAAGTTTGGTTCGCTGCTCTTTTGAATATCAGCGCCCGTTCAAAATTTGAAGACTGTCAAATGCAGCCTCTTTCCAACGAGGAAAAAAGTTTGCCCTGCAATAGCCAAGCAAATTTTATAGTTTAGAAAATTCTTATTTATTTTTTTTTATTTTGTAGTTTAACAAAACTTGATGGAGAGCCAGAAAGAGAGAGAATGAATGACTGGCATTATTTGCTGAAATATTGACTTCAAATTTTGTTGAATGATTCTTAAGAAAATGAATAAATATGAGAAAATAAATAAAGTTGACTGAGCTATTTTTATTGCAAAAAAAATTGGAAGAAATAACATGAATATGTTAACAGTATATTTATTTTAATTTGGGAAAGTTGTGAATTGATGTGGGTGAATTCTTAAGACAACAAACCAAATTGATTTTTTTTTTAAGGAGCTCATTATTATACCCTGTACCAAAGACAGAAAGGGTGTAATGATATTGCGCTAGCCTTGGGCTTTAAATATGGTTTGAAGTCCGATCAAGTTGATTTGCACCAGTAGAGTTTAAGGCTGCCTTCACACTGTTCGACACATGTCAAATAATAGTCTTGTAGTCCTGCTTTTTTTCTATTTTAAATTTGAAAAGCTTGTCAAATTCATAGAATTTCATGGGGAAATGCGGGCCTACTAGATGTCATGGGTCATGTGTCGAACAGTGTGAAGGCAGCCTAAAATCAATTCGTGATTGAGTTTGATCTGAGTCAACTTTTCATCGATTGATTAGTTTGTTTTCGAAACACTGTCACACTTCAATGGTCGAGCTTTCATTTTAGAATTTTTGGCAAAATACAAAGGGCATTGTGATTTTTAATTTCATTATATTTTAATATATTTTAATTTTGTTCTACATTTCTCGACATTTGCTTCTATATCAAAAGCAAACAACCCAAACACGAAAATGCAGTAGTGTACACAAGTAAACTTATCAAGAATCGAAAAGGGTGTAAAAATTGTTCATCCCTCTAGTCCATCCATTTTCAAGATCACAGCGGAGCTTGTCAAGTTATCGGCGCCAAGCTGAAAAGCTGTCAAGATGACGGAGTGCCAAAAACATTTTTTCTTTTACTCATACACATCTTCATTCACATTCAGTGAAAGAGAGTTTTGTGGAAAATGTAATCGCATGAGCAACAGCAATATGTGTAATTACTTACGTTTTCATCCGAAAAAATTAGCAGGGAAAAATCAATTAAAATTAAAGATGAAGAAGGTAAAGATTTTGGTTAGCTGCTTTGTCTCACTCTCTTTTTATTATAATCATTAACAACCACAATCATTTTGTGAAAAATGTTTTAATCGAGAATAAATCGTAATTTTTACCAAAGAAATTTTCACTGGATGATTAAAAACCGAAATTAACCCTTATATTTGTTTAAGTTGCTGTACTGGTAACCGGTTATGTTAATAAAGACTAAACGCTGACGCTTAAAAGACAATCTTGGATTTCGCTTACGGTTTCGGTTAGATAGCTGCTCTAAAGTTAAGTTGATATGTACGATAATGATGTTCAAATGTATGTACGAGGTTTCTTCGACAAGTATCGAGAATTTTTGTGTTGTTCTTTTTTTTTCAAAAATTATTTATTTATTCATTAACATCTTTTTATCCCTTTCAAAATAACTTTCCTCGAATGTAATTATAATTACAATAAACGATATGGGTGGGATCTGTGTGGGATTCAGATCAGGATCTGGGTGGGAGCTGGGCAAGATCTAGCAGAGTTCTGGGAGGGATCTGGGTGGGTTCTGGGTGGGATCTGGGTGGGATCTGGGTGGGAATTGGGGTGAGATCTGGAAGGGATCTGGGCGAGATCTGTGTGGGATCTGGAAGTAATCTGGGTAGCATCTGGGCTATAACTTTTAAAAACGCAATGATATCGGAAAACTGAAAATATGCAAAATAAGAAGAAACAAAAGACTACCAACTAATTTTTTCTAAGATTTTTAATATTAGCGGAAAAATTTACAGAATTTTTTAAACTTGCTAAAAAATCGATTTTTTCAAAAATTATCCATATTTATACCCGTTACTCGTAGAGTAAAAAGGGTATACTAAAGTGGTGCAAATGTATGTAACAGGCAGAA
Organism: Lordiphosa clarofinis; assembly: GCA_018904275.1. Taxonomy (NCBI): domain Eukaryota; kingdom Metazoa; phylum Arthropoda; class Insecta; order Diptera; family Drosophilidae; genus Lordiphosa; species Lordiphosa clarofinis. Next base: position 632,749 of record JAEIGQ010000067.1, on the reverse strand, counting down.
GGAATCATTTCCGACCATATAACGTATATATATTCTTGATCAGCATCAACAGCCGAGTCGATATAGACTTGTCCGTCCGTCCGTCCGTCCGTCTGTATGAACACCTAGATCTCAGAGATGGTAAGAGATAGAGGTTTGACATGTATGGGACAAATGCTTCATTTATCTGCAGGCAGATCAAGTTTATTTCAAATTTGGGCCACGCCCCCTCCCGCCCCCGCAATTCGGGAAAAACTTTATATCTCCAACAGTTTTCAGGATAGACGATTCGTACCTTTTAGAGATAGTTAGTAATTAGCAAAACGAATAAATTTTCTGAAGAAAGGATAAGGATCGGATGAGCGGTTCTCAAGTTATAAGCAAAACGGTGAAAAAAAATGTTGCATACTTTTCAGATGTTCACCATAAGGAACGCATGAACACTGTTAAACATGTTTTTTCATGAGTAACGGGTATATCGAAGTCGGTTAGAGCCGACTTTAACTTGCGCTCTCGTTTTTAATGTTCAAATCCAAAAATTTGCACCTTATCAGCAAAATCAAAACTTCGTGATTGGTTTTTCTGTAACGTCATTCGATGCAGCTTACATTAAAACAAAGTTGGTTCGAATAGGACACTTAATGTGGCCACACGACCAACAAATGTAAGGATGCCTCGCTAAACACACGTTTATGCAAATATCTCCCGAACCTGACGTGCTGGGAGAAAACGGACAATTTATCTGAGTTCAGCGGTCAAAAATACATAAGGAACGGTTACCAAGTTCTCTGTTGCAAAAGTTGGCCTTTTTTTGTAAACTTTTGTAATTAAGATCAGATGAACGAGCAAACCAATAGTTCGTAGGAACTGCGCTGCCGAAAACAATTACCCTAAGCAGCTGTGCAAGGGGCAGTACTTCACACAGTTCGTGGGCCGCCACTTTTATAAAAATTTCTTTTATATATAAATTTGTTCAGGTACTAAGCAAATTCTTCTTGCCTGTATTCTACACGTAATCAAATTCCCCAAATATATTACGACTGCCACCAGAACATTTCCATATTTTTATTAACGTATCTGATATGGAATTTCTGCTGATGCTGCAGCGTATCTCATTCTCTTTCTTTCTTTTTTGCTACAAATATAATTAAGTTTTTTGCCGTTTGATTTACATAAATATACTTCAACTGTTCACAATTCTGGGTTTGCCATCAGTCAGATTCTATGCAAATATGCATACAACAAAAAAAATCCTTACCACAAACGTGGGGTCACGTGCGTGAAAAGGCTGGCACTCCCTTCCACACTGCCAACTCCTGACCACACATTCAAATGCATATTGATTCTGTGGTCCATCAGCCTTGATGTTGTTGTTCCTCCATTCTGGGTACAAGTGCCACAATCATGATACGCATCAGCAAACGAATGAATCTCCCACCTGGTAACACCCGAGACTCAACAAATCCCCACACAAAATAGAACAAAAATTTGCATATTTCTTCTTCTACTCTTTCTGCACTGCTGATGTTTTGCTGTTGCTTGTTTCTCTCTTGTGTTCTTGCGGGCCATTTTGAACCTAATACCCAAGTTGATAATGCTAACAGGACCTTTTGGTTGTGATAATGACACCCTCAATGCATGTGAAGTCGAAGCCCTTTGGCCATTGCCTGGGCAATTTAAAGACCCCAAGACATGGGTACCACAAATGAAGACTGACATTTCTTTTGGGTTTCTCTTATCGTCTTTTCATGCGTTGTGGTGGGGGGCAGAGGGAAGAACAGAGTACATCAATGTGACTGAAAAAGTAGCTTTAGTTTGATTTGATTTTCCATTTGAAAGGGACAACAGGGGTTACTTAAAGTTTGACTAGGAAGTTTACCACATTCTTACTCAGTCGTTTAATCTCAAGCCCAAAGCTAAGAAGAAGCAACCATCTTTCATCCGCACAAACTCATAAATGTATCTTAAGAACAGACTATATCAATTTTATGACACAAAAATCAAATACATTTTTACTTCCGTCAACAAACTTTAATAATAGTAAAAAAAAAAGGAGGACAAACACTTTTTCACCAAAACTAATCAAATTGGCCAACTTTTGACCAACTGCTGCTGCTGCAAATCAAAGCATATTTTGTCAGCATCAGCAGCTCGCACAGCCCCATATTTTTTTATGCACATTCAGATTGAAACAAAATGCCCGAAAATAATCCTATTTTGCCACTCAATGTGGTTTTGCACAAACAAAATTGAAATTGTTTCGTGTTTCAGCTGGATGCACAACTTGCATATGAAAATATTTTTTTATTTGTCTGTGAAATGACTTTTTGCTATAAATTTCCTTGTGTGTGCTAAAAACGATTTTAATTGTTTTTTCCATTTATCAAAATCCACTTCAGGCACTTTGTCTGATTATATTTGCCAAATGGCTCAAGACTTTAAAGTGCATGTGCATGAGGAGTGCAATATTTCATGTCCATTTTTTTGTTTAGACAACATTTTACCTCATAAATATTTATGAACATTATGATGCAAAAATGTTGAAGCATAATCAACAGTATGAAAGAATGAAAATGGAATTGTGCAAAAAGAAAAGGAAACCCCCGAGAGCCAAAGCTCAGTGCAATCAAATCAGCCATAAGGGGAGTCGTCCGACAGTCGGATCGCCGGAGGTGCAGAGATGCTTTCCCATTACGAGGAGTGTGAAAATTATACTTTGTTGACAATAAGAAGAGGAGAGATGTCATAAGATATTCAAGTTCAGGTATGAGGAATGAGAATTGGGTGTTAGTGGAGTGTGTAAAGTTGATATGTTTATCGCAACCTGTACCGAAGCTAAAAAGGGTATAATAATGAGTTTGTGTAAGTATTTTGTGAAGCAAATCATAAGCGCCAAGAATTACGTTAAGGCTGCTGAGAAACCGACATAAATGAAGACAAGATTTCTGAATCCCACAAAATCATTCATCGCCAACAACAGAATTTACGGTGTAGATGACCCAAACATATTTGTTGTTTCTTCCGGCTTTCGAAGAGGCATTTGTCCTTTTACGGACTCGCGCAAAAACGAAAAGTTTCATACCAGCCTTGAGGGAAGAAAAAGCAGAAATAACGATTTTGCCACACTTCATTTTACGCTTAACAGCACAGTTGTGAATTCTATGAAAATAAGCTGTGTGCATTATTTTTCTACATTAATGTCACTCAATGTTACGTCGCCCTTCTTTTGCCATCAAACTATTCGCAACCAACTAAAGTTAAATTTAAAATGAGAAGGTTAAACTAACAATGTTTAACTGCAGTTGCACTTGCACGTTTTGAATAGTTCAATAAAAATAGCAAAAATACAAAATCTAAATGATATTGGCTTACTGGGCACACTGGGACAGAATTGAAAAACTTCCGCAGTAAAAAAACCCAATATCAAGATTTGTCGCAAACTAATTTTTGAGGCCTTACAATACAAAAAGTGTATACAATTTTGCCCAGAAGTTTGCAACGCATAGAAGGAATCATCTCTGACCACATAAAGTATATATATTCTTGATCAGCATCAACAGCCGAGTCGATATAGCCATGTCCGTCTGTCCGTCCGTCCGTATGAACAAACAGATCTCAGAGATGGTAAGAGATAGAGGTTTGCCATGTATGGGACAAATGCTTCTTATACTTGCAGGCAGATCAAGTTTATTTTCAATTTTCGCCACGCCCCCTCCCGCCCCCGCAATTTGGAAAAAACGTTATATCTCCTACAGTTTTGAAGATAGACGATTCGTACCTTCTGGAGATAGTTAGTAATTGTAAAATGTATCGATTTGCCGAAACAATGATAAAGATCGGATGAGCGGTTCTCAAGTTATGAGCAAAAAAGTGAACCAAGCACCCCCCGAAGTCGGTTAGAGCCGACTTAAACTTACGCTCTCGTTCTACTTGGTCATAATAGATTTATGTTTCAAGTTGGTGAAATTTCCTATCTAACATCTTAAGCTGAAATAAACTAAAAGCAGTGTGGCAGGCTGCCTTGATCGATAATATCAATTAATTTAGCAAGATATAATTCGCAGATGTCCCAGAAAGACAAAATAGTCTCTCTTCGGGAGAAGGACCAAACCTAACTGCCTTTCAATCACCACCAAAAGATTCTTACACCTGATTTTGTTGAGCAAATGTTAATATTGTTAACAATTTATTTTTCTCAATATATTTTTGTGAAATATTTGTAATAGTCAGACCGGATTATCTTTGATCAATGTCCGTCTGTCTGTCCGCATGACCACAGAGAACAGAAATGGTAAGAAATAAAGACAATCAAAAAATACTGAACTTGCACTTTCACTGGTACAGAGTAAATAGCAACCGAACTTCTTACTTCTTTTTTTTTGGAACAAGTACACTTTACCAATCTACGCTGTTGGAGCAGTACAAATTTAGTGTACTTGATGAAATGCTTTCTAATTAAAGTGTCTTAGTTACAACTGAAATGTGAACTATTTGTGCTTGCAGCTTTTTCCCCCGCATAATCCTCCTCCAACCAATTGATCCACTTACAGATCTCTGCATATATTATCTTACCTTCAGTGAGAATTTGCATGCCACTGCAGTGTACACACAGCTCCATTGTACTCTGGTGTCTGCGGCAATAAATCAAAAATCTGCTGCAATTGCACCCAACCCGTTCACCATTCATTTATTTCTCTTCACTTCATGCACAACAGAAATGCATTGGCCACGCAAACACATTGTGTATACAATGGTGAGAGAGCATGAAAGAAGAAGAACGAGAATGACACTCCAAGTTGCCTGCCTATCCGAATAATGACGACCATTTCTTTACCCAAATGAAATGCAATTTCAATGCCATTTCAGCAGCATCCTCAGCAGAAGCCTTCGCCTGTGCATGTGTTTGTGTATTGCCCACTTGAGGGCGCCACCATTTGCCATTGTTATTTTGTTGAAGGCATCTTTTTACAGCGCTCGCTTTTGTTGGTTTTGTAATTGTTATTGTCAACCCCACAGCAGGGGGAAACAACAAGAAACCATTATCGCGTAGCCCCAATCCCTGTCCAAATTCCCATTGCAGTTGCCATTGCATTTTGGCATACGTGTAAATCGTAAATTTCCGGCACAAAACGAATGGCAACCAAAATCGAGGCTCGGGGCCATTTCTGCTTCCAGTTCCTGTGAAGGTATCTACATTGGGATTGGTGTGTATTTATGGGACAAACTTTATGGGGCAAGCCTTAAATTGGTGACCAAAAGAAGGTGAAGTTAGGCCATATATTTATGCAAATGCTGGAGGGTCAATAAGCAATAAACGTATGCGTAATTTCGCCTAACATTCCGGTTGAACAAAAAAGTGTAGCATACTTTCCGGCTGATGTCTTAATACTTGCATTTCTTCAGCCACTTGGCTCTTTAATTTCCTTTTTCTTTGAAATGGTCATGACAGAAATTCTAGCAACTATGACAACACTTGTCGGAAACTTGTCCTGTTTTTGTAATTGTTTGTTGCAGGGAGTAGCGAACTACAAATTGACTCGTTTGCTGTATACAATGTCAAGTTATCTTGCTGTCAGCACTGTCTTGAATGTATCCTCCATATTTAGTATAAAATTTCAAAAGCTTTTTGGCTTTGACTCTAAAATTATTTCATATTTCATTTCGTTTACGTGATGCATATACACGAGCTTATATAAAAAATGCATGCCTGAGTCCGCCTGTCTGACTGTGTGTGCTTGAACCCCGCGGCTATGCAATAAAATGTCTGCTTTACGAGTTTATTTTTTCGCCCCTGCTCCTGCTGCACAGTCAAAGCTTGGCCAAAGTAAACATAATAATCAAGCCAACTGCTTGTGGAAATTTCTTCTTTTATTTTGTGTCCATATAGTTTGGAAGGAGAATGAACAAAAATAAATACAAATGAGAAAATCAAGAGTGAGAATGAGAGAGATTAAGTGAAAAACTAGATATCAATATCATTTTCAATGAGGCGGCTGTACTGTTCACTTTCCAAATGAGTCATAAGTTCAATTCCAACGAAAACGGAAGAAGTACGAGAACAGGTCACCTTGGATAAGCATCGGCACATCATGCGATTGCACCGAAAGTTTGTATGGGACACATAAATGAGCAATGGCGCTCAGACAATATTGTGGACGACGCTCTTTTGCTAAAAGCTTGAAAGTGGGGGAAAAATGAGGAAAAAGAGTTGAGAGCGAGGGAAGAGGAAGGGGAAAGAGTGGAGTGCGGGGAAGGAAAGAGTAAAGAGCGGGGGAAGATGTTTTGGCGAAAAAGGGAGGAAAGTCAATTTGAATTGAATTATAACTGAGGAGTGGCTGCCATTAGGTCAATTTTTTTATCTTTAGTTCGAATACAATGGTTCAACGAGACGGAACTTATGTGGATGCTTTATCAAAAAAAATTCGACTCCTTAATTTCTCGGAAAGTTTCAGGAATGTATACGTTCCCAATTATATGCAAGCAGTGCAGATGTTGCTGTGACACTCAGAATCAGAATATCGTTAGACCCGAAATTCAATATGAAGTAGTGCCGGAAAGGTTTGCTTTCAGCATCCACTTGACAGGATGGCATTAATCCGGCATGTTCCCAATTCCACTACTTTTTAAAAAGTAAATCAAACGCAATTCCGCATCGCTTTTGTTTTTGTGTTCTCAATTTAGAATGAAAATGTTCTCTTTTTACTTTTTGTAAGTCACTGGACCAAGCGGGAATGGCACGTGATACACAAGAGGGGAAACCAGAGTTCCAAGCGAAACGATCGAAAATGGAACAGTCGGAAATGATTCTGGACACATTTAACAAAAAAACTTTATAAATTAATAAAAGACTAGAATTCCAATTAAATTTCACTAACAATTTCAAAATTGATTACAGAATTAAGAAAAATTAACTTTATGTACATCTAGCAACTGTAAGATTTACTTTTCATTCCATCGACTAACAAGCATTACTTTTCAAAACGAAAAACTCTTTCGTTAGTTCACATAGCCGTGTTTTTCTGTCTGGATCGCCACTGAATAACACACCGGTCCTTCGAAATCCTAGTATTAGTAAAAATCGCCTTCTTTGTTTTTAAGGATAGCGTCTATAAATTAATTAATTATATAAAATATTCCTCAGCACAATTTTGACGAGTTTCTTTAAAATCGATTAATAATATCGACCCCTGTGCGCGAAAACATCGTATGTGCCATTTTTTGCGAAATTGACATTTTGATGCAAATTAGTTCTAAATCCACTAACTCATCATCTGGTAATATTATAAAGCGATAACCATAACGGTTACGGAGATACAACAAAATAAATTTAATCGTATGTGACAATAATGAGTTTATTTCTTGTGGGCGAAATGATCGTATGTGCCCCACAAATTGTGGGCAACAATGCTGACATTCAACAGTCTGGTTAAAAAAAAGGGAAATTGGTAAATTTTCATAAAAATAGTTACGAGTTTAGTTAAATGAATTGATAAATGTTGCACATATAAAGAGTGGTAGCGACGTTGCCAGCCACCGCATCGAAAAGTAGAAAAAACGCTCTCCTGTAAAATTTGGTTTTTGGCACATCTATAGCTCACACTTAAGAAATAGTCCAGCAAAAAGTTTCATACAATTTTTAAAATCACTGAACTCACTTGTTCAAAGCGAAAATAAAATTGTTTTGGAAAAATTATCTAAAATCTGAAATAAATGTTATACTTACTGCAAAGGTATAGCTTTCCTCTGCTTTTTTAAAACGAACTAAAACACCCTATTTAATATTAATTTTCTCTTATTTATTTCATGTACATATCAATATTCATAGATTTAGTAGAAGCAAAGTAAAAACCAGGGTAAGAATTTTAATTGTGTGAAACTTAAATTACTAATCAGATTGTTATGCAGCTGACTAATATCGAATGAAATTTAGTTTAGGGGAAATGTGTGTTCTTTCCGTGTTGAGTGTGAGTAAGAAATAAAAAATTAAAAAAGATTGAGAATGTATTGTTCATAAAATGAGCAATGCCTGCCCTTTTATTAAGAGGAATATTGTTGTTTATTTAATTAAATTTGAATCACTTTTAATGTTATCTGTTAAAAGACACTTATCTCTTTTTTACTTTATTTAACTTCTAAGCATTATGTCTTGATAATCTTAAAACAAAACCCGTTTTACCAATCGACCCAAACCAAGAAAAAAGGAAAATTTATTACACAAACACTTCATATAAACACATTATGAACATTGGGGCCGAGCAGCAGCCAGCTTACTTATAAGTTGTAAGTTGAGTAAATAAATAAACAAACAAAAAAAGGATCCCAGTCAAACAATGGACAGGAATAGTAAATGTGTGTGCGGCTATGTGTGTGTGCCACATATGAATGTGCAAACAATTGGAGCAAAATCAAACAACAAAATTTTCATATAGTAAAAACAACCACAAATGCATAAGGAGACAATTGCATGCACGTTTTCTACATTTTTTTTTGTAAGAAGTTTTAGTTTATTTGCTTAAGTTGTGTGTGTGTTTGTGGATGGGTAGTGGGTTATAAGCACGCGCCTCAACAATATAACCATTTTCCGTGCATACACCGAAACAAACTCAGTTTTTTTAATATTTTAGACACACAATTTTTGGTATTCGAAGGTGCACAAATGCAAATATACTTTTTCTATTTTAGTTTCTTGACTTTTTACCTACTCAAAAATTCTTTGCCTTATGGCGTTCTGCTGAAACAGAATTCAAGCGGAATAAAATGCCTATAATCGTCCAATAAAATAAACGGAAAGTTAAAGTAAAGAAGGGACTTAAAACCATTTAAACAGACCAAAAGCTATGTAAAAGAATAACTATTTTCCTAAGATAAGTTCAGCTGGCTACTTCTAACACTTCGTCAGCGAGGTCTAAGATGAAATTTACTGCTAACAAATGATTTACTGACTGACTGATCCATCAACGCACAGGCCAGTCGGCTAAACCCAATGTACAACAAAAGCTTTAGGCTGCCTTCACACTGTTCGACACATGTAACATAATAGTCTAGTAGTCCTGCTTTTTGTTCTGTTTTAAGTTTGAAGAGCTTGTCAAATTCATAGAATTTCATGGGGAAATGCAGGCCAACTAGATGTCATGGGTCATGTGTCGAACAGTGTGAAGGCAGCCTTACTCGTTCAGCTCTCTAGTAATCATACTCATTTGTAATCGTACTCGGCGATTAGTAACTTGTCACTTTTTTACTTACTCGTGCAGCTCTCTAATAAACACCTACACAGAAAATTTTGTCGGTAATTTCAACCGTATCGCAGACAAAGACTGCTTTTTTCTCGGATAGTTGGGGTTATTTTTAAAGAAGATTTCGGCGATATCTTTCCGCTCCCAAGTCTGGGTTTAAAGTAAAGAAAGACTTTGGAGACGCGGCCCCAGTTTGGAAATACGTCGGCCACAGATCACTTGGTAATCTATATACCCAGAACTTTGACCCTCAGGTGTCTCAGACTTGAATGGAATAAGTCAGAATATCCTAACCAAATCTGTATTGAAAAATCCAGCATAAAAGGAAACTGAAAATGGGTCGATTATTTGTTAAGTTTGCGAGCTAAGCCATAAAGCTACCAACTCATAGAGTACACACCAAACAATTTGCGCCTGTCTTCTAAAACAGACACAGACGAATGCTTACAGATTTTGTACATTAGACATAGACCTAAGCTAAGTTTGCCCGTCTCTGATATTAGTACACAAACCTTTAGTTCTTACACTTAAGTTGTTCAGAAAAATTTCGTTAATGTTTGATTTCTTACATTTAATACTTTTATTAAATTCACTCAACTCCTTCAACAAGATCTCCAGTTGTACAGTAGTACCATAAATTTTTGTAATAGCAAACTCCACCTTTGTCCTGAGCCTCAAAGTAAGCGGCCTTTACCTTCTCATTTAGTGGCCAATCTGGTCGACCGTCGGGCAAAAAGAAGAATATTTCATAAGTGGGGTTATAGGCCAATTTTTTTACTCCGTCCGGTAACGAACTAAAATCAGGTTTCAATTAAATAATAATCCACATAAAAAAACACCAAAGAAAAAAACAACTTACTCCTGTCTGGCATGACTGGCTGAGACCAAAAGCAGCAAAACTGCAACTGCGGTAAGAGTTAGGTTCATGTCTCGATTGTATCGCTGACTGGTTGCGAATGCAAGTATTTTGGGAAGTGAGTTTGCTATTATTATTTACAAGTCAGACGAGGCCATCGCCTTGGGCGAGTATGTTTTGGTGTGTTGAGAGCGCGATAAGTGAGTGAAGTGTGTGCATACGGGAAGCAATACCCTACAGATAACAGGTATTTGAGGCCTAAGTGGTGTTTTCTTTCAAAGTAAAAAGTATCCACTTATCTTTCGTTTTTTTTTGTATATGTCAAGTCCAACGTCTTGGATGACTAATTTCTTATTTTTTATGGTTGTTTTTAGCAGACGAAAAGCTTTTATTGTTTTGGCATTAAATTTTGTTTATCTTAGATTAAAACTGTGGGAGCAACTGAGGTTATTTTAGGTGAAAAATACTCCGGATCCTATAAGATATGACGTTTTTTTGTTATTTGGTTTTTCAGTCAACATTTTTTGACACCACACGCAAACAAACATACATCGCTTGCAAATAATTTAATTTTATAATATAAATTCGTGCTCTCTGAAAAATGTGTTTTGCAAACGACGTCATCATCATCGACTTACATAACAGGCTATGTAGGCTGTTGTGACAAAAATTTCGCACTTGTTCTATTATATTGGAGATCGTGAACGAAATGTGCGTACAAACGTGATCTGTGAATACGCTCAACAATTGGGAGAATATTATTCGACCAACTGGAACATGTTACATAAGGACCTCCGTATGAACCCATACAAAATACAGTTGGTGTAAGAACTGAAGCAAAACTTCGTTTGTATGCTCATTATCTCAAATGAAGATACAATTTTTTTATCGAATAATTGTATCCAGTGACCAAGCTCAGTTTTGGCTCCAAGGGTACGTTAATTTGGTTTTAACAGCAGCCAGAGTTAGTTCAAAAGCTGTCAATGCACTTTGAAAAATGCATTGTTGGGTCGGTTTTTGAGCCGGCGGCATTATTGACTCGTAGTTTTTCGAAAATAATAATAATATCACTGTTGCAGACAATTTAACAAAGTTCCCAAGCGACGATTACCGACTTTTTTGATTTAAATGAAAGAATTATACCTGACTGACATGTGGTTCCAACAAGACGGTGCCATCGCACCAGCCGCGCTGCTTTCAGATGCTACTGTAGGTACAGAGTATATTACAGTAGGTCTTCAACGACTTTCTTACTTGTTAAAAGGTTAAAGAAATTTGTTTACCTTTCTGGATTTTTATATGCTAACTTTAAAATTCTGATAAATATAATTAGATTTTGAGAGCTATTTAGAAATTGATAAGAATTTTGGAAATATTGGACTGTGGGCCAGAAATCTCATTTTTTGACCAAAACTCTGGCATTTCTACACCAGCCTAGCTAGGAAGCTGAAATTTTTTACAATGTGTTATTAAAAGATTCAACTCAACATACATAAAAGCACAATAAAAATTTATAAGATATTTATAGTCCAAGTGAGAGTTTTGAAAAAATTTTAACATATTTGTATTTTAATTCTAAAACGAGAAGGCCAAGCTAACTTTGCCGAAGTTCTTATACCCTTGCAAATATTTTAATAAATCAGAGTTTACGAACGTCAGCATTAAAACAAACAATTTTTCTAAATCCCACTTTTCGACCGATAGTTCCTATGGCGGCTATAAGATGTAGTCATCCGATTTTGACCAAAACTTCCAAATCTGTGTAAAAGCGTATAAAACTAATAATTGCTGAAGCGGGAGGAGTTTACATTAAAAACAAAAAGTTTTTTCGCAAAGACCCACTTTTTTATCGATAGTTCCTATGCGCTATAGATAGTCTCCGATCCGGTCGTTCCGCTTATTCAGTGTGCAATAAAACGACTTGTGCAGTGCCGAGCTTTAAACTGGGGAATAGGAAAAAAAAAAAGAGGGGGGAAAAAAAACAAAACCCGGCCGCCCCCCCCCGAAAAAAAAAAAAAATTAGGGGGGAAAAAAATTGGGTTGAAAATGGGAAAAAAAAAGCAAGGGTATTAAAATTGGATTGAATCTTACAAAGCAGTGTATACAAGTACCACATATATAAATAAAGCATTTGTCTTGATGTCATATAGTGATAATGGTGAGGTATTAAACTAAACATGTTTTAAATTTCACTGCCCGCTACGTCGAGGATTTCCACTCAATAAAACCACCTCAACCGATTTTTCTATTTATGTTAGCTTTTCTAGATTTACTACACAATTAAAAAAAAAATAAATTTTAAATTTAAAAATGAATATGTATATATTTTTTCTTAGGTTAGCATACTTGGCAGGCTACACGTTTTAAAAACAAAGTTTCAATGTAGCCCTCGGAGATAACTCTCTGAAACCTTAAAAATTATTTATGTAACATTTTTTTCTAATTTTTATAAAAGTTTTCACAAAGTTTTTCCTGGGAAATCTGGAAACTCATTAACAAAAATTGTATACTTTAGGCTGTACCATATAAAAGGTACAACATATAAGACTCGATTTTCTGAAAACCAATGAAAAACCGCGCAAAAGCGCATACCTACAGCTATAGTGCAATATATAAAGAAATTAATAAACCATGTTGGAAGTGAATTGATATGGGTACTTTCGAGTACTCTCAACGCAAAGTTGCCAAATGTGAAAATACCCAAAAAAAAAAACGACCAAAGGCAAAAGCAAAGAGGTAATTTTGCCTAAACAAACGTCAAGGAATTTGGACTAATTAAGGAGGCTTGCTAAATTTTTGTTTAGGTCGTATAGGCCTAAAATCGAGTCTAAAGGAGGGAGAAGAGGCTGTATTTAAGGTGATAACTTCTTGAAAGTCCCCGAACGCCTTCTTTATAGGCTAAAGCAATTAAAGTTTGTCCATAATTTGTATATATTTTCTTTATTTAATAAGGTCTAATAAAGTTTAAAAATATAGAATTTGTTTGGTATGAAAAGAGGGTTTTTATATACATAAATATATAATTTTTAGGTACAATAGTTGATAACTATAGTGGGCTACTTTTGAAGTTCCGCGTTTACCACTCGACGAGCCGTCGAAGAAAAGAATATAAATTAGAGAGGGTAGGGAAAAAAAAATAATAAAAAAAAAAAAGCTAAGCTCATAGTTTTCTGGAGAGAAGAATGCACGTGCAAATGTGATGCAAGCTAGCTGTTAAACAGACGATGAAAAAAAAGCTGATATAAAGCAAGTTTTCAGCACTGCAAAGAAGAAAGCGACAGAAGAAAGGCATTGAAAAAATGTAGAGGTTTATGTACAAAAAAAAAAACATTGTACATAGCATAGTATGAGTATATATGTATAGTGTAGTTGCTTAATTTAAATTAAGTGTGTAAAAAAGGAAGCATCCAAAGCAAAAAGACTAATTACGTTTTGTATGTAATATAAAAATATATTTTCACGAAAAAAATATTATATCTATGTTTAAAACTTAGTGCTGCGTCTTCACTTGACTTATTTTTGTGCTTGCTCAAAGTAGTGTGACCAGTAGATAACCAAATTCGATAAAAGGAGGCTTGTTAAGTCTTATAAATAAATTAGTAGTGTCGATTATGAATTGGCATTTTTAAAACAAAAAACAGTTGTAGTACGTACAAAACAAACAAAAGTACCAAACTCACTGATTCATTTAAATGAATGCAGGGCGAAGCAGAATTTTTTATAGAGGCTTTTTAAAAACAATAATAGCTCATGACTATAAAAAATATTTTGAATTTTAGTGTGCAAAGTTTGAAAACTGAATTACACGGCAACCAAATTCAAAGATAATTCTTAGTGAGTGATATGACGTTCGATCTGTGATCTTGACATTTTGACCAATCATTCAAAAAACTAAGGTAAAAAAATTTTAAACAATTATTTATAATTTCGTTATTGATTGGCGCCCGTGCAGAGAAATTGGAGTAATAAGAGTCGTCTGTGTTCGATCAATACAACGTTAAGATTCAAAGAAGCATGTGTCAAAATTTCAGCGGTTAGCTTCAAAAGTGTGTACGGGTAGATGCTTAGAACAAAACAGATGACAGAGGACGGAAGCAATTAAGATTAATCATAACTGATGTCTATTTAATGGAGGTTTCTTTTCAGGTTAAATTAAAAACAATATTTTTTTAAATTAAAAAAAGTGTGAAATTACGTGAGAAAAAAAAAAGGAAAAAAAAAAAAAAAAAGAAAAATTTATCAGTTTAACGATACCGGAACAATAAAATTTGTCCGTTATGTGATCAAATATTTTTACGCCCATTGACCTATTTTTAAACACATAAATTCCTATTTTTTTACCTAAAATTTACAATTCTAGTAAATTGATCCTTAAGGCCATTATGCTAGAAAAATAAAATTCTGTAGGAATAAGTTAGTCCAATGAGAATAACTTAATTAAAGAAAGTTGAACTATCGCAATCGATATATCGATGACTTCGTGGAGTCGGAACAAAGTTCATCTACAATATCCAGTCGGGAGGATCAGTTGAAAATACTATTTGTAATTTTTACATGAAGAAAGAAGTATTTTCCCCAAGTGTAAAATTCATTTTTTAGGTCCCCCTCTGCCAGTTACGTATTGAGAAGGAAGAAGGGGTTGTACCAGTGGGGAATGGGCGCTCTACTTGTTGTCATCATTTGTCATGATATGTTGCGGCCTTGCATGCAATGGCATAATAAGCCAAGTCTTTCCAACCACTACCCCATCTCTGTCTTTCACGGTAGTCAACACTCATACGCCTCGTTGCACGACTTGCTGCACGACTCGCTTCATTGTTGTGGCATATTGTTTCACATTCTGAAACAACCAACAACTACAATACAAAATTCAAATGCAAACACCCAGCACACAGAAAACGTGTCTGGCATTTTAGAATGACATTGCTTGGGCAAATGTTTTCCAGCTTTCTCTGTGCAACGGCAGATAAAGTGCTTAGAATTTAATTAAATTATGATTGGACACATCACTTTTCAGTTTCAATTACTTTGTAACCAAATCTCAATTAGGTTACGCTCAAGTGGCCAGTTAGGCAGTCAAAAATAAATAAACAAATAACATGTCGTATACGTAATGCGTTAAGTGCTTTTGTGTACACTTTGTGCTACAACAAATCCCAAAGGGCATAGAACTCGCTTAACAGCTTAGATGGCGACATTTTTGATTAAAGTGCAAACATTTGCCCAAACAAAAGCTAAAATCAAATCAGCTGCGTAAGAGAAACATAAAAATGAAAAGAAAGAAAACAAAAGCACAAAAGGCCGGGTTTTTTTTTTGCTGGTGTTGCCATTTCAATCAGCATTTTCCACAAGAAGAAAACACATAAAAGAAAACGTCAAGAAAATTACATTATAGGAAAACATTTGACCATTTTTTTATGGCAAAAACAACAAAACAAATGTCATACCAAAAATTGAATTGTGGGCAAAAAAAGGGGAAACTACTAAAGGCAGAAAGAGGGTGAACAAATATAGCATTAAAATTGCTGTTTGCTGCTCGTATGAGTAATTCAATTGCAATGAAAATAGGTGGACAAAAGATGCTAAACAATTTTACAAATCATATTATTTAATTATGACAATTGAATGTGTGACATAGCACACAGAGAACCACTTTAACAAAATAGTAGGCAGCTGTTCAAACATGACTTGTTTATATTGCAGCGACAAATTGATAGCAACAGTTAAGTAAAATAGGATGGATTAAGCCCCCCTAAACTTTCTATGGTTATATTATCATATCATTTAGTTTATTAGTTCTTGCTTTATCGACATCTAATCTAGCCGATAGTTACTTAAGCACGCATTTTTATGAGATATACGTCCGATCTGTGTGATGTTGACCTTTTTGAAAAGCATGATATTAATATAGCACAATAGCCCTATATTTTAGGAAATTACTGCCTGAAAATAAGATTTTAGGTAATAAAATCCCTTATCCTAAAGTTTAGGGAAAGTCTTTTTTCTGAGTGCAGTGAAAATACCCTATATGTTCTTTTTTAGTTTAAGGACCGATTTCACATCTTCTAGTAATTTATTCTGTTAGTTTACGTGATAGGCCCTTATAAAACATAAAGGGTATTCACTAGTGCTAGTAAAAAAAAAAAACAAAATACATGGGATCTATAAAAAAAACTGCTTCTATTTATTTTCTCTGTTTGTTGTACTTCATTTTGAAGAGCAATTGACTACAATATTTTTTGTTAATTCTTCTTTAGCCAATACAATTAAACATCAGAGATAATGGCATGTGTGTTGTTGCATTCATTCGACGGCCCAATTAGTCACCCCTAAGTTTTTCTGGCATTGTTTACAGTAACACACACACATACAAAAATAGGCCAAATTAAAACGATTGATGATTAACAATATTCCGATATACAGAGTGACACAAATAAACAGCCTGCTGCGTCGTCAATTCTGCAAAGGGGCAGCCAAATCACCTAGCCTACTATACTATTCTACTATTCTAAATTTATTCGCGATTTTTAACAATTAATTAAATCTTTAAAGAATATCTTGTAAAAATATAAGCTTCCAAAGTGCGGCTTTAAATGTGTTCAAATTTGTGAGCCATTTTTACCCCAACAAAATTCCAAAAATTTAAATTAATTCCCAACTTGAGAACAATTATAACCAACAGCAACAACTTAACAAGAAAATGGTTGCCCTGAACATTCTTGCACCCTGTGTGTGCATTAAAACCATTTCCGGGCCTCCTTGCTTATTAGCTTTAAAAAAATGAAACAAAATAATATATACTTTGCACATTTTTATGACTGTGACAGCGCTACCTTCCATCCCCGCTGCCAGCCTGGCCGGCTTGCACCTCACACCACAAAAAAACCACCAACAATTTTTCCCAGAGTTTATGAGCGTGAAAAAATGTTTGCTGGTTAGAGCGACCTTAAAAGAGAAGCTTAAGAATAAAGTTGCATATTTATGAAATGCAAAAAATGTGAAAAAAGATGAAAAATGGCAATTAAAATGCGGCTGCGAGCTGGCTTAAATTTATATAAAAATTATGCAAAAACTAAATCAAATAATGAGATGAATACAAATATGACCATTGATTTTCTTTATCTAGCCATTTCAAGCCATTTCACTTCATTTACTTCCTCAGACTCATTGCAATGCCAAATGACTGGGCAAGTTAGTTGGGTAATGTTGTTCGGTGGGCCAAGTCTAGGGATCGGGAGATGGTAACGTGAGAAAGATAAGAAATAAGTTACTGAAGCCGGCGTTCACTCTTTAAATTGAGGCTATTTTTATTGTGGCGGCTGCTGTTAACTCGACACTTGGTAGAATAAATTTCGCCTTCAGTAATTTACCATATTCTTATCACGCACCCATCTCTAAAGCCTAGCTTGAACGTAGGTGCGGTAGGGGTGAAGGGTGTGAAAACCGTTTCCATTTCGTCGCCGTTTCGCATTAGGTTGCCACCGCATCAGTTGCGCTTCATTGTGTTTTATTTCGTTTTGGGTGTTATCGCATGTTAACACTTCATGTGAAATGCTAGCCAGCCTGTCCTCATCATCATTGGAATGACCTTTATATAAATGTGCCTGCGTGTGTGTGTTTGTGCACGCTTAGTTAGTTTTTTTGCCTCTCTCTCTCTCTCTCTCTTTGCGTGCACAATGTCAAAATATATTTTCTCGAATTTATGGTCATTCGTCCATTTGTCCTTTCCATGTGCTTGGGGGATTTGTGTCTTTGCTTATTTTTAGGGATTTACACGCTTATCACACAACAGACACACACACGCACACAGATTCAAAAATATTATGCCACATTGCATTAAGTTAAAACACATTCTCCTCTTTAGGGCTCCGGCAAATGCTTTGCAGCCACTTAAAATAGATTAGCTTCCAACCTTATTTTTGTATTTTGTGCTTTTAAGGAAAGGAAAAAAAAATCATAATAAATTGCTTGCCCTTTTGTGGCTCCAGTGCCTGCACATAATAGAAAATCTATTGAAAACATAAGAAACTGTCAATGATTTAATGCTTGAAATCACAACGAGAACAACCACAAAATAAAACAAAAGCAAGGAACTAGTTGTTTGTTTGGCCTGTGAAAGGTCGTAGAAAGACAAAAGCCTGAGACAATTTGATAAATGAAATTGACATTGCTGTTAAGAGCATATAATATTTCAATCAGAATATGAAATAGGACCAAAGAAGTAAATCAAAATATTCAATTGCCCACAAAATCCAGACACCAATACATATAAAGAAAATCATTTTTCAAACAAAGAAAGAGTTGAAGGAAAACTGGTCATAGACAAAATTACAAATATCATTATTGCATATTTTTCGGATATATTTTTTGTGATATTTCTGTGTCTGAAAAACTGTATCTTGTGCTCTGGACATGTAAAGCACAATGAATTTACCGTCCCTGGATCGGGACCCCATTAATTTCTGGATGAAAGAACAAGGGGCTCTCGGACTTGGCATTGTAATATGCCGGTGTAATAGCGCCGTGCCATCAGAACGCTTAGCTTTAGCTATTTCTGACACCAGAAGCCGAATGACATAACTCAACGCATCTTGCTAAAATCTCTGTCTAACGATTACACTAGTTTACAGCATTTCCGATCCCGACCATCTGGCAGTCATTTCATATGTAAATCCATTTGCTGAGTCCAAAAATCAAATCCGCAAATTTTTTAATGGGGCCGTTTTCGAGAAATCGCGGAAAAGCTAGTTTTTTGATTTGTAAAAAAGTACCTTCAGAAAAATTGGTATATCTTCAGTATCGTGTCTTTCATCATAAAAAGGTATTGCTCTCTTGAAGGTAATTGAACGCCCCATCATTCGTTGGTACACCACTTCTTAATCCGGTGCTGGACTTCGGCGTTATAAAGGCTTTTATCGGCAACTTTGCATTAAATTTATCACTTTTTTAAAAAAAGCTAGATTTTAAGTGCGATTTTCACCACGAAAAAAATTGTGTAAAATTTATTTTATTGCTGGTCACTAAAGATTTCTCTATTAAAAACAGAACGCCTCATGTTTTATTAAAATCCATCTAAAAATGAAGAAGTTATTGGCATTTTAGTAAAAAAATGGAAGGTTTCAACTTCGACCAAATTGACTTGGTTTGACTGTTTTATGTTCGTCACAGGAGGCATAGTTAAAATTCAAACAATTCTATTTAAGAGCTACTTTGACCTAACAAATTTATTTTGTACCTGGTTAATTTTTTTTTGTGATTGACTTAGGTTGAAAACTGAGTGCAAGACGTCAAATTGAATGCATGGATGATCTTGGTATGCTTGCGGGCATTACTTATTTACAATTCCGCTAACAATTTCAACGACATTTGAGTACATTATATGAGCTTTACCACCGCCCGAAGATAACTTTTTGGTTTTATATGATAAAATTCTTTTTTAATAATGAAATTTTTCATCCTATCGTAATATCAAAAATTCTATCGAGTGGTTTTCCATAGATTCCTTTTTCTAAATTAGACTTCTGAGGGCGGGGTACTAACCGCTTGACCATTGGAGTTAAGAATTTGGTATAACAAATGTGTTGAATCCCTTCACCATTAATCGCGAACTAGACGTGATCAAAAAAAAAAACTGGGTATGTGGTGTTGCTATCTAAGGCCTCTTGTTTCACAATTTATTGGTCCCGTTCCCAGGCTATTTTGAGTGTTAACTGTGATATAAAATATGCACAATCAAAACTTAGAAACATTTTTAGATGAATATCCAATATGGGCATTTCCACAGAAAGGTCCACCAAGATCGACAAAGCAGTTTTTAAAAAAATTATTTTTCTTAACATGACAAGAAAAACAAAAATTAAATTAAAAACAAAAATTAAATTTAAAGCCTTTCTGATTCCATTAAAAAAAAAAAACGGCCTGAATACTGAAGATTAGTCAATTTCATTGTCAGCTTTTTTAATATGTCGCGTGCTAAATGTCGCGTTCTTCATAATATTAAAGCTTATAAAAACAAAGCTAATGTTAATAACTGAATATAATTGCACGGAATAAAAAGCTGCATTATTCACCTTTATTTAGGGAGTTAACTGCTTTAAAATTGTTGTTTACTATTCCCAGATTTATGAATTGATGCAGCCAAAAACGACTTCCATTTTTGTCGCGTGATAAATTACATAACTTTTTCAATTTATATTTTAATCGTCAAATCGAGAAGCCGAATGACATAACTCAACGCATCTTGCTAAAATCTCTGTCTAACGATTATTGGTAAGATAAGTAGTTTTTACGTTTTGTAGTTGGAACTGAATAAGTTTTTCGTATGTCTTGTAATTCGAATGCTCCATGATGAACAGAAAAAGTAAACACTTCTTTTGTTCCATAAATTTAAATTCATGAATAAGTTTACAAAAACTCTTATGTTATGAATGAAATAATAAATAAATATCATTTGTTAATTTAATAAATATACATAGAATTTATTCTCTTAAGCACAGTTTAATAGACCTGTTCATTGTTAAGATGTTCATTTTAAGATTCGGTAGTATCGATCTGATGAGTGAGAAACGGAGAGAGTCCAGTTGAAGCTGTATCTGATTTCTAAGGTGAGTTTTCGTCAGACCTGTCTGTCAAAAAGCTCAACTGAGCAACTTAAGCCTTTGAAGTGAAGATACTGTCTGTTTCAAAAGCCAACCAATCATTGGATTAATCTTGTTCATATGAGCATTTTGACTTTAAATTAAAAATCACACGCTCTTGTTTAAACCATACCGATAATCCTTTAAAAGGACAGATTGCAGCTTAGCTTACTACTCAACCGCCTCGTTACACCGACTCAGAGCAACTCAGATGAAAATTCAGCTCAGACATCAGGTCGTGTGAATACAGCTTTACGAATAGCAATAAAATTAAACAAGGGCAAGGATTATGTTTGCTTACAAAATTTGTTATATCGATGTAAGTATCACATCAACTTCCTCAATACTCTCGAAGAATTTATCTATTTTTATTTAAAATGTGTACTGAGGTACGCCAGTGAAAAATTTCGTTCTAAATCTACAAAAATCTAGCCCATTCGTTGACAAAATTAGAGTAATTTCGCTTTTTCTTGAACCGTGAACAGCGGGGTTCATATTTGACCATTTTGTGCTCACTTGAAAAAATTCTTTTCTTCATCTTTCTGTGAATTAAAAAAAAAAACTTGTACTACCCCCTTAAGAAAAGTTTTTCGGTGGATTTAACTGTTTGCAAAAATGTCAAACAACAACAAATCACATGCACAACAAAATTGGAAAAAAGTTACTGTCAAAGTAGTAAATTTTACTCATCAGTTTTTTGAGTGTGTAAAAACATAAAATTTATACAATATAGTATGAAAAAGATATTAAATTAATAATAGCTAATATCACAATTATATGTACTAACAATATACCCCAATAAAAGTATCAACATGATACAAGCTAATATTAGTTTGATATCCTTAAAATATCATTTTAGTGCTTTTGAAAATATTGACTTCATACTTGAAGAATTAAAGAGTATTGTTTCAAGTGGATGACTAAATATTGTCATTTTGATCATTACTTTATTTTTGGGTGTCGAAATCTGACAGACAGATTTGTCTGTATTTATTTCCCACCAACCATAGAAAAGCCAAATTTTATGGCTTAACCTGTCATCGGCCCTTGTTGAATGGTTCATTTTCGTTGCTTTTACACAACAAAGTGGACAGCCAAAGGGCCATTCAAATGACCATTCGGTTTAGGTAAACAATGGCCAGTTGTATGCCAGTTAGATAAACCTAAACCTATTTAAGCTTACTGAAATATAAAAAAATTACACACGCATGCAAGTGATAAATGAGTCTACACTACTGGCTCTGCATTTTATTATCACTTGTACAAAAATACATACATACAGGAGCCAGGAGGAGGGCTTCAGGAAACAAGCTAGTCGTGCTCTGAGCGAATTTTACAATGAAAATTGTGTAGATTGTGCACATAACATTTAGAGCTTATGATATGTTAGCATGCCAGTGCATTGGCATATTACAACAACATGAATTGTGTTTTGTTGATGTCCAAAAGGAAGCGGGGGGCCTATGCCCCCAGTCACGCCATACAAGCAGTTAATGTAAATATTTCATAGCATACTTTTGCGCTGCTGCTCATTTGGCTAAAATACAAATTCGGCGCAAGTGCAAGAGTTGCTAAGATATTCATAACATTTTCTGAAGGCTCATCGGGGTGAACAAATATTTAGGCCCGTGAATTAACAAAGAGTACTTGAACTTAATCAAAGCACTTTTTGATTACTGTAATGTGCCTACCCGAGAAATTTGCAATAGGAATATTAAAGAATTGTAATTTGAACTTTGTTTTAATTTGAAAACACAAGAAACCAAAATCTTCAGCTAATCAAAAATTAAATAAATAATTGCTTCACAGCTTGTGATTCATAATTTATATTTATATTAAGGATTCCATTCAAAATAAATTAAAATTGTTTTCCCCATTCGGTAATATTTTCCAATTTCATTTGTCTCAATGATTTCAAACTGAATTTAATATCTTATTTTCGGCTTTCACAATATTGTCTTCTTTAGGATAAAACCGAGTGAGTAATTACACAAATCACAATTTATAACTTTATTTCCAGCCAGAATTTCATCAGTTTCTTCTAAAAGTAAAACAGAATATGAAAAATGAGTCGCAATCCACCTATCAACCATTTCATTTGATGTCACCGTCATAATTTGCAAACATAAACTTAAAATAAAACAAAGAATATGACCGCAATATAACAGCAACTAAATTAATATTTATGTGACCACAGAGCAGAGAACTCAAAAATTAAGATGCTCTGCTTTACTCCGGGTCTCAAAAGAACTGTGTCAGCGAGTCGTAAATTTCAAGTACAGCAAAAATAAACAATAAAACTTTTGTGCTGAAAATGAAGAAAGCAAAAACTGAACAATTTGATGCTCTTTTTGTTGGCCATAAAAAATGTTTGGCTGTAAAATTCTGGCGCGCATGTAAATTGGCACATATAAAATCAAAAAGGAACGTGGCTTTATTTTTCACATTTAATAATTGGGGTTAATTTTTAACCCCCATTGAATACATTTTTATATGCAAAATACTATTCTTAGGAAGATGCGACTAAAGAAATTTTGTAAATGCCAATTTGTCAACTGTAAATTATGAAGAAAGAAGAGTTAGACACCGCAACTTATTCGTTTACAAAATGTGTTCCAAAATTGCTTGTTTGCAGTCTCAGTATCCGGAAACTGCTTGTGAAATCTGGAAAATAATACAAATTTTGCGATCCCGAAAATTTTGTTATCAATTCCTTTCAAAAATCTGGAAAATTTTAATATACCCTCAACAAGGGTATACAAAAAGGGAAAAAACCCCAGGAAAATTTGACTCAAAACGAGCACAATCGGTACCAAACGGGTTTTCTCATTTGTCGTACAATGTTTTCACTTCAAAAACAATTTATTGAAAGCACAAAAACTCAAATTGAGTTGATTGTTCCATTTTTGAGAATACTATTTGAGTTAATATTGGTCCGTTTTCAAGAACATTTTAAGCTCACCTGAAAAAAAGATTTCATTGCACTTGGACCAGGTGTGGGCGGGTTCCTCACATTTAGGTAGTACAGGGACACACCTCTTTCGATTGAAGGGAGGCAAGACTCCTGGATATTCTTCTCCCTCCACCCATACATTTCATAGGAATCAGAAATATTGCTTTATCGACTCACTCCACGAGGCTCGTTTCATTTAAGTATTTAAGAAAAACACAGAAAAAAAGAAAGTGATTCGGGCTTGACTGAGACTTGAACGCGGTACCTTATGCACTCAACGTATGGGTGTTCAAGCCGTTGAGCTGACATGAGAGAGAGATCGAAAAGAGAGTTTAAAGCAAATATTATCCGACTGAGAACAACTTAACTTATTCCAAGAACATTTTTAACATTTGTTCTTTTGAATTTTGAGAACATCTTGTTCTTATTTTGATTTGAAGGCAACTGATTTTCTGAACAGGGTTTTTCCCTCTGTGTAGCAATGTTATCCATGTCACCTAGACTTGGTCTGCTTTATGAACCTCGAAATTATAATGCAGTTTACTAAAATTTACCCAAACATTTTTTTAATCTTCCCCCCTGAAATCCTGCGTCGGCGACTGAAATTACAGAAATTTGCAGATTTACACACACGGGTATTATCATCGCGTAGATAACCCCATTTGCAGGCACAACCCAAACGACAAATTACAATGTAAGGACACCTGGGCTCATCGAGAAAGGGCCTAGAGCAGGTGGGCTCAGTGCAGGGCAAACACGCACGCTCTTCGTTTTCACCGCAGGCTGTGTAAATATAAGGTTGTAATTTTTTGACCAATGACTCGTTCTTTTACATACGTTGAACTGCCCATGCCGCAGTTGCAGCTCGGAGTTGTAACAGGAATAGACAGGAAATCCATAAGTTTGCTTGGCTGCGAATAAACATGGTTTTAAAACTAAAGGTTATCTATCTCAACTCGTTTGGCAAAGTGTTAAGCAAAACCAATTATTTCGGTCACAGCAATTAGTCACGGTTAAATGACATTAAACGCTATTTTAATTATTATATTTAAAGCAACCAACCAAAAATATTTGTAGCTCTTCTTTAATGGATTCTTCAAAATTGATTCAAGAGCCTTTAAAACTCTCACAGCAGGTCTATGACAGTTTTGAGCCCCTTTCCTCGTTTCCTACTTTTCTTTGGCTTGGGTTTGTTTAAGTGAATTCATCAACTTGAACAAAATTGTGCCATGCTCTTTCATTCCATAGGCCCCATCAGTACAATCTGTGTCCTGCTGCTGCCATTATTCTTTCTTTTCTACGCACAACCATACCAAAAGAAGCAAACAAAAATATATGTATAAAGAGGGACAGAAATATTAGCCACCACTCACTCAATTGCTCAACAGAGCGGAGAAACCTTAGCACACACACAAAAAGGTCAACAGAAAACGTACGAAAAAATGTATGTAAAATGTGTTATTTATGCAAATTTTTAAAGCTCACAACCGCAACTAGCTGCCTTTTCGCGAGCCATAAAAATGAATCCCCTGTTTCAGTTTTTTTTTATTTCAAAAATGACAAATTGATTAGAATTTATAGATCATAGAAAAGGTAAGCCATAACTTTGTAAATAAATTGCAGGCTTACCCAATCGTTCCTTATGTAAAAAAGTGAATAAAAAAACGTTTTCCTTCTTATACCCGTTACTCGTTATACACAATGATAGGGTCAAAGTTCTTTGAAGGCCTGTTTTGAAGATCTCATAATATTTCGAATGTAGATTAATTTATGCTCAGAAATTAAAATAAGTTTATTTTGACTTTAGTCTCATTTTTTGAAATCAAACCCTTTTCTAAACGGATAGTTCAGGTTCAAGTTAAGGCTCAGAAGATTCGTTTTAGTCCCGTTTCAGATATTCATTCAAATAAGCAAGTGTCCACGTCTGTTAAATAGTGAAAAGAAAGGCCTTATTTTGGAAATCGGCTCTGGTTGGGCTTAATATGTGTCCCAAGTTTTGAGTCCATTTAACAAATTTTTATATCTGACAATTTAACAAATTTTATATCAGCTTGTATATATCAACATCATTAAGATACATGCATATATGTGTCAGTGGAATCAAAATTTTCGACTTACAGGATATTCTACACAATTCAATCTTTAACGAATTGGCCCAATACTTTTGAACTTTTATCATTCCAAATGTGCTTACCTCAATTTTTTCGAGATCACTAGTTCATAAATAAAAGATCGAGAGTGACAAAATATATAAAGCATTTGAAACATGCTAAATACACTAACAAAGGTCTATGTTAAATCTTAGATTCCTACACCGCGAGTCACTCAGAAATGCCAAAACTTAATAATGACTTGAAAGTGACTTGACAGTGACTTGATAGTGGCTTGTCAGTGACTTCACAGTGACCTAACAATGACATAAAAGTGACTTGACAGAGACTTAAGAGTACCTTCTCAGTGACTTGACAATGACTTCACAGTGACTTAACAGTAACTTGACAGTGGCTTGATCGTGACTTAATAATAACTTTAAAGTGATTTGACAGTGACCTTATAGTACCTTCACAGTGACTTCATAGTGACTAAACAATGACTTAAAAGTGATTTAACAGTGATTTTACCTTCACAGTGACTGAACAGCGACTTGACTGAAACTTAACAGTGACTCAACAGACGAGCCATTCTTAGGGCTGCTTTTCATTCTTATAAATGAAGTGCGAAAATCTAAGAAAAATATTCTGTAAAACCTTATTTATCCTCTTGACCTCTGCACTGAAGCCAATGGTTTGCTCGTTAAAACATGTTTTGCAAGATGAAGTGAAAGAACGTTGTTTTTTGTACGAAAAAATGTTAACTTGGTATATACAAATGGCTTTTACTAATAATTTCATGATTGACGAAAACCAGAGACTCTGTTAAGTCGTCACTGTTATGAATTGGGGAGCTTTTCCTTGTTATACAACGTGTTAGTTGAATTTTCTCATCTAACGGCCCACCCTTTTTTGGCAAATGTTTGGTTTAATTTCTTTTCACTTTTATAAAAGTCCTTATAATGCTTTAATACATTCCGAAAGAACAGTCAAAAAATGGATTCGACACCAAAATGAGGATTGAATGCAGTGACCGCCTTCTTCTCATGTTAAAAATTATCATGGAAACATTGAAAAAATGCCGCTTTGCTAACATATTTAAGCGAGCTGAACCTATTCAGCTGACCAAAAAAACAAGAAATTGAGTCTAATTACAATGCGAGTAATAAAAAGGTTTATTTTTTTTGCGTACTGATAATCACTTATTAAGCTATTAAGGAAAATTTGTTTGCTGAGTTTGCACATGCAGTTGCAGAGCTATTGTAACTTATCAATGGGAGAGTTGGTGAACCTATTCAAGTGACATGCAGAGTGGGCTGTAAGGTCAGTCAGAGGTTTCAGTGAATTGCTAAATAATTTAATTTAATTTGTTTCGCACCAATTTAAGGGACTCAGACACTTGTTAAATATTCTTCTGTAAGTGCATGACTAATATTTATATCAATATTTGATGGCTCACAAATAATTCCCTAATGCATTTACGCTAAAACCGTATGCCAAAAAGTATGCAACTTATTTTTCATTTCCGCCATTTTAGGGGACTAAATGGCATTAAATTTTGACAACTTCCGCTCGCTGCTCGCTGTGTGAGTGGTAAATATTTAACAACATGGGGCTGACCCACTCACACACACACACATTTGTGAATATTCGAGCATAAATTTCTAACAAATTTACCACAAAATGATTACTATTATTTTATTATAATGGTACTCAGCCCCGCTGTCCATTTCACTGTAATTTTTATGACCAGGCATAAAAAGCAATTAAGGCGCCAGGCAAAGTGCACACACACACATGTGTCGGCCGTACTGTTATTATTTTTTTATTGTTGCCTGCTTTTTGGGCGCCATTTTAGTTTCGCACGGCCACAGCGTAAGCCGGGAAAATAAAATTAAATTACCCATTAGTGGTAGATTTTCGTCTCATAAAATGCAATTTGCACTTCTCATATAAATTTATGATATTTTAATTTCAAGAGAACAATAGAAATTTTACAGCAACTTGACATAAATCATAAATTCCGAAACTTGTATCTTTTGGGGTTGTACCACAAAAAGTTTATCTTTTATTTAAATGGACAACTTTTACACGCTCCCATGCACACATTACACAAGACTTTTTGGATAAGGCCGACCATGTCCTTTCATTTCCTGTGACCAAATGCCAATTCTAAGCGCCTGCCGCCTGCCAATTGTTTAATGAGCTGAGTTGTTCCTATTGTGGCTGTTGCTGCTTTGGTTTCGCCTTGCCTACTTAGTTGCGTGTTTTGGTAAGCAACCGGAAATGCCTAGATAAGAAGAAAGAAAAGTTGCCACATTTTAATCGAGAAACTTTTGTCTAGTTTGATTGCATCACAAAACTAATGTTTGAGGTCTTGTTTCATCTTTTACTGAAGCCTCTTCCCATTTTTCTTTTTCATAGGATAAGAAAGCCTCCCAACGGGTGTTGTTTGTTGCGGGCTGAGTAAAGCATAAAATTAGGGTGATTAAAAAGTTTAAGTATTTTTATACCCGTTACTCGTAGAGTAAAAAGGGTATACTAAAGTCGTGCAAATGTATGTAACAGGCGGAAGGAATCATTTCCGACCATATAAAGTATATATATTCTTGATCAGCATCAACAGCCGAGTCGATACAGACATGTCCGTCTGTCCGTCCGTCTGTATGAACACCTAGATCTCAGAGATGGTAAGAGATAGAGGTTTGACATGTATGAGACAAATGCTTCTTATACTTGCAGGCAGATCAAGTTTATTTCAAATTTTGGCCACGCCCCCTCCCGCCCCCGCAATTCGAAAAAAACGTTTTATCTCCTACAGTTTTAAAGATAGACGATTCGGACCCTCCAAAGATAGTTAGAAATTAGCAAAACGAATAAATTTCCAAAGAAATGATAAGGATCGGATAAGAGGTTCTCGAGTTATGAGCAAAAATCTGCAAAATAGCCAAGCTAAAAAAGTGTTGCATACTTTTCAGATGTTCACCCTAAGGAACGCAGGAACACTGTTAAACATGTTTTTTCATGAGTAACGGGTATATCGAAGTCGGTTAGAGCCGACTTAAACTTGCGCTCTCGTTTATAATTTTATTTAAGCGTCAACAATAAATAAAACGAAAGAGCGTAAAATTTAATATATAGGCGTGTATACAACAGAAAATAGACCCAACTCTCTCATGTCCTTGAAGGCAATAGTGAAACTACGAGTTCGCAGCCAAAAGGAAGCATCTCCGACCCTATAAAGTATAAATAATCTTGATCAGTATTACCCACGTCCGTAGAAAAAGTTGGTTATATATAGTTATAAATATATACTTTATCACAGCCAATGCAAGACTTGAACACAAATTTTCTTTATTGATAAATTATTTATTATTATCATATTTTGAGCAAACAAATTTTGGTATTTCATGCCTCAGTTGGAGAACCACAAATGCCTAAAATTTTGAGTAGTTTTTTATCTTATTGGGCATAGATTGTATAAAACCGATATGCCTAAATCTTAAGGTCTCAATGGCCTTGGCGCCTTCTTAGGTAATCTGTCCAAAATATTTAGACAATTTCTTTCATGTTTAGGCAATAAATTGCTATTTGGTGTACGAAGTTAAGACAAGTTAAGACATGAGTTTCTTAGGCTAGAGACGTTTTATAAAGAATTGTCGGGACTTTTATTTTTAATTACTTCAGGTATTTAAATCGCTAGAATGTGGGTTCAAAAACTGTTCATGGGTAAACCTAACAAATTTTGCTTAAATTTTGACGTAATATTCCAGATTTGACCTGTTTAGGTAAACAATTACCTTAATTGTTTTTTTTAGTCCATATTTGTGTTTAAGGCTTACAGTTTCCTAAAAGAGAAAATAACATTTTTGAAGTGTATACATCACATGAATCCCGATTTAGTCATCAGCAGTCTTTGCCTGTCTTCTGAAAATCGGTAGAGGCCATATCATGCCAGCATGCAATAACATTTTAAACACAGACAAAACCTGACAACAATAGAAATCGGCAAGTTGACAGAAACATTGTGAATGTGTGTCGCCCATACCGGCCTTTCAAAATGCCTATATTGACCATTCTTAGGCATGTTTTGTGTGGAATGTGCATAATAATATCACTTTTTATCGTAGCTTTAAAATCTCCTTTTCCACATAATTGTTATTTATTTTTTAAACGACGATTTATTTAGATCAAAATGCAACCCCACACAAACTAATTATACTCCTTGTATATTTGGTATAGAGTATTTTGTACATTAGATTGAATTCTAATTGGCCAATCATTCACTTACTTATCCGTTAAATTCACCACACATCTCTCTTAAATGCTTTTTAAACCATCAGCCTAGAAGTATGCCACAAAGTGTTTTCACATTCCCCTTTTTTATGGCATTAAAAGTAAATATAAATAATTCCTCCAGCAGATCATCCACATCTTAATTGCACTTACAATAATGCCATAAAAATGGAAAAAATAACGAAAAACCATTGTTCAATATTATTATTAATATGTGTTGAGTACGTGCCATAAATAAAAGTGCACATTCCGCTTCCACTGACCAAATAAAGCGCACTAAATGTGATGGGAGCGAAGTGAAACAGAAAAGGAAACTGGCGTATTAAATTAAGTAGCCGTTGGCCACCTGCGACGAACCAAAAATATGCACTTAATCCCGATGTGCATTTAATTAATGCTGAAAACAAATAAGGGCACGTACGCACACAATTTTGCAGCCAATAAATTTAATTTAAAGCCTGTGGCGACAATGAGAATGAGAAATGAAATTACATTAAACAGTTTGTACCATGAACTTTGCAGCGGAGGGTATTTACTGTAATATGAACAGTTGGTTATATAAATCGTTGATCCACATTTCGTACTAATTTACCCCATTCTCTCGTGTAACCGCAGGTATGCGCTCTGTCCAAACGTGCCGTCATACTTCAGTCCTCGGACATGCTTGCCTATAATGAGCTTCAACCACTGCCACTCCATCAGACCGGCCACAATAACAACAACAATGTGGGTGGAAGCACCGCCATCGCCTCAAAGGTTTCTGCCCCACAAAACATTATAGCAAATGCCGGACTAAGCTATGAGGACGTCTTGAATGATGATTTCCAGTTCGATATGGATGGACATGATGTGATGGTCTTTCTGCATATACAAAAGACAGGTGGCACCTCTTTTGGCAGACATTTGGTCAGAGATTTGGACCTGAAGGTACTCATCACTTGTAGCAGCTGTAATTTAGTTCCGCATTAACTTTCCATTCCCTCTTCTCAGCGTCCCTGCGAGTGCCAGCGGCAGCGTAAACGTTGCTATTGCTTCCGTCCACATCGCAATGAGAACTGGCTCTTTTCACGCTACTCTACGGGCTGGAAATGTGGTCTACATGCCGACTGGACAGAGCTGACGAGCTGTGTGGATGTGGAGTTGGACAAGAATGAGGGAGAAACAGCCAAGCGACGTTATTTCTATATCTCACTGTTACGTGAGCCCATCTCACGGTATATGTCCGAGTACCGGCATGTGCGTCGTGGGGCCACCTGGAAGGGTTCACGCCACTGGTGTCTGGGGCGACAGGCCACGGCCAGTGAGCTGCCAGCCTGCTACAAGGGCAAAGATTGGCTGGATGTGGATCTGGATCAATTTGCGGGTTGTGAGTCGAATCTGGCCGCCAATCGGCAGACCCGCATGCTAGCCGATTTGGCCCTGGTGGGTTGCTATAACAAATCCTCAATGCCCGCCCATGAACGGGATCGGGTGATGTTGGCCAGCGCTAAGCGCAATTTGGCTGCCATGGCCTACTTTGGACTGACGGAATATCAAAAGGTAGGAGCAGAAATCTCGCATTCCATCGTATTTTACATTAAATTTTAATTACAGATGTCCCAATACATATTCGAGGAGACATTTAACCTGCGCTTTGCCATACCCTTTGAGCAGCATAATACCACCATCTCAGCCACGGCTGTACAAAACCTCAGGCCCGATCAAAGGCGACGCATCGAGAAGCTCAATGGTCTGGACATTGAGCTTTATGTTTTTGCCAAGAATTTGCTTTTTCAACGGTGAGTTTTCAGTTTTGTTTTTAACAAGAAAAACCTGCTCCAGGTCGTCTGCCTAAGGTCGATGACTCAACGGTCGCTATTGTTTGCCAACTAACCCTTGTGCACGGAGAAAGGGCTAACCTTCCCTTCCCCTTCTCTTTGTCTTAATGCCCGAGGACGAAGACTGCATAATGGCATTTTGTGTTAGAAGGGGATCCCAGGGATACCTTCATTAGAATGGCGTTAATTTTTACGCATTGATCGAAAGGTTTATGCATGAACAGGCCTGGGAAAGGAATTGTGGAGGTGTCACAATTTGTGGGCTAATCTTCATTAACATCATTTATTATATAACCCTTTAGTTTGGAATAATGGGTATGAGTTGGAAAAGTTGTTCGATTTTGAGAAAAAATAGAAACGTTTCACGGTTCAGAGCTAATGGAAAAATATCGGCCCACTTTACGCCTAATCGAAGAGACTTGGCGAAACGTCTTCCGAGCTAATTACTCTGTAGAGTTTATTAAAGTCAGAAAAGAGGATACAAGGTTTGCATTCCGCTTGCTATTGACCTTTTTTTAAATATTTAAAAATTAATGTATCCGAGAATCAAAAAATTTTGTCTAAAAATATAAATTTAGTATATTTATACTATATTATATGTCCAAATATAGTAATCTACGTTATTTCACCAAAAAAAAACGTCTTCATCAGAGGTCACCAACACAAGCGCATTTTTCTGCTCTCTCCACTTGGCTGACCCTGCCTGAGCAAACTGTGTCAGCTCATCCATGCGTTTTTACATGACTTTATTATTCAAACCAGGTGAAGTATGCTGAACCCCAAACATATGACTGAAGGTACTCCGACTATCCGCTCTTTAAATATAAAGTGAGTTTTAAATATCAGATCGATTTCTTACAAATTGTTGCAGTTATTTAACAGTTTATTTGGCTGGGGACAATGACAGTCCGCTTTTAAAAATTTGATTCTACTAGCTGTTGCAGACTCTGAGACCTATGTCTTTGTATAGACAGACGAGATTATTATATCGCAGATGGTTCCTTTCGCCCGTAACATACATTTGCACTACTAAAGTATATACTTTTTACTACACTCAAAAGAAAGTTGTCATCAAAGTGACACAATTTAGACATCAATTTGAAACTGAGTATCGAATTCTCTCTAATACTCCAAGTATCAAATAGATATCTTCGAAAGTATTAACATGTTACTTCGAGGATTTAAAATTGATACTACCGTGTATCTGGTTGACACTTTTTTGTATTACTTTATTAGTATCAATTTGACACTAGGTCTTATTAATTTGACATTTCAATTATCAAATTTTTAGTATCATTTTGAAACTAGCTTTTATCAATTTTATATTATTTCTTATCAAGTTTGTAGTATAATTTCAGTTCAGTGCCATTAAAATTAATAAAAAAAACATTTTTAAAACATTATCTTTTTATTATAAATTTATTTTATTTACACTAATAGCGACACCTCGCTATGGATAAACATTGGTCTCCCACTGCATGTCTCATGTCCACGCGAATGTTGCATTTTTAGAATCACTGTACTGATGTGCCGTTTGCTGGAACCCATACACGTAGCGCGTTACTCCTTCAGAGACTCTGAAGAAAAAATGCGAAAGACGCCTCTACAGCAGCTGTCTTTGTTTGATACCTCTCGCGTTGGGCGCTAGCATGCAAAGCGCTGAAACAGGCACCGCAGCATTGTGGCATGTTATGGGTCCTGTCTGAATAGAT
Organism: Lordiphosa clarofinis; assembly: GCA_018904275.1. Classification (NCBI taxonomy): domain Eukaryota; kingdom Metazoa; phylum Arthropoda; class Insecta; order Diptera; family Drosophilidae; genus Lordiphosa; species Lordiphosa clarofinis. The sequence goes on along the minus strand of JAEIGQ010000067.1, from coordinate 599,176 downwards.
ACATTTGTTATTACATATTTTTGCAAAAAACGACAAATGGTTATTAAGCACTTTAACCAGAGTTCCACACGGTTCTATTTGCTGTGTATACAAAAGCCACAGAGTAGCAGCGACGTCGCTACACCGACAGTATACGAGCTTACACTGCTCTCTTTTGGAACAACAAACAAGTGCAAAAGCGTGGCTCACACACACACGATGCCAAAATGACCTTGTGTATTTTGCCGCCACTGATTTAAACTCAAGATGTTGGACGTTAGATGTGCTTAGTGTGATTAGCCTATTATTAAATTGTTTGCACATTGTGACAGATCAAGCATCGCCAGCTGCCACATTTGGCCTGCTATCTTATACAATTCATACATTGTTCGAAATTTCGAACTTAAATAAAATTTTTTAGTTTCAAATTGATACTTCTGCGCATTAAATTAATATTCTAAGTTTCAATGCAGTACTTTCTAGGCTAACATTGATACAACAAAAATGATACTAGTTTTCAGTTTCAATTTGAAACACGTGTTTCAAATTGATATTGATACAATTTTTTTGGGTGTAGCATTGAGCAATTGAAATCATCTGCTTAAAGAACTCGGAATTTTTTTAAATCTGAGCTAGAAAACGTAGTTATGCTTGCTACCTTCCATATAACATTGTTAAATTGAAACTGTGTGCGAAAAATTTAATTCGGATCTCGGAACAGTTATACTTTCTTATAAATTTGTAGCTAAGTCATTTACTCGTGCTTCTGCCTTACAATTTTCCCTCCAATTCACTCATAATGACACTAGATGTGTCTCTAAGAGGTAAAGTGGACATGACTTTTAATGGCTAATTGTTGGTTTTTCAAGATAGTAAATTAACTCTCTTCTTTGCGATTGATTATCTTGGAAATAATAAAAATAGTCTCAAGGAATAGATCTTACAACTCTTTCTTTGTTTCTCCATATTCTCTAAAAAAGTGGCATAATTATTATAAACAGTTGCTTGGAGAAGGAAAATTCGCATAATAATATCGTTCTTGTGCCTAGCATGATGTATTGTAGTATAAAGATCATGCTGACCTTGTGGGTTTCGACAATTTACTAAGTATTGTTCGAGCCAACTTCTTCCTGTCAGCTGCTTGACCCTCTCTGTACTTGTATGTGTTACCCTCAACAACCAACTGCGCAGTTGTGACATGCCCACTGGGTGGTTAGGTGGCAGGATCAGCACTTATCAAATCATGTGGGCTAGACACTAGGCAAATCAATTTGCCTATTTTTATATCGAAACGCATTTTCCATGCAATTCAATTTAATTCAATGGCGCAGGCGCGCAACTCCCTTTGACAGTTTCCTCAATTTTCAACACATTTCCCCTCCAATTATGCGGGTCTCGGATTTCGTATCAAATTCAATTTATGCTGGTTGCCGCCAGCTGGTTAGAAGCTAACGTATATCCGTATATGATGGAACTATGCTTCTCCCAAGGAGTCCGCCCCGAGTTATATGTAACTGTCAGTGACGGAGTGACAGAGAGGCAAATAAAACGACCAGCTGTACGTGTGTATCTCCTTGACAGGCTCTGCGCATTTTCTTGTTTTGGCCCAGGCAAGTGAGGGAATCCGGAACCCCGGTCCCTCCCTCCTGCTGCTGCAATGTCTTGACAACAATTGCAACATTTGCGCGCGCTAAAACATTTTCTATAGTTCACAAAGACAACAACGTCGAATGCCGCCGCCAGTCTTTTGCCCAAAACAAAGATAAGGGCATAAGGATAAGAAAATTATGTGGCACGAACCACCACCAAAGAAATGTTGGTAATTTTATTATTTGTTTTTTTTTTTGTTGGCCTGTCGAAGTTTAAATACCCTAAGAAATTATAAAATTAAATTTATACAGGAAAAACTGGGAAAGCAAGTTTTTGCTTTTAAAGTTTTATTTTAATTTATTTTCCCAACGATGAAAAAATAAATATTTTGAGATTGTAAAAGTCGAATCTCCCTCCCTCCTTGGTCCCTCCCGCGTTCGGTGCTCTCTTCAGTAGACTTAGCTTTGACTTCATTCGAATCACTGGTGCCTTATTTGAGGTTTCAAGTTTGGTTCAAGTCACTTGAGTAACAGCATCCATATACCCTACCCAGCATTAGGGTGTCAGCAGGCTCAACACCGGTTCTTGGCAGCGACCCTTTGTTGCCGTTCGGGGGTTGTTTTTAGCCAATGAGATCTTCGTTTCTCTGCGTCGCACTTCGTGCGTTTCAGGTCTGCCTGTGCGCTGGCGCGGCTCACCTTATCTCAGTTAGGTTTTGACAACGCAACGCGTAGGAACAGTGTAACGGGAAAGCGGGTTATAACATTTAAAAGGGGAACTAAAACTAGACCAAAAGTAAAAACCAAAAAAATAAAGTACAGCAAAATTTTCAAAAACGGACCCAAAAAATATTTTTATAAAAAACTGTTTGTTAAACGTTCAAGTTTGTGTTTAAGTTTTTGTTTTTATATAAACCTTAAACCCTGTTGTTGACCATGTCCTTCTCCAAGGCCAAATTGAAGCGTTTCAATGATGTGGATGTGGCTGCCTGTGCCTCACCAGCAGCCAATTCCAATAGCTCGGCAGGCTCAACCGGCAGTGCCACGCCCACTCCTGCCGCTCCCGAGCGCAAGGAGCAGATTGAAAAGTTCTTCAAGGATGCGGTGCGTTTTGCTTCAAGCTCCAAGGAGGCCAAAGAGTTTGCCATACCCAAAGAGGATAAGAAATCAAAAGGTTTGCGCCTGTTCAGAACTCCTTCGTTGCCGCAGCGCTTGCGCTTTCGTCCCGCCTCTAGCCAGGCCACGGTGGAAGTCACCAGCAGCGGAGCTTCCACAGCTGCCTCCACTCCTTTGCACTCGGCCACCAATACGCCCGTGAAGGAGGCCAAATCTGCAAATCGCTTAAAGGGTAAAGAGGCGCTCCAGCAGGAGATACGGCAAAAGAATGAGTTGATCGAGAGTCAGCTAAGCCAGTTGGATGTGCTGAAACGGCATGTGGAGCAGCTCAAGGAGGCGGAAGTGAAACTCCGGGAGGAGCATGAATTGGCCGTACAAAAGACGGAGCAGGTAATCGAGGCTTTGAGTGCGGAGAATCTGTTGCACAAGGAACACAATGAGCAATTGGTCCAAGAAGAGCAGCAACTTCAGTTGAAGCTCAAGGAAATGGAGCAACAGCTTCAGTTGTTAAAGGAGGAGCATGAACAGCAAGTGGAACAGCTCATGGCAGAAAGTGAGGCACTGCGTCTGGCCAATGAGCTAATGCAAAAGTCCCACGAGGAGCAACTCAGCGAGCATCAGTTACTCAATCTTCAGTTGACCACGCTGCAGCAGGACATAGCCCAGGCCAAAGAGAGATGCTCGCAGGAACAGCTGAAAACGTCACAGAACATTGAACTGATTGAAAGTCTGCAGAAGAACAATGCGAATCTACTGAAAGATGTCACCCAGCTGAAGGAGCAAATCGAACAGGATGCCCTGGCCTATGCCCAAGAGTGCAAAACGAATCAAACCGAAGTGGAGTGTCTGCGCCTGGAACGGAATACCCTAAAAAATGACTTGGCCAACAAGTGCACTCTGATACGTTCCCTGCAGGATGAGTTGCTGGACAAGACTTGTGAAATCGATGCCCATTGCGATACCATACGTCAGCTATGCCGCGAACATGCCCGCCACACGGAGCAACAGCAGGAGGTGGCCAAGGTTCAGCAGCAGGTGGAGAACGATCTGGAGAGTGCGGTGGAGCGGGAGAAGAGCTATTGGCGTGCAGAGCTGGACAAGCGTCAAAAGTTGGCCGAGAACGAGCTGATCAAAATCGAACTGGAGAAACAGGATGTCATGGTTTTGCTGGAGACCACCAATGATATGCTACGCCAGCGGGACGAGAAGCTGCAAAAGTGTGAGCAACAGCTAAGCAATGGCATTGACTACTACATTCAGATGAGTGATGCACTGCAGCAGCAATTGGTGCAACTGAAGCAGGACATGGCCAAAACCATTACCGAAAAGTACAACTATCAACTGACCCTGAACAACACCCGTTCCACGGTGAACATCCTGATGGAACGGCTCAAGAAATCGGATGCCGATGTGGAGCAGTTTAAGGCGGAACTAGAGTCGCTGCAGCTGGCCAAGGGAGCTCTGGAGCAGAGCTATCTCTCGCTGCAGGCGGACACTGAACAATTGCGCCAGCAGCTCAACGAATCACAGGCCGCACTCAGCGCCCTCAGCACATCCGCGCAGACCCTGCAGTCCGAGGTATCTTTGAAAGAATCCATGCTCCATGAATTGCTTAATGGCGAGGCGGAAACTTTGGCCAAATTCAATAAGATTGCTAACTCATTCCAGGAGCGTATCGATGATGGGGATACCAGCCAAATGGCCCACTATCACGAGCTGAGGCACAAGGATGAGACACGTGAGGCCTACATGCTGGATATGAAGAAGGCCCTGGATGAGTTTGCCAATGTCTTGCAATTCGCCCAGCTGGAGTTGGACAACAAGGAGCAAATGCTGACCAAGGTGCGGGAGGAGTGTGAGCAGCTGAAGCTAGAGAATATTGCACTGAAATCCAAGCAGCCAGCCTCGTCGTTCTCCACCCCAAGCAAGTCAGCGGCAAAGCCCAACACCACAGATCTGGAGAAAATTGAAGATCTCTTAATCGACTCGGAGCTGCGGGCAGAGTGTGATAAGATTACTTCCTGGCTGTTGAACTCCTCGGAGAAGTGTGTACGTCAAGATAACACAAACGAGCTGAGTGAGCTCCTGGCCTGCAAATCCTCACCTCGCCATCCACGCACACCGCACAGTCCGCGCACCCCACGCACGCCCAAAACGACGCCCAAGAAAACCGTTCTGTTTGCCGGCAAGGAGAATGTGCCCAGTCCGCCACAGAAGCAGGTGCTCAAGGCACGAAATGTTTAGGCTCAATTTTTATACTTCAATTTTAAGATTTGTAATATTTTTGAAATACATTTTCAACTCGTACGAGCAGCAGCGTTTTGATTTCTGTCCCCTTTCCAGGTAAACAACAAACCGTCGCTGATTACTTCTTGCTTACTCAATGGGAACCCAAGGATACCTCAAGCATGACGCTAAAAACATGCAGCTGCAGCTGCGCCTGCGTCTTGCCTCTGCCTTAAGGGTGGTTAAGGGCGGAAATACCCATGCACCACCAACCAACCGGCGCAAGCAAGCTTCTTTTCCATTTATTTTTGTTTTTGACTTAAGCCAGTTGAGGGACAATCTCTTCCTTTCCCTTTGTCTGCTGCTTACGACCTTTGACATTGTTTTTGTAGGGTAACGTACAATTGCATAGGTAGGCTTTAGGTCTTGGATTTATTATGTACGCAGCTGCCACATACAATTGAAATTGAAGGTTTGGTGCACAAGAACTGCGATTTTCTTTAGAACCAAAGTGGGTTGGGCAGCTTTTTCCTTTCATTGTGTCAAGGGTGAGTTTACAGGAATGGCCGGAAAAGCAACTAAAGAAATGCTGTGGAAATTGTTGACAATACACAAGTAGGTGACTGAACAAATTTAATATCCATTCAGTTTGTCAAGCAAAGTTGTCCCATGACTCAGCCCTTCATAATCCGTTGTGGGAAAGTCTGTCAAAGATTTTTCAAAATTTGCCATATCTTTAAAGACGCTCAAACATTTTATTTTGCACTAAAGAAAATATTCACATTTTATCAGATTTGTAGCGTTTGTTTCATCAAATCGTTTGGTAATATCTTTTTAATTGACCAAAGTGGTTTATGGTTTAGATCAAGGGTCGGCAATGTGAGCAGAGACTTCGCGATATCTGTCTACCAGATTGTCTGTCTGTATGAATGCACAGATCTCACATATGATAAGAGTTAGAGTTTTGACATGTATAGGACATATACTTCTTATACTTGCTGGCAGATCAAGATTATTTTAAATATTTGCCACACCTTCTCCCGCCGCAAAACGTTATATCTTCTACAGTTTTGAAGATAAGTGGATCGTACTTTTTATAAATAGTTAGTAATTAGCATTAATTATGGATTTGCCAAAGAAATGATAAAGATAGGATGAACGATTCTCAAGCTATGACCAAAAGAAAGTTAATTCCCAAGCCCTGTAGAAAGAGGATTCATTCCTTCTTGAGATAGTTAGTAAATATTGTCTCATCTTGTTATCCTGATCAAGAATATATATATGCTTCCTTTTATGCGTTACAAATATGTGGACAAATTAAACATACCCTCTCTCATGTTTGTAAGATAAATAAAATTTCTAATTCAAGAAAATGATTAAACATACTTGTTTTTTTGAGCCTTTGAATGCCTCTAATCCAGCGATGGCCTCTGGTTCCCCCAGGGGCCGAAAACATTTCACTATTCACACGTATACAACCCGAACGCATGCCGAAGCTGAGACCAAGAAGTCAGTCGCTCGCCAGAGTTCGAAGCGATTAGGTCGAAGCAAATTCACGGAGCTTTATTTTCGCACATCTACATCTTTAACATCCTGTGTTTAAATGCTTAATAACCATTTGCTTTGCCAACATTTTGAAACTTTTGTTTTGTAAAAATATTATGTGGGTCGATGTCTAATAGGTATATGCTACATAGATAGCAAACTCCGCCATGGTAAACTCTTAAACGATTCGCCTACCTCTCGAACTCGTTTCTTAATTTCTTATATTTATTAACTATCAAATGTTTTTTGGTTTTTCTTTTACAGTTTTGAACATTTGAAAGCAAAGGATGCAAATTTCGTTCAACGTTATGCGAATCTGGGCAACATCTATTTCAAGCAAGGCGTTACAGAATTCAATTGGGACAGCAATGTGGAGGAGGCGCTCAGCACGGATCATTGAAGTTGAAACCAAAAATTAATATTTAGCATTTAGACTTAACAAAAAAAAAACTACTCATTAAATTACGGTAATAGCGAGAGAAGGAGCATGAAAATTATGACACGTGAAGGCAGCAGATAAAAAGAAATACACAAACGAAGGACTTTAAATTAGTGTCTAAGCATAATGTTAATTACCTATATAATTAAACATAAATCAAAAGCAGGCTAAACCAATAAACAAACTTTAGGCTTGTCTCATTTAGCATAGAAATACAGCGCAATCTCTTTAACTATACAACTTGCTGATAAGTCGCACTACAGAAAACAAAACCACAAGCATCGAGCGTATTGTAAATACTAAACCAATTCAATTCTGTTGTGAACTGCATAAACTACACGCCATAATTTAGTTTAACATTTTCGTTTTAAATATTTTATTGTTATGCCAAGTCTCTGCAAAGCCAAATCCACACACAAATAGATTAAGTGCAGCTTGGACTAAGAAACGATTTCGATCCAATAAAGCATTTATTTTCTGATTTAGTAAACTGTGTAAATACCATAACTTGGGACATTTTGTTTCCACAGTCCTTCTTCCTTTTCAAATAAGAACAAATGTCATGTAAAGCGTTAGAATTGTTAGCTGACATAATTGTTTAAGACAATAATTAATTGGAAAATTGAACGTTTTTGGATACACCAAGAAAAGAGCAAAATTAACGAAAGCCAACGAAATATACAACCAAGCAAAAAGCCCCATTAAAACATGTAAAATATTTCAAATATTGAAACCAATATATATATATACACCCACTCCCAGACACACACACACACACATATGCAAAAAGAAGGCAACCTAATTGTGCCATTTTATAAAAACCAAAAAAGAAAATATTGACGCAAATAATTCAATTTTCGTTTTGCATTTTCGCCAATTTTGTAGTGAGAGACAAACAAATAAACATGCAAGAAAAAACAAAAATAAAAACAGCATACATGCAGAACAAATTGAATAAAAAATTTAATAAATAAAATATGGAGCTATGATTTGTTTATTTTGACTTTGGGCTCATGCTTAGGCAAAATTCAACTTTATGTGGCCTACTTTAAGGAGTTTCTATTTTTGTGCCTCACAAAAAATCTCAAATTTCAATGCCTACTTTACGGGATTTGTTAATGGAACAATTTATGCGGCATTCTTTTCAGCATTCCATGGCACCAGCACGAGAGTATGTGAATTTTGATGTTCTTTTAATAAAGGCTAATATTTTGTCGGCTTCAACTTGCTTGCGATAAATAACACTAGGCCACAGAGTCCTCAACGGTCCATCAATCATTCAATAAATTGCAAATGTCTCATTTTGTTGCATGTAGTCGAACCCCAGAGCTAAAAACACACTAGAAAACGAGCCACACAGTTGTTGTTCACATTTAGACAATTGTGGGGCCTGTTCCAAATTCCGACTCGATTTTCGTGTAAACATGTAAATTTCGAATGCAATTTATATAAATTTAAACGTAAGTGTCAAGTTAATTTGAGGCTACTAGATCCCGTCGCAATTTTCTCTCGATTTAGATTCATTTGGGATTAAGCAATCGGTTTCAGCTGCTGCCACAATTTCGAGTTTTGTTATACCTGATCTAGTAGCCGCAGGTATATTTGTCGCCTTCTATACAACGTTTTTAAATTTGACTGCAAAATACTAAAGTTTACACGAAAGTCGAGTCGAAATTCGGAACAGACCCGTATATGTAGGTTTTCCAGAAAACCTGCCCAACAATGTTCGAATTCGAACTCAATTTTTAAAAAATTTCGATTGGATGGAGCATTTCTTAGAACAGAATCTTTTGCTCGCCTACTTCAATGTGGACTATTTAAGACTTCAGGAGGTCTTGTTCACAAGATTGCATTGAAATAAAGGCCAAATTTTGCACCAGAGAAGAAATCAAACTTTCCGTATGTATATTTGGTCGCTGAATTCAAAATTATTTGTCCCTTTTTCCCCCAGAATGTCAGACTTAAAAGATATTTGTATTAACGATTTTTGAGAGGGGTTTGTTTAAATTTATTCATAAGATACATATATCTCGTTTCATATTTTTATAAAATCTGTTTTTTACAAGTTTATATAATTCCGGAAATTTGTCTTCTAATAGAAGGGGTTGATTCGGACGATGACAGATGCCAGTCATAATCATCTTTTTTTAAAACAAAGCAATCGAGGAATAAAAGGAAGCAATAGAGCGATCGGTGTTCGGTATGTGTATGCTGTGGCGACGTGCTGTTGGAACCAAATGTTGTCAGAATCAGCAAAACAAACTCAGTTGTTATGGCCTGAAAAGGGTTTCTACACTGGTGGTGTAGCGTCGTCTTTGAAGATTAATGATCCTTTTCGCCCGAATTAAGTCCAAGCAATTACGCGATGGTCGTAAAGATGTTGATCCTGAATTAAGTAAGAACAACTGATCATTTTTTTATTCAAATAATTTCATTTTTCAGTTTATTGAAGGGGTGGAAGTGAATCTGGATTATTTCCTTGCGCTGAACACAAATCTGTTTTGGAAAATGGTCCATCGATTATTTTGACTCTTTATACCCGTTACTCGTAAAGTAAAAAGGGTATACTAAAGTCGTGCAAATGTATGTAACAGGCAGAAGGAATCATTTCCGACCATATAAAGTATATATATTCTTGATTAGCATCAACAGCCGAGTCGATAAAGCCATGTCCGTCTGTCCGTCCGTCCGTCTGTCTGTATGAACGCGTCGATCTCAGAGATGGTAAGAGATAGAGGTTTGACATGTATGTGACAAATGCTTCTTTTATCTGCACGGAGATCAAGTTTGTTTCAAATTTTTGCCACGCCCCCTCCCGCCCCCGCAATTTGGAAAAAACGTTATATCTCCTACATTTTTAAAGATGGACGATTTGTACCTCCTAGAGATAGTTAGTAATTAGCAAAATGAATCGATTTGCCAAAGAAATGATGAAGATCGGATGAACGGTTCTCAAGTTATGAGCAAAGAAGTGAACCAAGCCCCCCCGCTACCCACCCTAAAAAAATGTTGCATACTTTTCTGATGTTCACCCTAAGGAACACAGGAACACTGTTAAACATGTTTTTTCATGAGTAACGGGTATATCGAAGTCGGTTAGAGCCGACTTTAACTTATGCTCTCGTTGATATTATCCATATGATGATATTATTACTGAACGCTGCTTATTAGTCGGATGAATCAGACTTACAAAATTTTGACAAAATCGGATGACTATATTTCATGTCTGTCTTAGATTTGATAGGTCAGATAAGCTGACTTGTTTTCTTTTTTAGCATTCTTTAGCTAAGTTATAATTTTAAGACTCGCAAAATTTGTTCAATATCGATTGACGAATGATTGCAAAATAGCATTTGCTTAGCAAAAAAGCTTTTAGTTAAGCAGCATTTGTAAGGGCATTAAAACTTCGGCACAGACTAGCCTTTCGTATTGTATAAGATTTTTTTTCTCAGCATGGTAAGGCACTTTCCCTTAGTGGTTGTTATGGCGTTGCGTAGGTTAAATTGTTGTTCTTTAAATACTTGTTGTCATTACTTGACTTTGAATATGCGCCGTAAAAGCTTAATTAACTTTTTTTGGCACAGAAATATTATTTGCGATTTTAACCATTTTAAATTAAGTTCTCCAAAAAATTCCCCTTTTTTGTTATTGATTATGTTTCGTTCCTAATTTGTAGGTACTTTTTTTTTTTAAATTTAACTCTGCGTGGGCTTAAAACGTTGATTGGTGTAATTAGATAGCAGTGACCAGTAAAATTGCGTAATTTAGTATAAGTATGTTATTAATGAATTATCCAAGTTAATTTATTAATTAAGGTTGGTGACTTACCATTAGTAAGCAAAGTTATTTAGACAGTAGTTTTCCGTAAAAATTAAGGTAATTATGGTAAGGTACAGAAAACTTTTTGTTTGTACTAAATTTCTAGGCAATATCTTTCATCATGCTTTACAGGTCGGTCATATAAGCTCCCAATTTACTCTGCTATTTGTGAGTTTATGTGACATAAGCTCTATGTAGAATATGAGAAATGGTCCTTAGGTGTACTTGAGCGCCGTGTACAGTTTATTTGATTTTTCAAAAAGATTCAACAGATCTTCTACCAAATTAAATAAAGGGAAATAACGAAATAAAGCGATCGGTGTTCTAGCTGTGTGAGCTGTCCTGCTGGAACCGAATGTTGTCCAAAATTGACCTAACAATTTCCGTTATCATGGCTCGATAACCCTCTCTTTATTAATGGTTTTGGTGGCTCCTGCGCAGATTACGAAGATGAATGGGTACAATGAATATTTTCGCACAAAAATTTACAAAAATTGATTTTTCATTAAAAATCCAAATCATCTAAAATGCCCCTCACCCAATGTACCCATGTAAGAAATCCCAATTCTTGCTCATCTCTATCTTACAACCCTGCCAAAGCAAAGGTCATAACAATGAACTGAAAAGGACACCACATTTCCAAACAATGAAAAGATTTTTTAGGATGTGCATGACATTCGAAACTCGACAATGTGTTGAGTCTGCGATTGGACAGAGTATCGAAGAAATTGAACATCGATCGAGCTGAACGGCGAACAGATAATACAAACATTTTCATACATTATTTAGGGTGGATCATAAAGACCAGCCTTTTGTCAGTGGTTGGCGAAACGACGTCACAAAATTCCGTAACCGGTACCATTTATAAATCCCTGCTAATTGGACTAAATTTAATTACGGTAAGTGTATAAATAAATTGTTAGCAAAAGAGAAAATGTCAGCCTGTGATGATTTTGATTAGATGCCAAAATAGTAAAGACGTAATATGCCAAACGATAAGCCCAGACTATGGGACTACCCTAATTCGTAGTAAATCTATCAAAATATCATGCCTCTATGCGACATGGGTTCTTGGTTAGAATTCGCTTTTGTAGTATTTGGTATTTATTTATAGGCCAATGCACGCTATTGTGACATTGAATACACTTAAAGTGCAGCAGCAGTCTAAAGACACAGGTAGCCAATAAAGATTAAAATAGAAATCGTAATGCACTACTTTTTGAACGGGCATTAGCTGATAGTCACATAAGAAATTATTAGGCACTTCTTCACCCAGTCTAGTCCAGATAAATAACTAATACCATTAAAAGCAACTCTCATAAAATTACATATTAATTGCACACATTTTTTCCAAGTCAATCCTTTCTTATGCTGGACACACTTAGATCCCTCCTGTACAAACAGTTTCCAAATGCCCTGAGTTTCGATCAATAGTTTTTTTATTTTGATTATTATTTAAGCAAATTCATTAAGAAAATTAACGCTCCAAGTCTGATGAATTCGTTCACTACTCTTGGTCGTTGGCCAGTTGTCGCCGCCTGGTTCGACATGGGACTCAGTTGCCATTTGATTCTCAACCGATTGAGACGCGTGCGCGCTTCGTGCGACGTGCCAATTGATAAACTACCACATATAGAAGACAATACAAAATATTTATTGTCGCTTAATTAAATTTATATTAATTTGTATGCAATGAAATAAGCAAACAAAGCAACAGCAAAGAGACATTGAACAGAAATAGTGTGTGTGTGTTTGAAATCGAAAGAAAATATTGCCAGCGGAAAAACGAAACCAAAATATTTGCAGTGAAACACGAAGTATGTAGGAAATGTAAGCAATAGTAGATTTTAAAAAGGGTTATTTATGACGAGAGGACGCTTGGTGTCTATTTATGATCTGATTTTATGATTCTGTGAAAACATATTCAACTAAAAAACTGAATCATTTTTGATGCTGTTCGAACATAATACCTTTAAAATGTGCCATAAAAAGGACACATAAAATTCGAAATTAAAACATTAAATATTTATTTGCCTATTGGTCGCGAACGAGAATAAAAAAATCTTTAATGGAAAATTAAAAAGGATGCGGCCTTAATTGAATATTAAAATAACAATTTTCTTACTTACATTTTGCATAAACATTCGGTATTTCCACAAACCTTATCGGAATTAACACAAATGAAATTTCGATTTTAAAAGAATTTTTTAATAATTTGGAAAATATTTAAATGTTAATCAGTAAGCGACCTTTAAATCGGTCCAACGCGTGTTGTCTTTAGATAAATGGTTTCACTAAGAGATCCTTTGATACAATTTTCCAAGATTTAGCTGCAATCTCTAAGAAGTTATAGTGGACTTTATTTCCAATTAATAGACCAGGCTCTTCAAGTAGTCGCCACAGACTTAAAAATTATAAAAATACACTCAAAAAAATCAATACAAACGGGTTTAACCCAAGGGTAGGTAAAGAAAACATGTTAATCCCAGATATTTTTGTACCGATCAAAATTGATCTGACATTTTTATACCCTGTACCATAGGTACACAGTGTATCTTTAGTTGCGGCAAAAGTATGTAGCAGTTAGAAGTACCCTATAATGTATATATATTCTTTATAATCATAAAAAACCGAGTCGATTTAACCATTTCCATCTGTCTGAGCACACAGACCTCAGAGATGGTAAGAGATAGAGGTTTGACATGTATGGGACAAATACTTCTTTTACTTACAGGCAGAGTTTATTTTCAATTCTTGCCACGCCTCCTCCCGTCACCGTATCTTTCAAAAAACGTCAGTTTTGTAGACAGATGGTTCGTACCTTCTAAAGATATATAGTAATCTAGATTATTAATTGATTTGCCGAAGGAATGACAAGAAACTGATGAACGTTGCTTAAATGACTACCAAATAAGTTCTCTGCTGCAGTGATGGCTTGCTGGGTACAGTAAGCAAAGCAAAAAATGGCGTCATTTATGGGTCAGTTTTGAAAATTCGTAAAAAAGCATTGCCAAAGAAAAAATAATGTTTTTGTATGAAAACATTAAATGCTTTATTAAAATTTCTTGAGTTGCAAAGGTATATAAACTTCCGAATGATAAGGATGAACGAGACTCAAATTACAACCAAAAGAAAACAGCTGTGCTGCTACTGCAGGTACAGAGTATATTACAGTCGGGCTTTACCGACTTTCTTATGTGTTTGATCCTAATAAGGTTGTAATATTTTGAAAATCCAAGATATATAACAAATTTCTCAGAGTATTGCACCCTCTCCATTAATTGTTGCCACGTGCTCTTTGCTTACGAACTTTGCTCCAATTCTTAGGTACCACAGAAATTTTTTCATTCGCCCCGCTCCCGTCTTTTGTAAGGAGATTTAGCAAAATTCACACCCCAAGCAATTTCGAAAAAGCAAAATTAATTTCGGAAATGTAAGCAACATTATTTTTTAGGATAAATGACATCAAAGGAATAAACTATTTTATTAGTTTAAACATTAAAATTTGTTAATCAGAAGCCACCTCCTCAGTGGCTCCCTCTGCCAATGGTGTCGCATTCTACGTGTCAGCCAGGGGATTAAGGGCTGGCTAGTTATACCTTATGTTTGATATGACTTAAAGATTTATAATTTCAAGATGCATCATAAAACAAATAGCGCAATTAAAACATGTAAATAAGGGAAACTTTTTTTGGTGAGAGATTCAGCTCTATTTTTAGAGATGGAACTTCAATTGGAACATCTGGTGTTCTAACTAGATTTTCTAATAAGAAAATGAAATCTCCCAAAATTTGGTAGTTGTATGGGCTTTTTTTAGCATATGGGTCTTAACTATAACTTATAAAACTATACTTAACTTAACTATAAAAGTCTCCATATTTTTGAAAACACCGTTTTTTAAATTGTGTTTATTACAATAAATTGTATATCCCCAGAAGCTATAACATGGTGGTTAACACTGAGAAAAAATTATATGTAATTTTTAGCAACATTTACTTAATATTATTAAATAATTTAAAAATTTAAAAAATTATAATTTGAGTAGATACAGTAAAATTCTTTCCATCGATATCAACTTGAGACCTATCCGATAAACCAATCCTGAGATATCACGTTTTTAAAAAACCCTTTTTTTCCATTTTTTCGTTTTTGACGATTTTTGAAATTGTTTATAAAATTAACAAAAAATTGTTGTGCAAAACCGCAAATTACGTTTTGGTGGGCATGTCGAGATCTAATTTCGGATCTTATTATTGAAATGAAAAATAAAAAATTTTTTAGCTGTTCGGTTTATAAAAGAATGACCCATATGCTTCACAGATTGCGTATTAAGATCTTAAATAAATAAAATAACCGCCTAAGTGTATGCGAATTCGACCATTTCCTTTTCAACAACTTGTCTCAAAAGCGTTTTAAATAACTTGCACCTGTCGCTTCATTTGTGGCAGCCAAAGGCAAAGAAATTGCGTCTGAAGAAGGGTCAGAGTACAATATTTAGTAATCGTAATTAACTTACAACTATTATCATATTGGAAATCACTCTAAGATAATTATTAATTGAACCCGCATATTTGCATTCGTGTATGGAAACAAGTAAATCAACTAATTGCGCGACCTGCCTTAGTTTTCATCAAGGAATTTTGAAATATTCAAATTCAATTTGATTGTTTAGACCAGTTTTCGCCCAGGCACTTAACACTTCTAGTTTAATTGGAAATCAAAATATTTGACTGTTTTGGCAGGTGTCTGATGTCTGGAGGTGGGGTTTCTCAGCCCTAAAAATGAAGACAATTTGAAATTAACACCTTTTTTTTGGACGCAAGCATAAAGAATTGTCAAGTCAATCGAAATCGCAAATATTATTTTATAAATTGTCAGGTGAAGGTTTCATACAAATAAATCAAAATCAGATAATTCACTGAAACTAAATAAGTACATAAGCAATCAAGTGCAATCGGAGCACCGATAAAGCTGCAGTCTTGATTTGTGATAATATGATATGATAGCTTATTTATCAGCGGACGTACTTGGGACTTAAAGCGCAAGCACTAGAAGCAAGTGCCATAAGTGTGCAATATTCATTTCTTGGCTCTGAAATATTAGACAATCATTTTGTGTTGAACCCATAAATTGTTGTGTTAATTAATCGTTAGGGTAAACAAAAAAAACTTAATGTCACAACAGTATAAGTAGGCAAAACAATTAGAATATTTCGAGTTGCTCAAGTGAATCAAAGCTGCAAGCCGCTTATTCATTGTACTTTTCCAATTGTTCATTTCATTGCAAAGGTTTATTGTGGGATGTTTTCAAAAAGACCGGTTCCCGATCTCGATCAAGTCTTGCTAACCCTATTTATATTCATTTTTATGGCAGACCAATTTTGGGGTATATGTCAAATATTTATTTAGATCATGTTTAGTTATTTTCAGTTAATTAATTTATTAACAACTAACAAAAAGAAGGGCCGATATGGGGCTCACACACACTCAAAGACTTCTCTGACTTGACGTTTGCTGCTGATGTCGTTTTTTTGCTATAAGCCTGCCTCTGGGATTCCCAAACGGTTATAGCAATGCAGGCATAGAGTAGCGTCCGTTAACTCACTGAGGATAACCAAATACTGCTGATGATTAAATTGTGGTAATTCATTAAACAGCTATACAGTCAACCAGCATCTTTTGTGGTGTTGGTGATTTGTTTTAGAAAAGTCACGAACGAAAATCATAACTTATTACGACTCTGTTCCAAAGTGTCTTCCTCAGAATATAAAAATCACATGACTTTTGCCCTGAGAACATCCAACACAAATAATATAAATCGGCATACAAGCAGCGAAAACAACGTGAATCGTGAAATCATGAACTCTGCAAAGCTCCCAATAATCACCCTAAGTCTTCATATTAGTGCTTAATCAAACCTTTTCCTTAAATCAATCAAAATTAAGATCGCGAATTCTTCGGTACCATCGAAGGTCAATTTAAATCCTGAGATCACCCTTGATGTACTAATACTACTAGAACTAAAATAATAACTAATTATTCAATCAACACTCAGCCAATCTGATAAAATCTTTATAGAATTCTTAGCAGACGATTTGGAGTAACTTTATCTACTTGCATCAAAATATGCGACCAATATTATTTTCGTCAGGTACAGTATTCGCAGCCAATACGAGAACTGCTTTGCCGACGTACTGCTTGCGGCTGACATCTGGGGACACTTTCTCACCTCTCGCTTGCTTTGCTGCTCTCTTCTTTCACAATATTGGCAACCAATATCGGCAAGTGTCATTGTGAAATGCCGGTAAACTCTAGTTGTGTCAAAGAATGAGCGTTATTTCGGAATGCTTAGAACAAAATCACTTCTAAGGGCCGTTTTCTCATGTTGCTGTTTTTGCAAATCTAGGTGGATTTGGTGCATTTCGTATTTTGAAATGCACCAAATCCACCTAGATTTGCAAAAACAGCAACATGAGAAAACGGCCCTAAGTGTGACTGTTAAACACCATAGTGTTTGTCTTTGATTATTGCATTTATAAAAACTTGGTACTAAGTAAGTAATTTCAGTCTATCGAAAGTTCTAACAGTATCCATTGGGTTTTTATCGTTAGCAATCGAAGCATCTTTGTAAAAAGTATTAAGCCACCGCCGAATTACTCTGGCCTGATAACTCTGTTCTTTCAAGCATTTCGATTATGAAATATACTTTGGGATTGCATAAATATTGGCATTTAGTACAGCAAAATCTATACAGACGCCTTAGATAACACACAATTAACACTCATGCTTATATAAACTAAGTATGTAAAACAATAGGAAATACCAGTTCAAAAATTAACAAAAATACTTGAAAATCAATCAAGTAAACATTAACCACAGACATGCTAAGAATTCGCGTGATCTTCCATTTCAGTTGTTGTCAACTGATTTTCAGCTGTAACCGCTTTCAATTAATATCAATTGAGGTGGTTCCAGAGTGCGGGGGGACTCAAATGTTTATAAATAAATGGCAAATGTATAAACAAAGGACAAATGTTTCTCTTTACTTTATAGAATACACCGCTAGAAATTACTCATCGCACACACAAAATGGTCAACCACTTACCCGTATTGGGCGGACGATCGCCCAAGAGCAGTCCTCAGCTATCGCAACGGCTAGCAAGCGCAGGTGTGACCCCTGCCTCACCAACTGTTCCCAGCAACGATATCATAGCCGATGTGGTGGGCGACTTTGGCATTTGGCAGCTAAGGACCATCCTCATCATATTTCTTTGCAAAATTCCGGCCGCCTGGTTTATGGCCTGCATCATCTTTACGGGTCCCGAACTGTATCCAGGCTCCGAATTCACCTGCGATACCAAGTACCTAGAGGAATCACCGGCGGCCAACTATAGCGTCTCAGCTGATCAGTGTTATGTGGTGGATGAGCTGACGGGCAGTAGAAGCGAATGCGAGAAGTTCTCCTATATGTCCAGCTTCGATTCGCTGATCATGCAATACAATTTGGTCTGCCTGAGGGATATTTTTGTGGCTTGGACACAGTACTGGCATTTGTTTGGTGTCCTACTGGGCGGCATAATGGGCACTAAAATGATGCTGGGCATTAGTCCAAGGAGCACCTATTGTATAGGTAAGAGTGAAAATTCCTGATCCAGAAAAGAAAATATGATAACTTGAAAAATAAACTTATATTATTTATATTTAGGTGCCGTGGCACAGATTCTTTGCGGCGTTGTGACGGGTTATGCCCAAGATTTTAGTCTGCATTGCGCCTTTCGTTGCCTCTCGGCTGTATGTTGTGCCATTATGTTCACAGCTGGACAGGCTATATGTAAGTGGAGAACACCATGCCAACTCAAAATATTACTAAGTTATTGTTCCTTGCAGTTGCTGACATCACTGCCGGTATTCATCGAGTGGGGGCCATTATTTTGTATGATACGTTTTGGTCCCTTGGTGTCATTCTCTTGCCAGGTCTCTCCTCTTTCTTCAATAGTTGGTCACTCATCTATGTGGGCATTACCTTTCCCACCATCACGTTGATTGTTCTGCTCTACTGGACACCCGATTCACCTCGTTGGCTACTGCGTCATGCTGTGAATCGTTTCTCTATTGATCAAGTGGAGGAAATTATACGAGATGGAGCTGAAATCAATGATCGCAGTTTTAAGATACCACCAGATTTTCGTCAACAATTGGAACAATTAAGTGAAAGATTGAAAGCTCAGCCAGCACCTGCCACCTGGCGGGAGTTATGGAGTGGCAAGAGGGCCAAAACTCACATGATTGCAGCACATTTGGCGCAGGCCTTCTTTGTGATAAATTTTATGGGCATGCTGCTTAATATACGATCATTTGGCAGAGACTATCTAGTTCCGAATACAATTGCGATGGGTAAGTTGATAACTAATTTGAACTGATTCATTGATTTGTGTCACTGGCATAACTTGATTTCAAAAGTATAAAATGATAAGTGATCACATCTGACTTATTTATTTTAACACAACAAATTCAAAGACCTCTACTAGTTTTAGATATTGTTTTTAAATTTCTTCTACAAATGGCAATTTATTTGGAATTATTTGAAAATGACCGACAGGATGTAAATATATTAATATTTTAGTGTTGAGGTATTTTTAACACATCAAAGAATGGTAACACCGCAGGCGGAGATTGGTAAATATGGTCGAAGACAGATGCTGTAAATAAAATGTAGACAGACAGAGAAAAAAAAACACGTATCGACAGACCGTGAAGACACATTGTAAATAGAAAACCGTGTGTAAATAGAAACCGTGTTTTAATAGAAACCATGCTTAAATAGTTTGTATAGCTTACATATAGCTCGCTTACATATAGAACATTTTTTAAATACATTGAAATTTTAGAACTTATAAGCAGGCTCTTGGTCAATAAGTTATGATTTTGTCCAAAAATTTTCTAAAACAAGACTCGTGCAACACCACAAAGGAGGCTGGTTGACTGTATAACGCTATTTTAATATTTTCCACAATTCAATCATCAGCAGTCTTGGCCTATCTTCAACGAGCTGGCAGAGAGTACCTCATGACAGAAATACAATACTAAGTCTAAACTATTTAGTCAAGTCATACAATTTTTACAAAAGTTGCAATGTTCTTCTCCTTGTATTAATTCATAAATATGTTCTCTACAATTTTCTATCGCTGAGAAACCCAAACTCTATACAAACTTGTCATGTTTAACTAAGATTCCCAGAATTAGTAGATGACTTGTTATTTGCATCTCAACACATAGTTTAAAGACGGGCGTTTTTGCAATAATTGGTTGTGAAAAATTAATACTTACTCTTTTCCTTTACTCATACTTTAATAAGTTCGTTGAAATAAACTTTAACAAATTTTACTAAACTAAAAAGTCGAAAAATACATATTATATAAGCCTTTCTTCAAAAACTTTTTCGTTTATTTCTAAATTAAAAGAATATATAATTTTGAGCAAATCGAACAACCAAAAACTTGTGCTCAATCTGAAAAGTCCACCTTCTGAGTTCTCATTTATCTTAGTTCACGTACTTAAAATAAGATTAGATAATTTAAATAATTTGCCAAGAAAATATGGGAATCTTGAATGTAAATGGCAACAATTAACAAATTTACGGGGCATTTACCTACTTTTCACGTATTTTAATCAATTGCGAGGTTAATCACCAAAGTCACTAATGGGATTGGGCTCAACTGACATTAGCTAAAAAATGAATCATTATTTAATCTAATTCACAAAAAAGTTTACATCAGGCTATTAAGATAATCAATGCTACGCATGGCTTTACTAAAATCAATGACACTTTATTTTAAATCATGATACAATAAAATAATTATTAAAATATTTGTAAGTTGATCACAAAATAAGTAAGAAAGTCGGTAAAGCACTACGGTAATATTCTCCGTACCTGCGAAAGTGGGTGCTCACTATTTTGCTCCTGCAGTAGCAGCAAAAGGCAGCGCTGTATGTAACAGGCAGAAGAAAACATCTCCGTCCGAGTTGATATAGTCCTGTTCGTATGTCTGACTGACTGTCCGTCTGTCTGTATATAGGTTTATAGTAGATCTCAAAATCTCGAACAGAATAATAAATAGAGCTGCATACTTTTGCGCTAATCCTTATAAGGAACACAACTAAACTATGATATTCTATGATATTTTTAGAGAAAATATACAATTTTGATTAAAAAGTTCGAAAGAGGCCAAATAAAGGGCATTATTTCGGAACTATTTTTGGAGATGTGATAAATGTTCATTTATTTATATCATATACATATTAAAAAAGTTTAATTAAATTGTTAAAGTCGAGAAAGTTGTGTATAATGCTTCATATATACCCAAAGCATATTTGAACATGCAGGTACAATAAATACGAAAACTTATTTATTTGGCTCATTAACCCACTTTGCACGTATTTTAGTCAATTAAGAGATTACACACAAAATCATAGAACAATCTCTAAGTAAATGCATTAACAAATGACTAAAATAATAAAAATTTATAATTAACAAAAAAGTGAATAATCGACTATTTAGGTAATCAATACTGCACTTTACTCTTCAATTGTACATTTAATAAAGAAACCAAACATTTCTTAATTGATTAAACAAATATAGATTACATATACTTTACTCTACATACAACTAGGTGTGGGAAAATAAGTCCTCTCTTAAATCAATTCCAGCTATTTTTAATGTTTGCCCTTGAAATTTGTTAGGGGAATTATAATAATTTAGTTGAAATATCGTGGAACCTTACTTGTATCTCTAATACTTACTTCTTACGAATGTCTTCCTATCTTGAAACCAGGTTTCTCAGAAATTATTGGCTGCTTTCTGGCCTTACATTTCACACTCAAGCACAACAAATGGAAATGGCAATATGCTGGCATCTTCAATATACTCGCAGGGCTATTCGGTTGTCTTGGCTGGATTTGGACGAATGATGATTCAAGTAAGTATTTAGTAAACCTTCCCTTTGGTCAAACTCATTCCGCTATTAACACCGACACGAGTCGAAGGCATGCCAAGGCAAACGGCTGTTCAGTCGCTGGCCAGCGGTCGATGAAGTAGGTCAGAGCTGGCTTGCGTCGCTTTATTTTCTCACCCCAATACTCTCTTACTTTCCTTGCTCTTCTTGACAAACGCTGCTTCAGATACTTATTTTGTCTAATTACTCTCTCTCTCTCTTTCCCCTTAGTGGATGCTGATTTGACAGTGTCCTTATGGATGATTATCGCTACCATACCTAAGGCCGCTGTATCTTGTGCTCAGTCCATGATTTTGGCCTGCATGAGTGAACTGATGCCGCCACATAAAAAACAACTTTTCGTATTCTCCGTCGTTACCTGGGCCAGAATTTGGCTACTGTCGGCACCATTCTTTAATGTTCTTAAGAAAATTGATACGGCCCTGTCGCTGACTTCCTATTGTGTATTTAGTATTTTGGGTGGCATTTGTACCTGTTTACTCTTGACGCCCCGAGTAAGTGTGGCTCCTGTGATACCGCAATTGGAGGAGAGTGACAAGAAGGAGCAGTCACCATTGAACAATCCCGTCTGGACCATTGAATCGGATGTGAATAACACCAGATTGTAAATTAAATTCAATTTCTGTGATTAGATTTAAGCTCTTAAGATAATGTGTCAAAACTCAATGACATTCTGGATGGAATAGTGTTTAAACGAAATGTATTATTTACAAGCTCTGACTGGAAAATATTTCTAAAAAACTAGATATATGAACAGCAAGTAAAAGCATAAATGTAGAAAAATCCAGATCCAATAGATTCTAAAAATAAATGTTATGAATAATGATTTTATTCTTGTTATTTTTATAACTTACCTGGTAACCATCAACTTGTTGGAATCCACTGTAAACTTTTCACGATGTAAATATTTGTTGATACCAATCATATGACGTCTCACATAATCATCATAGTTTAGTTCATCCAAATTCCAATAGAGCATGGGAAAGGTGCCGTTTTCAATGAGTTCCTTGAAGTAATACCGACTCCTATTCTTAAAGATCCATTCATTTAGGGAAAAGAAACTTCCTGTAAGCAGAACGAACTAAGTTTACTTATCTTAGATCTTTTGTTAAAACTCACCTGCATAACAGGCCTGTCTAAACTTTTTGGCAATCGGTGTGACCATGCGTTTTTTTTGCTGTAGAACCAAAGTTTTCAAGTCCATCAACAAAGCGGGTACAAAATGCAAAAACCAAACTGCCAGCTCATGTTTGAGAGCACTGCGACGATACTTAAAGTTGGGAAACATCATCATGCGCTTGGTGGGATAAACTCTGGACCATTTCATGGTAAGATCTCCCAAATGTTGCCAGGTTATGGGATTGGTCACTCCTGACGTGGCATTGCAGATGCTGATGCTGAAGGAAATTAAAGTTAAGTTTATTTTTAAATGGAAATTAAATTGATTTAATTTACCTGTCCAGTTTTGCTTTTTGTACCATCATAATCATGGCATTAACCACAAAATCAACTGGAATAATATCGCATATCATATCCTTATCTCCCAAAATGCTACTGATGCCTCCTTTTCCTATTTCCATCATTATGCCACTGATGGCCTGTATATTATCTATCCAGCCGGGATAGGGTTCTCTGTATGCGGCAGTGACTATGGAGGGTCTCACAATTACAATGGGTATAAGATGCCTATACGAGTTCACAATCTGTTCGGCAATGGATTTGGTAAATGTATAAGTATTCACATGCGGACCCTTTATATAATCCGCTAAACGGTTTAAGTATTCATCGGGTATTTTTCGAGTACAGGTGAGAAATTGTAGCCAATCCACAGGTGGTAAGGTGGGATAGACTTTTTCATCCACATATTTTCGTCCTGGATTGCAGTAGGCCGTAGAAACGTATAGAAAACTCTGAGGGCGGGAAACAAAAATTTTCATATATATAATTTCAGTATAACTGATTTTCTTCAAAATTGACAAGGTCTAAGTTTTTAAAAAAGGAATAAGATGTAGGGGTAGAACCTGGAGAATATGCACAACTGTGTACCTGTGCAATGGCATGACTGAGGCCCCAGAGGAAGAAAGCATCTCCGACCACATAACGTTTATATATTCTTAATCAGCAAACATTTTATTGTTTTTAATGCAAACGCCCTAAACTTCGAATGCTTAAATTCTTTTTTCTTTTTTTAAATTTTATTAGTAAGGAGAATACCTCCTCTCCACGTGGAAAAATTCCAGCGATTAATTATATTATACGCTTTTGACACAGATTTTTAAGTTTTGGTTAAAATTGGAATACTATATCTTATAGCTGCCATAGAAACTATCGGTCGAAAAATGGGTTTTATTTAGAAAAATTGTTTGTTTTAATGCTGGCGTTCTTAAACTCTGATTTATTAAAACATTTGCAAGGGTATAAAAACTTCAGCATAGACGAAGTTAGCTTGGCCTTCTCGCTCCATTTAATAAAGAATAACTGCTTTTAAACAAGAATTTTAAACTTTTAAAATTTAAATGGGTGGCTCACAACCCCCCACAAATTTTAGAAATGTCAAAAAATCACTTTTTTTCCAATATTAAATGAAAAATCCCCAAAAATTGGATTTTTAAAACTAATGAAGGGGAAAGTTACATCTTGCATCTTTCAACTAAAATAAAAAATTTACAGAACCAAAAACTATTGATTTTTGGCAAAGTTATGTTCGAAAAACAAAACTATGATCACAACCCCCACTCTCCCCTACATAAAATAGGCTCGACATGGAGAATTACCCCTTAGATGATGAAAATCGGACAACTATATGGTATAGCTGACTTTGTTGTTTTTAAATTAAAAACTTTAATGTTTCGCTGCCATATAAACAACTAGCCATGCGAAAGTTGTGCCATCTTTTGATGGGCTTGGAAAATCACTAAGCTAACATTGTTCATAGAAAATCCTTCAAATCATTCGTTCAAAAGCTTTATTTCTTACAATTTAGGAGCTGCAAGGGTATGGGTCTATACGGACATCCGAAGTAACGAGAAGTTTCATACAAAAATTGAGGGAAGAAGAAGAAGCAGAAGTTACTATTTCGACGCTTGAACTTTTTGCAAGTACGTAGGTGACACGTTGAAAGTTGCGCTTAACAGTCAATGTTACGCTTAACTGCACATTTTTGGAGACTGTGTAAATTGACTGTGGGATTTATTGTACTTTGAGCAGGAGACGAAGGTGAGGTAATCGGCCATATCAACAAATTACTAAATAACTCTTAAGGTAACTTAGGTAGCACCACACGAACTGTGTAAAATCTGGACGATCGCTATTTCGGTCGAAGTGCCTTTACTCCTAATTAAGATTTGCTTATAACTCTACAATCACTCTTCTGACTAGTACCAAACTTGGTGGATCGAAAAACTAAATATAACCGAAATAGACTCAGCGACTGTAGTTGTAGGGTTAAATGTTGTACCTATTTTTTGTCTCTTGAAATATTTTTCTACTTTTCTTGCACTTTCATCTTTCCTTGCCCACTTTAAATTCTTATTTGTTTTTCGATACACTCACCTTCAATTGCTTCATATTCCTGCACAGTTCCAATAAATTATAAGTGGCCACCGAATTGACACGAGCTGCCACCTTCAAGCACTCATTAAAGCGCACCTAAGCAGAGTTAAGAAAAATTAAAAGCAAATAAAAATCTGAAAATTTGCACTCGAAACTCACCGTTGCGGCACTATGGAAAATAATGTTTACCTCCGCGCATAGCTTCACTTGATCCAGCTCATTTAAACCTGTTAAATCCAAATGCCTTAATTGATTTTCACCCGTTGCTGCACTCAACTCTCTCAAACTACGCACCAAAGTTGTCGTCCTCAATGTTGCCAGCAAAATAGAAAATTTTCTTCAACCTCGCGGGATGGATCGAACGCAGACGTTCGAAAATGCCATTGTTTAAATAGTCCTGGAATCGTTGATCTACGGTGAGGCCAGCCTTGGGTCGAATGAGCATGTAGATGCGTTTGATTTCGGGAAAACTCCAGAGCAGCTTCTCCAGCAGGGCCTTACCCACAAACCCGGTGGCCCCTGGAAATCAAACGAATTAAGCCAGTTGACCGAAAAATGGGGGCAATTACCTGTTATAAAAATGACCGCATCTTGATAGATAGTTTCTCTTCTATTTATTTCCATGTTGCGGCCTCTGCGAAGCCACCAATGCAACTGACGCTGCGTGGCGGACTTTTCTTCGCGGAAAACAAGTTGTTGTTTGTAATGAAAGTGAAAAGCTTCATGTGCAAAAAGCTAGACGATCCTAGAAAAACAAGTTTTCTACGAATTCGCAATTGGTTTACCCGACGATGTAAACAACCCAGACGTAACATTTTGTGCCCAAGTTATATTACATCATAAATATTTGGACAAAATGGAATTGCGTTTGGTTCATGTTTCATGTTAATTTGATCTTTAATGTGGATTTTAGATCAAGTTCATTAAGAAAAGAGCCCTAGCTTAGCACTAGTTTTACACAGAAAGAAAAAAAGATGACTTAAATTTATTTTTAAGGCAAGCGTATTTAAAATAAGTTTTATATACTCAAAATGAGTAATAGGTTATTTAAAACCAGGCCAGCGAGCCCTTTTATAAAGGAAAAGGTACACTTCTGGAACGAATATAGATGGTCGACGTGCCTAGGCTCAAGTTTGAGCTTTTCTCTTCATTTAATAAAGAGCAGAGTAGTTATTATTGTGCATACAATTGAGTACTTTGTTAAAAATAAAAGCTATGGAGGACCTAATACTGTGACTTCTGAGAGACTAATGTGTCCCCATAGTGCGGTGTTCACACTGGACGAATTAAATTTACAAACTTTATAAGAAATTGATTATAAATTGATAAAAGCTAGTATTAAAATGATAGTTTGATAGTTCAAATATCAAATTAATTAGACCTTGTGTCTAAGAAGTGTCAACCTGATACACATTAGTATCAATTTGAAATTCACGAAATATCATGTTAATACTTTCGAAGATATCAATTTGAGACTTGGAGTATTAAAGAGAATTTGCTAGTCAATAGTTTTAAATGGTTGTCTTAATTGTATCATTTTAAGGACAGCTACTTCTCATAACAACTTATTCGAAATTACAGCATTGCCAAAGTCCCTCTGGCCCCTGGCATCGATCAAAATGTATGTGTAAAGTGGCTCATATATCTCAAAAGTCATTAAAGCAATGATTATGAAATCTAGAGTGTAGGTTTGTAATATGGATTTGAATATTATACTGGATCAGGATAACCGTATAAGCACCGGAATTGCGCCAGTATCGAACCGTTATCGTATCGTTATAGCCAATCGAACTGCTTTCGAACAGGTTAAAAATCATTCAGAACCATATCTCAAAAAAATTTTTTTAGCTAAGAACTTGAAATCTGATCTGTAGGTTGATAATATGGAGTTAGATATTTTTCTGATTTTTAACCGGTTCAACCGTTTTAAAAGTAGCTCAAATACATATTTCAAAAATTATTTGGGCTATTACTATAACCTTAGCCAAACCAGGTGGCTGAACCAGTTTAAGACTGGATCAAGTCCACATACCTGAGGCTGCTTTCTAGAAAACTGGTTTGTAGGCTTACACTAACATTCCTTAACATTCCTCTGAAATTATTGAATTATGAACTGAACTCGCTCAATGCAAGGGACCCGGGCAACGCCGGGTCTACAGCATACTTATATTTGCATGTGTAGCATGTGCGAATTTATTATTTCAATTCATTAAAAGCACCTGAGTATGACATATCTTAATAATACCAGACACAGTCTATGTAATAAGTTTTTACTCGTTTGTATTAAGAAACCTTTCAATGGACTTTTAATATTGGCTCAATCATTTAGGAACCTTTTTTTTTAGTCTTTTGTGTGGATATTAGCAGTGGAGACTTTGGTTTGCGATTGATTTGATTAGCGACGATGTCGTTGACTAGCACACAACAGATCACAGCCCTCACGTTGGCTTGGTCAAGTCAAGTGCTGAGCGTAGTCGCAGTCATGCTGGTGGGTTGAGGTGCGCAAGACGTGATTACTAAATTGTTGAAGATTAATCAGGATGCAGAAGCGTTACAGTTTGGATGGGTCCAAGCTAAAGACACGTCGGCTTACGCCCATACCAGCCGTTTTGACGCAGATCTCACACATCTATAACAACACCGAACCTGAGATCCAAGAGAGCTCGCCTGTGCGAGGAGCTGAAGTTAGTGCCGAGTCGGAGGACATTGTGACACAAGTTTTGGGTGACTTTGGCGTGTGGCAATTGCGCTCCATTTTGATACTCTTCTTGAGTAAGCTGCCGGCTGCCTGGTTTATGGCACTCATTTTATTCTCAGCGATTGAGATTTATCCAGAGGAGGAATATATTTGCGATACGAGTGCATACGGCTCGGCGGATAATTGTACTGTAACGCCGGATCAGTGTTATGTTTTGGTTTCCTACGGTGACTCCAATTATGCCATGCGTCAGTGTCAGAAGTTTCATTATGCTTCCGATTTCCGTTCGCTGATAATGGAATTCGATTTGGTCTGTCTGGGTGATATCTTTGTGGCCTGGTCACAATATTGGCATCTGTTTGGCATGTTCATTGGTGGAATGGTGGCCACCAGATTAATGCGTATCTTGAGTCCAAGGAGGACTTATGTCATGGGCATTTGGTCATTGCTGGCATGTGGTCTGATCACGGGACTGGTCAATGATTTTAGCATTCATTGCGCTTTCCGCTGTCTGTTGGCCATTGCCTGCGCGTTCATGGTCACCGCTGGACAGGCTATAGGTAAGTGCCATATGCCAATCTCACTTCATATTTAACGGGTTCTCATCTACTCCAGCCACTGACATCACCGCAGGAAACTATCGACTTGGTGTGCTCCTGCTGTATGATTCATTTTGGGCCTTGGCTTTGATCTTGCTGCCCGGCTTAGCTGCCTTTGCTCAGAGTTGGCGTCACTTGTACCTGGGCGTCACTTTTCCTTCTATAGCCATTGTAATGCTCTTACCCTGGACACCAGATGCACCACGTTGGTTACTGCAACATACCAAGGGAAACCAGGAACCCTTGCGAATCCTACTCGCGGCAGCAAATATAAATGATCGTGCCCATAGGATACCCAACGACTTACCTTGCCAGTTGGAGCAGCTGAGGAAGAAGCTTTTGGCTCAGCCTTCGCCAGGTCGGTGGCTGGAACTGTGGCATGGTCAGAAAAGGGCGAAAATTCATATGCTGGCTGCCCACATGGCCTTGGCCACTTTTCTCATCAATCACATGGGTTTGCTGCTGAATATACGCTCCTTTGGACGGGACTATCTGGCAGCTAATACCATGGGCCTTGGTGTGGCCGAGCTCTTAGGCTGCTTTCTGGCCCTGCACTTGACCTTTAAGCATAATGCCTGGAAATGGCAATGGGCTGGCGGTTTCTGCATTTTAGGCGGTTGTGTGGGCTGCCTGTGTTGGCTCCTCAATGATGTGGAATTGCCCGAAGTCTACGAGAATATTTTGTGGATGCTTTTTACCACCATTCCCAAATGTGCGGTATCCTGTGCCCAATCCATGCTACTGGCCTGTATGGGTGAGCTGATGCCGTCAGAGAAAAGAGCAGCCTTTAGTTTTTCGGTGGTTACTTGGGCCAGAGTTTGGTTACTCTCGGCCTCGTTTCTAACGATGCTCAGGCAACTCCACTTAGCCCTACCCCTAAGTGCCTTCTGTGTGCTGGTCATACTGGGTGGCATTTGCACTTGCTGTTTGGTTACTCCAGCGGAGCAGAAGCAAAACAACGAAACGGAGGACAGTGTTTGTCCCAATTGCTTCAATACACATTTGTAGTACATAGACATAGAAGTATTTAATAAGAAATATTTATTCGACTTTTATACAACGCTTTCGGGTTGCAATTGCACTTGAAACTTAAACAATAAATATGAGGGAAGCTCGAATTTCCCGCTGTTTATAGACTACTGTCGAATTTTGAGCAAGCTGCTCTATTTAGTTGGTGTTTGACTACCTTTGAAAGCAGAGAACCTAGTGGAAAAATGCGAAAACCAAGGGATAGCTTGTTAAATGCTAAATGCAAGAGCAGGAAAGAGATGTAAGAGACTTCTGGACCACCTTGTAGTTTTTCCAACGACACATAAAGGAACTGCTATCATTCAAAAATATCTCTAATCCTACGACATTTCTATAGGTAGATTTAAACTATCACCGTCGATAACACAGGCCAACAAAATGACCACTTCTGTGAGGCCCAGCCTTATTTGATCTCATTTGGCCCATTTGCAGTCCAATTCATAAAATTGTATCGTCATTCTTGCGAGGTTTTTTGATAGTAAGCAAATATGGATTTGGGGAAAATTGTTTGAATCTAGTACTGAATGAATGTTATTGTACATTTGCCTGACAATTAATGTAAGGACTATGTAAGATCAAATAGGCTTTTAATATTTCCAATACAGATTTTGTGTATCAATCTAGTTATCCTGCCATAAATTTTAATTCATTATTTCGGGATTAAACGCTTGTAACTTTGTCCATCAAGAAGATTTAAATGCAGCAAAATTTGTGAAATTAGAAGAACCATTGGGCTTTATGCTAAATTGGTTTTAATTAAATTTTTTTTTGCTCGGTGTAACCTCCATAATTTTTTAAAAGCCAAAAATACTGCAAAATGGATTTTCCGCGAAACCTTGAAAACAAGAGCTGATGGAGAAAAACCGAGACCAATTTTGGAATCAGTGCACAAAATGGGATCAGAATTTGTCATCGATAAGGCTGGACCAAAATGGCTGTTGGCCAGTGTAATGGAGCAAATATAGATCCAGCAGGAAAACGTTTAAATCAATGCTCTAAAAATCAAAACCATTTTTACACCCTTGGAGAGGGTATATTAAAATTGTCCGGATGTTTGTAACGCATCTCCGACCACATAAAGTATATATATTCTTGATCAGCATGACGAGCTGAGTTGATATAGCCATGTCCGTCTGTCCGTCCGTCTGTCCGTCCGTCTGTTTCTATGCTATCTCCTCCGTCAGTTTTAAAGCTATCGTAACCAAACTTTGCACGAAGTCTTTTGGTACAAATACGCTGCACATTTGTCGGAACCGACCGGATCGGATGACTATAGCATATAGCTGCCATAGGAACGATCGGTTGAAAAACTAGTTTTTGTGAGAAAAACTTTTTTGTTTTTAGTGCTATCGCTCCCAACGCTCGTATTTATAAGTTTTCAATGATTTCACATAATTTCACCAAGGCTTGTCGAAATCGGACTACTATATAGTATAGCTGCCATACAAAAGTAAGGTCTGAAAAAAAGTCCCATTGAGAAAAACTTTTTATACCCTTGGAGAGGGTATATTAAAATTGTCCGGATGTTTGTAACGCAGGGAAGGAAGCATCTCCGACCACATAAAGTATATATATTCTCGATCAGCATGACGAGTTGAGTTGATATAGCCATGTCCGTCTGTCCGTCCGTCCGTCCGTCCGTCTGTTTATATGCTATCTCCTCCGTCAGTTTTAAAGCTATCTTAACCAAACTTTGCACGAAGTCTTTTGGTATAAATACGCTGCACATTTGTCGGAACCGGCCGGATCGGATGACTATAGCATATAGCTGCCATAGGAACGATCGATTGAAAAACTAGTTTTAGTGAGAAAAACCTTTTTGTTTTCAATGCTATCGCTCCCAACGCTCGTATTTATAAGTTTTCAATGATTTTACATAATTTCAACAAGGTTTGTCGAAATCGGACCACTATATGGTATAGCTGCCATACAAAATGTCAGGCACATATCAAGCTCCAAGGGTATATAAACTTCGGTCAAGCCGAAGTTAGCTTGCCTCTATTTTTTGTTTTCAAGGTTAACGCTCCCAACGCTCGTATTTATAAGTTTTCAATGATTTTACATAATTTCAACAAGATTTTTCGAAATCGGACCACTATATAGTATAGCTGCCATACAAACTGTCAGGCATATATCAAGCTCCAAGGGTATATAAACTTCGGTCGAGCCGAAGTTAGCTTGCCTCTATTTTTTGATTTGGACTATGACCCCTAATTACCTCAATAGATTTCCTGGAGAACCCTTTAATTACAATTCTTTGTGCTGCATAAACTTTAAAAGTAGTAAACGATTTGAAGAAAAATCAGTTAAGCATTAGTAGAGTTCGCACACTTTGTTAGAAACTCCATACTCCCACTATATGAAATCTATTGTAGTGCTAGACTGTGTGACGCGTTGGAACTCAACGTTTACTAACTCTTAAAGATTTTTCATTCAGAGTTCTACAAAGGAGCTCCGCCTTTACAGCTGCGGAATTCACAAGTGATTTTTATTACGCTTGATTTTTAAGTCGAGCAATTGAAAGCAATAAACAAATATTAAATATAAAACCCGTAAGTGATGTTATAGATTCCTTCGAAAATTGCCCAAAAAAATTTTAAAATTTTTACATGGAAAGGTTTTAATACATACATTTAGTTTAGTTTTTGTTTAATTTAGGTCTAAAAAAAATTCGGTTGTGATTTGCTGTCTATATCTTAACGCTTCGAAATATAACTGGCCAGTTTGGTGCAACTGTGCCCATTCAAAACTTCAATTACTTCTGTCGTGTTCAACGAAGTTTGCTGCCAATACACAAGTCGCAATTCTCCCAGGATTAGACATTCGGCCAGGAAATAAAAGGCATCCTCTTTTTCGTGCCTATTGCAAGGCGAACATTCATTTAGTATACCATCTCTATATGTCTTGAAGTCCGCAAACCGAACGTAAGACTTTACACAGGCTTAAACCCCCGGACCGAACCTTCTGCAAAATTTTAGAGGCTTACAGCCTTGCTCAAAACACACTTAGTGTGTACTTACATATACTAAGGAGCTCAAACTGACACTCATTAAGGCATGGGAACGAAAATGAAACATAACGGTTAATTTTTGCATTGAGAGTGTTGATGTTTATCATATATTTTCTCTAATTTTTAACGCTCTTTCAAACTGTAGTCGCAAAGATTTTCTAGCTCTACTGTTTCTATGCGAACACGCAAAAAACAAGGTGTGGACATAATTTTACTCCAGAGTTTATTATTGAGCGAGAATTGTTGATGTTTTAAATTATTTCACCTAGCTCTCTATTACTTTTTGCTCTTGTTTTTTTATTAAAATGCCGCACTTAGTTTAATCTCGATCAAGGGTAATTTGGATTTAAAGTATGATCCGTACTTGAAATAAACTATTTCTGATAGAAACGTTTCCAATCTTGGTGTCAAAAGATTTGGCTCGAATGACGTGGTCATCACTAAAAGAAAGAAAACCTATTATATGAAAGGGATGCCAAGAAGTGTGGATGTATTCGGACGCCCAATAAAATCGGTTTTTTTCGAAGTGAAATCTGTTGTAAAAATTTGAGATTTTTCAAAGCAAAAACAGGCAAACTTTTAAAATTAAACAATTTCACAATTATATGAATACTTTTAGGACACATAATTTTGCAAATTGTCATCGATTTTTAATCATTTAAATAAAATGCACTTTTAACCAATGTACCAACCACCCCGCTTTCGCCCTTAAGTTGACACAAATATAATAAGCACACATGCCTAGCTACGACTACGGCTAAATGTTCAAGCGCATTGCTCTACTAACAGCACACATATTTCTAATTTCCACCTGTCCTCCTGCTGCTCCACCCCCCCGTTGACAAAAATCGCAAATCAATAAAAAGAAAATGAAGCCATAAAATTGCCACCTAACCACCACGATGACGAACCGTAAAATGAGCTGCTCCGGACAGTGTGGAAACAGCACTTGGGCAGCAAGGAACACAATTAAATCAAACGCTGCTCCGCTGTGGGTGGTCATGAAATCTAAGAAATCTGCCTTTGCCCATACATCAACCGGGTACGGCAGACATAAGCACAGTGGACCGGGCAAAGGACACACCAGCAAGGAAAAGGCCGAGAGAACTCAAACCAAAGAGACCCACAAAACAGACCCTCAGCCAGTGCAGAAAGATGATGAAAAGGATTTGAACTCCGGATTCGGTGACTATTTGCGCACACCGGAGGGTCTGTAAATAGAATTGAAGCCGTAATTGATGAAACAAGAATTGTTATAAATGTTTTCGCTTTTTCAGCATTTGAGATGATGAAACTATTTGTGTTTGCCAATACCATAATGCTGATCATAACCATGGCCTGGCCACATATCAAGGAACAATTCTATATGGTTAATCAATGGTGGGAGAGTTTTACTGACGAGCAGATGCAATAAGACCTTTTAAAAATGGTGGGCCCCTTTGTGCAGGGTCTGTTTCTAATAGGCATCATCTATTGGTACTCCAAGGGGATGATGTCGATGATCAATGATTATTATCGCAGTGAGTTTACACGTAAGTTGCAAACGGATGCAACATCAAAACTAGCCAAAGAACAGGATGGAACTCCAGCCATTAATGTGGACAATTTTATGGATTATGTTAGAGAGTTGGATAAGCCACTGGAGAGGGAAAAAGAAGTGAAAACTATGAGCCGGAACTACTCGGATATATTGTGGAGATTTTTTGATATTACTGGCTCAGCTAAGCCTGCTCTGGATGTGTGTTGGATTAACTCTAGTGCTGTAAGCTAGCTGAAAGTGGTTGAATAATATATTTTAGATTCCAAGTTGAAAGTGGTTTTCTTTTTGTCTAAATTTTATTTCATTTGTAGGAGAATATATCAGTTGCTAATTTTTTTTCAACATTTGGGGTTTTCTTATAACTAAAACTAATTTCTATGTAGACCATGCAAATAAATATATATTTATATCGTTTTAGAATCTGTTTTATATTGGTTCTGCGGTATATTGCACTTTTATAAGCCCTTAAGCTAAGAAATTAAATTGAATAAATTAAAATCCGATAATAGATATGGATATGAGAGAATTTGCATTTAAAGTTGGTGTATAAAATGTTAATATGTTCAGAAAATATTGCTAGCGTTCCAGAAATCGCTTTAGTTTAGCGAGGTCGAGTCGCTTGTTTTTTTAAGTATTGAACAAAACTCAAAAAGTTTCAAGTTCAAAAATACCACGAAAAAGCTATACAAATGAAAAGATCATCGTGGACTTATTAGAGAAAAGTCTCCATCACTGGAACCGTAAAATTTTTCTTAATCATACTGGCCTGTTCCTCGTTTCCGAATTTAACTAAGTCAAATTAGTAAAAGCTCTTTCTATACCCAAGAAAGAAATCGTTTGAAACGCTTTGAAGTTAAAAAACAAATAACATATTCGGTTTTTGGAAAAGGAAACAATACACACTTTCGATTACGTATGATTTGATCGAAATCGATTGATAGCGTCCATAAAGCAGCGATGGTCACCGGATCCTCCCAGAGGGCGAAGACACTTCGCTATTTAAAAACACGATCCGAACGCATGCCGAAGCTGAGAAGAAAGAGAAAAACCTTCTGGTCGAAGCTAAGTCACGGCGCTTTATTGTCGCACACCGATGCACAGTCACTTTTTGACCTCACTCTTGTTGGGCAACGCTGCTTTAAAGACGGTGAACACGATCAGGCCGGAATCTGGCAGAATCACAATTGATAGCCGATCGTATTACTCCGATTATGACTTCAAAACACTGTGATGGTTTCTCAGAAGTTTCAACTCTTATCAATTTTGATCAATCAAAATCTTAAAAGAGAACAGTTCTGGATATCTCAAAAACTAAACTTCTCAACCGAACCAGTCCAACTTTTTCATATATAAACTTAAACACGAAACCTTACAAAAATGTTTACTCGTATTGTAAAATGTACCCCAGAACTCATTGGTCTGAAATCAAAATCTATCCCATGGGTTGAAAGGTGGAAAATCTCATAATTACTATATATTTCAATGATTCAGATAATTTGAATCATCAAAATGACAAAATTTATTTGTTATGTATATGAACTCTAAGAGTTAACAAAATCTCTTTTCAAGCAAGTCCACAATTGATTATATATATTCTTAAATATTGTTGTATTAAGAAAGCCTTGGCCACTTTGGCCGTGTCCTGGAAGTATTTAGATATTTTTGTATAAACGATCACACTTCGAACTAAGCTTTGACTACTTTTTTACCTGTTGAAATTACTGGGTCTCACCCGAGTATTTAAATATTAAAGTTAGAGCGATTTCTGGAACACAATCTTAGTTATGTAGATTTATAGTGTTTGCTTATAGTTTGTAGATGTGTTCCCTTTTACAAATGTTTACTATCAGGTATTCAATACAATGGCACATTTAGTAGAAAATTCTTTAAAAAAATCGAAAATAAAGGTAACAAAATAAATATCGGGGCAATATTGAAATGGCATTTGGAATCTACAACGATCTTTTGCCTAACTACTGAGAAATTAAAAAAAAATGTTTAAATACACAGTTTAACAAATGTTGAGTCCAGTTGGGCCAGGGAATAGAGACAAAAAGATTATCTTTTAGCCGATCAGTTGAGTATTCTGGGTATTGCCCTCCAAAGCTCCCTCTTTACATCTAAACTTTATAAAAAAAAAGATTTATGGTGGCTTTTAAGATTTTTTTAAGAAATTCCATTTTAGGCACTTTCAACAGCTTGGATTATAAATTTCTTAAAAATTTTAGAAATTTTCAAAATAGCGATATCAATTGCCCTATGCCCGTTTGGACCCAGTGATCGTGTACAAACAGATTCTGTAAAATTTTGAAATGCAAATGTTAAAAAGACTGTATTTAATTTAATATTATATAATTGATTTGTATTTTGTAGGTTTTTCTTTACTTTTGTTTTGATTGGTTCAAAAGAGGTCCGTAGGTGATTAAATGTTTGTTTTCAGTTCTATATTATGCCTACATTGTTCAGTAGATATTTCCCTTTTTAAAATCCAAACAGAATAGAAAAAAACAAATATTTGTGGTAAAAAAATCAAATTTAAATTTCATTTTTAATGTATATTTTATATACACAACAATTCTTCATACATAATTTTATTATAAAATAAACATAATAATAATAATAGTTTTAGCTGCATTACAAATTAATAAAGCAAATTAAATACAAAATATGTAAGACTAAGGTGCATATCAAAGTTTTAAAATACTTTTCAAAAGTTGTACTGTTTGCAATTGAAAATTTTTGAAACACGACTTTAGTTATAGGTAATATATTTGTTATTTGTTTGAGGATTTTAATTTAATATTTATGAGTCCGAGGGTTTTTTAGTAGCTGCCCTATTCTGGTCGAGAATTTTTTCTTTTGTTTTTTTTAGCTTATATATTAGAAACTATTATCCCAAAAGGATTTTCCGAAACTCGAAATGTTTTAGAAGATAAAGCCCTTTTTGTCGACCAATGTCTTCGGTAAAACAAGAAAGTAATTTTCAAAGATAAACTAAATTAAGTAAAAATTGCAAATCGTATGAACTTCATACCGATTTGTTTCATACTAGATTTGCTATATAATCTGGAGCATTTTGTCTCAATTTAGTAAGATAGTAAAGGTTTTTAAAAGACGATTAAAATACAGACTTGAAATGCATGTACCAAAAAATTTGCTGGGTTAAAATATATTCAAGTTTCATTACTTTTTGATTTCTTTATATTAGAGATTGATGGATCCAGGTCTAAGCCTTTGCCTCTTTTTGTAAAACAAAAAACATCGCTTTGACTTCAATATTAAAACTATCTGCGAGTTTTTAACGTTTTGATATGCACCTTAGATACGTAAATATGCACATTTATCTATAGAAATAAAATAAAAGAAAACTGATTTCAATACATAAGGGATAAAATAAGAGTGCGCTGCTAGGTAGCCCAAATTTGGAATCACTTTACAAGTTCATTGTTGTCTTTCATAAAGAGAAACGAAACAAAGATTAAGGAAATGCAAATTTTAAATAAAAAATACCTCTTCTTCTTGTCTGATGTATCACAACCATTCAAATAATAAGGATTAACAATTGAGAGCTAACAAAGTTGAGTTGTGGGAGGACCTACCGTCGTCGTACACTATAAATACATGGTTAAATATATGGCTAAACACATTAAATTAAAGTTTTGCTTATAGACAAGGCAAAAATACAAATGCAATGTAGACAATGCTTCTCCTAGACTATTGATTACTGTGCGTTTTGTAGTCTTAACATCTAATGACTCTCCCTCAGTTAATCCGAGTGCTTGCGATTTGTAGGCGGAGGCGGCGCTGGTACAGTGGGCCTTTTCGGCGTTTGAAATGAGTTGGGCGAAATGGGTGTGGTGGCCTGCGGTTGCTGCTGCTGCTGCTGCTCCACTGCATTATTCTGATGATTATGATTGTTATGATTGTTCTCCTCCTTGGTGCCGTTCGTATCACAATGCTCCTGCTTAAGTTTCTCCACAAATTTTTCGGTTGTATAACGCACACTTCCATTGCCGTTATCTATGGAGGCCTCATCATCATCAGATTTGCCCTCCGATTTCACGGCCAGCACCACGGGCCGCTTGGGTAGTTGTGGTTTCTGTGGCACATCTGGCTTTAATTTAAAGCTACCAATGCTATCCGTGCTCTTGCGATCTGCTGTGGGTGAGGGTAGATTATCCAAGCCAAAGAATTGAGTTCGTGTCATGGGTACCGGCTTGGCGGGAGTCACAGGGGGCGGAGGTAGTGCCTCCAGTTGTGTGGTGCTGCTGGTAAGGGCTTGGAACTGGGGCAAATTGGGCAGCGGTGGCTTTGTCGGTTTCTCCTTCTCCTGCGCCGGCGGAAACAGTTCCTTGGCATGCGGCCGTTGCGTTTGAGAGTGCATGCTGCTGCTCATGCTGCCATTTGTGGTGGGAGGCGACGGTGCATTGGGCTTCTGGCGACGCAGTGTGCCGTAGCGCGGACTCTCCATGACTTCTGTGGATGGGGAAATTGCATTAGTCGACTACAAAACAGACAGTTCTCCGCACTACTCACCACTGTCGTGTCTGTCCAGATGCTCGTTTGAGGAATTCGATTTCGATTTGCCCTCCACAAAAAGTTTACCTCTCTGCAGGGTCACATAAAAATCAACATCGCCCTCAAAGAAATAATCCCATTGACTGATCAACAGCTCCACAATTATATTGGCCGCCGAAGAGCTATTCACTTGACCCAAATAGTCCGCCGGAGCATTACTACTCTTATCGACGCGTGGCCAGAGCATGTTGGGTGACATGACAATGGCCAAATTCTGGGAACTCATCTTGTTGTGCACCGCTCGCTGCTGCAGCAATGCCAGAAATCGGGTGAGGTAGCGCAGATTGACATAGTTCTCCTTGGGCAATTTGCCCAGTATGCTCTTAATCTCGGTTTTCCTTTCTTGTTCGCTATGCCGCTCCGCTATGCGTATGAAGTCCTTGTACAGATTATAAGTTAACAGCGGCTCTGGCAATTCCCTGAGATATAACTTGAGTATGGAGCCAATGACATGTGGATCCTGATAGTCCAAAGGCAAAGGTGTCTTCACATGCTGCGCCTCCAAGGCATGCTTCATGCGTCTTAATTTGGTGCTGGCACAACCCACTCGCAAGAGGCCCTCCTCTTCCAGGCCATGCTCGAGCAGGCAGCAACAACAGAGTTCCACTATGTAGGAAATCTCACGATTTGTCGATGTCAAATGCTCTTTGAGGGAGGTGCCGAAACGTGACTTTTCCGTACCCTGTATTGTGTCTTGAATGTGGGCCAGCGACTCATTCACATGCTGCAGGGCTCGTTCATGATAGTTTCTTTGGTTGAGCACATAGTCGCGTATGCAACTGACAATTTCATCCTCTTTGGCTATCAATTCCAGCATTTGAGCCGCCCAGGCATCCCGCTCCTTTTCCAGCTTCACTTCACACTCCTCTTGTTGGCTCTTAATGTGGTTCACTTTCGATGTGGGTTCTTCCAAACGAATGGCAGCCTGGGAAAGCAACAAACAGAAAATCATTATTGTAGATAAGCTAAGCCCCCCGCCGCGTCAATTGTCATTATTTAATTCAAAGTTCAAGTTAGTAAGCGATAGTGAACCCACGAGATGCAATCAATCGACACCAGCTGTTCTATACGGAGAATCAAGGCCTTTGTTTTAAAGAAATAGGAGCAGCTGGCGGCAAGTATTGTGTGTCATAAACACAAAAGTCAAATCATGAGTCGGACAGAAGCTTTAGATTTACAATTCCCTTGATAAGAAATTGTGTCGCTTTGGCTGTGGTAAGAGGCACAGGTAATTGAACTGAACAAAATTAGGTGTAAACCAAAACTGAAACAATGGGAAATACGCTCTGATTGGACATAAGAGAAACCGCGTCGAGGCCCATCGGATAGGTGAAGATGTTTTGTGTGCCAAAAAATAAAATAGATAGTAATCAGCAATATTTATCGATTTGCCTAAGAATTGATACAGATCGGATGACCGATGGTCGACTTATATGGAGTTATACGGGCAACAAACCAATAATGGTCCGATCCGAATCGACGATGAGCAGCACTTCACACACTTAAGGGGGTTGCTTTGTTGTGGCTTCTAACTTAAATTGATCAGATAAATACAAATATTGGGGGTACAGAGTATATTATAGTCGGTCTTGGCAGTGGCTTTGTTATACGAACCGTGCGCACGTCCTGCCGGCTCCTAATTTGAAGTTTTTAGCTTTAACGCTTCCGTCTATTGCTCTAACTACAAAATACCTTGTACCTTCATCTAAAAATTGGTGGCTCTATTAAGATCTGACATAGAAGCACACTTTGTTGCGTCGTCAACTTTTCACTCAGATAATAGTTTGCTGCTTGCAGTAATTTTTGCTCTCCGAGTTATATTTGACTACTTCCGTCTCCCTCTAAGCACCGTATTTTTATATGTTAGAATAATTTCAGTGAATTGTTTACATGACACTAACTAGTTAACATCACTCAAAATAAAGAGGATTTTTAAATTAAGCTTCTATGTTTAATCTTCTTTGGCGCTACTTTTTAGTTATTCTACCATGGTACTAGGGTAAGCAAATTCCTGGGATATGATTTTGAACGACATTTTAATTTTAAGTTAGAAACGGCTTTGATCAGGAAAAACAAGAAAATTCGTACGTATACCACCCAGAGGCATAATTTAAGTTCATTTGATTCGGGTTCGATTCGGGTTCGGGTTTTACCCTGTCCTGTTGTTAATCACCTCTTATTGGGGCGCATCTGGAAGAGGAACCGTTATCCCTTTGATCCTGAACTGAACAGAACCCTTGCTTTTGTCATTTTGAAAGACAATCTAAAGCGAATGTCCTTACTCGTGATCTAAATATGATATGTATTTTTTTGGGCTTTGGAAACGAACCCTGGATAGATACGTTTTATCTTGTCGAAAAAATACAAGCGGGGGTGCCACAAAAACCTCTTCCAACCAAATACTAACCGAATTCCAATTCTTAGGTGCCGCAGAAACTTCTTTTGTTTAATTTTATGCCTCCCGTGTTTTGTTAGGAGATTTATCAAAGCTACCACCCTCACTGGCGCCATCTTCTTGCAAGCCAGCGAATTAAGGGCTGCAAATTACACCTTTTTTTTATTTTATTTATACAGATTATGACTTAAATTTTAATTATAACATATAACACAATAAAAAAAATTTAGTTAAAGTTCGAATTAAGCCATAACTAAAAAAAAAGGGAATTTTTTGAAGAAAGGTTCAGCCCAGCATTTAGAGATGGAACTTTAATTGGAACATCTGGTGTTCTAAAACGAAATCTTTCAAAGTTCTGTGGGACCGACGAATTTTTCAAGAGATTTTCAAACCAACCGTCGGCTAATTCTCTAGAGATTTCTGTGCCTCCCTCTCCACTCAAAAAAGTTTTATAAACGCTTATTACGTTTTGTTTCTTAAACAAGTTGTGTACCACTGTAAATACACATAAACAATAGCATCCAATTCCAACAAAGTATCATCTACAATATCAGCTGACGTGACTCAGTCTCACATCATTTCCATTTGTACCCCTATATCTACTTGTATATAACCTACTCAATGACCTACATGCCTGAGTTACATTCCGTTGGCATAGCATTCCAAACACCGCAGTTAACACTTGTGCAAAGGTATAAACTTGGCTGGGCTATGCCATATCCCATCTATGTCACAGAACCAATACAAAGTCGGACGTTGATTAGCAAAATTATGGCGAATTTAACCAAAAGATAAGATTACTGATTTGGGATTGTAAATGACGGCAAAGCTGAGAATAAATAGCCTCCCCTTTTAACCTTTCTTCGATTTCAATAATGATGTCACTCACTCAATATTCAACACACTTGAGTCAATGAACGCCGTGTCTGCCCAACACCTTAAAATAGACATCAATGTCTCTTTATATGACACACAAGTTTCAAGTAACTTAACTGTTCGCAGCACCCAAATAAGCAGAACCAATCAAAAGTGTCAAGAAATTGGAACATAAAAAAAAACAGCAACAAAAGCAAGTTCACCCTATGCCCAAGCAACGATAAGGCCACAATGGAAAAGCATATCATAAAAAACGCAAGACGAAAAGCATGGCAAACAAACAATAGAACCTGGCAAAAGATGATAACAAAAGAAACAGAATCAAGTATAAATTGAAATTAAATATTGATTGCTTCTTCTAATTTTTTGTTGTTTCGGTTTTTGTTTATAAACTGGCGCTACTTGGCAGTGGCTTGGGCACAGTGGTCAAAAGTTTAGGGGAAAAGTCTACAAAAGTCCAACAAAACAACAATTAACCTAAACAAGTCGAGTCTTAGAAAAATCTAAATTCTATCGACTTTTCGAACCGCGAACCGAACCAGAGTTCTATCAAAAATACTGAGCTCAAGCAAATCCCACAAAGAAAAACGGTTCTGTTGAAGCTAAACATATTGTGAGTAGATAAGAGTCATATTTTTTCTGACACTGTTTCTGAGCTCGCCAGAAAAGAATGTCAAAGTCACTGGCCTTTATATGTAGCTATCACTAAGTAATACGACGATTTGATTTTCTACGATACGATTTTCTACGAAAATCTACAGATTTCTGGGACACCCTTATTAAGGGTTTTCTTAAAAATATCGGAACAGAACTCAAAAATTATCTATACTTTGACTTCAATTTATTACATCGTCAGAATGTAACTACGCAGTAAAAAAATAAGGAAGGAGATTTTTAATTAAAAGAAAATTGTGCATCGAAAAGTGAAAATATTTTCCTAATTTATGAAATATGATTGAATTTAATACGTACATTAGGACCCCATGGGATGGACCCCATGAGAATAAAATTTTGAAGGTCCTGCTCTCACCCCCCTATCTGATACTTTTAAATGTTTAATTAGCGTAAAAAAAAAACAAAAGCAAAAAATGTCGAGTTCTAACTTGCGCGAACAGCCTCTAAAGTTTTAGTATATAACTCATACGCAGTGTTGCCTATTTTAATATATTTTTTTCATTTATAAATAGTCGGCGTTGATTTTATTTAAAAACTATTCAAATGAAAAAAAATAAAAGTCTACTACTATCGGGCATATTCTCAATTCCTACTACTTGAACTCTATTTTAATAAGGTTGTAAAAAAAAAAAATAAAATCTTTTTAGTAAAAAAGGAATTGCTAAAGAAGTTAAATCCATAGCTGTTAAGTAATGATTACTATTCGTAATGATTACATATTTGATTATTTTTTTTTAAAGGCAAAATAATGATTACAATACGACTATTTTCAGTTATTACACGATTACTAATTGATTACTTTTGCAGAAATAATCAAAAATAATCGGGATTATTTAGGATTACCAAAAAATAATCAAAAATAATCAAAAATAATCAAAAAATAATTCGACTACTTTACAAGATTCTTTTTGATTATTTTTGATTATTTTTAAAAAAAGGCATAGCCAGATTTGTGGCCCTCAACTGCCTACTAAACTGCCTACTTAAACAAGTCGGCAATGGCGTAGAGGTTAAGGCCTATGACTGAAAGGTAGTGAGTCCTAGGTTCAAGTCCCAGTGTGGGCATGTATTTTTTTTTTTTTGTAATGTAGAATTTTAAAATAATTGCATTAGCCCACGTGTAGCAGATTATGCTATTAAACACAGCAAGGAAAATATGTATTGTTTCTCCATTTCATTTCATCGTTTACCCAGCGGCGCACAGGTGAATGATGCTGGTCCACAACATGCATCCCGTAGGTGCCCACGTAATGGGACATTTGAAAAAAGGCTCGTCTTTTGGCAAAGTGCCAACTGCTCACACTCTTAATTATGATTACATATTTTGCTTGCTGTGTTTATTATTTATTATTTCAAAATTCTAAATTAAAAAAAAAAAAATACATGCCCATACTGGGACTTGAACCTAGGACTCACTACCTTTCAGTCATAGGCCTTAACCTCTACGCCATTGCCGACTTGTTTAAGTAGGCAGTTTAGTAGGCAGTTGAGGGCCACAAATCTGGCTATGCCTTTTTTAAAAAATAATCAAAAATAATCAAAAAGAATCTTGTAAAGTAGTCGAATTATTTTTTGATTATTTTTGATTATTCTTGATTATTTTTTGGTAATCCTAAATAATCCCGATTATTTTTGATTATTTCTGAAAGTAATCAATTAGTAATCAAATATTTTTAACCGAGAGGATTATATAATCATTACAATTATTTTTCAAAAATAATGTAATTGATTACTAATCGTAATCGTAATTTAACAGCTATGGTTGAATCCGGCACTTAAA
Organism: Lordiphosa clarofinis; assembly: GCA_018904275.1. Taxonomy (NCBI): domain Eukaryota; kingdom Metazoa; phylum Arthropoda; class Insecta; order Diptera; family Drosophilidae; genus Lordiphosa; species Lordiphosa clarofinis. The sequence continues at coordinate 554,720 of JAEIGQ010000067.1, read as the reverse complement.
TGCCAAGTGGATTCGTAAAATGAAGCCTTGATCTAGTAGCCCCACCTTTACACCTTCTATTCAAATTTGTAAGAGTAAAATGTAACGTACCTAACGTAAAGTACGAACAAATGTAATTATTCTTTACGAATTCTATGAAACTTCCTTTTTCCCAGCTGTTTTGTGTTGTCAAAATCGGTGAACACGATTTCTCGAAAACGGCTGAACCGATCGATTAACACAAGCATCTAAAATGTTTTGTTTAGAACATGATACAATTATATAAGGTAAGGTGCTCTCTGAGAGAGCTCTCTGTTGGGGACTCCAAACTTTCATTTTGTTGCTGTCATTTGATTGATAAGGTTGTGTGTTAACGAATTTTTTTTGATTTGCCGACGGGATTTATTTATAATTTGTGAAAATGTCGAGCCAATACTGTTGCGTATGTCGATGTAAAGCAGTGCCGGCACATAGCTACCAGGAATTGAAGTCAGTCCTGGATTTGTGCAAACGCGAGAAGAACTCTTGATTGTGTGAAAAGGTGAACACTGAATTGAAAGTAAGACGCCTGTGGACTGGAGCAGAGGCGGCCAAATGGAGAGGACTGAAAAAGGCGCTTGTGTTGGTGAACAAGAGAACTCCCTCCAGACTGCAGTAGTTTAACTTGCAATGAAATCTTTACCTATACACACAACCACAAGTTCGGCACGCGTTTGCTTAAAAACACGTCTAACACCGGCTCGTGTGAGCTGTGGATCGCCGCCTCTGGTCTGAAGAGTGCTCTCTTGGCCGGCAATGAAGTAAATCAGGGTTCCCCAAGAAGAGAGCCCGAGTTTGTGGCTGTGTGTTTCTCCTGTCATATTGTTACGGCACTGCATTTTGGGCTGACACCGGCTAGCAAGTCATTTCAGGGCGGGATCTTAACCCCAGACCGCTTCGCGAACAATCACTTATTGGCCAAACAATCAAAATTCAGAACAAATCTCTATCGAAGAAGCAGCGCCATTAGCAGGCTAGTGTGTTCCAACCGGCAATATCAGCTGCCATTTGAAAAGTGCCAAGCGAATACTAATAAAATTTAGTCATCTATATACTATGTGTTTGTAATTCTAAGGGTGCTTTGCTTTTTGTTATGATCTCTCTCTCTCTCTCTCTCTCTCTCTCGATATTAGCAAAAGCTGTCAGTCCTAGATAAACTCTGAATGCTATACCTTATAACAGCGGTGGGCAGCAGAAATAACGGAAAGTGTACAACAACATTCTTATTTTTGTCATTTGCTTGTGATCAGCGCGATGCAGCGTGTGTTTGTTGTAATTTCTATTACGTCGTAGAATTACAAAAATGACGGGCCGGGTTCGCGGGTAAGAAGGGCTATGAGGCTGCCCACCGGTGCCTTATATAATTGTATCATTGTTTAGAAGCTACCATTCTGTCATTTAAAGCAAATGTATGTTGTTTATATCTTTAATTAATTTTAAGATTTTAAAATACTGCAAAGAAATCCGTATAGTTTTTAAATTTCGGATGATCTAGTCGTGGTCACCGCAAAGCGCCTATTTAGAGTGGAGCTTTAGGAGATCAGCAGAAGCAATTTTCAAAATAATAATTTTTATAAAAATATTATTAAAATAAGGTGAAAAGTTTACTTAATATGTGTTCAAATTCTTACACTTATAAATTGAACATCTTTCAAAATGAAAAACTTATGAAAATGACGAAACAATGGATTTATCGAGAAATCATTTCGACATGCAGCTTATTTCACGTTTCGGACCTATCAACTGTCCGCATGGACCATGTGATATCACACCACTGGACTATTTTCTGTGTGGTTAAGTAAAGTGAAAAGTATTCGTGGATAAGCCAGCTACGATTCAAGACTTAAAAGACAACATTAATCTCGGTATTGGCGAGATACCCGTAGCAATGCTATAAAGAGTGGGCAAAAATTGGACCATCCGAAAGTACCTTCTACGGCTTAGTCGCAACCAACATTTTTTTCTAGCCATAATAAAGATTCCACAATGCAATCACAAAATTTTATTTTTATTTTGAAATAAAATCTGCTTAATGCATCACCTTTTATTTCTACTTTATTTGTAACATTTTTAGCAAATAAATGTTAGCACGCACGTAACAATTCAATTTGAGCAAAAGCGCGCACGGAAAAATATGAATGCCTGCGCTTATCTCTACTCCAGATATTACAGAAAGAGTAAGGGATCAAAAATAGTATACCGCCACGAAATTCTTAAGGCTGTTAATTCGACAGCAAAAGCGTACTAATGATAGAGCCGAAAGGTGTGAATTGGTGTATTGTCAATACAATTTGTACGTTTCCATTTCCGAAACCAATTAATCTCTAATTCATTGACGTAGATAAACCTCAGCTACTTTCATTCTAGGTACAGGCTTATCAGTTGATCAAATTTCATTCTGAGGAATTCCCATTGAAGCTTACTTCTCCCTCGAGTATTTTAGGAACACTCGGCTCAGACCCCCACAGAGTTCGTTTCATTCAAGACTCTTCATACACTTGGCAACCACCGGCAGTTGTATAAATCCTATTCCGGTCATTGTATTCTTTAATCAAAGTAAATTCCACAATTGGATAAGTTGCTGGGGATTTGCTATCACTTCCGTTCAGACGAATAAGAATCGACCATAGCTTACCTCGTGACTTCGTTTGAGTGAGGTGTATTCCTGTAATGTGCGCGAGACATTACGCTTTAACGTTGAGATCTCTTGTATTTCCTTATCCAAAATATTTTTTAAGCGCCGCACAACTTTGGTCTCCGTCTCCAGCTCACTTTCAATAATGCATTCGGCAATGGTCTTCTCCAGTTCGCCTGCAAATTTGATTGGGGAAATGTATAAATAGTTTTCACTTAAATGAGAGGCAAGTGAGGAAGTCAATGCTTATTTAAGACCTTATCGCAGACGGTAGCCAACGAAGGCGACGACCAAAACAACAACAACAAAGATGTTGGCATGCCGGTTTGGAGTTTGCCTCTGGTAGTGTGGGAGGGGCATTGAGGGAGGTGATGAACTGACGAGCTGAGTAAGCAAAATTGTGATAATTGTGTTGAGAGCGGCAGCCAAGTATTAAGGCTTAGCACAGCAAACGAAACCCCATAATAAAGGGATAGAGGGCGGCAAGAGGCAACGACAGCGACAGCGGCACTGGAGTATAACATTTGAGATACGCTCAGTTTTTTTCTGCAGCTTTTTTTTTTTGTAATTGTGTTTTTCTCTGTGAGGCAGGGAGATGAAGACGATGACGACGACGCCACCAAAGTTAAATTGAAGCGCATCGGGGCTAACAATAAAAGTTGCAAAGGGCGCCCACATTCCGCACAGTGGGTCAATGTGTTGTTAAGAGATCTTTTAAAAGAATTTAAGCTTCAAGCATTATGGATTTGACCTGAATTAACTCTAACTTATTTGTAAATTAGGGGATCGCGGGTCTATTCCTCTCTAGTACACATGTAAAAAGAAACGGAAGAATTAAGATAGTCATCTATAATAATCCTCCTTGCCATTTGATCTGAGCTTACAAAAAATTTAATTCATGGATCCAAACCGGTTCTGAACCGATCTGCGGGCTAACCAAAGAACAGAATTATTGATCGATTTTACGAAAACCGAACGACTCGTGAGAGTGATACTCAAGTTATGCCCAGGGCAACAACAATGCACAAAAACATGAGAGAGAGAGAAAGAAATCTAAGAAATGCTTGGGGGTCAAAAATATCGCCTGTTAAACAGCATGGTGGAATTAAAAAGGTGAAACCGTCAGCCTTTGCTGAGGGCCAGTAAGTGCATGCCTGTGACCAAGAAAGTGACCGCAAAACATTTGTTTGTCTCCGCTTGTGTATTGCTGTTCGCATCCATCATTATCACTCCTTGGCTCTATTCCATTCTTAGATTTATAGCATCGGTATATATATAATATAATGGTGTTTCGCCATTTGTTAAACAAAAATATCGATACTATTTCCGTCATCCCTAGTTTGAACCCGCAAACCGGTGTTCCCAAAACCAACGTAATTCGGTATGTGAACGTTTTTATAAAATTGCTTTATACATAACCCATAAAAAATAAAACTTAAGCAAAATCAAGTCATTTCCAACTTTGCAAATAAAAATTCAAAATTAAATAAAGACCTTGCTTGTGTTCCTAGAATGAGCGCCCTCGAACCACTATAGATTTACAGTTTGCAACTAAATTGAGCCGCACACACGCACACGGGCGTGCGCTCATAAGCAAATGCTAATGTATGGAATGCAAAAACAAAAGTAAAAAAAAAAAAACAAACGGAATGAGTAATCCACACAGACAGACAGTCGGTAGTAGGAGAAGGGGGAAGCGCCCACATAAAATACTACATAATAATTATGATATCAAAAATTAAGCTTTTACTTTTGCTTTGCCAATAAATTGCAATTTTTACTTTTACTTTGGAGATGTTGAACAAACAAATGCACTAAAAACAAAATAATAGATACTCGTGGATATACAATGATTACTATGAGGTATAAATAGATAACCGCAACAACAAAACCACCAGCCAGCGACGAGTGGAAAGCCGAAAGTCATAATAAAAAACCAAAATTATAATAATAATGATTAAAAAACGACAACAACAGCGGCGACTGACCGACTGTCAGTCGACGATGTTGAGAAATGTAAAATGCCACAAGGCCAAGCGCAGACAAGGCGAGGCCGCAAGCACACACACACACACACACAGACACGCAAGCCCATGACACACTGTCACACAAAAATCAGACTCGCGCCACTGTGCATTGTTATCACCAAAAGTATTAAATAAATCAAAACACTAACCGCAATTGGCCAACACCTTTTGCAGCGGCATATCCTTGGGCAACTCCTTGGCCGATTCATCCAAGGCCTGTGCAATTTTATAGTGACTATTCTTTTTGATACGCTTATCCTGCTCCTCGCTGGTCACCTGGCCATTGCTGCTGCTGCTGCTCCCGCTACTGCTCAAAGCTGGCAGTTTGCGTACAATTTTCTCAATGGTATCTCGATATCTATCCACTTGCCGCTCAATGGTCTCCAGTTCCGAATCTTTGCAATCCGATTTTGTTGATCTGAAGAAAAAGAGTAAGGTAAGAGAGGGGGGTGGAATAACACCGTTAGGTCATCATCAGCAGCTGACTACGTAAGAAAAACGTAAACTGCGCTTTTATGTTTTGCTTCGTCGTTGTTGTTGTCGTTGTTTTTGTTGTGATGAGGCAACACCTGTCCGTCCGTCCGCCTGTCCAGGTCACATACTCATACACTTGAGAGCGCAGTCTTCTGTATTCGTCTGGCCTTTGAACTTACCTTGACAGATTTTCAGCCGCAATTTTAATTTTTGCAAATTGTTTCTTCATTTTGACTGATTTTCTCTATTCCACTTGTTCCCTTTCTTTTTAATGTAGTTGGCTGTATGTGTTGTTATTTTGTTTTGAATTTGTAATTAGCTAGGCATTGAGTAAATACTAAAACTGTGCAAATTAGTCATTCTTCAACGACGAACGACGTTTGACGAAAAAATGAGCTTCACCAGCCAGGGCTGGAGCATAAAAGTATCGATTAATTGTCTTAGGTAAACAGAGAGTATAATGCACTAAAAAATACCAAAAGTGAGCACCCAGCGTTAGAGATGAACTGTGTGTGAGCGCAACAGTGATGCAAAGTTTGGCTAAGAGAGCTAAAAATACTTTATATTACCTTAATAAAATAGCATAATAGATGCCCTTCAAAGTATGCTACATTAATAAATATTATTAATAAAGGAATTCTAATTCTCTAATTCTAATTCTGCGTAAATTCTATTAATAAAGGAAAATATCTATTTTATATACCGTACCGTATATAACCGTAAAAACGTATACTGAAAAGAACCAAACTCAGAACCGGAACCGATATTTGGAAATTTTTGTATACGGGTATCCGAAAACCGATATTTTTGGAACCGAAAAGAACCTAAACGTTGTACCGGTACAGTTTCGGTTCTGAGGAAAAACTAGGGACTTTTAGGTAATTTGGTTAAATCGCATGTTTTCATAAAAAATAAAAGAGTCTGGCTCAGAAAATATTTTGTAGTGTGATGTAGTAGAATAAGAAACCAGTCTCTTGGAAAATCTTTCATCCTATTTGTTAATATTTTAAATTCTTCGCAGTGATTTGCAAGGATTTTTTTTTATTTTTGAGTAATACAAATTTAATAGTAAGCTTAATTTTTTATATTTAAAAAAAAACTCGAATGAATAAACTATATTTTGATTAATAAACAAAACTCAAAAGAAAAGCCACATTGCTGAAGTAAATAATTAAAATTTGGAAACAAAGCTGGTAGCTAGTTGGAAATCGTACGGTCCCTGAAAAAATGTTTCGTTCGTTTTTTTCTTTTTCAAAAATTCTGCAAATAGTTTGATACGGAGACTTATACCCGTCGTAAATCATAAAGCTATCGATTGTAAGTAATCTATTAAAAGTCCTTCCTTCGTCCTTCCAATTTAAACTTGTACATTGATACGTAAAGTTTCTCTGATTTACCCAGCGGATCTACATAGATAATTCTCCAATTAAGAAATTTCAAATAAAAAGCAGAAAAAGGAAATGCAACTTTTTTCCTAATTTAAGAGCTCCGGTTTTGGCTTAGGTTCGCAAAGCAATATATCTAGATCTAGGCTTGATTTCAAATGATTTTCATTCAACAATTTAGTGTTTGCTTTGATCAATATTAGTTAAGTAATTTCTGAAACTGACAAATAGTTGGCAATTCTTCCCATTTTGATCTAACAGTCAAGTTAAAAACTTAAAAGTTCTTCTCTTAAGAACATGGCAGCTATATGTTTTACAAACATTTGAATAAATTTAGAATACTAATTGCAATTGTTTTCTTGAAGCTTGAAATATTTCTGCTTGTTTTTCTAAACTTTAATTGAAGGTAAAGGTCAATTTATCAGATCAATATATTATTGCGATAGCAACCATCGAGTAACAAGTCAACTATGATTTAGTTGGATGCCTAAGGAATTGTTTCTTTATGAAAATCAAACTATTCAACCACAATGCAACAATATCTAACATCTAAGTATCTAATATCTAAGAAGATTTCTACAAAATACCACAAAAAATTCAATGTATGAAATTTTTGCTATTTTTACTTACCCCGATTACATACCAACCGCCCCCACACAACTTCAGCGCACTTTTCCACATATAAAACCGGAAATTTATTTTTTTTTAAATTTTACGATTTATTTTAAAGTTATTGATTAGGATTTTTAGAAAACTTAAGTGTTTTGATTAAGTTATTGATTCTAATTGTCAGTTTTTGAAGATGTCGGGCGAATGAGCATTTGCACCGATTTCAAAACTTCATAGTTTGGCATAGTATCTAGCCAGTATAAGCCGTCCTCGTGTTTACCTCCTCCCGGGTAATACCTTCCATTGGGGTTACTGAAAATATGACAAATAAAATAAAGGCAAAACAATTTTCAAGTTTTTTGTTACTTACATACGCGCACAGTAATCATACCACCAGCCACCATGATAATTAACTGCGCATTTATGATTATCACGATCATATGTTGAAAACTTACTACCTCTATTATAATATATGCCGTCATTTTCGATTTGTTTAGTACACCCCTCTACAGTTAGAACAAAACGTTCCTCTTCGCTGCCCACCTTAAACTGGTTACAGCGTTCAAAATCTGTTCTACCATCGAAATGTTCAATATGTATATATAACTCATGTGGTTCGTAATTTGTTAACAAATGAATTTTCTGTAACCCTAGAAAGAATTCCCCGTGCAAGCTTCCAAATCCCTTGCTATAATTGGACCAGTTTTGGTAAAAGTCCACACTACCGTTAAATCTCTTTTGAATTACAGTCCAACCTGGACCTGTTATATTACTCTCACAACGGACTGGGAAAGTACCAATTTCTGGTAGTTTAAAGGTAAAAATGCCGGAAGTAGGTTTAAAACGATTGCAACTGGATACTAATGGCAACTGTTCTAAGTCTTTGCTCTCTGACAGACTTTCTTTAAGCTTAATTGATTCTGCTTCTAACAAATTGTTGGTAGTTTTTAGGCTTTCTATTTGATTACTCAAGTTAGCTTTGTCGTGTAATAGGGTTTTCTCAATTTCAGTTTTTTGGGCTTCTAATAATTTGTTTTTCTTTTCAAGGCTTTCAATTTGATCCCCCAAATTAGCCTTGACATCTGATAGATTTTTTTCAATTTTAGTTTTTTCGGCTTCTAATAATTTGTTGGTATTTTCAATATCATTCTTTTCCTTTATATACTCTGCTAACTGCAATTTTAATTGAGCGATTTCCGTCTTAAGTTCCGTTTCGTTATCTAATTGTTCGCTAACCTTGCTAACAAAATGAGTGAGTTTTTCGTTAAAAGTCTCGGACTCCATCTTGGTGGACTGCAGTTTGTCAACTTTTTCGTGTAATTGATTTATGGCATCACAGACGCCGTCCAAGTCCGACGGAAACATGCAGAACTAGCAAAACACACAAATACAATTTGAATATTTCTCATTATCACATTTCACTAATTTAATATTCCCATTTGACTTACATCACTTTGTGATCCTGCCGAAACGGACTCCGCCTTAATGTTGCTGATCAGCATCCACAGACAGTATATTCCCACTACTCCAAAAAGATTCGATTTCATTTTTGTAAATTTTACTTCTAGATGGGTTTGCCAGTAAATCAAAACTGAGCGAAAGCTAAAAAACATTCAGCATTTATACCGAGCGTTGAGGCTTAGCTGCTGATAAGATGAATCCACGTCAACGGTAAACTAGAACGCCAAATTTCGATGGGTCAAGGGTGAAGGTTTCACATTGAGATAAGCAGCGTTACTTGGAAATATTTTTTAAAAATCACATCCGCTTGTGCCTTGTATTAAAGTGAATGTTTGTATGTGTTAAAATTTGGCTATAGGCATTATCACTAGCTTCTCCGGCAATTCTAATGAAATGATTTAAAACTGTAATCTATACAAAATTTAAAAGTGAAAGTGGGCGTATAAACCTCCGAACCGATCTTTACGAAATGTTCACTGAATGTTCATAGCGATCAGAAAAGAGTCAAATTTTTTTTACACATTTGCGGCCAATTTGCTCTTTACTTTCAGCTAAATCCTTTGTATGATTTGTGGAAGGCTGTGAGTTTTGAAAAACCCTTTGTTATCGAAAACTATTTGATAAATTTACCCAAACCCAGTCTGGCCCGCATTTCAAACCTTTTATACTCGGCAAATACTAAAATTTTTTGTTTTTAATGTTAACGTCTTCAAACTAAGCAATTATTAATATTTTATGCTTTCACACAGATTTGCCAGTTTTGGTCAAAATCGGATAGGAACCATTGTTCGAAAAATGGGTCTATGTGAGAAAAACTTTTTCGTTTTCAATGCTAGTGTGCCCAAACTGGTCCAATACTAATATTACATGGTTTCCAACAGATGTTGTTTTAGCAGAGAGTTCCTGGTGGAGAGTGGTGAAGCAGGGTAAATAGAGGGGAAAGTGGGTGGAAATAGGAAGAAAGTGGAGGCAAGTGGTGGGAAAGTGTGAGCTCTGAACTTTATGTTTGATGTGTAGGTTGGTGAAAACTAGTTCGCAATTGTAATTACACCAATTAAGCTTAATTAATTAATTTCAGTCAAATATTTGTAAACATTACATTTAGCCGAAAAATAGCTAGACTATTATATGTCACCTCTAAAATCGATAGACCTTGATCGATAGTTTTGCAGCCCTGCCCTCGCTTACACGTGTATGCAGCGCTTGCAATAATATTTGTTATATTAGAAATAATAATATTATTTAAAAGCATGAACCAATTGGAAATAAACAAACGGTTACGAGAAGAATACGATCGAGAGCATGGCGAGGTGGCACCAAATCAAACAAAAATGCAGCCAGATTTGCTGACACAAGCCAAACATTTCCAGCAGCGTGTGTTGGACCTGTTGACCCGCCACAATGTCCCATACTCCCATCAAGAAGGTAAATAGAATTTAATAAGTTAAACAAGTCCCTGCCATTTACAAATTCCATTCCTAATAGATGAGCAGACCTATGAAGAGTACTTGCTCTCCGATAATGAGGAAGAAACCCGACAGAAAAAATCAAAGAAGTCACATAAAACTGCTGACGCTGATGAGGATGTCGATGAGCGCATAGCCTCCATTAAGAACAAACTCAGACAGAAGAAACGACCCACCACCGAGCGCCAACAGAAGCGACGAGAGGCCAAGAAGCTGAAACAAAGCAAAGGTGTTCAAAAATTGTTGCTGTCCTCGGCGAAAAACATTAAAAATGAGAATATTAAGCATTCAAAATTAAAGAATGGCCTGATTAAGGTTGAAGCCGAAAAGGAGGACACCAAGAAACTGATAAAGCCCGTCAAAATGCAGCCCGTGTTCAATGAGGAGGCTAAAATTGTCTACTCTAAAGTTGACTTTGCCGCCAATCCGGGTGGCAAAGTCAAAAAGTCACACAAGAATCCTAAGGAATTACTCAAGAAAATCAAGGATGAAAAGAAACAAATAACGGAATTGAAGGCACAAGGAGAAACCGAAAAGGCGTCCGAAATGCAAACCGATTTGGCATGGCAAAAGGCCTTCGAGAAGGTGCAGGGCAAAAAGGTCAAAGACGACACCAAACTCTTGCAGAAGGCAATTAAAAAGCGCAAGGTGGAGAAACGCAAGGCCAAGTCCAAGTGGACGGAACGAAAGGAAAAGGTGGACTCGGACATTGCCAAGCGGCAGAAGAAACGCCAGGAGAATCTGGACAAGCGCAGCAAGGACAAGAAGAACAAGAAACTGAAAAAGGCCAGCAAGAGGGGACGCATTATACCGGGCTATTAGAATTTTGGTGCATGTTCAGTTTCCTAGAAAAACCACTCAAAGAAAAGTTGAAAAAAAATATATAGTAATATTGGAAAAACACATCTTGTTTTGTATTTTGTTTTATAAATTTTTTTTTCAGAAATTGTCAAAAATTCTTTCCGTTCGAAATCAAAATTTTTTGTTCAATAGCCAACATAAAAAGCCTAGGACCGGATAACCACCAAATTCATCGCCCTCATGTTGACGTTTGTACCACAGTAAATGACCAGGGCTGCAGTGCGTGTTTTGTGTTTATACACAATTAACAGTTATGTAAGTTTACAGATGCTGAAAGAGCGAGTGAGAACAAGAATGGTAATTTTGTTCACGCTCTCATCTCTAAGCACGTTTATCGATAGCACACGACACCCACACACACGCACACACATACAAAGGCGCCCGCCGAGCGCAATCTATTTTATTCCCCCATTTTCCACCAAAAAAGAAGAAAACAGCCAAGTAAAAAATACAATTGCGTCGTATCATTGAAAAAACAAGAAGCAGACTAACATTTGCAAGCTGCTTTGACGTGAAAATTCTATAACTAAAATTGTCTTGAGCTGGAACAACAACAATAACAGCGACAACACACACAGAGCAGCAGCACCACCACCACCAGAGGCAGCGGAAGGTGGAGGCCAGACAGAGACGCAGCCCAGCTGAGACTGAACAGTAGGACGGAAACCGAAACCAGGTGAAGAAGATGAGCATGGTGCGTCGGATAATCTTGCTGGCCCCCAAATACAGTGTCTGGGCGAAGGGTAAGTTAATGCATTAGGTGTAGTGTTGTTGTTGTGCAAAAATCGCATACGTAACTGCGTCATTTGCTCACACGTATTCGTCGTATCAGCCATAACAACAACAAACACACAAACTCACACTGGCAGCTTCCCCCTCCCGCCTGTGCTTATCAGAATTTTCTAGCTGTAAACAGCTACTCACTCTCTCAATATCTCTCACATCAGATCCAAACATTTAAGCGAAGGTCGCCGTGTTTCGATATCAATTCACCGCTTGGCGGTCAACAGCAAAATCATAGCAAGCAGTGGCCTGCTCCAAAAGGGGGTTTAACCACGGTATTACACACATCCAATACCATTGATTGATTTCGAATTGAACTTGAAATGTCTGTTGACCAAAAAATAAGTTCAAGCTTGACTTTTAATTATTGCCATTTGGCTTACGCAATGATTTTTTTCAGCTCATGGCTTGGTTTTATATTTTGTTTTAGCTTAGTGGTTGGCAAATAATTTTTTTTTTGTCTTTAGAGGTTTATGTTTAATGTTATAAGGCGGAAGCTTAATTTACTCCATAGACACTGAAAGAAAAAATTGTGGACAATTACACACTGGTTTCAAGGGAATTAGCTGAGCCTATTTTTATACTCTATACTCTATAAGTTTATGCAAAAGTATGTAACAGGATACGGCTATGTCCGTGTGCCCATCCGTATGAACAAACAAAACATGAAATATCGGACTCTATCAGGTCTGTTCCCATTTCCGAGTGGATTTAAAAAGAAAACGATTGTATTTCCGAATCGTTTTCATTTGATGTTCCCGTTTCCGAGTGAAATAGAAATCGATTTACTTTTCGAATGAAAGTTCGAATCGTTTTCGAACTACAATTCAGCAATGGTAACATAAACAATTTCGATCAGCACTGCGCATGCCCTGATGCGGAATTGCGAACAGCTCGGTTTCATTTCGATCGTTTTTGCTTTCGTCTACATGCAATTTATGGGTTACATCTTTGAAATAAATAATTTTAAATCAAATTGAATGCCCAATATTTTAAAAATTTTGAAATGAAAATTGTCAATTACTTTTGACTTCACTCACTCAAAGGCAAAACTTTTGAAACCGAATAATTTGATCGTTTTTCGGAAACGGGAACAGCTATCAATTCCGATTCCACATGATTTGATCGAAGTCGAAAACGGGCACAGGCCTGTATGTTAAATTATTGGGCATTCTGACCAGTCGTAGATGAATAATTGAATTACTTTATACAGGTTCTTTGATAAGTGCTTCCGCGTAACCAGCGTTTGGCTCTGTCCTTCATACTCCGTCTGTCGATTTCACCTGACTAAGAAAGTCTTCGATAAATTATTTGCCAAAACACATTAATTTTGTTGGCGTATGGCTGTACTGTCGTTTACTGGTGACACACTCTCTGTCGTTCAGATTTCATCTGCATTTTTCGCACTTTTCACCCATTTTGGAAATTTCACACAACTTTTTGAGATCTTATTAATCACTACGTTTGGCTGGACTGTCAACTTCAAAGCCTTATCATCATTTTTTACTTTCTATTGACAGTAAAATCTTAATATGTTGATGTGTTGTTGGGCCGTTTTCGTGTCATTCGCGTCAAATGTTGAAAATAATAATTCAGGCCACTTCCCGTTTCCTAATTCGATTGATCGGAATTGGTGCGATCTGTGATATTTGAGATTTAAGAATTCGGGCGAATCTTTTTGTCATCAAAAGGGTCGAATTAAACGCAAATGGGGTTTAACAATTAAATGCCGAAGGATACAGTACGGTTTTGGAAGCGAGTTCACTTAAGAATTCCGATTCTGCATAATTTAATCGGGAACAAATTTTTTAGACGTAATGCTGCATTTGAAGCCTGGGAATTCTTCTCTATAGAACTAGTCCTCGGTTCAATGCAAATATTTTTATTTCATAATTGATTTCAGTACTGTTTTACTACTACGTTATGAACGAGCGCCCTGCCTGTGCCAAAATCATGACCGAAAACATCTAAGCGAATCCATGTATTCCGGATTTTGTTTCTTGTTTTATATGGAGTTGACACTTGTCGAAATCGATTTAGTTTGTCTTAAACTCAGGTCATCTCGAGCAACAAGTTTGTTCGTAGTTAAAACTAAGTCTATAAATAGCAATTAAATCGCGGACTCAATAGCAGTCTCGACCAATGTCAGGTCACAAAAGATTTGCAACCATCCTAAAACAAATAAAACAGTGAATTTTTGTGGATGTAACGCTAGTTCGAGAGTCCCTTCAGGTTACCAAATGCGACAATTTTGTTTGTTGAAGTATACATTTAGCCAAACAAACAACAAAATTTTGTGCGAAAATAGTGGATCTTCATTAAGCTGTCCATGATGATTTGGCAAAACATCCTTAAAAAATGAGATGACAAAATGACACGTCACGCGTGATAACGCACTCTTTTTTTATTGCAGGTTTAAAGTAATTCTTCCAGGTTACTTTCATCAAACTAGGTTTAATTATGGCTGAGCTAGGGACGTAGCTACTTTCAGAACCTAACTATATTTCTGTCCATTTGGTGATTTCCTTTAATAGTTCCGACCTTTCGCATCTCTTTTATATCACTTGCCATTTTCTAAACGAATGTAGCACATTTCCAAAATATACTAATTTGTTATGGGTTTTCTCTGGTCACCAGGCACCAATGTCAATCATAAGCAGCACAGCGCAAAATGTGTCATACTGAGCAGCAGAATGGGAGGACCCGTTGGCCTGAGACGTTTTCATTTGGCCACACCGCATTGCACCGCCAGCAGACATGTTATGCTAGAGCCTGCCCTGTCCATACCAGCCTACATTGACATTACCAACGGCACCACCACAACGACGGAGGACTCAAGCGGGGATTCAGCTGGTGCGGGGGGCGGCAAGACACCGGGATCTGGTTCATCAACTGGAGCCAACACAGCCAGCGGCGGGGATTCAACAGTTGCTGGTGGCGGTGGTGGTGGCAGCGGTGCGGGAGGTGGTGATAAGTTTCTCTCTTGTCCCAAATGTGGCAGTGCCTGCACTCAGGTGGAGACTTTTGTGAGCTCCACCAGATTTGTGAAGTGCGCCAAGTGCAATTATTTCTTTGTGGTCCTATCCGAGGTGGAGACTAAACAGCGTCTAAAGGAGGAGCCCAAGAATCAACGCAAACCGCCGCCACCGCCGCAAAAGATCATGGAGTATCTGGATAAGCATGTGGTGGGCCAGGAGTTTGCCAAAAAAGTGCTTGCCGTGGCTGTGTACAATCATTACAAACGCATCCATCATAATCTACCCCAGCTGCAGCAGCAGCAGCAGGGTGGAGGAGCTGGAGGCGGTGGCTCTGGAGGATTGGATGGTATACCACGACCTGATTTGTTGCATATCACAGGCATAGGTCATACACTGAACAGTACTCCGGGCAGTGAATTGCCACCCAAAGCACCAGCTCAAATGGGCTTGGGTTCCGGCGGACTGGGTAGTGGTGGCGGACGGGGCGGCGGCGGTGCGACCGCTGCTGATCACCGAGCTGGTTCCGAAATTCTGGACAGACAATCCAATGAGGTGAAACTGGAGAAGAGCAATATCATAATGCTGGGTCCGACGGGTTCGGGTAAAACCCTCATTGCCCAGACCATAGCCCGTTGCCTGGATGTGCCGTTTGCCATCTGTGATTGCACCACACTGACCCAGGCGGGCTATGTGGGAGAGGATATTGAGAGTGTGATCTCGAAACTGCTGCAGGATGCCAATTACAATGTAGAGCGTGCCCAGACGGGCATTGTGTTCCTAGATGAGGTGGATAAGATTGGTGCAGTGCCGGGTATACATCAGTTGCGCGATGTGGGCGGCGAGGGTGTGCAACAGGGCATGCTCAAGATGCTCGAGGGAACGGTGGTAAATGTGCCCGAGAGGAATTCACCCAGAAAGCTGAGAGGAGAGACCGTACAGGTGGATACCACGAATATATTGTTTGTGGCCTCGGGAGCGTATACGGGACTGGATCGTCTCATAGGCAGGCGACTCAATGAGAAGGTAAGATTCCTGTCAAACTTGTAAAATTCAACTGAATTCTGATTTTGTGTTTGTAGTATTTGGGCTTTGGCATGCCCTCGACCAGTGGTTCGGGACGACGAGCTGCCCAATCAGCGGCCAGTCCTATGGACAATGATCAGGAGGAGCGTGATAAATGCCTAACCAAAGTACAGGCACGTGATCTCGTGGAGTTTGGCATGATTCCCGTGAGTCTACTTTCTTTCTTCCTTTAAGACACACAAATGATCTCTAAAAAACTCTTAAGGAATTCGTTGGACGCTTTCCGGTCATTGTGCCCTTCCATAGCTTAAATGTCAACATGCTGGTGCGTATTCTTACCGAGCCACGCAACGCTTTGGTGCCACAGTACAAGGCACTGCTGGGTCTGGATGAAGTGGATTTATCATTCACCGAAGATGCTGTCAAATCGATAGCCACCTTGGCCATGGAAAGGCATACGGGTGCTCGTGGCTTGCGCTCTATAATGGTAAACATATGGCTATAAAAGGTTACCTTTTCAATTCAAAAATTTTGGCCTTATTCACAGGAGCAACTGTTGCTGGATCCCATGTTTATAGTGCCCGGATCGGATATTCGTGGGGTTCATATCACCGCCGATTATGTAAAGGGCAACTCCACGCCAGTTTATAGCCGTCAAACAGACGATGCCACGGCCAGCAGCAGCAGCTCCGACTCTGCCGACTCGGAGAACACAAATGATAATGATAAGAACTTTGAGGATAGTGAGAAAGTACGGCTTAAACAGTAAACCACAAAAACAGACAACAAATGCGCCGCCAAACAAATTGAAAACTACCCTTTTCCCATTTCCCTGCTTAGCCTTTGTTCTGCTTGCTTCCCTCCAAACATACAGAATTTATCCATTCTCCTTTTTCTCAGCCCGTTTAAAATATTGTTGCCTATTTTTATAGTCTGTTGTAAATGATACTTTGGTTGGTTCGTCATAGTCGCCATCCCCTCCCCGCCCGCACCGCCCCGACCATTATGCAACTGTGATTGATTCTTAGACGACGAACAGCGCGCAATATGTTGAGCCCGATGAAATTTGCAAAAATTTAACTCAATTAGAAGCGAATAAAAAAGATTTTTTACAAAACCATATCCCTTTGGCGACCCACTTTTTGCATACACCAATTATTATATATACAGATATATACATACACGATCTATTATATAGGCAAATCTGATTGCATAGTTTAATGTTTAAAATTGAGTTCTGGTAGCTTTTACTATGTTAATAACGAAAAAAGAAAAAAAGCTAATTCTATTTTTAACTCAGTTTTAAGTTATAAAAATAAATTTTCAAAAAAATTTAATAAAAAAAAGATTTTTGAAAAATACAAAAAATTCAGTTTGATATTGGGATTTAAAGAACCATCTTTCACTATTTGACGATAGCTTAAAATACTTTCAGGCTTGTTGCATCTAACATTTTGAACGTTCCTCATAAAAATATGTAAATGTAGGAGTTATTATGCACTTTTATTATCAAGAAAAAAAAATTTTAAAATTCGCATGGTACAAGATTGAGACTGGAGACCCAAATACAAAAGGTTTTCCTTTCGGAAAAGGACGAAAGAGCCATAAGCTATGTCCAAAGTCAGTGAACCATTTTGAAACCGGCTGAGAACGGTTAAAAATTGATTATAAGCGGTTCGATATTGCGACTCAGAGCCATATTTATAAGTTGTAAGTTTAAATTCGTATGAATATAAGTTTGCTTAAGTCAGGCTGCTTATATTCAGGAGTACCCTGGAAATCTCTGAAGATTTTCGTATAATCGATTGCACTTCGAACTATACTGAGACTAAATTTCGAGTCGCTTAACTCATATGAAAACTGTAATGCGCCATGTCGTAACCTAATTGGGAGTTTGATGTGTGTAATGCTATGTGCTCGTCCTATGAGGTAAATATCTTAAGCAAATATAGTATAAGTTGTAATGAAATTGATAGGAAGAGTACAAATTTTTTATTTCAAATTTTCGGTTCAAACCTAATTTGTTGGAACACAAAAAGACAAAGGTCAACAGCAGTTTCTAACACAAATCCAAAGTGAAAACAAGTCTCTTGAAAACTTCCACTTAAAACTTGGCGTTGACGGAGTGTCCAGGAGGAACAAATTCATTGTGGACGATGCCTTTGATGTCAAAAAAAGACAATGAGCATCGTTTTCACTTTGGATTTGCTCATTTCGCTGCATTTTCGGCTTGCACCACTCACAGAAACACGTCGCTGACTCTCCTGGTACTCGGAGAAAACTGACCAGTCGCTCGTTCGTTAGCTAGGAACGCCTTCTACCGTGTAATGCTCGGTTCGTCCGAAGTTAGCTTTCCTTTTTTTTTGTTTACTTGCCAGTGTTAAGAGGCACCATCTAATTATGTTATTAAAAGTTAGTGTTAAAATAATAAGAAAATCTATGCATATATAAAGGGTGATTCCTAAGGGGTTTTTTTTTTAAATTAATTTTTCAGACGTGTCATTCTGCAACCCACGTTCTGCGCAACCCAATTTTGAGTTAAACTATTTGCACACTTCCAAAATCAACTCAATAGTCAGTAAAAGGTTAAAACACTAGAATATGTAATCTACTTTCAATATTATTTTGTCTCTCTCAATGTTTTTCTTAATATAAACGGTTATTTACTAAGTTTTAAGAATTCATTTAGAATTTTTTTTGTCTAAAGGCCTATACTCAGATAAGATAAATTTTTAGTTTGCTACGATATTTCACATGAATAGAAACAGTTTTAAATTGCTTTGAAATCTGAATGATTATGAAAAGGTGTTCTATTCATGTGAAGTATCGTAGCAAACTAAAAATTTATCTTATCTGAGTATAGGCCCTAAATCGTAAGCTTCAAACAACTTGTAGCACTTTAAATCTAATTTAAAATTAAATAAAGATTCACACTGCAACCAAACGTCTCTAATGGGCTCTGCAACAGTTTAATGAAGATCCACTGTTTTCGCGAAATTTTGTTCAGTGATGGCATTTTTATGGCTAAGTAAATACGTCAACAAGCAAAATTGTCGCATTTGCTTATTAGCAACCCGAAGAGACTCTCGAACTACAGTTACATCTACAAAAATGCTCTGTTTGGTGTGATTTATGGACTGCTAGTCATCGGTCCGGTTAATGCCCAAACTGAAGCTACAAATTCTTTAAACAAATCAAACGATTTTCTTAACAATTATAATAATAATTAAATTTTATTAATTAATCAAAATTCAACTAAATCAGTAAAAACTCATAAATAAATAATTCGAATTTATTGCACATAATGAACTAAATTATTTTTGTTTTGTTTTTGTTGTTTTCCTTTCATTTTGTATTGTATAAATTTGTATAAAAATTGGTTTTTGTAAATAAATTTTAATCGTTCTCCTCGGATATGAGCAGCTCATACTCCTGTGCCGCAAATCGATCCCAGTCGGAGGTCTGAAAAGAGCGAGTTTCTCTCAATCCACAAATAAAAGCAACTATTTCAGTTTGCTACTTACATATTCATCTCTTTGGGAGGCAAACGGATCACGCTGCTCATGATCCAGATATTTCTCCAGATTGAAAAAGGTATCGAAGAACACATGCGTCATTTTGCAACGCTTCAGATCACCCAGCGAAATGAAATCCCTATTCGCAGGCTTAATCATGTCCAGCATCTGATTGATAATCCAATTGAAAGTCAAGCCGGGTTTATCCCTCGCCGAGACCAATCACTCACCTGACACAGGCAATCCTCAAACGGCAGACACTCAATGCCTATGCCCTCCATGCGCTGCTGTTGCTCCTCATAGAAATATTCCAGCTCGTACATGGAGATGGTGCCATCACCGTCAATGTCCATGCAACGGAACCAATACTCAATGGCCGTTGGTGTGCGCTTATCCTCCTCGGAGAGTATGAACCAAACGAAATCTGTGTAGGACATTTTCGCCTCATCTTCGGGTGCCTTCTTATTATCGCTGCGTGTAACACAGCCCGAGAAGATGCGCTCCACAATTCGTGAGGACAAGGCGTGATCACTATGCCGGGCCAAGTCCTCCTGACTGATGAGCAGATCATGATCCTTGTCCAGTTCCCAGAATTTACAATAGATCACATAGAAATGTTCATAGCTAAAGAAGGCCATAATTTGATTGATGTCCTCCTCCTCCTCCAAAAGGCTGATCATCTATGGGTTAAATGTTGTTATGGAGAAGATCTAAATGAAGTGACTTCACTTACCTCCAGCAAATCGGAACGTTTCAGCTCTGACATGGTAATCTTGCCGCTCCAACTGCGATTCACCGAATAGAAAATGCGCGCGATGACTGTGTGCACGTATCTGGAATGAAATTCGGTGGCTTCCTTGAGAAAGGCCAAGCCAGGATGTGTATCGACCACATCCTGAACCATGGGCACTAAATCCTCAGGCACTATATAGGTTCGATAACGTTGTCCTCGGGATAAAATGTATATAAATCTGGAGGCCGCCTCATGGCAATAAATTGTCATTCTGGAATGGGGCAGAAAAATAGAAGGCAACTGGTTAGAACATTTATATATTTAATTTAAAAAATGGAAAGCTTAAAGCAAGCTCAATAAGATTAATCCGAATTGGACCTACAGATGAAAATTTCCAGTACGAATAGAACTTGAAAAAATTACAAAAGGATTTGAACAATCCTAAAAATCGTGCATCAATCTTTCAAATCAAAAAGCTAATTTCAAGTACTATAAAATCACATAATCCTGCATTGAGATTACAGTAAGAATTAAGTAAGGAAGCAAGTTCGAAACTGATTTTCAAAAGAAGCACTTGCAAGTGTGTAAAAACTTTGGCACAGGCGAATTTCGCTTAGCCTTCTCGTTGAAATTATACCCTGGGTTTGGTTACTAAGTCCTAAATCTCTTTAATTTAAGATCGTCTACAAAATTCTTACCATTATTTTGGAAAAATGGAACTAATAAATTTATATATTTACTCACTGCTTCCAGAACTCTACGAAACGTTGACGCTCGACTAGACCCGTATTGCCCGTCTGGCAAAAGACCATGACCGGCATCCGCCAATAGAAGGGCAGGCCACACAATTTCAGGATGCGTGGCAGTTCATCTTTGGTCACCTGATTGTTGGGAAAGCTATCGAAGGCAGAGAGTATGCCACGTACCACACGCTCCATGGCAATGGTCGGCTGCGGCTTGCCATGTGGAAAGTAGAATCTAAGCAAAAATCAAAAGTATTTGAATAACAAATTGCGTATTTTTGAAAGTTAACCCCCCCTCACCTGGGTATGTAGACGCTCTTGGAGGAGCGTATTTCCTTTTGCAGCAGATTCTGTTCCGGTGGCGGTGGCGGTGTGGCATGCAGTTTCACCTGGAAAAGGTTAATAAGATTAAACAAATTGTTTACAAAAACAACACTTCAGTTAATAAAATTTGCAAAATATTTTCCAATTTTTTTGTTTACGTTTAACTGAAATTTTACGCCCTTTTACCGGAGAATTTAAACAAAAAGTCTACAAATCTTTGCGTGCTTTTCGTTGTTTAAATTAACCAATTCCACCTCGTTCTCCGCCCCAACCTGACAGCCCAAACAGTGTTCATTTAGCGAATTTTCCAATAATAAAAAAATCACCTTCGAGAGAGTGGGAAAGAGATGCAGCTACTTGCAGATCATGAGCTAAATTCAATAGACAAGGAAAATCTCTTAATTGGCAGCAATGAAGCAGAACCAAAGTGCTCGTGTTTGGTGGGGTTAAGGGGTGGATTGATGGGTGGGTGTACGGGTGAATTAAGTCTTTTGTAGAAATTTATGATTCAGTTTAATTAATTGCAGGCTCAAAATAAACAGTAAGAACTAACGACTTGACTCAATCAATCCCGATTTCCCTTAGAATACCGTATGATGATGTATCTATTGTGTTTAAGTGGGCTATTAAAATCCCTATAATTCTTCTATATCATCTAGCCTAGGAAGTGTTCATCCACATCATCGATTATAGTCCGCACACAAAGACTCATTCATGATTTTAAAACTGTCATCGTGGACATAAATATTAATCGTTTTTCTCGGTAACAACAACACAGTGTACACACACTCTCTGGCTACTTAAGCATGTACGCATATTACGTATACGCCCGGCTACACTTCGTTTATAGTCAAATAATATTACGCATACGCACAGTTGCTGAAATTTATGGTGAAGAAACAAACAAAAACTAAAATATTTTTAGCATTTACTTTAATCAACAAATCGAAGAGCTGGAATTTCACACAAAGCAAAACTGAGCTAAAGTTCGACTTTTTTTAGAAGTCATTCACAATATTTAAGCAATATTCAACAGCCGCGTGTAATTAAATAATTAAACAAAACAAATACAAATTCAAAAAAAATCCCCAAAAGCAAAAAGCACCTCAGCAACAACAAAAACTGAGTGTAGGAGCATGCAAGTGCTTAAATGATGATCATGTGTTCTTGTTGTTGCTGTTTGCTATTGTACTTTTCGTTTTGTCGTTGGTGTTGTTATTTTTTTTTTAGTTCTATGCTTTTTTTTGTTATTGTTATTTGCACGATCGTGCTGATCGTAAATGCTTGATTTGATTGTTTACGTATAGGTTGAAAATATGCATGAGCTGGTATTGGGGGTATTCAATAAAATGCAACTTAAGGGTTTTAAGAAGAAATCTTTGCTTTGACTGCCGCTGAGAAACGGGGGATGCTCTTATAGCATATGGAAGTGCATTTCAAGCCCCTTTCTGAAGCCCTGAACTGCTCCGGTCAATGACTCATGTCCTGACTGAGCAGGAGGAGATAAAAACCGGAGCTGAAACTGTAACCTCTCTACTAAAACGTTCTATAAACATACATTTATTTGATGAATTTACATAAAATGAAAATGATCTTGTAAAATGAAATCACGAAATATTTTCAGAGTATAAAATTTATTAATATGAAAATTGTACACCATATAGAACACAATATAGCGATCATTACTCAACAATCGTGTTTTTTTTAGTTATGACAGTCTTAAAGTAAAAGGCTAATTACACTGAGCACATATAACATCTCACATCATGAGTCATAAACATTTGCCGTGGCAAAATTTTGTTATTTTTGATGGGTGGTCCTTTTTAGACACCAAACTACTTATTTTTTTTAATATTGGACAAAACAAAAATTTACAAATGTTGGCATAGCAAAAAGTTATTGTTCGATGTGCTCAGTGTAATTAGCCTATTAGTGAATTAGGGCTATACAAATAGTTTAGTCGACCCTTAAGTCACTAGGTTCAAACTTAAAAATTGTGACTTGATAGTATTTCGGGGTAAAAAAAATGTAGGACAAATTTTAACATTTTAACTTCAAGCAGAGAATAAAACCGTAACCGGTAACCGCTAAAAGCACTTTAAAATTTGAAACCGAAACCATAACCAAAACCCATTTTTATACTCTTGCAAAGGGTATTATAATTTTGCCCAGAAGTTTGCAACGCATTGGAATATTAGATCAGGGCGACAAGCGATATGTCTTATAGCTGCCATAGGAACTATCGGTCGAAAAGTGGGTCTTTGTGAGAAAAAATTGTTTGTTTTTAATGTAAACGCCTCCCGCTTCAGCAATAATTGGTTTTATACGTTTTTATGCAGTTGTGGAAGTTTTTGTCAAAATTGGATGACTATATCTTATAGTTGCTATAGGAACTATCGGTCGCAAAAGTGGGTTTAGAAAAATTGTTTGTTTTAATGCTGACGTTCGTAAACTTTGATGTATTAAGACATTTGCAAGGGTATTAATACTTCGGCAAAGACGAAGTTAGCTTGGCCTTCTCGATTTTTCTTTTAACCGTAACTGTATAACCTATATTTACGTAACCGGTTAACACGGTACACGGTAAACGAATCAAATATATGGGTTAATTTCGATGTTTCCTTTACTAGTAAAAATTTCGATTACATACATCATACATAATCGAGTTGGACAATGTTGCCACCTGATTCAATTTGAAGCTACATATATCATTAGGCTTTCTTTTTCCGTATGTGTCGTTTCGCTAAAGTGTAACCAACCTTGCTTTCTAGTGCTCCGAATATTTCAATTTTTTATTACAACAATATACAATTTTCCGGAAAGTTACTTTTCTGATTTCAATTGAGGAAAATGCGGCTAATGGCCATCGAATGCTGCAAGAAGCTGAGGGGGCACTTGGTCCTAGGGCAAAACTTATACGGGTCTCCCGAACATTCGCCAAAATCGACGCCAGAGCCGAACATTAATAGTGGCAAGGTCAAGCTCTGTGTTTGGTGGGACCAATTGGGCGTGGTGTACTATAAACTGCTACAACCGAGTGAATCCATCACAGGGCAACTCTAGCGAACTTAATTGGTGCGCTTGAGCCGAGCAATTAAGCAAAAGCACGATAAAGTACTCGGCCGTATAGCCCAGATATTGCCCCTTCCGACTACTATAGGTTTTCCTCGATGATTTTTTTGGCTAGAAAGGACAACCCTGTTTATAGATTTGAGAGAAAAATACCATAAGCATGGACACAAACGTTCCAACTCGATTTTCAAATAAGAAAATGAAACCTCTTGAACTTCTGGGACCCCGACGGATTTTTCGAGCGATTTGCAAACCAACCGAGGCCAAAATCTCTAGAGATTTCTGTGACACCCCCGTATATACTGGAAGTATTTTTCACCGAAGTTTTCCTACAAGCTAGCCCACTGTGGTGGCCGAAGTCGCTCGAAATTTCGACACAGACACGAGCTGAACTTATAATTGTGTAAGTCGTTGAGTAAAGAAATTACTATAGTCGGGAGAAGGATTTTCTGCTCACCAACACAAGCACATTTTTCTGTTCTCTCCATTTGCATTTTGCCGGCCCTGACCTATATTCATTATATCCCTTAAAGCTCTTCATCATAAAAAGCAGTCCTGTACTTGTAATTTTTAGAATTGTTAGCTAAAATCTATCTCGAATATTTGATCAATTCGGAGTAGCTGAGAAATGTCCAATTCAAGATTTGGAATGAGTCATGGGATAATAATTAATTGGGCTGGTCATTTGGGTAGCAGAGAAAACATGAGTTGACGTCTGATCGAATTTTTTCGTCTCAATTATTAAAAAATATAAAGCGTTATCAACTGCGAAATCGGGAATTTTAACCGACTACCCCTTATGCTTCGTTCTCTCTCTCTTTCACTCGCTGGGTTATTTGGCAAACGTTTCATTTGTGGCGTCTTGTGGTAACCTTAAATCAATCAATGCTGTTTCTGCTCGGCTGCTGCCCGATAACAGAGAAGAAAATTCAGAATAAGTACAGAAAAAACAAAATAAAATCACTTTTAATGCAAAAGCAATTGCATTGTCTTATGTTTTTGGGTTTGTTTTTTTCGCACATATTCTTTTGCCATTTGCAATTGTTATCTAACACTTAAATACAAATCGTGCCCTCAATTTTTCGCAGTTTCACAAATGAATATCGTTCACTTACCTTCAAAAGACTTTTGGGTGGAGTATCGGCCTGTGGACGTTTGATGTTGAGAAAAGAGTGCCGCACGTCCGGACATTTTTCAAACATCAAAACACGTTCGGCGACCGAACCGCGTGTTAAAATAGGTCGGCCCACTGTGAACAGAAGAAGAAGAAGAGAGCACAACGGCAACAAGTGAGTTTTTGGTGGACTTCATTTGGAAACGGTGGGTTATTACAATTCTTATCCTGGCCATTGGAGAGGGGGGCCCGCGTGCCGCTAGTTGGTTTGACTTTATTCAATGTTGGCATCGTTGTGCTGGCCGATGTTGCAGGCGTGTCAGCCATTAAAGTTGCGCTGGCAACAATGCTGCTATTGCTGTTGCTGTTATCAATGCGATTTGTTGTTTTGCGTGTTGCTGGTGCTGCTGCTGCTGTTGTGGGCTTCTCTTTGGTGGCCGGCTTAGCTTCAGTGTTGCTGTTGTTGTTGTTTTCTTTGGTTTTATTTGACTTGTTGCTGGTGCTACGATTTGTGGCTGTTGCTTCGCTAGCCTTATCACTCACTGATGGGGCAGCCACTCCCACTCGGATGGGAATTTCAGAATCAACAGTATCTATGCTAACATTCCCGCTTCTGCTTTTACTTTTCACTGTTATCTTGCTGTGATTAACAGAGCTGTTGCTGCTGCTGTTGCTGTTGCTTTTGCCATTTGTTCTTTTCTTGGCAGAAGTTGCTGTGGTTGCTGCTGCTGATTCCACTGTTGTTGTCGTTTCCTTTTCCTTATCCTTTTGCTGTTGTATCAGTTCGCTAATCTTGAGCAATTGCTGTGTCTGCTGTTGGCTCAAATTATTCACATCCAAATGCAGATTTATATCATAATTCAGATTGACATCGGGTTGAGATTTGTTTGTACCGACGGCAGCCACTTTTTTGGGAGATTGCAAGGGCTGATCACTGACCACCAATTTCTTCACTTTGCCATTTGGTGTGCCGGCCTCGGATTTACCCTTGCCCCTTTGCTCCTTGTCCTTATTCACAAAACTGGTAACCATTTTCTGTAAGCCCTCCGTATCCGACGCCGAACCGGCCACATCTGCAAAATCCCCAGAGGCTGCTGCATTTGTATACATTTCCAGCAATTGGGCGGGTGGTAGACCACAACTTTTCCAGCTATGATAAATGGCATCGGCGTGTTCATTGATCTTTTTGGATAGTTCGGCTATTTCGGCATGTGGATCTGGATTCGCTGTGGCTGCTGCTGCCGGTTTGGGAGATTTGGGACTGGCCGCTGCTGCTGCTGCTGCGGCTGCCGCTGCCTTTCGTGTGGTGGTGGTGGTGGTTGTTTTGGACACTGCCATTGAGCTGACCATGTTGCTGCCACTTGACCCAGTGCTTAGTTTTTTGGTTTTGCTGGTGGTTGTGGTGGTGGTGGTGCTAGACGAGGAGGCTTGCATTTTGGTTTACTTTATTCTTGTTGTTTGAGGTTTTTTGTTTTGTTTTTCACTAAATATTGTTCACATTTTTAATTGATTTTCGTTATTTTCAAAAATATTCACATGCGTTTCATTCACTTTTCACATTTTCTCCGATCGCTGCGTATGGCAAAATCTATTTATATAAACGAAAAATACCAAAATTTCCTATTTCGTTTATTTCAGAATCCGAATCAGAAACAGAAACAAGCACACACACACACGGCCAGCGGCGGAGACGCACTACACGAAAATATACGGATACGGTCGAACCAACGGCATCAGAACAGATCAAGAGGCGCACAGTGGTTGAAGGCTATGAATTGCTATGAAATTCTCTTCATTTTTTTTTGTGTTTGAGTGTGCTTATTTGTCATGGGAATTAAATGTCATTCTAAGGCTGCTTTATTATTTACAAGCCGGTAACCGGCGTGCGATGCAACACCCCCTTAAGTATTTTAATTACAAAATGAAGAAGTGAAGCATACTTGACAATTTCCATCTAATAATTCTTACATATAGTCGAAACCTATTAGGTTTTAGCATCTATTAACCTATTAAAATTTAGCAATTTTTTTTTGAGCTTTTGATCATCTGTTTATTTTCCGGTCTTCATGATATAAGATCAGATGCTCATAAATGTTGTTTGTCCGCTTATTAGTCTTCATGACAATCTAAACCAGTGGTGCACAAGGTCAAACTGCCGTATCCCCTGGCATAAGAAGTAATAATTCTGCCAGCGTCGCAGACGACACACGAATAGAAAGAGAGAATACGTGTGCTCTATAAATAGCACGCACACACATATGTGTGATTGTATGTAGCCCAGACCCGGCCGCCTAAGGCTCGCACGTGCCGAAGTCTGTGCTCCCTAGCAAGTAAAATGAGTGTTGTCTGGAGAGAGCTCTCTTGTTTACTAACACATGTTCACTTTTTTTTTCCTCTCAATTTGGCCGCCTCTGATCTAGCCTATATTTGACATAACGACGTTTACTTCGTGTTGCTCTGCTACGCACACCAGCGCAAATCATGATAATGTGAGTTTGTGCACCACTGATCTAAACTCATATAAGAGGTTTGGAAATTTTGCGAATTTTTCAAATTGAAATCTCCTCTTTACCCGTTTTTTAAAGCCAACTATTAAATCTTCATGATAATCTAATTATTAATTTATGTAAATTTTTGCCCGTCAATTTACCTTGCAAAACTTGTAAATATTTCGCGACTTTTTGGACCGTTCGATCTAACCATTGCGTCTACAATTTTGCGAGATTCCAGATTTTTGGGACTTTTTAATTTACAAATTCTATTTACCCCTATATTTATTTGTCACTATTTTAATCTAAACTCAATTGAGAGTTTTTAACGAATTTTGGGTGCACACCTCCAATACTTAATCGTCTTCTATTGCCTTCTATGAAATCTTTATAATAATTTAAGATCAGATGAAAAATTGGTGGCTTAGTTTGGCAACAATCGATGCATTTTTACGCGTACCTGACATGTCGAATGTTAAAGTGAGCTGCTTTATCAAACGGAGCTATGTGTAAAATAAGTCCATTATTCTGACGTTACTTGAAATCCCGACCTTTGTCAAGAAAATCGAGGCGGCTGGCCTGCGACTGAAAGGCTGTTTCCTTTCTTGGCATGCTCGAGTCGGTGGGAATAGTGTAGAGTACTCCACTCAAAGGGGTCCTAAATACTCGCTAATTTACACCGAATGCTTGCCGAAATCATACATCACTGGGTGTTAGAGAGAGACACAGTCACATTTTTGCGCTCTCTTCTTGGGGAACCTTGAAATAGTGAAATGTGTTCGTCTCCTGCGGCGTGTCAATCGCTTAGTTTTAGATCCCATTTGTTAACTAAATTCTAAAAACATGATTCTTTGAACAGTAAATCAATTCGAATTTATTTTTAAAAAATTTTTCAATTTATAGTATACCTGAATCATAGAATCTTTTTTAAATAACCCACAGTAGAGAAAAATTTAATTTTTAAAAGACTTTAGCGATATTTAAGGATCAGAAAAACCCTTCTATTAGAAGTCCATGTGGTACATAAGAAGGGAAATATTCGAAAAAATGATTTTGTATTAATCCGCAAACTGACACCTCAAACAACTTTGCATGAGCATTTAAAATTCATAATCAATTATCACCTGCTTCAAAATACAAAAATGATTAATTTAACACCTTTTTGTGTAACACAAAGTCCGCTTCAACTCAAGAAATAAAAAAAAAAAACACCCTTTTCACCGTTTATTATTTAATTGATTTAAACAGCTATAAACAAACAATTAATCAATTTAATTAATTGACCAATTGGCATTTGCCCAATAACATTTGAACCACTGTGCATGCGTAAGAGAGATGAGTGCCGCCCCCTTGAGCTGTCCCGTTACCGTATCCCGTTGATTTTTGGGTGGCGTTTTGTACTATTTGCTGTTTTTACGTATGGGGGGATTGAGACCGGGAGACTGTGTACTGTGGACGTAGACGTGACTGGCGGCTGCTGCTTCTTCAACTTTGTACTATTTATTCGAAAATAAATTTCGAAGTAGTTTCTACTGCACTTTAAATATAAGTATGCACTCGTATTTGTGTGTGTGCGTTTGATATTTGTCTGCCTTTATTAATGATTTAATTGCATTTATGCCTTAGAGGCGGCGCGCGTGCTGACGACAACCAGCGCTCTGCTGATTTCGTCATTAATTAATCAACCAAACAAAGGTTAAACGAATTTTTGCATTTTCAAAACTACAAAAAAAAGAAACACAATTCACACACGCGGCGGCCATTGGGAAATTGTTTTTGGAAAAACTCTGGTGCCAGCTTCCGCCAGCGGGGGCTAAATTTAACAGAAAACAGACAAATCCGAGCGAACTGCACGCGGACGCGGATTTGTGCGCTGCTGCTGATGCTGTTTAGGTTCGTGTTGTTACTGTAAATCTTCGGACGCTGAAAATAACATCAGAGCCTCAGAGTGCGCGAGGTGATCTCAGAGCGTTTGACTCAGCTGTTGCAACTAATGGAATGACACTCAGCAAAGAACAGGGCGCTCCCACACATGAGCATCTCGATCAGCGTGTGAGCGAGAGAGAGAGAGGAAGAGAGGGCCCCATTACTTTGGCATTCTTTGAGAGTGGCGCTCAATTGGCGCTCTCAACTTACCCCCACACAAATACAAATACACGCAATCCAAAGGCAGCAGCACGTCGACGCAGAACCCGACACTTGCCGTCAGGTACCCACACACACTAACACACACACACGTTTGCATACAAACCTCCGCCAAATCGTTGTCGAACATTAAACAAAAAAAAATCAACAAATCAAAGGTGTTTGTTAATTATACACTTTACTTAAGACGAAAGGGCATATGGAACTCTATATTACCTTAAGAAACCATTTTTAAAATTTAAAATCCAAAATATATAAATAGAAAATTCTTATTTATTTTTTATATCAATTTTTTAACATTTCGTAAAATTGACAAGATTTAGCAGCAATTTTACCCTTATATTTTAAAATGGACTGAAGCCGTTTTTTAAATCAGACTGAATTAAAGGAGTAATATAATTATTAATTAATATTTGTTTAAATTGAATTATTTTTCTATTTCTATTTTTTTCTATATTATGTATGTTTAGTATAGGTTCATACCCCTCAAATTATAAATTATGTTTTTTTTGGAGACTCTTTGATGATGGGCAAAGACTGCTGATGATTGAATTGTGGTCATTCATGAAATAGCAATATAGTCAACCAGCTATCTTTGTGGTGTTTGTGTGTGTCTTGTTTTTAGAAAAGGTATGAACAAAAAATCATAACTAATTGATCTGGAGTCGTCTAAAAGTTCTATGATTGATTCTTTAAGCATTCGAAAAACAAACACACTACGTGCATGCAAGTGCCAACACTATGCGCTTAGTTGAACATTTTAATTCGGCCGTAAGTTTTACTTTGTTTGAATGAAGTAACATGCTTCTTAATTTTTGCTCACTGATGTATTTAAGAGCGGCGGCAGTAACAGAGCAATCGTCTACATGAAGTTTCTGAGGTAGAATTTTGAAAAAATTAATTTTTAATCAAATTGTAAGCTCAATAAATTTATGGATACTTCAAAATCTTCACAATATTTGTCTTATAAGAATGAAAACATTTGATCGACGAAAAGTATAACCGTAAAAATATTTAATCCACGAGAAGTATAAACGTTGACATGAAAATCGTTAATTCCTTTTCATTCCACTGACTCAAAGGCAAAACTTTTGAAACAGAATACCTGACCTGACAATTTTTATATTCACTATTAAACTATTCCAGAGAAATCGTGGTCACCGCCAAACACGTTTTTTTAAGACCCTTAAGAGATCGCCTGCGGGAGCACACCAGATTAATATATTTACAAATCATTAAAAAGTTAGATGTTGCCACTACATGTAGCAATACTTTTGAAATTCATAAAATAAAATACCTTTTCACAATATAAATTTATAAAAATTCGTATTTTCTCATCCTTCTAACGGCGTATGTATAACCCCATAAATAAAGAAATTCCTCCTGTGGTCGGGTGTAGCCCAGCGGTTAGTGGCCCTTTGGGGCTGTGTATAATATTCTGTGTATTCAATTCTGTTTGTTGACGTACCCATTGAGCCAAAAATGAAGGCAATTTCTATACACTTGAAAAGTGTATTATAATTTTGCCCAGAAGTTTGCAACGTATAGAAGGAATCATCTTCGACCACATAAAGTATATATATTCTTAATCAGCGTGACGAGCTGAGTCGATTAAGCTTTGCCCGTCCGTCTGTCCGTCCGTCCGTCTGTCTGTTTCTACGCGAACTAGTCCCTCAGTTTTGAAGCTAGCGAGCTGAAACTTTGCACAGAGTCTTCTTTATGTCTAATATGTCGGAACCGACCAGATCGGATAACTACTTCTTGTAGCTGCCTGTTTTTTTCTCAATATTACCGCTCTCAATCACGGTCATGGGTAATATTAAATGTTTTTAAGCTAATCTGCGAAGTTTGGTCGAAGTTGCTAACCGTTGAGACAAGCGTTTTCAAGTGTATAAAAACTTCGGCACGGTCGAAGTTAGCCTTGCCTTTCTCGTTTTTGTATTATTCGATATCTCACAGAGATAATAATAGAATTCAATGTTAGTCGGTGGAATGGCAAACCTTACTGAGCATTTTTGGCATTGCCACGTGTTCCGAATTACGCGTGAGGTATCAAAAAATGTACACCAATCGCATAAAATCACCCCTCACTTTAGTAGAGCATACAATATTCTCCTATAAAAGTGCGTTCCTTCGGCTGGTTAAACAGCATAAAACAAACTGAAAGCATTTAACTCGCATTTGCTAATGCCAAATTATTTATGTGATTTTTTTCTTTTCGGTTGTCGTTTTCTTTGGCTCGCAATGTTTGTTGCTGCAGTTCAGAGTCTTGGTTGCCATTGTTGTTCGAATTTTGTTTATGTTATTTTGCAGGTGGGCGACTATTCGCTTTTTGTTTGTTTAAAATGAAGCAACACGATAGCAGGGCAGTGTGTGAGGAGGGGTGGGGGGACGCAACCTTTGCATATTTTTAACTGATTGATGTTAAATTTCACACACAAACTCAGAAACAGAAAGAGCAAATGGAAATGGAAGGAGAACCGCAAAAGCGGGCCGGCTACTGCGATCTAAATGATGAGCTGAGCTCAGCTTCCGGTTTTTCGCCCGCTATTTCTGTATTCGATTTGTTGTTGTTTTTGTTTTGCGGTAATTGATTTAAGCCAATGTTGAGTGTCACCTACATTTTTTTGTAAATTCCCATTTAGGGACTTAACTGATCTAGTTCACGGGGACTCTAAGACCAAACAGAATGGCTTTTATGCTAAATGTAGATAAACTGTGCTCCCCCGCATTTGTTTGCGTCTCCAAATGACGCCCAAACAACATGCCTTGGGGCCTCCGCACACTAGAAGTGTGAACAGATCAATCGCTGAGGCACACACATTGTGGAAGCAGCTTAAGCTTAGCGTTGGATCAATGTCATAAACGACTTTTGGGCATTTTCAAAATAAATTCAAGATGGTTCAAAATTTTGCACAATTTGTGTTGCTTTTTAAGCTAATAATTACACTGTCTGACAACATTTTAGATCATCGAAATAGTGCTAGAATTCATAAGTTTCTCTATTAAGCATACGCCACATTGACCCTGTAACTGCAACGATCTGTACGTATATTTTGCTTTGACATACTACTTAGTTTGTTTTGTTTTTTTTCCAACCCAGTGCAAACATATTGATTGCTTCTCGTGAATATTACATTGACACATTAAATCGCAGACTTTCCACGCCCCCAATTTCCCACACAATGTCAGCGAAAGAGTGCGAAGCTGCTGAGAAGCCCTTAAAGTACCCTAACTATTGACATTGGCCCGTTGCGAATATTCTTTGTTATGGCTATTATGATTATAAGTCAAAAGCTGTTAACGCTTTTCCTTTCTGTTTATTTTTAGGCCTGGGCTAGCCAAAGGGCCGCTTGTGCTGTCTAATTGAATTTAGTGAAGGAAAACTATAAAAACCGCAAGACAACCAGCGGACCATGCAGGTTCCCAACGACCAATCGCCGCGAATAGTCCGCTCCAGTGAAATATATAGATTTATGTAAAAAGTGATTGAGAAATTTGTACACAAAAAAAAATCAAACTGAATTTGCAGCTTTTTATGTAGAAAGCGTGTAGTAGACGGGGATATAGTGACAGATCCGAACACAAAACAAAATGGAGAGGTACCAACACTTTTAAGTGATAAAAATGCAACGCAATGACAGATGTTGCCACCTTAGGAAATACAAAACCCTTTTCTTAATTCTCTACCAAAGCATAATTACTTCGATGTGGGATTGGTTCCATAATGCACTCTTCTTAAAATAAAAGACGAATCAGTAAAATACTATAAAGATCGATTTTTCATGAAATTATGAATTATTTGCTTCCTTTATTCATCTCTTTAGGCTCCATTTACATTAATAGTTGGAATCAGGGATTTAGGGGTTGAAACTTGGCACACCTAAGGGTGATCCGACAACGGAATTGGGTTTTTGAACAGAAATAAAATTTTGGCTTTAGAGGTTTAAGGAATGTATTAAATCTGTTTTTATACTCTGGAGCAAAGGTACATTACGTATTACGTAACAGTTTGTAATAGCCAGAAGGAATCATCTCCGACCCTGATCCACATCAACAGCCGAGTCAATATAGATATGTCCGTTCGTCTGTCTGTCGGTTTGTCTGTCTATGAACGAACAGATTTTATAGATGGTCAGTGATAGAACTTTTTATATTTGCAGGCAGATCAAGTTTATGTTACATTTTTGCGCGGCAATTTGGAAAATAGTAACGTCAGATAGATGGTCAGTGAACTTCTAGAGATATTGACTAACCAAGATTAATTATCGATCTGCGGAAGAAATGACAAAGATCGGATGAACTACACTCAAATGAAGGGGAAAAGAAAGTTATTTTCGTCTATTTTTCAGTTTTGAAAATCCCTCATTATTCAATGCAAGTACTACTTGTTTCTTGTTCGGTATTTAACATTAGACGTAGACGTTATGTCATAGCAGACGTTTACTTTCTCCAGTATATTCGACTTCATGTGGCTGGTAACTCGGTTGATAACACTATCTTTCAGCCAAAAAGTCCCTTTCCTGATCCCAAAAAGTTTTTCATTTTAAAAAATTGTTTCTCGTCAGTCTGAGCACAAAAAGTTTTAAGGAAATCGATTGACTTGAAAATTCCATTGCATACTTTGAGGCGGCCATCCAAATGATTTCCCTTTTCGTTGATTTTACAGCTTTGCAGCAGTAGCCACACAACTGGGGCCACACTTTGCCGCCCTGTCCAATGGATCGGTAGTGGATAAAGTCACACCCGACATGGCCCACTTAATTAGTCCGTACTGGAATCAATTTCCCGCCATGGACCCCATTTGGGCCAAGATATTGACCGCCTACATGATTATGATTGGCATGATTTCTTGGTGCGGAAATGGCGTGGTGATTTACATATTTGCCACCACCAAATCGTTGCGCACGCCCGCCAACCTGCTGGTCATCAATCTGGCCATATCCGATTTTGGTATCATGATCACAAACACCCCCATGATGGGCATCAACTTGTATTTCGAGACTTGGGTGCTGGGACCCATGATGTGTGATATTTATGCCGGATTAGGCTCAGCCTTTGGCTGCAGCTCGATTTGGTCCATGTGCATGATCTCGCTGGATCGCTATCAAGTGATTGTCAAGGGCATGGCTGGACGACCGATGACCATCCCCCTGGCACTGGGTAAAATTGCCTACATTTGGTTTATGTCGAGCATTTGGTGCCTGGCGCCCGTCTTCGGCTGGAGCAGGTGAGGAGACGAAGTGGAGTGGGAGAATGGTCATTAATTGGGTATATGGTCTAGGTATGTGCCCGAGGGTAATCTGACATCGTGCGGAATTGATTACCTGGAACGCGATTGGAATCCACGCTCGTATCTGATCTTCTATTCGATCTTCGTCTACTACATTCCGCTGTTCTTGATCTGCTACTCCTACTGGTTCATCATTGCTGTAAGTTTTGAGCTTAAGGAGTCTAATCTATGCCAACTCCTCCTCTCTCTCCTCCTGCTGTAGGCCGTCTCGGCCCACGAGAATGCCATGCGTGAGCAGGCCAAGAAAATGAATGTCAAATCGCTGCGCTCCTCTGAGGATGCCGAGAAGAGCGCCGAGGGTAAACTGGCCAAGGTGGCTCTGGTAACCATCTCACTGTGGTTCATGGCCTGGACTCCGTATCTGGTCATCAACTGCATGGGACTGTTCAAATTCGAGGGTCTCACTCCGCTCAACACCATTTGGGGAGCTTGCTTTGCCAAGTCGGCTGCCTGCTACAATCCCATTGTGTATGGCATAAGGTGAGGACTATCCCTATTGCATTTTGAAGTAGGTAAACACAACGTCTCTTCCCACAGCCATCCCAAGTATCGTTTGGCCCTCAAGGAGAAATGTCCTTGCTGTGTCTTTGGCAAGGTTGATGATGGCAAGTCCAGTGATGCCCAGTCACAGGCCACCGCCAGCGAGGCCGAGTCCAAGGCATAAATTCTTTCATCTTAATTACAACAACAGCAACAAAAACAACAACAGCAAGAACAACTGCAGCAACAGAACGAAACGCTTTCGAATAACATCAACAACAACAATAACAAAACAACAAAAATTTACTTAAATTCATAACAAATGAAGAAAACCCAAAAATTTAAATGCAATGTCATTAAAGACTACAACAACAACAAAAAACTAACAAAAAAAAATAAAGGCAAACGAACTAGAAAAGTTACAAAATGGTTTTTTTGCTGCTTTATTTTAACCATTAACAGTATCAATTTGATTATAGAAAAGCTTAAAAGGGTATTTAGAGCAGTGGTGCACAAGGTCAAATTGCCCTATCCCCTGGGATAAGAAGTAATAATTCTGCCAGCGTCGCAGCCGACACATGCATAGAAAGAGAGAATACGTGTGCTCTATAAATAGCACGCACACACATATGTGTGTTTGTATGTAGCCCAGAGTTCCCCAGCGATAGCCCCGGGGGCACGAACTTACTTGCCGAATGTATGCCGAAGTCATACTTCATTGTGTTAGAGAGAGACACAGTCACGTCTTAGCGCTCTCTTCTTGGGGAACCCTGATGTAGCCTATATTTGACATAACGACGTTTACTTCGTGTTGCTCTGCTACGCACACCAGCGCAAATCATGATAATGTGCGTTTGTGCACCACTGATTTAGAGACAATAGTGTTGCACACAGTGATTGGAGAGGTCCTCGTTTTTCTTACCTCAATAAGGTAAAAGATTCCGGAATTTCGAAAATAGGTAAAGGTAAGGATGCAAAATCGATATTTTTAGATAAAAATATCCGAAAGAAACCTGTATTCTTCTTTCAATAAAGGTGTATGAAAACAGAACAAAAGATTCTCGGTAATCAATGAAACAACTCTGGGTTCCGAGCTTCCCTAAAATTCTACAGTGCAGTACACTTTTTATATGGAGAGGGTATATTCAAATTGTCCGGATGTTTGTAAAGCACAGAAGGAAGCATCTCCGACCACATAAAGTATATATATTCTTGATCAGCATGAC
Organism: Lordiphosa clarofinis; assembly: GCA_018904275.1. Classification (NCBI taxonomy): domain Eukaryota; kingdom Metazoa; phylum Arthropoda; class Insecta; order Diptera; family Drosophilidae; genus Lordiphosa; species Lordiphosa clarofinis. The sequence goes on along the minus strand of JAEIGQ010000067.1, from coordinate 517,866 downwards.
GAGCTGAGTTGATATAGCCAATGGCTATATATATTCACACTGGGAATGGGGTGTCTTGATTTGCTGCTATATCGGTGGTATCGAGTTTGGTCATAATCTCGCCGGACCATATTACATGCACCTTACCCAAATGATGTTCAATGTCTTGACCAATCTTCCCTTTGTCGGCTGCCATTTGTAACTCTCCTGCTTACGGATTTTGCAAACCTTTTCTTTATTTTGTTATTAATGCATCTTTCACTTTAAGCTTTTAGTATTGATTTTTTTTTGTATTTAAATTAAAGGCACTTAAATTCCATAATTTGTGTTTTTTGTTTTATAAATTAACATGCAATTCGTATTTAAGGCAAAACTATTTGCACAAACTTGGCAAACAATTTGTTAGTAGCACAAAGACGTAAACATTAACAATTATTTAGAGTCTGGTTAAAGCCAACAAAACAGTTAAGGATCCGTAGTCACTCGCTGCAGGAATCGTATTCACTTTCACTCTTTTTGATTTTCGTTTTGATGCCCGGGGTGCCGGGTGTTGTAGTTGTGGGTGATGCCAAGGTATTTGTGTGATTGACCAAAGCCAGGGCTGTGCCGCTGCCACCAACTGGCTTGTGATATGTGCCCGAAGGGCTGTCCACACAATCGGATGAGGTGCAGACACGTTCCTGTATGATAAGCTTCCAGAGGCGAACCTCGACGCCAACTCTGAAATGTTGGACGGAATTATAAAAGTTATACTTTCTCCCTCTGTTAAAACAACTTACCTTAAGCCCAACCTCATAAGATCCAGCTTTTCCATGTTGTAGATAAAGTCCTCAAATGTGAAACCTTCATTCAGTATGAGTGTTTTTGAGAATTCATCGATATCATGCTGGGTCAGCCATTGCTCCAACTGCTCGTCTATCTCGTGCAGACCAAAGTTGTGCTTGTTCAGCTGCCTACGCGGATTGACATTGAGGGAAGGACGAACTCCTGCCACACCGCCCACAGCTGCTGCCCCGGCACTCATTCTATGGCACTTTTTGTTGAAACCGTTGAAGGTGCGTCTGTGGGAGGCAAAAAGGAAATGTCAATCGCTCGATTAGGTAAACGGAACGCACCTTAATCTCTTGCGGCCACCCATGTAAATGTGGGCCAGCTCTTGGCTGATATTGTGCAGGGCCCGCAAACTCTGACGCTGTTGCTCCATAATCTGCCTCTGAAGTTGCTTCTGATTATCGCGTATGTCACGCAAAATGCACACACACTCCACGGAGCTGCCCAGGGCCGCATCTGTTTGAGCCAATCCTCCAGCACTGCTGCTGGGCATTAGTTTTTCCAGTCCCTGCTGTTGCTTCTCCTGGCTATCAGTCGCCGGGCTGGTGTTGACACTCTCATCGTCATTGCCCGACAAATCTTTGTCCGCCAAATTGGCTCCCAGTTCGGGCGAGAAAATGGTCACCGCCGCTTGAACAGCACGCTTGACCAGATTATCCAAGGCGAACATCCAATGTGGTTTAATGCAGTGAAATCGCAGGACACTTACGACCGCATCCTGAAACGAGTAGAGAGCCAAATGCAGATGATCTAGGGCAACGGCATCGTTATTGAGTTTCTGCTTCAGTTCGTTAATGGTGGCCTCCAAGTGCTTCTCATTCTCGTTCATAATGTAATCCCTCAAGCCGCGTATGAGCATCTCGAGATCAGTCTTCCGTATGGCAATGGAATTTTGATCTGCATTGATTTTCTTCAACCAAATGTCGCAGATTTTTGGCTCATCCAGGGCCAAAACTTTGGACAGTGTGGTGCGGCGCTGTGAATCCTTTTTGAGGCGATAGAAGCCATCCGTTTCACTGGTCTCACTGATGCTGGTGCGTAAAGAAGGCGTGGACGGTTCAATTTCGGGTGAGAGCAGAAATCCCGAAGAGTTGCGACGTTCCAGAAGACTGGGCAACTCATCAATGTCCACGGATGAGGTGTGGGTGACACTGTCGAAAGAAGTGTAAAGTAAATGGTGAAGAAGTTAGCAGCCAAAAGACTTACTCCAACTCTGGCGTGGTAGGGGTGTTACAGGTGGTATTGTAGGTCAAGGGAGGCGTGGTCTTGTGCACCAGACGATCCGCAGGCACAGAAATACTGCGTCCAAACTCCGTATTGATGGGTAAACCGGGTCTCAGCTTGCGTGGCTTGCTGATGAATGCAGAGAAAACCTTTGAAATCCAACTACTTCTCCACTGTACCCCATTTTCTACTCACTCAGTCAGAAAGGGATCATCGAGCAGCTGCAGCGCAGACGGTCGATCCATCACACTTATGGCAAAGCAACGTAATATAAAATTCTTGGCATTCAGGGACAACTCCTCCGGTATATTTGGATGTTTCTTGTAGTAGCCCACCTTAAACATGGCTGCCTGGGCACAGCCCAACTCAATAAACGGTGGCTTGCCCGTGGCCATTTCGACATTGGTGCAACCAAACGACCATATATCTGCAGCCGGTCCATAACCCCTCACACCCTGGTCAATCACCTCGGGCGCCATGTACTGCAGTGTGCCCGTAAATGTTTCCGTCATGGGATTGATGCGTGCCAAACGCTTTGAGGTGCCAAAGTCCGATATCTTCACCACTCCACTGTAGGTGTTAACCAGCACATTGTCTCCCTTGATATCCCTGTGCACAATGTCCTGTTCGTGCAAATACTTAAGTCCTTCGAGTATTTGCTTAGAGTAAAAGGCCATAGTTGACTCATTGTCCTTGAGGGGACCCCACTTGGTCTCTAGTAAATCGGAAAGCGAACCACCCGGCACCTGTTCCATGAAGATTTTGAAGAAACCATCCTCGGACCGCGAACCCAAATACTGTACGATATTGCGATGACGCAGCTGAGAGTGCAGCTTGATCTCCTCGTGCAAGGGCTGCACATCCTGTGAGTTTTTCTCCGGCACCTCCTTAATGGCAATTCTCACCTGGGTCTGCTTGTCACGGGCAGCGTACACAGTGCCATAGGTGCCTTTGCCCAAAACCATTTTACGATTCTGCTCGTCATAGTCGTACTCGTACTGAGAAAGAGAGCGGGGTTAGCAAACGAAAGAAACGATTCCATGAGAAATAATTACCTCAATCTGCGCATCGTCATTGCTGAGATTAACAAACACCTCCTGATCGGCCGTCATTTCTAGTATCAAATCATAGAACTTTTGACGACATTCCGTTGAGGGGAAATAGATTTGAAAATCATCCGAATTGTGATGCACATACAGATAGGCACAGCGATCATCGCGCTTGTACAAACTGACCGACTTAATCTTGGAGGCCACAAACAGAAAATCATGCAACTTTTTGCACGTATTCTTCGAGTGGGCCAAGCAAATGTTGACAATTTGTATGGACTTTTCATCGGCATCCATATTGATGGTGACATAGCTGGGCATGTAGATCTTTTGAGGTTCGAGAATCTGAAAGAAAGTAAGGAGGAATAAAATTTACCAAAGGTTAGGGAAAACTATTATAATGCAGCACGATATGAGACCCGAACAGAAGATCGAGGCATGCGTTCATAAAGTAATTAAGAAATTATATTTGTTTTTGTTCAAAGAGCACGCTAGAAATTGTAGGTATGGATGTAGCGAAAATATTGAATTTAGATATAAAAAAATACGCATGAACTTTTATTAAATGTTTGATACTTTTTATTAAGGTGAGTTTTTCTTTTACTATATTTTTAAATTGGTGTTGCGATTACGTTCCTTTGTTTTTGCAACTACTTCCTAGTTTCAAAGGAACTTTGATATAAACCATAAACTGCTGCCATGCTGTCAAGTAGCACTGGGCGCATCCCTCAGCACACACATAGGTAAAACATGGGTTTGCACAACTTTTATTTTTATTGCTCTTGCTCTCTTCTTCGAAAAAGCAAAGAAAACGCCGTTAAGTTGTTGTTTTTATCTCAAGAGAGGGTTGGTTTGGTTGTGATTTTATGTATAAACACCCGCTCTCTTCTAAAGCACTTCCTTGCTTGAGATTAAATTGAAAATAAATGAAGAATGTATATGGGATGTCGTACGCGCCAGTCGTACACATTAAATAGGAATAAAAATCAAATTAAAATATTTTTTTTCTTTTTTAGTGGTAAAGTAGAGAGCACACCTAGTCCTGGTTCCAAGATAAAACCAATTTAAAAACGATTCGCACGCGTCAAAAAACGGAAGTGGTGTTTTTGGCCATCAGTATATAAGTAAATCTTAGCGAAAGGGCATAGCCGTATAAGCATACAAAAACTGTCCTCAATACGATCAGCACCAAAATGAAATATGTTGGTTACCATCAATGAGAAACTCACTCTCCTAAATTTTTAGTCGCCTAGTAGAAACTTTCTATTAGAAAGATAAATAAAAAAAGTCGTTTACTTTAAGAACCGCTTAATCGATTTGGATGGGTTTAATATATGTTGTAACTGCACACAGCACAATTAAAAAAATAATTTTTGCACATTTGTATTACCAATTCTTTGGCCCAAAAAAAATTATTGAAATAGCATAGCATACTTTATAGGGCATTAATCACAACCAATTTTGTGTTCAATTTGTTTCTTTTTGCATAAACGTAGTATTTGTCATTTAAAATTTATGAAAGCTGATAAGAATACTTTTAATTTATATAGCACATTCAGCTGGCTCTTCCATCTTAACAGCTTGGCCTACACTCTTGAATAACTCTATAGATCATTCACTTACCAATATGGGAAACCGTATGCTATTTTTAACCTCCTCCGTATTGGTGGCCTCCAAAAAGAAATCCATCCAGAATTGAAAAACCTGCTCCTCAATCGTGGGCAGGCGTTCCTCAGACTTCTTTCGAAATCGATGTATCAACGAGATGTTACCTATGGTGGACTTGAGGTACCAATTGGGTGGCTTTAGCTTAAACATACATTCTGCCGCCTGTATAGCCTTGGCATAGTCTTCGGCCAGAACAGAGATCTCGAAAAATGTGGCCACATCCCAGTATTCAGTAAGTGTCGGCAGACTTCCCTTTTTCCCAATGAGATTATTCAGCGTCATGCCAATGTGTTGCAGTTCCTCTGTATTAATAAACTCCTTGCCCTCGATGACCAGTAGCGTGGCCAGATTAATGCCGGCATACTCATTGGGCTGCACCTCGAAGCTTTGGCGATACCATTTGATGGCATGTGCCAAACTGTTGGCATCAGTGTAATCGGATTCCACAAATATGTCCTTATAGATGCGCCCGCATAGGCAAAGCATGTCTGGGAAATGATTCTCCTTCTTCTCCAATGCTTTCAATGACGACTCCAGTGCCTTTTCTCTATCACCCTTGCGATTCCGACGATTCAGAGCGAAGGCGTAGAGGAAACTCATATTGCCCGTTTCCACATATTTCCGGGTATTGGGTATATTCTTCAAATCAGTCACCAGTCGAACCATAGCATCATAGTCCTGTACATCCCTCAAAGAGCACATAAAACTGTGCACTACCTCGCCGGACAAGACATGCGGATCGTCCAGACGTTTTCGCATCTCATGCAGAATGCTTTGCAGTTTGACGCCATTGGTTGCATAGGCGTCGCGGGCCGCTCGCATGTCGCTGAGGAACTTTTCACGCATATGTGCTCTGAAAACCGGTGGAACAGTCAGGGTTAAGACTATAAAAAATCACATTTCCTCCCACTTACTTTGATTGTATTTCAACATCTTGCAGTTTGCGCTTGAGACGCCACTGTAAAGTGGGTACACGTCCCTCGGCGGGCGGCAGTTCTTTGCTGTTGGGCTGATTGGTTAGATTGCAGGTATTGGTTTCCGCATTGAGTTTGTAGCTGAGAAATAAATAATTGGCACACGAAAGCTGCAAAAGAAGAGGGGAACATGTTGTTATGGGGGCCACTGTAAAAGTGAAGTAAAACTATTTTTAGGGATTTGACTGTGAGTGCAGCTAACAGTGTTAAACTTTATAGGGAGGCCACTGTAAGTGCAACTGGAAACGTTTTCAGAGACTCTATTATCTAGTGCGTGGGCCCGTGCGTGCTGCTTTCGTTTCGGTTTTGCCATGTGGGCGTGATTGTTATTCTTGTTGTTTTGAAATGGTCCAAACAAAATGGAACGCCAACAACAACAAACACCTACTTGGCAGCTGAAGAAAATGCTTGGCATTTTTATCTTATCGCGAAACATCGCCGTGTGAAGCTTTGCTTGCACTTGATTGCACCACCACCCACCCACCTTTAAGCTTAGCGTCTGTTTGGACTCCACATCGTTGTAGATCAGAATGTTCTCCTTCATTCCGAAACTCTCGCGCACTCCATAATGATAGGAGAGCGGTCGCTGTTGGGTTAATATGCTTAAATCTATGACGGCAACATCGGCATTGTAGAATGTTTCCAGTGCATTCGTTTCGCCAAAATCCAATCTCTCGAACTGTCAAAAGCGCAAACGGATTATATTATTGTATAATCCAAACATTTTGAATATTAATGCTTTACCTGCACTCGCTGAAAATTAGCGCCACCCGATTGAACAGCCTGTTTGACCTCTTCCAAGGCGCAGTTGCGATCTTCCAGATGATCACCCACCGCGGTATCAATTACACAAACAACATCCATGGCTATTCCTGGCTATCTCGCTCTCGTGGGGTCGTTGTGGGTGTTGTTGCTCTTGTTGTTATTGTTGTTGTGGGACGGGGACGGAGACGTTAACGCGTGTGGGCGAAACAATTCTCAATTTAAGCGGCTCACAGTTGTGAATTGTAAACACCTTCATTACCACAGCGGAATGGCAACATTAACATTAATTACCGTGTAATTTCAACGAAATTTGGTCATACAATTCGATAGAACAAATCAATCGATAAGCGATAGCCAGCAGTGTTGACATTTTAGCTGCTTTCACGCCATATATGGACATTTGGAAGGTATTGAAAAGAATAAGGGTACTCCCGACAGCTCATATACGGGGGTGCCACAGAAACCTCTTCCAACCAAATTCCAACCGAATTCCAATTCTTAGGTGCCACAGAAATTTCATTTGGTTGGTTTCAAACCTCCCGTGTTTTGTTATGAGATTTGTCAGAACGCTTTTTTTTGTGGCTCCACCTGGACAATGGCAGCGCCATCTACTTGACAGTCAGCGGATTAAGGGTTGCAATTTATACCTCATGCTTGGCGCCAAGAAATTTTAAAATTTTGCATTATATTTAAGGAGAATATGAATTTAATTTGAGTTATAATTTAAAAATGCAACATAATGCATATTACACAATCAAAAAATTTGAGTGAAACATAAAATTAAACCATAACTAAAAAAAATGAAAATTTTTTGGCGAGAATTCAGCCCTGCTTTTAGAGATGGAACTTCAATTGGAGCATTTGCTGTTCTAACTAGATTTTCTAATAGGAAAATAAAATCTCTCGAAGTTCTGTGGCACCGACGAATTTTTCGAGAGATTTACAAACCAACCGTCCGCAAAATCTCTAGAGATTTCTGTGTCACCCCCGTTTGGTTGATTTCTCACCGTGTTAACAGACCCAACTAACTGCTAGTTTTGCCTTGGAAAAAACACTTGGCCTGCGCTCATCTCTACTATTGGAGTACCCTTAATGTGATAAGCAGGGGAATTCTGCTTGTTTTTGTTTGACAACAATAAATGGAAATGGACATAGAAATAAATTCCATAAAGGTCCTTAACGAGCCTTTGGACAGTGACGAGGAGATCGTTACTAGCCAAAGAGAACCATATGAACTGGCCGATAGCGATTTGGACATTGACATCAAAGAAGAACCGGATTTGGCGACTGACAGCGGCGAGGGCGAGGAGAGCAATCAGGAGGATACCCCAAAACCCTACATATGTGACCTTTGCTTCAAAGCCTTTCGTCATAAAACCAATCTCAGCGAGCACAGCAAGTAAGCTTTAATTGAACTCCTTGCTTAGATGCACAAATGTCATACCCATTTCCTTAATCTGCAGAATACACTCGAATGGAGAAACACCACAGACCTGCACCACTGCCGGTCGCCACAAGTGCTTACAGTGTGACTCTGCTTTTGCCAGCAGTGCCGCTTTGAACGTACATATTCGTCTTCATACGGGCGAGCGTCCCTATAAATGCACTCATCCTGGCTGTGCCAAAGACTTCCGTAGCGGCGAGGGGCTCAAGGTGCACATGCGCATCCATACGGGGGAGAAGCCCTACAAGTGCTCCCAATGTCCAAGCACTTTTGCCGATAATCATAATCTCCTCAAACATAAACGTCGTCACACAAGTGAGCGACCCTACAAATGTCCGCATCATGGTTGCTCCAAAGATTTTAGAGAGAAGCATCATATGAAACGTCATATTCAGGGCAAACATGGGCATGAAGCATGATATGAGATGACACTAGGTGACCTATATATATGTATAAAATGGTGATTGAAATTGGATTCAATTGAACAGAATCCTTTGATTTTTAATAAGATTGATAAAACCCAAAATAATTAAAGCTGTCTAGAAGATTGCGCTACAAAAGTTTTATTATTTTTACACTTTGTTCCTACCAACTAATGACTGCAATTCCAGTCCAATCCCCGCCTATTCAGCATATTCCTTGAGTATGGCTCCTGCTATAACCAAACGTTGTATTTCCGAAGTTCCCTCATAGATTTCCGTAATCCGTGCATCCCGATAATGTCGCTCCGCTGCCATATCCGTCACATAACCCATGCCGCCCAGTACCTGTATACACTGATGCGAGCACAGGGTGGCTGCTTCCGAGGCTGCCAGCTTGGCCATAGCCGCCTCCTTGGTATAAGCTAGTTTATTATCCTTTAGCCAGGCGGCACGCCAAGTCAACAGACGGGCCGACTCCAGGGCCAGCGACATATCTGCTATTTTCTGTTGAATCGATTGAAGTTTGGCAATTGGTTTACCAAATGCCTGACGTTTCTGTGCATAATCCACAGCCAGTTCCAAAGCCGCCTGTCCAATGCCCAAGGCTTGGCTCGCTATGCCTATACGCCCCGCATCTAGGGTCTGCATGGCTATTTTAAAGCCCGCACCTGGTTTTCCCAGCATGCTCTCTTTAGGTATTTCACAATCCTCGAAGATCAGCTGGCAAGTGGAGGATCCTCGTATGCCCAGCTTATCCTCCTTTTTGCCCAGCGAAAATCCCTTTAGTCCTTTGGGTACTATAAAAGCGGAAATGCCCTTATGTTTCAGCTGCTTGTCGGTGGTGGCAAACACAATGGCCGCCTCCGCTTCAAAGGCATTGGTGATCCACGCTTTGGTACCATTGAGCACAAAATGATCACCCTTATCCGTGGCCACGGTGGAGGCGGCACCGGCATCAGATCCATTGCCCGGTTCGGATAGAGCAAAGCAGCCAATGCGCTGACCATTTGTATAGGGGGTTATATACTCGGCCTGCTGGGCGGGATTACCAAAGCTTAAGAGCGGGCCCAAATAGAGAGAGTTGTTCACCGACATAATGACACCGGCAGAGGCACAACCGCGTGAGATTTCCTCCATGGCTATGGCATAGGCCAAATAATCCAAACCTGTGCCACCTGTTGAAAGCGACGTGTGAGACAGAGCAGGAAAACTCTCGAGTGAACTTACCCAGCTCCTCGGGTACAGCCACTGCCATTACCCCCAATTCACCCATCTGTTTGATCTCCTGCGCCGGATACAGATGTTCTCGATCGAATTTGGCTGCCTTGCCACTTAGCTCACAGTTGGCGAAATCCCGGCAAGATTTCTGCAACATCTGATGGGTATCTGGCAGTGAGGCTAAGGAGGCAATCTGCCGTAAATGCAGGGCTCCCGCTCCTCGGGCTGAAAGTGCATTTTGATTAGATCAAAGTCCAACCAATGGGCACAACTACTTACCCACATTTAAGCCACGGCTCAGCACCGATTGCATATTGTTTATGCTAAATTACTAACTTAATTATGTACGTTTACCGTTATGGCAATCAATTTTGCTTAAATACGAGTAAAAAATTGTTACAGGCACAAATTGGTTGGTTCTCCCTCCTAACACCCCCAAAAACAACTGTTGGGTTTTCAGCGTTGCCACCTTGTTTACATTTATGATTATGCTTCGCGGGTGAAAAGACTCGATTTAAAATGTAATGAAGTTGCTTTAAAGGATTTTTGCACTCGAGTGTTTTTCACAGCCAAAATTTTTCGGTTTTGCGCAACTTCAACAACTATAGGACGCTTCTGACTCAATGAAAATTTTTCGAACACTTGTACAACATACATATATGAAATCTCAACTATAATACCCATTTTGCGATAATTTCCAAGTTCCAATTTCCGGACTTCTAGAGAAATCTCCGTCCCATTTTGCTTAAACTGTGACGAAATTTAGACCAATTCTAACTGAAATTTCATCACTGCCCATTAAGTATGATTAACTTTAAGTTACCAAAGACATGACAGTTAGTCTATAGAGTCAATCTGAATGCGTTGGACTTAAAATTAATTATGGTGACTAGTTGAAAGTATTTTTCGAATTTGAAACTAATAGGTACTTTAGCCCTCATGTCCTAAAAAATGTTGCCTGGGCCAATATTTTATTGATTTACTGTACATACATAACGACTAGAAGATTTTATTTGAATGCCACCCCATTTGAGCAACGCTCAAGGTATGGCTCAAGTAATTTTTGGTGTGGATATTGTAAAATACAAAAATATATATAAGCAATGTGTGATCTTTATTTAGTTTAACATATTTCTCATTTACTTGTTCATCTTTCAGCTTTTCAGCTTCTTTTTTGGCTGGACATATCTATCAACTTCCTCGTATCTGGCAACTCTCAGACATTGATAGTTTTGGTTTATCGAAATACCTATCCAAGCAATTTGCGTCAAAAATTTGTAGTGTAAAACACAGCTGGCCGACAGAGACAATTCTGAAAGTAAAACATACAACAATTACACAATGTCATTAGGAGACACGTTGGACTACATAACCTTGAGTAATCCAGTAAGCCGAATGGTTATCTCGTCCACCTCAGCCCTACTGCGTTCGTTTGTAAGCTTCTGGCCTTTATCTGACAAAGTTGCAAAAGTTACCGTTATCGTTTTTTCTACCCCCCAGGGTCTGCGCCCCAAGCAGCTGCCTGTAAAGGAGTCTGCAGTGGGTGGACTGCAGCAGCAGGCACATCAATACGTCTATCCAAATGGCTCGTTGCACACCATGTCTGGCTGTCATTACAATTTTGTCAGGCTAGCGGGTATTGGCGGTGCATCGGCTATTTTTATGGGCGCCTATTGCAAATATTATCTGAAAGACATCAATGATCCAAAGGAGCAGCTCGACTCTCAGGCCTTTGCCGATGTGGCGAATCGTATACATTTCTTGCATTCATTCGCCCTGATGGCCATGCCTCTGGCGCATTACCCGGTCTTTGTAAGTAACTGAAGAAAAGAATAGGGAAACTCTTTATTGGTTTTGTTTTATTCGTAAAGCTTTTCTGTATTTTTCTTGTTTGTTTTTACATACATACATATAAACTCTCTTCATTGTAAAGTTGGATCTTTGAACGGAATTTATAACAACTCGCGTTACTTTTCATTATTTTCGAAAATTTTCCTTCTCAACATTAATATAATTGACACTCTCTAATGCGCTTTGATTGATTTTTTCAGTTTACAAAACTTAAATTGTTTTTTTTTAGCTTTTTATGAACATTAATTTAGGCTAAGCGTGTGTTTCCCTATAATTGTAGGTTTTGTATATGAAATGTTTTTGTTTGTTAAAGCTAAAGCTAAACGTTCAACAACCACTAATTGCAGCTTACAAAGTACGGGTTTTTTTTTAAATATTTTGTATTGTGATATGAGCAGGTTCTCATTAGCTGATATGAAGGAACAGGATTTAAAGTTTGTTGATTAGAAACGAAAATTAAAGCTGCTTAGATTTAATACTTGTTACTTGTTTTTGTTGTGTCAGCCTTATTTAATAAGTAAAACTGTAGAGACTTCTTTATTGACATATTTTGTTTTTCGCAAGCCAACAAACTAGAGCTAACCTTATAAAAAAATAAAAGCATACCAAAATTGTTTATACGGGATTGCAAAAAATTCGCAGTCAAAACTATTATATAATTATAAATGAGCGCTCAGATTATTGCTAAATTTTAAATTAATAAGCCTCTAGTTCAGCTTTGAGAAGTTTACCGAAAGCTAAAGGCTTTTGTTTCTGAAATCATAATCTTTTCTTATATTTTTCTCTAAAATTTTATTAGAAATTAGTTACTGAAACTTTTAAAAACGCAAATTGACACGCATAAGAATCTGTTGTAGATTAAAGAGCAGGTTTCTACATGTTTAATGTCGTACCATAACAACCAAACAGTTGGAAAAATGTTTAAAATAACTAAACTGATATCAACCTGCATCAGACCGAAAAATAATGCTGAATTTAAACTAACAAACTAATTTAAAGTGTAAACTTTGCAATCCCTGTTTATTCTAAACTTTCTATGCAATCTTTTTAAAACTTTTCTTTCCTTTCATTTTGTGCAGACTGGCGCCTTAATGACCACGGGCACAATGCTTTTTAGTGGCTGCATGTATTACAGAGCCCTCACCGGTGATAAGAGACTTCAGCATTATGCGACCATAGGTGGATTTTGCCTCATGGCTGCCTGGCTATCCTTGGTGTTCTAGATACAATTGTTGTGGCAAATCTCAGTTTCCTTATATATAAAAATAATATGTCTAGTACCACAAAATACAATTTATATACATATATATAAGTGGTGTAGTCACAGTAGGGCCAACTAAAGCTAAACAATTTCTCATCCCTAATTTATAATATTCTTTATATAGTTTCTCTTATTTAAAGCAGCTAAAATGGAAGATACTTGTTTTAAATGCATACAATTTCTTAGCTTAAGAAATGTTGTAAGTTGAGAATAAAAAATTAAAATGAAACGGAAAATGGCATAAATTGTTACATTTATTCATGTTGTCTTTTTTGTATAACTGTACACATTAATAAATTACTATAAAAAACCACACATACATTAATACCTAAGCGTAACATTTTATAGTTTTATTGTCATTTTACTGGAACACATAATACAAATGCAATGCGACCTTTTGAAGGTCAATGCACAATATTTTAGCTAAAATTAATTTATTGCACAATGTTTCTTTCTATTCTTTTACTTTTTTAAACAGTTATTGTCCTCAGTATCTTGCAAATCTCTAACAATTAAATTTGATTTGTACATTTGATGTTGGTATAAAATTCTTGACTTGATTTAGTGTTGCTGTATTCTCGGCCTGTGCTATCCTAATAACTTTTGCTTGGAGGCCTCCGCAAAGAGGAAGGTTTTCTGTATGCGCGCATTGGCCGCCGGATGATTCGTAATTGGTTCCAGTATTTTAAGTATATAGTCTTTAAAAGCCTTGGGCACAGCGAAATGTCAAGAATCCTTTTTGGAGCGCAGGTTGTCCTCATGGGCCTAAGTTTGGGTGATAAACATTAGCAAAAAACAAAATATGATTTTTAATTGAAAGAAAGTAACATTTTACATATTGTCTTGGTTATATTAAAAACAATTTTTTCAATGGTCATGGTACCATGGTCTGCCAGAGTCATATATGTACTTTTCTAAGATTATGAGAATAAAGTTAAGTTTTCTTTCTGAGCCCAGCTATTTACTGATCGAGCTAAGTGGACTGGGGCAAAAAACGTTTTAGAATTAAAAAAAATAGAGGCAAGCTTACTTCGACTCGAACGAAGTTTATATACCCTTGGAGCATGATATATGCCTGCCAGTTTTTATATGGGACCTATACATTCAATTTTGAGAAAATTTTGAAAACAAAAATGTTTTTCTCACTAGAACTACTTTTTCGATCGATCGTTTCTATGGCACCTGTACGATATAGTCATCCGATCCGACCGGTTCCGACAAATGTGCTGCGAATTTGTACCAAAAGATTTCGAGCAAAATTTGGTTAAGCTAGCTTTAAAACTGACGGAGGAGATACCATAGAAACAGACGGACGGACGGACGGACAAGAATATATTTACTTTATGTGGTCGGAGATGCTTTCTTCTATGCGTTATTAACAAGGCATAAAAATTGATCAAAATAAATTCTCTGCCTTCACTTTCATTCCCCCAACATCTACTCACCTTTTGTGCAACCTTAAGCAAAGCATCGAATGTAGCATCTCCCGTTTGTTTCACCATGCTATGGAATACCTTCTTCTCACTCGTTGTCAGCAATTCAAATGGTGAAGCAAATTCAACAGCTTGTCCAGCGTCCATTACCAAAACCTTATCAGAATCCATTACCGTATGCAGACGATGGGCTATGGTCAGGACTGTACAATCCTTAAACTTATTCCTTATGGTGGTCTGGATCAAGGCGTCCGTTTGGGGATCCACATTGGCGGTGGCCTCGTCCATCACCAGTATACGATTCTCGCGTAGAATGGCCCGGGCCAAGCATACCAACTGCCGCTGGCCCACACTGAAATTGGTGCCGCCCTCGGAAATTTTACTCTGCAGCCCGCTGGGCAGTTCAGCCACCACCTCCTTGAGCTTGACCTCCTCCAGGGACTCCCACAGCTTGGCATCACTATACTCATCAAAGGGATCCAAATTATAGCGCATGGTGCCTGAGAAGAGGACAGGCTCTTGGGGGATGATGGAGATTTTACTGCGCAGATCATGCAAGCCCAGTTCACTGGTATTGCGGGCATCAATTACCACTGAACCCTCGTTGTAGGACAAACGAAAGAGGGCATTGATCAGCGATGATTTGCCCGCTCCAGTGCGTCCAACAATGCCCACTTTCTCGCAACCCTGTATGGCAATGTTCAGGTGACGGAGCACATAGTCGGCCGCCTTGTCGGGGAAGTACTTCAGCGACAGATCATCAAACACAATGCGGCCCTCCTCTGGCCAATCCTTTGGTGGTTTCTTATTCGGTTTGGATTCGAATTCACCCTCTGGTTCCAGATCTTCGTACTCCACCACACGTTCCACTGACGTCATAGTGTTTTCCAATTCCGCCGACTGCCTCATGCCCCACTGCACCATTCCAGTCATGCCCATGGCCTGTGTTATGGCCAAACCAACATCGCCGCCATTCTCGGGGGAGAACAGGAAGAAGCTTAGCGTAATCAAGGCGATGTAGAGTACACAACAACAATCCAGCCAGTAGCCAAAGGCACGACTGGTAGCCAGAAACATGTAGTAGCCAGAGCTATGCAAATCCTGATAGTTATCAAATTCGGCAATCAGTTCCTTTTGTGCACCAAACGCACGAATGGTGGCCAAGCCATTGAGTGAAGCGCTCAAATGGGAATAGATGGGTGAACGTGCTGGAGGGGGAAAGAAGAAGAGAAATTAAGTGAATATTGGGCTACGCATGGTGGTGCCTCAAAGATTTGGAGTGTGTCAGCGCATCTTTATCTAAACGTACTTTAAAGACAATTTCGATATAGATTAAGGGCCGATTTCCCTTCTTCCAGACAGCTGCTATGTGTCAGATAAGCTTTTATGAAGTAATTCAAAGTATACTTACTAACAGCCTCCAACCGCTTCACATCTCGCGAGGTATTCAGATAGAAACCACGCAGCACATAGAACACCACCACCAGAATGGCCGTCAATAAAATGTACCACACATTCACAATGCACAGTACAATCACAATACCCAGAATGGCCAGGAATATCTGGAATACATCCATCATAACGGAAGGCAAAATCTCATCAACTTGACCCAAATCCTTGGAGAAACGATTTAGAATACGACCCGAGGGATTTGTATTGAAGAAGTGCATGGCTGCTCGCGTAACACCATGGAACATGGTGTTGTGCAGCTTGGTGGAACTACACATGGCCAGATAAAAGAACAGCATGCTGCGCACCAGTGAAAAGATAATCACTGCCACATTGATGGCGGTGAAATAGTAAATATCCATGGGATCGGTATCCGCATTGATGCGACTCTCGGGGAAAAATCGTAGGCGGGACATAAACGTATTCGTTTCGGCATTCTCATTTTTGTTGACCCTGAACAAGATATACACATGAAGATAAGACGGATTAGCTGCAACTCATCACTTTACTTACCAATAGGACAGGAACATATCACCACCCGAGGCCATCACTTGAGCACCAATGAGGAAGAAGGCAAACACGATGAATATACAATAGCCATTGGCCCCAAAGTACTTTTTATACAGGCTGAGGCCCACTTTGCCTTCGACACGGCCCTCTTGCGTCTGCATGGGTGAATCAACCACCAAAGATTCTGCTGCCGATTCCATAGAGGAAATGCTGCCTTGACGCTCTCTCAATTTGCTATTTTGACGCGAGAGCCCACCAGGCTTTTCTGCAGCATCACCTGCACCCTCATCCTTCTTACTGGGATCCGTGAGCATTTGTGCAAAGTCCAGGCCACTCTTGCACATGGACTCGTATGTACCCATGGCACTGATCTTGCCCTTATCCATAATCACTATGGTATCGGCCTGTTCCAAGAACTGCAACTGATGCGTGACCAAAAGAACAATGTCTTCTCTCAAGAATCCTCGCATACATTGATCAAACAAATGTCGTCCCACATGCGTATCCACCGCACTGAGAGGATCGTCTAGTAAATAGATATCCGCCTTCCTGTAGACCGCACGTGCCAAACTAATACGAGCCTTTTGTCCACCCGACAGGGAGGCTCCACGTTCACCCACTATGGTCTTATCGCCATACGGCAGAAGCTCAAAATCACGTTCCAAGGCACATTTCTTGATCACCGTGCGATAGCGATGCTTGTCCATGGGCAGACCAAACAGTATATTCTGACGCACTGTGCCGGTGAATAGCCAGGGCTCTTGTGAGGCATAGGACAGGGTACCATTCACCTTTACGGAACCCGCCTCGGCTGGCAACTCACCCAGTATGGCCTGGATTAAGCTAGATTTGCCCGAGCCAACGGGTCCTATGACGGCAACCAGTTGGCGTGCCTTGAATTTCATTGTAACATTGTCCAAATTGAATTCCGTACTCTTGGCATCCCATTTGGCCTTCAATTTACTGATCTGAACACCAGGTTCTGCCTCACTGGTTCCCCGACTATTCGGCTTTAACACACTGATGCCTTCTTTTACCAAAGACGAGGCCTTGCCCGCTTTCTGTTCATCCACATCGTCCGATTTGTCCCTCACCTTGGTCTCCTCATGCAACATAAAAGTCTGTATCCGTTTGATGGATACCAAAAGTTCCGCAAACTGAGAGATACCCATGGGGAAGTACACGGTCATGGTGTTCCTTAGGATATTATAATAGGCCGTGATCACAAAAGCCTTCTCCGCCGTCAGCAATTGGCCCAGCAACACGAAACCCACCAGGCTGACAAACACCGATATCCGTGTCACAAACATGATGAAACTCTGTAGCGTTCCCCGAATGTAGTTCACATTTCGTATGGCATTCATTTCCTTGGTACGCACATAGTTTATCATCTTGCTAAAGGGTATCTCCCAGGCATACATTTTGATTACCTGAATACCGGAAATAATTTCATTCATCATACGGACACGTTCGTCAGTGCGTAGAGCAGTGCGCAGGCGCAGCACGGAGGTCTTTTTGCCCAGATAAGCTTGAAGAGGAATAAACAATAACATCACAGCCACACCAAAAAAGGCGGAGACACCAATCTGTAAGGAAGTGGGGAAAATATCCATTTTGGTATCAAACAAATTTCATCCACGGTCACTATTTTTTAAAGAAAACATGAATTCTAACGAGAAGGCCAAGCTAACTTCGTCTTTGCCGAAGCTTTAATACCCTTGCAAATGTTTTAATAAATCAGAGATTAAAAATATTTTTTCTAAATAAAACCCACTTTTCGACTTTCAAATCTGTGTAAAAGCGTGTAAAACTAATAATTGCTAAAGCGGGAGGCGTTTACATTTAAAACAAAAAGTTTTTCTCACAAAGATCCACTTTTCGACCTATAGTTCCTATGGCAGCTATAAGATATAGTCATCCGATTTTGACCAAAACTTCCAAATCTGTGTAAAAGCATATAAAACTAATAATTGCCGAAGCGGGATTCGTTTACATTAAAAACAAAAAAGTTTTCTCACAAAGACCCACTTTTCGACCTATAGTTCCTATGGCAGCTATAAGATATAGTCATCCAATTTTAACCAAAACTTCCAAATCTGTGTAAAAGAGTATAAAACTAATAATTGCTGAAGCGTGAGGCGTTTACATTAAAAATAAAAAGTTTTTCTCACGAAGACCCACTTTTCGACCGATAGTTCCTATGGCAGCTATAAGATATAGCATCGATTTTGACCAAAACTTCCAAATCTGTGTAAAAGAGTATAAAACTAATAATTGCTGAAGCGGGAGGCGTTTACATTAAAAATAAAAAGTTTTTCTCACGAAGATCCACTTTTCGACCGATAGTTCCTATGGCAGCTATAAGATATAGTCATCCGATTTTGACCAAAACTTCCAAATCTGTGTAAAAGAGTATAAAACTAATAATTGCTGAAGCGTGAGGCGTTTACATTAAAAATAAAAAGTTTTTCTCACAAAGACCCACTTTTCGACCGATAGTTCCTATGGCAGCTATAAGATATAGTCATCCGATCCGATCGGTTCCGACATATTAGCAGTGTGCAGTAAAAAGAAGACTCTGTGCAAAGTTTCAGCTCGATAGCTTTAAAATTGAGAGACTAGTTTGCGTAGAAACAGACAGACGGACGGACGGACAGACGGACAGACAGACAGCCGGACGGACAAAGCTCAATCGACTCAGCTCGTCGCCCTGATCAAGAATATATATAGGTTATAGGGTCGGAAATTAATATTTCTATGCGTTGCAAACTTCTGGGAAAAATTATAATACCCTTTGCAAGGGTATAATAATCGAAAGCTTCGAAACTGAGAGACTGACTAGATTGCTTAGAAACAGACCGACAGACAGACAGAAGTATGGACAAAGCTCAATCAACTCAGATAGAAATCTATCTATCTCTTACCATCTCTAAGATCTGTTTGTTCATACGGTCATACGGCACTGATCAAGAATATACATACACTATAAGGTCAACAATTATTTCATCTCCTTGTTATATACTTTTGCACAAACTTACATATACTTTGTGTACCCAAAGGTACAGGGTATAATGTATTCAATTAACAATACCTTTGGTACAGAGCATAAAAACTGAATAAAAGTCACCTAAATAACGGCTTGACTTCAACAAGTTCCTTCACTCACCTCTCGGTACATCAGATATGTGACAATTGCAATCTCCACGGGTCCTAGCCATAAATAATTCATATGCAGCACCGAAACATCCAGGCGACCCACATCGTTTGATATAAGATTGACCACCTGACCGATTGTCGTATCACCCAAAGCCGTTCGACTCAGACGCAGAGCCTTGCGATAAATTAGACCTAAATGTATAAACATTAATTATATTGTCCAAATTCCCCACTTCTCTTCACCCTCCACACTCACTTGTCATGGCTATTCTGGCCTTCATGCCCACATGAAACATGCCCAGCATATAGGGATGCATGCCCAAGACGTTGAATCCACTGCATAAGATTACGCCCAGGGCATAGAGATAGGCCTTGGTCTGATCTTCACCGTTCTGATTGCTGGAGTCAGCATAGTAAGCCACCAGACCGCCCAGAAAAAGAGGTTGGGTGACGCTGCGGAAAAGATAACAAAGTGGATCATAAATAATCCTTGTGAGTCTGTGTGTGTGTGTGTGTGGGGCGTGGCTTGACGCTTACCGGAAACCAACTTCCAATATAAACAAAACGAGACCCAAACCAGCCAAGCTCCAGCCAAATACATCCATGGAAGCCTTCAACAGACTTGGAGTCTTCTTCTTTTTACTCTTTTTCTCCACCTCCTTCTCCCAGGCATCGCTCAATTTACTGCCCAGATGATCTGAAAAGGGAGCAGAGATTAAGACATTAAAGCTGGATTTATTTTGTACAAAATAATTGTAGAGACTTTGGCAGCTGATGTTGATTTAATTTATTTACTAAATGTATTAATTAAAGAGCTTGCGAAAGATGATTTAACTATTTCTATGCTGTACGCTCAGAGCAATGATGACAGGAACAAATTTAACAGACTCACTCACTCTCTCAATAGAACACTTGATTTTTTTCTCGTGATTTCAGTTTGATATCAGTTTGATATGAGAGAAATATACGTAGCTGAACATAAGCAACTAAGCAAAACGAGTCAAGTGTCAGCCAATAGTCAAAGTGTTAGAGAATTGGAGAGGAAAATATAGCACTGAATCACGCAAACACATTTGCAATTTACTGAGGAACACGCGGAGCACACATACATGCGCAAAAGACACTTTCGGCAGATTCTACCCAGTGTCTCTTGGAGGAAGCTCCTGTAAATTAAGCAAAGAGCACATTTTGATTTCCTATTTTATCATGACTGGTTGAATTTTTCTAACAGCGTGTAAAAAGAGACTACGTTTTGCGAGCTCTGATTACTTGTATATCATCGTTTTTAAAATTTGTTAGTTAATGATAAAGGGATACCCATCGCGACAAACTCTACAATTTGCTGTGATTTTTTTTATATCATTACCAGAAGTAAACCCCAAAAAGACTTTCTTTTCCAGTTCTGATTTCTTCCTTTAAATTATAGCCCAGTAAAACCCAGTCAGCTGCATTATCAATGTTATCAGGCAATTCCAGGACTTCGGTTCTCCATTCATTTAAGATTTCTGGCCTGGACTGGACTATATTGTTTCTCACCCAAAGTGGCTACTGTCCATTTAATGAGTTGGTATAACTTTTATGAACTTCCTTCCTCTAAATTATAGCCCATTAAAACCCAGTCAGCTGCATTATCAATGTTATCAGGCAATTGTCCAACTAAACTATACCAACAAATAGGATTTTCCATTAAGGTTTTTGTAGTATTTATTTACTTACGAGTCTCTATATCAATATTTATTTAGATATGTCCAAATTGCATAAGACAAATGGCATGAAGCCACTTAATGTCAATTTAGAGATAAGTCTATAGGGTTTTATTTGTTATAAGTAAATAAGCCCCATTGATAACCAATTATGTATCGTGTTTCGGACGAGTAAATAATTTATTATCAATCCAAAAATTCAATTAATTGCGGCATATGGACGTTGACAAAGTTATCTTTGATATAATGATAAATTTAAGATCTGGATTTTATTTTTATGTGGTTGGTTTTGTCATAAAGAACTCAAAGGTTGAGATGATAAGTTTAATCTCATAGTCAATGAATGAATTTGCATAAACTCAAGGAAATACGAAATTTTAGATAAGAGCCCTTTGGAAATCTTATCAAAATTACTTTTCAAGTTGAAAGCTTTATAACTTATAAGAACTTTTGTACCATCGCATGACTCTGCATTTGCCTGAATTAAGCAATCTTCTAGAAGGAAAATACTGTTTTTGTATCCGGTTGGGTTGGACATGACCTAAGACCAATTGCTTTTTAATAAAGTAATTAGTCACAAACTTATCATTTTAATCAAAATTTCGTAATAAGAAACCAAGAAAAATGGCTGTTCAAACATAAATTGTAGATTTGTAAAACCAATTGTTTGCATTTAGCTGCTGTTGTTGAATCAAACGCTTCTAGTGCCATCCTATCAAACTATTTAATCATTGCTCAAGTATGTGTTTGGCATAGAATTCAAGCGACAAGTAAGAGTCATCAGTAAGAAGCTTTAATAAAATATTTAAAGCTAACAACTGATCAATATATGGCATTATTTTAGGCCAAGTCTGTCATGTGTGGAAATGCGGAATGTGGTTCATGCCGCAATAAAATTAAATGTAACTTGGATTCTGTTTTAACAAGAAAATAAAAGTACCTTAAGATGATAAAAGTTAAATTAAGAGACTGTGTTTTAAAAAATAAAATAAATATCACAAACCCAAATTCATTTAAGAGCAGACTTTGGCTAAATTTAGCAGAATCTTCACTTACTAAAACCTAGGATTGATTATTAGCAAACTTTTAAGTGTGACCAGCGGCATATTGACATTTGCATGAAAAATTATTAAATATTAAACCATAAGCTTACTTTCGACGTTTCTGAAAACACATTGAATTCTACTTTTAGAAATGAGTCCCCACACTTCAATCATCATTAATACATTCCACGGAAGGAACCTGGTTCTGAACCAAGCAGATGCAAACCGTACTCATCCGTCCGAAAAACGAACTAAATCGAAAACTAAGCTGAAAACCGTTTCCGACCGTTTCGTTTAGCCTTTCTTTAGGTTAACCTATAACGCTTGACCCCCGATAACGGAGACCAAAAATAGGACGTATTGAAGTGTAGGTATAATAAGAGTGCTCACGCGTCTATCATAACACAACACAACTTCGATTTCTAGCTGTCAAGATGCACTCTGTTTTCAGTGATTCCAAATCATCCGTTTTCTAAATATATGTTTCTGTTATTATTATTTCTTTGGAATATTTATTATTTCATTGTGTGAGTTTTCGCACAAATACAAATTCCAAAATACTAAGTGCAAATAATTCTATAGTGCTGAATCGGAACGTTACATTTTTTTTTTTTGGATTTATGTTACCAAGAGACCCGTAGGTAACGCGTTACATCTCAATATGATATTCCTTAAAAAATGTCCTTTCCCCGATTTAAACTTCTTCTTCTCCAATTTCGATGAATGCTCCACGTTATATTTTTGCTCCTGCATGCAAACAACAACAACCATATGTAGAAGGTAATATTTCTTCTGGGCTATAACTGATCCAAAATGGCCAGGTTTTGATGATGCCCGCAATGCCCGCTTCCATGGGTTCGCTTGGACTTTAACCCCTGGATTTCTTCCGTATTCTGGTGACGCTCTACATATTCTTTGTAGCACACTAGACAGAAAAATCAAAATCAGCAGATTACCTGGTCACACCGAAACAAAAATCATTTTAATTTATTAATTCATTCTCACCTGTTTTATTCATTTTTTTTTTAATATTGTACAAATCTTCCTATTTCTAACTTAGGCAATTTTAGTGTGACCAGGCAGATAGAGATAGACGCTTCTTATAAGCCCGAACAAAACAGTGACCGACTGTTTGGGTGTTCCAAAACTAGTCAAATCTAACAGAAACTGTATGCGCGTAAACCTTTCGACAATCTGTTCACTTTGCGAAAAGCATTTGTAAAATTGAGGAAGACCATTCGCTAAAGTTGGATCATCCTTAAGCCTAAAACTCAGTTCGACAAAAAGCTAATTTTTTGAAAGAGAACTCAAGAAAAAACTTTAAATATTGAATTTATGGGTTACTTATTAGACTAGAACTTCTTACTAGACGCTGTTTAAACATTAATAAGCCTTGTTTAAAATGTACCACTTTCTCAGTTTGTATAAACCTACTGCATTTAAAGAGTGGCACCAGACGAATTGAGTTCCGAATTCCGAGTCGGTTTCAATGCAAACGTTGCCTTTTCTTATTTCAACTATTCAAAGAATGCAAAGAATTACTAGATCAGGTCGTCTTTTATTGACCAATTGATTTCACTTGACGTTGAGCAAGCGGTTTGAACTGCTTAAGCAATTCCGATTTTACTCAAACCGGATCTAGTAACCACAGAAATGATTGTCAACTTCCAAGTAACATTGTTCAACTGGAACTCCACTTGCAGACTATTACACTAAAACCGACTCGTAATTCGGAACGGGGCCGATTATTGCCATTTTTGTGACAAATGATTTTGCTAAGAGAAACTGTGTTTCAATGCTAAATAATTGGCGAAAGCTTACAAAAAATAGACGAGCCACAAGCCACATGGTTCTATCTAATCGTTTTAACTTGAAGTGTCTGTGGTCCCCACAATATTTTCAAATGTCTCAATGACTTCTCCCCAATAGATAATATTGTACATACACACGGAAGAAGTAAGGAAATAGTTTTAGTTTACCTTTTTGATTTAATGCTTCAATTGAAGTTTATTATAAGAAAATTATGAGGTCTACCTAGTGACATAGTTATTGTATAGAAATTCCCTAGTTAGTCACCCAACAAAATCGTCCACATGACGTCACGTACTCTTAAATCTAACCTACGTGCTGATAAGAAAATCTGACCCAACTCCTGTGCTGGGTCTGGGGGAAACGTGCTTATCAAAAAAAAAAAAAAACGCTTGCAAACGCTTAATAATTAAATTAATTTGATGGAGAGAGATTATATATTTAATGGTGTTGGCCAGGCTATATACAAATGAACGAAGTTATGTATGCAGATAAAGCCATAAATTATCTTTGGTGGGCCCCATTGATTATGCAAAGCACGAAATACCGATTTTTGGTCACTTCAATTAGTCAGAAATACGTAGGTACAATGTGCATATGTTTGTATGTATCACTCACCCGATCGATGTTCTTTTAAAGCGCGATACAAATCGTTTTCATCCAAAGTCTTTTTACGTCCCTTAAAAAATGTGGGCATGGTAAAGCTAGAAATGAAGAAGAAAACAACATTAAAGATCGCAAAACTATAATTTTGTGACTTTGACCAGGGCAGTAAACGGTAGAAGTGGAAGTTTTTAAGCTCTAAAAAAAATGTTTAAAGATAAATCTGTTATCTAGGAAACTCAGAGTACTGAGTACTACGGCTTCGCATAAAATACAGAACCAAGGAATTTCTACTCGGTAATCCTGTCGCTAACAAGTTTAAAGTTTTTCTTAAAAGTACAACAATATTCTCTTAAAGTATATCTATGCAATTATTCTTTAGAGGCCTCTACGTAGCTGTAAACTAATGTAAAAGATTCGTACAAAAAAATTTAGTTAATTCTCATTTTTTCACAACTGTTTCTAAAGTAAATAATGATTTTAGAAGTCCAAATTAACTCACTGAAAATATGTTTCCCATTAATAGATTATTTAATTGGCTAAGAAAAAAAATTATATGGATATCTTTTTCTGTCTTTCATTTTTATTAAATTGAACATTTAGGTCATCAACTGGATCAACTATAACAATATTTCAAAAATGTTTCGGTTCACGGTAACAAAAAAAGTCAGAAACCGGTTAGAAGCCCTGCTACATCATTTTTCTTAATTTCATAATTTTAAGAAAATTTTTTTAGAAAATCTTTTATATTTATATAGAATTTGGAATAGGATTTTGACAAATATTTCCCAAACTTTAAAAAAGAAAATTTAGAAAATTTTTTTTTATTTATTTTATGTCAGATTTTTCAAGGTTTAAAAAGAAAAAAGTATATTTTTCATGGAAAATATATTATGCGCCAATTTATTTTTTTTGATGTTCTTAATATTAATTTTTCGCCGTTTTATTTTAAAATTTTATATCAAATTCAAATAATAGATTTGTAATCTATTTAATGGTTAATTTTTTTCATAAAAAGTTACTTAATTTTTTTCGTAAATTCCAATAAAAATAAAAAATTTGCAGTCGGCCCTGGCAGCCACCCTTTTGTTTAATTTTAAGAAGTTTACAGCCTGGATTTCGAGAGACTTACCAGAACATGACCGAGGACAAGGGATTTGAGGTTTCGCGCGGATTCTCCGGCAATTCATCAGCTTTCATTGACTGCATTTTGCAGTGTTTTCTCTGTAGTTTGGTCGTTTATTATCCTATCAATTGTTTCAATATCCTGTCATTGGTCGGTTGGTGGGGGCGAAGCGGCTCGGCATGTGTCGCTATAATGGGGATAAGTACAGAATCCGATATAAATTTGTAAGGTAAACCACAATTCCATTTGCTTATCGTTTCGTTTAAAAACCAAAACATGTTATAAACATTTCAGTTACTGATAAGTTCGCTACGGTAATTGTATTGGTACGTCGCGCACTCTGGTTTAAGAGTAAATATTGAACATATGTATACAGTAGAGATTAGCCAGGTTGGTCTATGACTTGCAACATTGTTATCGAACAATCCTGCTAGCATTTGTATACAAAGTTGGATCACGGTGCGATTTAGTCTATGCAAACAAGCTTGAAATTGGTGCACTGTTCGTAAGCAGACCGTCTATATCCTTGCTGATAAATTCCTAAATGTAGTAGGATTACACAGCATAAGTTAAAAAACACACACACAAGGATATGATTTAGTGTTTTTTGCACAACAATTTCACTTTAACTTCCGTATCCTTCTCTTAAAACTCACAGCAAGACGGTGCGCAACACGTCAATAGATTACAGTTAACCGTCAACAACTAACTTTAAAACTTTTTAAAGCTGACAGGCGCTTTTTATAGTCAGCAACACCAACACCACCCACACAAAAGCTCAAGCACGATTAGTTATTGCCGCTCTCGCTCTCCGTTATCAGTGATCGGTAAGCGGGCAAACTCTCTTACCTCTCTCACTAAAGAGCACACATTGTGTTGGGAGTAACAAAAACCTTAACTGACGGTAAATCAATAAACACAACAAATCACAAACATAAAATAACAATTAGTTCTATTGCTCTATCTCTTTTTCTCTCGTTCACTTTGATATGCTTAAAACAATTGTGCAACAAAGTTAAGTGCCAAGTTCTATTATCATTGATATATTGATGTGCGTTTGTTTTGAATTTGCAAAAGTTGTTGGTGCAGGTGAAGAAAATAAACATATGTATAAAAAACGTTAAACAAGGTTTTGTTTAACATTTGCGCTTGCGCCAGAAACTGTGTTGGAAAACACATATTGGTAACTAAGTTAGAGATGTCATCACTATTTTTGTGACGTAGTTCAATTTTATAAAATAAAAATTAAATGAGGTGTGGAAAAGTTGTCTGTAATGATATTAAAAACCATTGGAAAAGTTAAAAAGAAAAATACTCAAATAAGAAAATCGTTAACTGGGTATCCAAAGTTTTTGTGTTTAGTACTAACTCTTTCAAATCAGGGCTGAGGCCATCTAAAGGGTTCTGGAACTACTAGTACAATTAATGTTCAAAATGTATTTTAAGCACACAGAAGACAGACGGACGGACAAAGCTTAATCGACTCAGCTCGTCACGCTGATCAAGAATATATATACTTTATGTGGTCGGAGATGATTCCTTCTATGCGTTGCAAACTTCTGGGCAAAATTATAATACACTTTTCAAGTGTATAAAAAGCAACGCTTACTTCGTCTGTGCCGAAGTTTCAATACACTTGAAAAAAACTCGCTTCAACGGCTGCAGATTAGTTAATGATTTGGTAAATTATTGGATATTCTTTTAAAATGAAAGCAGTTTTTAGATCAATTATTATTATACATGATACATCCAAGTACTTTGCTCTATTACAAAAGCTTTCTAATATAATGTAATAATTTGCTAAAAAAATTCAATGTTAATTTAATTCAATTGGTATATGGTTTTTATACATTTATTTCATTTCAGAAAATAAATGTAACTAACTTCAAATTGTTTAAACTTAAAAATTCAGTTCGTGTTCTTGCACTATTTCATCGTGACTCGTATTAATTTGTCCATCTCTAATACAAATAATACAAATTTTGTTGTTACTCAACACTTTGATGTTAATAATTTACAGCTAATTTAACATCATATAATAACAGGTCTCCTCAATGTTGTTGTCATTCGCTATGCTGATGTTGTTATTTGTTAAACAATAATCAATTTCCAGCTCCTCTTCTGTCGTTTCCGGCAGTTCATCTACATACTCCATATCCTCCTTTTTACAGATTATGAATTCTTCCTCCTCCTCCTCCTCTTCCTCCTGTTTAGCTGACTGGTGCGTCTCCGTCTCAATGGGGGAATATTCAATCAATTCACCGACATCCACCTCATTCTCTTCCAATTTGACCAGCTCAAGTTGCTGATGCTTGAGCGATTGTTTATGCCTGTTAAAGAAAAATGATTTATCCGTTTGATAGTTACAGGTGACACAAGTAAAGACGCGGCCATCAAAGGTTTCCAACACATCTAGTTGCTCTGGCATTTCCTCATTGGTTTCCACGGGGCTTGTTGGTTCGGTGGGCTGTGGTGCAAATTTTCGATTATGTTTAATACTTTTCATATGGCGATTAAAACAGAATCTATCAGCCGTCTTGTAGTTACAAGCTTCACAGTTAAAAACTGAACTTGGAATTTCTTCCTCCGAATCATCTGGCAGTGGGTCATGCTTATGCTTTTGAGTACGGAAATGCCTTCGCAAATCACCTCGTCTATCCGTCTGATATCTGCATCCGTAAATGGGGCAAAACAAAGTTGGACGAGGATTGGGTTTGGTGTTGGAGGAGGATTTAGAACGTGGCTCGAACGGCTTAGTGTCTATAACTTTGGAATGCGAAACTGGTTTAACTGCTTATCTTTTCTCTTGTTAATTGCTACTTACGTTCCTCGTCTAGAGCCTCTATTTCCAAAATATAATCATCTTCATCATCCATTATTGCTTTAGTTTGCAAAGAGTTTTTGTAGAAATTGTTAATACAATTTGCTGTTAACTGGCTGTTAAGTTTATTAGTGATGGACTAACCATAGGGATGGCAAAACATATCGGCTCTCAATCAAACCGATTATTTGGCATAAGGTCGAAACTTTTATGGAAACAAAACTCTTTTGTAAGTCTAGTCTATGTTCAAAGAATCGAATATTTTCGATTATTTGGCAACCCTGAAATTGTTATCGATTATCAAAATCAGGTGTTGATTGCTGCGATACAATTGGCGTCTGAAAGTGTCTGTTAAAAGATAATAGTTAGCTTCTAAACTTGAAGATGAGCAACGCTGCTAGACGTATGGATGGCAAATCTGATAAAATTTGACTGTGGTTACTAATAATACGTATTATTTTTATTTAAATGTTCTCGCAATGTTGCCATATAAGGGCGGTCGTTGTCAAATTAACTTAAAATTGGGTTTGAATATCAAATATCAGCTCGATATCTGCAACAGTAGATCTAATGCCAATTATTTGCCGATTCGGCCCACAGTGCAGTGCCCTTAAGCCGATTTTCGTGCTCTCTGCAGTTGCACATCTCTAGCCGATATGCCGGTATTTGACACAAAAGTGCTAACGCGTTTTTATTTAATTCTTCGTCTTCCCTCACATAACGACAATGCATTTGCATTTGCGAAATTTATTGTTTAAACGCTTTCTAACCACCGCATCTTCAGTTCGCCATGCCAAACAACAGCCCCGCAATCTCAAGGGCAAAAGCAAGAGTTCACAGGAATGGTTGACCAGACAATTAGCCGATCCCTATGTGGAGAAGGCTCGCATGATGAACTATCGTTGCCGCAGTTCCTTCAAACTGCTGGAAATGGATGATAAATACAAAATACTACAACCTGGCTATACGGTGGTTGACTGTGGTGCGGCTCCGGGAAGCTGGACCCAAGTGGCTGTGGATCGAACAAATGCAAATGGCAAAATGGAAAGGTTGCCCCTAGGAACGGTCTGCAGCATTGATCTCTTGCATTTTCATGCCGTGTCGGGAGCCAAAATATTTGGTGGCATGGATTTTACCTCAAAACTGGCTCAACAGCGTCTAACTGAAGCGCTGGCTGGTCGTCAGGTCAATTGTGTGCTCAGTGATATGGCTCCAAATGCCACTGGGGTGCGCATGCTGGATCAGGAGAGCATTACAAATCTATGCTATGAGGTGTTAAAATTCGCCTTGGCTTTGTCCGCCCAGGGGGCAAATCTGGTGGTTAAGGTGTGGGATAATGGAGATGTACCCAAACTGGAACAGGATATGTTAAGGTACTATGAGAAAGTAAAGCGTGTGAAGCCAAGGGCCAGTCGAGGCGATTCGGCTGAGCATTATCTAATGGCGCGTGGGTTTAAGGGGCAATAAATCGAATTTTAATTAATAACATTAACATGATTTTGTTGTTTTACAACTCAATTTTTGAAGTTTTATAATGTGTCAAATGATTAATCATCTCATACAACCATTTGGGCTGATCATGGGGGGCCATGTGACCAGCATTCCGTATCATAATCTCCACCAAATGTCCAGCATGCTTGACATAGCCAGCCACCTCGCCGTCAATGCGCCAAATCTCACGCGGAGCAATCTTATATTTATCCGAGCCGGGAAATTTCAAATGGTTCAAGTAATTTCGTGTCAAGGGATAGGCCACAATGATATCCAACTGTCCACTATAGATGCATACGGTATAGGATTGCAACAGTTCGGCTATCCAGGGCGCCACACTGTCCATAACATCTTCTTTCAAATGCAATTCCACTTTATTTTCCTTGTCCAGATCGTGGAAGGGCTTGTTGCCCACGTGTATGGAGCGCCGAGTGGTGCCCGACTGCAGGAATTCACCCAGTTTGGAACTGTCCTCACCTTGTGTCTTCAGATAATTGTAATACCAATTGTAGCCCGTGAGATTACTGAATAACGAACCATTGGTCAGATCACCATTGATAAGTGAATCAAAGACCTCAAAGGCACAATCCATTTTACGCTGCTCAATGCAGGCAGCACCCTCAGCCTCGGCCTTGTGAAACTTCACCAGACCATTGTCATCGATCAAGCCCAGTTGGTACAGATAGTCTCCATATTTGAGCTGATGCAGTGGATCCGACAGCCCATTTCCAATGGCCACACCCTTGAGCGGTATATACACACGCGTCTCAATAGCATTCTGTACTTTGTGTATGTGATAAGCCAAAGCGGGCACATACTTTCCAGCGTACGATTCACCAGTTACCCAAAATCCAATAGAATTTTTCCATTCAAAGAGCTCGTATAGCTGCATCACAGCCTCATGCAGATTACGACCCACATCGCGCTCGTTGCGTGCATAACCCTCGTCCTTGTCCGTAAAACTGAACCCAGTGCCCACCGGATTGTCAATATAGATCAAATTGTTCATTCTGCTCCAAGTGAAGTTCCGCTTCTGCAATTTGCCATGTTCATTCAACTCAATCGGCCCATTCTCGGTGAACAGACCAAACAGAGAGGAGGCACCAGGTCCACCCTGCAGCCAAAGCACCACAGGAGCAAATGCTGAATCCTGTTCAGCGGGGAAATACCAAAAGAACATATTAGAATTGAAGCCGACGTCCACAGTTAGATAGCCCGCATAGCTTTCCACGCCATGGTATTGATCGGCGGGCACGCGAGCCATATCCTGCACCTTCTGCCTGGGCAGGGACGAATTGTGAATGAAGGATGTCAGAAAGAGAGGCTCGCCGGGATCCACATTATCATTGTAGTACTTGTAACGTGGATACGGGCTGTAAGTAGTGCAAATATATGTAAGGTAGTGCAGGATTTAGCAAAAAAAAAAAAATCAAAGGAAAACTTACTTGATGAAACTGCGTCTATAGGGGCGTTCCTGCTCCGCACAGACAATGGTCAGTGTCAGTGCGATAAGCAGCAAACCAACTGCACGAATTGCACTGTTCATTGCTGTACAAAAACTGATTTAGTAAATTGTGTTGAAACCCCGGACCTACTCACCAATACGCTGATAAGCAAGTGTAATTATATAAAGTATTATAAATTATATATATTTTAACAGTGAAATGCGCTGAGCCGGCAAAAAATCAGATTGAATGTGTAGGTAACGGTAAGGGGGGAAAGCAACAGTGACTTGCACTCAGTGTGACCAGTTGTGGTAACAAAAGACCAGCATCACTAAAGGGTTAAATTTAAATAGTGGTGGTAAACTAACAACATATAAAACTATCGTTGACATTCTACATTCTGCTATGTGTCATCAACTTTACACTGTTATTTGTTAGTTTATGTGACAGATAGCTCTATGGAGAAGATGTGAAATCAGCCCTTAGTTAAACAAATATAAACAAGTAAGAGTGTTTCGGTCGAGTGCCCCGACAGCAAAATACCCTGTCCCAAGTAATGTGGTTCCTATAGCTTTGAATTCCATTAATTTTAAAATTTATTTCAATAAATGGGCAGGCGCACTTATGTACATATCTTCGGTGTTTTTGCTCGGATCTCATTGTGGTACACAGAATAGATAGATGTTGGGCCTCACTGAATATATATTAAGGCACTAGTTTCAAACTTAAAAATTGTAGTTCTGACAGTTTTTCACGGTTGAAGATGGAGGAGGAATTTGACAAACCTGGAGCAAACTTTATCTGGGTACGGTGTACACCTACATACAAGCAAAAATTTGTGGCTCTACTTCTTATAGTCTGTGAGATCAAAGCTTTTATACATAGAGGGTGACAGTTTTTCGCTGCTAAATGATGGAGGATATGGAGTTTTCCAAATCTGAAAAAAACTCGATGTGGCTACAGTATACAACTACATACATGCAAAAATTTGTGGCTCTAACTCTTATAGTCTGTAAGATCCACGCGTTTATACAGAGAAAAAGACCGTTTTTCGCTGTTTAAAGATGGAGGAGGAGTTTTCGAAATCTGAAACAAACTCGATGTGGCTACAGTATACACCTATATACATTCCGAAAATTGTGGCTCTATCTATTACAGTCTCTGAGATCGACGCGTTCATAAAAAAATTTTTTTTTAAAGGAAAAAGAAAATAAATATGAAACAAATTATCCCTGTTATATTTGCAAACGCAAAGTCACGATTTGAATTATTCATCAGGAGCGACCGTGAACATTCACAGTTTTATCAATCACGCACATCTCTAACTCCCGCAAACGCGGTCACTATTATTACTCCTCTTACTACAACCAGCAACAGCAGCAAAATCGGCTAAATCAACAGAAATTCGTGCAATTAATGTGGAAAAAAATGAGTGTATCAATGAGTACAACCAAACCAAGTGTTTAAAGTGCTTTAATTAATTGTAATTTCTGGCTATAAAGTGGGTGCAAATATGCGACAAATGTCAAAAAAGAAATAACTGTAATCCCCTTACAAAAAAAAACAAGAAATAAACGGTAAACGGAAAATTTTTCATTTCGCTCTTCTATGATAAC
Organism: Lordiphosa clarofinis; assembly: GCA_018904275.1. Classification (NCBI taxonomy): domain Eukaryota; kingdom Metazoa; phylum Arthropoda; class Insecta; order Diptera; family Drosophilidae; genus Lordiphosa; species Lordiphosa clarofinis. Next base: position 484,975 of record JAEIGQ010000067.1, on the reverse strand, counting down.
AAAACAAAAAGTTTAGTGCGTGCAAAATGAGAATCTGCGTCGTGGTTGTTTGTTGTGCTTTAATTTTGCTTTCGAGTAGCACGATTGCATCAGCAAAAGCAAAAAGCGCAAATGCCGACTCAGCAGAAGTTGTAAGCAGCGCAGAAGAAGTGGGCGTTGGAGGAGGAGGTGGAGGCAAGGTGAGAGACAAAAACAAAATAAGAAAAAAGTAAACATTTCATTACAATTGAAATGTATTTCATAGGATTGCACGGATCTGGCTCGCGATGAGGAGGCTTTAATGGTGTTCTCCACGCTGGGTGGTGGATTGACAGCCATCGATCCGGTTACAAGTGAAATACGCTGGACAATAGCAGATGGTAACTACACGCACACACACCTATAGCAATTAATATGTATTAGTTTTGTAAGTTTTAGTTATTGTGGTGGCGAAGGTAACCTCGTTGGGTGAGATACTAAACACATGCCAAGTGGTCGGCGACCCAAAACTGTTGCACACACCAAACCAAACGAAATGCACTTGCTCATAATTGGTACAAAATGTGCAACATCTGTATGTAAAATATACATACATAAATATGAAATGAGCTCATCAACAACATCCCTGAACATTAGAGACAGAGAGAGAGATATGAGTGTGATCTTTCTCCCGGCTTATTGTAGACTTTTTGTATGCTCTTTTACTGATAAGATTCACATATTTACGAAATCTTGACAACCAACAACCCAAACACACACACACTCACACATGCAGTTCCTTCCTTCAATTAAGTTGCCAACGCGCGATATCACCAAGCAGAGTTTAATTTTACTGTTACTTCGATTACCCTAACAAAATGAGCGAGTCTCTGGGGACTTTGACACCCATTTGGTAGAAAACTTGTACACACACATTTTGGAATTATTTATCAGCATGACGTATGGATTTGATATGGCTGGCTGGCTGACTAATCTCTAAACATTTTAAAAATGTATTTGTAATTATATTGGAAGTATTTAGTGAAATGGGCGCTGGAAGGAAAAATAACTTCTAACATTACTCTTATCTTGCAATTGACCTCAATTCCCTAAAAGGGGGATTAAAAGATAAAGCAACAAAGAAAAGTTAGTGGTTCGGAGCATTACTTACATACCCTTATGATTTGTCCTATAACAATTGAAATAAACAAATTTTCAGAGCAATTTTAAATTATTAATTAATTGCTGTGAAGGTCTCTAAAATGCCATCGATCATAATAAATATTGTGTTCCAACTAGTTATAATAGGCTGTTTAAGAGACTTTTTAAGTTTTTATTCAGCTCCAATTGTTTACAATGGTCTAAAAAAGATTCCAAATCGTCTAACAATAAATTAAAATCTTAACCTATTTAGAAAGGTGACCAAGTACATACTTTACCAACTTAATATCCTTATATACTCGGAATGGACAATGGAGCCCTCTCAGACAGCGAAGCGAAGCAGAGCTAGCGGAGCTTACGAATCTTACATACAAAATTCTCCGCTCAGCTAAGCTCCGACGTCATATCTCCGCCGCGTTTCAAGCGACATGTCTCCGAGCGAAAAACCGGGGTTAAAAACACTATATCTTAACGAATTTTCAAAGGGAAAGAATTAAACTAAGGTAAGGTAATCCTACGTTTACTAACAACCCAATTTGATGTATTCGGTTTCACGGCTGTGCTGGCGCAATTTTTCTGATTTTGATATTAAATTTGTTTAATTTTTTTGAAAAAAAAGTTACTATAGATTACATATACTTTCGCAATCTAAAATCTTTCTGATAGTATAAGGGGGTGTACATGAATGCATAACAGCTCCCATTCGAGGAGCTGTATAGCCAATTTGACATTGACCACAAAAATATAATGATGAAAAAATGTCACGTTCGACATGTCACGTATAGACGCAGATAAATATATTTTTTTTTACGAAAAATGTTCTCAAGATTTTGAAATCAAATAATATACTCTTTAAAGAAATAGAAGGTCACGTTCGTCAGAATGGAAATGCCCATATGTATTTAAATTTTAGTCAGAAAACATACTTTCGTCGGAAATCCTATGTCGCAAAGACAAGTTGAGTTAAGTTGAACTTTTCTTTTCATGTCATTTTGTTACTCTGTGTCGATGTTATCCACTTCATTACCTTTGATGTTTGATAGGCGGTGCCATCTCAAATGCTTTAATAAGTTTGCCCATTTTAAATTCGTATGTAAGTGTGACCATTCGGCTAGTTGCCTATCCTGTCCCATCGCGTTCTCGACCTGACCGATCAGAATTACCTACCCGCTTGGAATTATGACTTTGTTTCATATTTGGAAAGGGTATTTCAACTTCGCCTGCTTGACAAATTTTCTTTAATTGCTCCCAGATCGCTTAAAAATGTTAGCTATTAATAGGAACCGATAAATGTGGCTTTGTTGTTTTCATTTTCTGCTTTAAAAAAAAAAACAAAACAAATTAATAATTTCTTATCAAGAAAAAAGAGTTTGAGTTACTGCCAAGAGGGAAATAGTGTGGCTAAACTAGCAACTCTACAAAACAGAGCGAAACTATACCGAACATTTAGACACCAAACACATGTTGTCAACGAAAGAGATTTAAAACAAAAATGCGACGCCCCGTAAAGATTGTTTAATGTGATAAATCGTTTATATACACATATGCGTAAGTATGTGTGTGTGTGTGTATATAAATCGAAATTTCATGCTTTTTCATTTCAGGGAATTGCAATAGTTAGAACATGTGGACAACAGCTGAGCTGTAATTATTTCGCTTGTCCAGCCATATAGATCGATTTCACATATTTATGGGCTAGAATAAAACTAGATTCGCCTAATACCTTACATCACATGTCTGAATCATTGTTGTTATGGTTGCGACTGATTAGAATGTTTATGCTAATGAAAGTGCCTCGCATATTGGGTCTGGGTTAAATGACCTGAAATAGATCTCCAGGCAAGCGTGGGTTAATGAAAGATAACGGCTAAAATGATTAGAACATTACATACTCATTACGGGCGCACATTGAGTTGCATAAGGAAGATAAATGTTTAAGCATTTCAGAAACTTAACTTAACGTTTTGCCATTTGCATTTTGTTGTCAAAAAGTAGGCGATAATACAAATTGCCAACTTGCTCTGAAGTTAATGGTAAACCCTCCATACAATGTAGAGAAGAAAATGTGGCCGGAACCCGCATATTTATTCAACTGTTGGTTGAAAAGAATTTGGATAATATTAAATAAAAATGTATAGAAAAAGAAAAAAAAAAAAAAAAAATGTGGCTTATACAACGTTATTCATGAGCTCACGCCGATGAAATTCTTATGGGCCTTTTGGCTAATCAACAGACTTCTTCTTGATTTAACTTTTTTAACAATTCTTTTCCCGCAATTAACGTTTTATTTCTATTTATTAAACAGAACACCAGAATTAACTTGAATAAAGCAGTTTCAATATATGGAAAATATGATTTCAAAGAATTTTCCACAAACAAAATAGTTTGAAGCTTGATAACAAATTCTGGTTACGTCGCATGCTGCAATGATTCACGTAGCGGGGTCAGTAATATAATTTTTAGAATTCTTATCAAAAATTCCCCGGTAAAAAATATATACTCAAATTTGATTTAATAAATTCCCGCGAAAAGTTTTGAGAGTCTCCATCAAGATTTATGAAAATTGGACAACTATATAGAATAGTTGCCATACAAAATCGGTCAAAAACTGGTTCGAGTTAGAAAAACTTGATTGTTTTCAATGGTAGCGTCTTTATATGTACTCTCCGGTTATAAATATTATCTGTTTTAACACAATCTCGAATAGATTGATCATAATCGGATGAATACATCGTACACATAACTGCCATATAACAAACTGGCAGACATATATGTCATGCCAAGGGCCGAAGTTAGCTTCCCTCCATTTTTATACCCTTGGAGAGGGTATATTAAAATTGTCCGGATGTTTGTAACGCAAAGAAGGAAGAATGTCCGACCACATAAAGTATATATATTCTTGATCAGCATGACGAGCTGAGTTGATATACCCATGTCCGTCTGCCATCCATCCGTCCGTCCGTCTGTTTCTATGCTATCTCCTCCGTCAGTTTTAAAGCTATCGTAACCAAACTTTGCACGAAGTTTTTTGGTATAAATACGCTGCACATTTGTCGGAACCGGCCGGATCGGATGACTATAGCATACAGCTGCCATAGGAACGATCGGTTGAAAAACTAGTTTTAGTGAAAAAAACTTTTTTGTTTTTAGTGCTATCGCTCGTATTTTTAAGTTTTTAATGATTTCACATAATTTCACCAAAACTTGTCGAAATCGGTCAACTATATAGTATAGCTGCCATACAAAAATTAGGTCTGAAAATAAGACTTAGTGAAAAAAATTTGTTTGTTTTCAATGTTATCGCTCCCAACGCTCGTATTTATAAGTTTTGAATGATTTTACATAATTTCAACAAGATTTGACGAAATCGGACCACTATATAGGATAGCTGCCATACAAGCAGTCAGGCATATATCAAGCTCCAAGGGTATATAAACTTCGGTCGAGCCAAAGTTAGCTTGCCTCTATTTTTTGTTTTCAAAGCTATTGCTTCCAAACTTATTACTGATTAATACGGCATACAAATAAATATATGTTTATCATATTTTTTCAATAATAAAAAATTTACGAATTTCGCTATCGTAATTTTTTCAACGCAGTATTATTTGCACTTAAATGTTGTGAAATACAAACATAAAATAGTAACAAATTCTGATTTAAAAACTCAAAAAATTAAAAATAATCCTTATAGCAAATATTTATATGTGCATTTCGCGTATTGCAAATATTTATATTAACGAGAGCGTAAGTTAAAGTCGGCTCTAACCGACTTCGATATACCCGTTACTCATGAAAAAACATGTTTAACAGTGTTCCTTAAGGTGACCATCCGAAAAGTATGCAACATTTTTTTTTTGCTCATAACTTGAGAAACGTTCATCCGATCTTTATCATTTCTTCGGCAAATCGATTTATTTTGCTAATTACTAACTATCTCTAGAAGGTACGAATCGTCTATCTTCAAAACTGTAGGAGATATAACGTTTTTTCTAAATTGCGGGGGCGGGAGGGGGCGTGGCCAAAATTTGAAATAAACTTGATCTACGTGCAGATACAAGAAGCATTTCTTCCATACAAGTCAAACCTCTATCTCTTACCATCTCTGAGATCTAGGTGTTTATACAGACAGACGGACGGACGGACAGACGGACATGTCTATATCGACTCGGCTGTTGATGCTGATCAAGAATATATATACTTTATATGGTCGGAAATGATTCCTTCTGCCTGTTACATGCATTTGCGCGACTTTAGTATACACTTTTTACTCTACGAGTAACGGGTATAAACACGTAACCAATCTTATCTACGATTTTAAACCTCTGAAGCGAAGTTTCCTTCGAACTACCTATTAAATTAGTAATTAAATTAATTTTATTTTTCATCCCTTATTCGGTCTGGTTCATAATATTTTGCAAATGTTTGATCTCGTGTACCAAAACGGTTATGTTCTTTTTCTGTATTAACCAATTTACTCTTTGTCATCTTTCAGATCCCCCCATAGTTGCTGAACCGCAACAGAATGTGCAGGTGCCTCACTTTCTGCCTGATCCGCGTGATGGCAGCATTTATCAATTGGGTCAAATGGGCAGTCTCAAGAAACTACCCTACACCATACCACAATTAGTGGCCAATGCACCTTGTCGCTCCTCCGATGGCATTCTATATTCGGGTAAAAAGAGTGACACCTGGTATATGGTGGACCCGAAGACGGGAAGGCGGGAGAAGGTCATGGGTTTCGGTGATGCCAGCATGGATAGCAAGGAAGGTGAACAAATTGGTTGGGCCACCTCGAGGGCCATTTACTTGGGTCGAACTCAGTACACGGTGATGATGTATGACAGTCTGGCCAAAGATAAGAATGCCAAACCTTGGAATATTACGTTCTATGATTACAATGCTCTAACTGCACCACCCGAGCTGGCCAAGGAGTATGGTAAGTGGTATTAAATTTTGGTTTATGGCAAAATGTTTATTTTACAACAAATCCGCAGAGTATATACACTTGACCACCACCAGCAATGGGCAGATTGTTACACTAGATCGCAAGCAGGGTAAATTTTTATGGCAACGTGATTTGAGTAGTCCGGTGGTGGCTGCTTTCCTTCTAGGACCAGATGGTTTGCTAAGTGTGCCATTTACCACACTGTCGGATGAGGCCTATATGGCCATACTGGAGGAGTCTAAGCGGGGCAATGTGAATACCGTCAAGCTGTTGTAAGTATTCATTCAAAAGTGAATTCAATGAATTTAAATTAACTCTGTTGCAGTCAATCGCTGTATGTGGGTGAGCATCAACTTGGTGGACTGTATGCCTTACCCTCGCTGGTGGACAAAAACACTCCTCGGATTTCTACTGCTCCTCCAATTAAACTCTTGGATGGTCCCACAGACGCCGAACAGAATCAGCTACCGGAATCCGATCCACGTACCATCTATATAAATGATGTTCTACAAGAACATCCCGGCATAATGCTGGGTCACTACAACATGCCAAATGAGGGCAATGGTAATCTTCAATTGTCGCCCACACCCTCCAAAGATGTTCACAGTTTGGCCACCATCAACAACTACAACGATGGCTATGGCCTGTTGGCTAATAATGATAAAAATGCCGCTGACATTGGTGTCCAGACCGATCCCGTGGAGTTGAGCATCGAGCAGCGATCACCCAATTCGAATACCATCAACAAAACCAAAACAATCATTTTGCAGAATAGCAGCAAGGTGCAGGCATTCATAAACGAATGGTTCATGGAGCACCCCAGTGGCAAGGTGCACCAAATCTTGATTGTTATAGTTCTGGGCATGATTGCTCTATTCTGGTATACCTGCAGCACCATGCGTGAATTGCAGAAACAGAGCGAGAATGGATCCAAAACCTTTGCCATGACACAGACCTCCGCCAATGGCAGCAATGGCAGCAACGCCAGCAATGGAAGCAATGCCAGTGCCCACGATTTGGTCGACTTGGGCAATGGTCATGTGCGTGTGGGCAAAATTAGTTTCAATTCCAATGAGGTTTTGGGCAAAGGATGCGAGGGAACTTTTGTATTCAAGGGACACTTCGAAGAGCGTTTTGTGGCTGTCAAGAGATTGCTACCCGAGTGCTTTACCTTTGCCGATCGTGAGGTGGCTCTGTTGCGCGAATCGGATGCCCATGAGAATGTTGTACGGTACTTTTGCACCGAACAGGATCGTCAGTTTCGTTATATCGCTGTGGAGTTGTGTGCGGCCACTTTGCAGGACTATACCGAGGGAGAACGTTGTCTAGAACTGAGAGATCACATCGATGTGTGGCAGGTGTTGGTACAAGCAGCCGCCGGATTAAGTCATTTACACTCGCTGGATATTGTACATCGTGATATTAAGCCACAGAATGTTTTACTTTCACTGCCCGATGCAAAGGGTAGGGTACGCGTAATGATCTCGGATTTTGGTCTATGCAAGAAATTGAATTTTGGACGAACTAGCTTCTCACGCCGCTCCGGTGTGACGGGCACAGACGGATGGATAGCTCCCGAAATGATGCGGGCTCAGAGAACGGTAAGGTTTAAAACTGTTTGAAAAATGAAACAATTTTGAAAGAGTTTCCAAGATTCCACATAAATTCATTGAATGAATCAAGATGTACCGTAAATTGTTTTATTGTCGTAGGTACAAGCAGAACTTGATCGCAGATCAATAATATAATTTAATGTCATTTTAAATTAATTTAATTTTATGAGACCATATTTTTAAGTTCAACAATATTGTTTGGCATTTCAAAAAAGTTAAAGCCATACTTCGAATTTAAAGATGAACTGCAGGCTGATCTTGACAAATAGTTATGTTCCGTGCATGTAAGGGTGCACAGCAAAGACTGGTTTGAACTTAAAAAGTTCAGTTGTAAGTTCAGCTCTGCGAAATCAATCAAACATGTTTTTAATTTCGGCTTGATGACGTTCTAAAATATAGTGGTCAGCCGTCTCATGTGTGTGTGCGCTCTTTGTAATTGAAAATGTATGTAATTTTATTTTTTTTCTTGTATTTATTTACAGACCACCGCTGTGGACATTTTCTCGCTGGGCTGTGTTTACTATTATGTTTTAAGTGGTGGCCATCATGCTTTTGGTGACAACTTGAAGCGTCAGGCCAACATACTTTCCCACGAATATAATCTATCCAAATTACGTACAGAGGATGGCAGCGAGAATAGTCAAATTGTAAGATTAATGCAAGAAATTGTACTTTTAAAAGGCAAATAATTTTGTTTTATTTCTTTAGATACTCGCTGAACAACTCATTGCCGATATGATACACAAGGATCCCCAATCACGTCCACCAGCTCGCTGTATAGGCAATCACCCCTTGTTCTGGGATGAGCCTAAAATGCTCTCTTTCCTTCAGGATGTTAGCGATCGTGTGGAAAAATTACAATTTCATGCTGAACCCCTTAAATCGCTGGAGAAGAATGGACGTATAGTGGTTCTAGATGATTGGAATTTACATTTAGATCCATTGATCACGGATGATTTGAGAAAATATCGTGGCTATATGGGCGCCAGTGTAAGAGATTTGCTGAGGGCATTGCGCAATAAGAAACATCATTATCATGAGTTGACACCAGAAGCCCAGGAGCTACTGGGATGCATACCACATGAGTTTACCAACTATTGGGTGGATCGTTTCCCGCAGCTTATTTCGCATGCGTATCATGCCTTCAGTATTTGCTCCACTGAGCCCATATTTAAGCCCTACTACAGTATGGGCTATCATTATTCGCGTCCTTGGTACTTTGACGCCGATGATGCATTGTTTCCCATGCTGATGAGGGATCCCAAACCTATGCCCAAAATGGGTAGTCCCAAAAAGACGCCGCCGTCAGCGGCCAGCCAACAATTAAAACAACGCAAGGGAGCCTATAATTTCCATGCTTCACCGGGTGTGGGGCTGCATAGGAATTTGGAGGTGGAAACGGAGGGCAATCAGCGGGATGTGTTTGCCAATTTCAAATTTCGTCGGTATGCCAATAACAAGAATGGCAATCGGCAATATGGCAAAGAGAATGCCTCAATACAACCGCAACAACAACAGGACAAGGAAAAGTTTATTAGTTGGACATTGCCGACGCCTTCAATGCAGGATTAGGTTGTGGTTGAATTAAAATATAGACTAACTATTATAATACAGATGATATTTTAATGAAGTGTGCAATTTTTTTGAGTTTAGTTTTGTATGTGCAACAATTCCAAAACCATTTCCAATTTCGTAAATTTTAGAGAGAGAAAGGAAAGTGTGACTGGGACCATTTAAGGCAATGCCCTGCCATTTTTTCCGTTTTGTAAAGTAATTTAAGGAATGTTGAGCGTGATGTCAAAATCTTTACAAACATTTTGGAAATTTCCAAATATATTCAAACATTTAAGAAAATTTACAATGATGCTATTTGTTTGAAACTGTTTTTAAATTCTCTGGAATTCAAAATGGAAATTTTATTTTTCGATCTCAAGATTTTTCTCAATCGAAAATGTATTTTAGAAAAAATATTTAGTTTAATTTTTGTAAAAAAATATCAAAATATTATTTAATTGTGGAATAAGCTAGCGATGGGCACTTAAATCTAAGACAGGGGCTTTACATTGTCTTCGTCGTCGAGGGCTTAAAGGCCCATTGTTATTAAAACGTCAAACAATTTTTCAAAAAGTGTTTTAGAAGCCAATAGGCTTGCTCAAAACTTATCTTTTGTTTTTAGTTCAAAATAAAATAGAGAACACTTTTTTGATATCACGCTTCCCATTCCCAACCCTAAACATAGAAAAACATTACGAGAAGTGTATCGTCCTATCGAATACACGCAATTAAACTGTGATAATTTCTAGATTTAATATATTTTCTTTAGCTTCAAAAAATAATGCCCAAGTGCAAATTTATCTAGACAAATAGTTCAAGTTTTATATAGTATATATAATATTTGTATATTTATGCTTTAGTTAAGTAACTTACCCTCCACACCCCCTATCCCACAGAAAAAGTGAAAAAACAAGATTTGATCCTTAAACCATTTCGAGTTCTTAATTTTAGTATTAATTTAAAAAAAATGAAGTTTGATATTGCTTGATGAAGTTTGGCCTTTTTTTCTGAAAAGTTTTAAGCCCAATACGGAGAAAGACGAAAATTTCGTTTCGATACAGTATTTCACATAAATAGAAACACTTTCTTACAGCACATAAGCAGCAAAGCAAAGCCAATGTGTTTCCAATTATATGAAATACTGTATCGAATCGAATTCGTACGGGGCTTTAGAATAAATTTTCGAGTAAAAATGAAATAAATAAACACCAAATTTTAATAAAATGCGTTTTGTTTTTGCTTGGTACTAATCGGGACTCGGTTTAGGTTTGTGGGATTGTAGTTTAGTTTAATTTATGGGGAACAACTTTTATTTCTTCTTTCAACTCTTGTACTGTTTTTTTTTTCACAGAATGCACAATGGTTCTGAACTAGTCGTAAACCTCACAGCGAACCAAAAATAAAAATAAAAAATCCAGTTCAAAAACCAAGTCATAATGTTTTTTAATTGTAACTAGACCATAAATTCGTTCATACGAACGAATAACTGCTCATGAACTACTACCAGGGTTGCCAGCTCATCAGTACATCTCCACTTTACAGATATATTTTCGAAATGCAACATTAGGCGGCTTTCGAATCGAGCCTCTGGTTTAGGTTTCACCTTTGATAGAGTATTCTCAATTTTAAACTTTTTGTCTCTAAATATTTTGTTGCTCTTTTCTGGGCTTTCGATTTGATTGTTCAGATTAGCTTTGTCGTCTGATAGGATTTTCTCAATTTGAATTTGTTCGGTTTTTAATAATTTGTAGGATCTTTTTTTTATGATTTTCTAACTACAAGTTAAATTGAGCCATTTATGTTCCGTATCTTTATCTAGTTGTTCTCTAAAGTTGCTAATTAATTGATCAATTCATTCCATGTTGTTGTCGGACTTAAACTTGGTGGACTCCAGTTTGTCAGCTTTTTTATGTAATTTATTTATAGCAGAACTGACTGAGCTAGCAACATACACATACAATTTTTGGATTTTTTTTTTCAAATTTCACTGTTTTAAAATTTGCATATGACTAACATCATTTGGCGATCGTACATAGGAGGACTTCGCCTTATTGTTATTCATTATCAGAACACAGACACGGATTCCCGCTACTCCAAGAAGATTAGATTTCATTTTTATACCCGTTACTTGTAGAGTAAAAAAGGGTATACTAAAGTCGTGCAAATGTATGTAACAGGCAGAAGGAATCATTTCCGTCCATATAAAGTATATATATTCTTGATCAGCATCAACAGCCGAGTCGATATAGCCATGTCCGTCTGTCCTTCGGTCTGTATGAACACCTAGATCTTAGAGGTTTGACATGTATGGGACAAACGCTTCTTTTATCTGCACGCAGATCAAGTTTATTTCAAATTTTGGCCACGCCCTTTTCCGCCCCCGCAATTTGGAAAAAAGTTTATATCTACTACATTTTTAAAGATAGACGATTCTAGAGATATTTATTAATAAGCAAAATGAATCGATTTGCCGAAGAAATGATGAAAATCGGATGAACGGTTCTCAAGTTATGAGCAAAGAAGTGAACCAGCTCCCCCGCTACCCATCCTTAAAAAATGTTGCATACTTTTCTGATGGTCACCCTAAGGAACGCAGGAACACTGTTAAACATGTTTTTTCATGAGTAACGGATATATCGAAGTCGGTTCTATGTATTGAATTGCTCTCATACTCGACGCGAATACAAATCGAAAACTGCTCAAAGCCAATCGGATTAAAATTAAAATCGTGCATTTATAATTTAAAGAGTACTACTTTACGATAATATCAAATAGAGTCAAAACAAACGCATAGGTTCCCCACTAAATAAGGGTCAAAATAGCCAATTTTTGCAACTTTAAGCTTAAATCAATAAAAATTTCGACGTGATGGATCATTTCTAAAAACAGATTCGTGTTCAGCACACGAAAATCATCTAGAATCACCACCAACCCTTCAACATACTGGAAAAAGTCTAATTATGTTGGCTTCTTTAATTCTAGTTTTCTTTCGACCAGATCTAGTAACCACAAATATGGATGAAATGCAAATTAGATGAAATGCTTAGGATCATTATCGTTGATAAGAGACACTTTATGTGTGGCTTATGTCGTTCCTAAGTATATGCAAATATTGGAAGCTTCTTTTTCAATATTTTCATTTAACTATCTAAAAGAAGCTTTTAAGTACAATGAAAAGATTTTTTAATTAAATCTTCAATATATTTAAATATGCATTAGGACTAGAGGTTTTGTTTGTTTTATTTTTTAATCATTAACAAAATTTCATAAATAATTTTATAATTCAACAATTCATAAATAATATATAAATATTATTTTAGCTAAAAACAGGAGATTTTTTGGTTCTTTATAAGAAAATTTGATAGCTAGAAAAATGTTCACTTTGGCTTAGGTTGGGCGTTGCTTAATATTTTGGACTTCTCCTTAGTTGGATGACTTTTTGAGAGCTTTCATTTCCTGCCGTACACAGCTCTTGAAGGCATCCCAGCCCTCTGCCTTGGCCACAGACTGCAAATCAATTGATTAGATATTAGTTTAAGTAAATAAAAAGTTCAAAAGAATTCAAGAAGTGACAGGGGGGGGAGACACAAAAGTGGTTGATGAGAGCAGAAGCAGAGTAAAGCATTTCTAACCTCCTCTTCGGTGCTATGAGCGGGTACTTCGAGACATTCGTCTATGATGAAAGCTTCTTGCGTCTAAGGGGAAAAAAACAACGCTCATTGTTTTCTCTCTAACAAAACTCGTGGTGTCTTTTACCGTTTTTGCATGGTTTTTGGGACAAAAATTAATCAAATTAAAAATAAAAAGCCAATTTTTGGTTTAGATCAAATTTTAATGTGTTTATGGCCAAATTAAATTTAAATTAATATTAAAAACTTAAAAATAATAACGCTTACAAGCCAAACACACACACACACACACACACAGGATTAGGGCACACAGATAAACACACAGAAAGCAACATTAACAACAAAATAAAAAACAAGGCTAATGCCACAAAGCATCGCTGTCTATGAAGTAATCCAAATGACGACAGAGACGATGACGCCAGGCCATAAACATGGGATATTCTGGCTCATCATACGCATCCAGAGCCTCATTGTAATCAAAGAAACGACCACTTACTTTAAAGCCGCGATGCAGTCGATCTTTCATAATGGCGATGAATTCCTTGTAGGACAACAGACCATCACCATCCTCATCGAAAATGGCGAAAACGGTATCGATTAAATGCAAACTGAGGCTGTTGCCTGTGCAAATCTTGACAGCCCGTGAGAATTCATCTGGAAAATAAAATCAAATTAAAAAAATTCACGTTTTACTTCAAAAATCTCACCTTTTGAGATAGCTCGATCGGCCAGCGTATACATCCGCATCGCAATTGTGAAATCATCCAAATTATTGAGAAAATGACAAAAGTCACGAAAATCATCAAATGTAATGCCCTTCTCATCCTTAACCCGCTCCAGCAGACGTTCCAGAAACACATCATACTCATCGGTGGCCAAATACGTGTAACGCAATAAAATTTTGGCAAAATCCAGCTCACTTATAATGCTATTGCCCTTGGAGAATTCATGAAATTCCAATTCCAAAACCTCTGTCTGTAGATTATCCATAAAGCGATAGAAATTGTCATAGTTTATAACGCCAGTGCCACGTTTGCCAAAGAAATGCAGCTGTAAGGTGGTGGCCACCGTATGCCGACGCTGTAGTCCCTCCCCATCGTTGACATAGCCGCGCTGTGAAGCGGATTCAAAGAGAGAGGGAGGGGAGAGACGATTATATAAAAGATAATGATAATGTATGTAAGTGGTTAGTCACACTGGGAGAACATGCTTTACCTCACTGGTGGTGGGTACCGTATATTCGGCATTGACATTATCGGGCAACGGATCGCCACCATGCTTCTCTTTCCAAGCGCCGCTGAAAATGCGCTCCATCTGGGATATAATGTACAAGGAATTTCAGGGGTTTTGGAGTTAGGAGTGGGTGGTGGGGGGAGAGAGAGAGAAACACACAATTAGGTTAGGTTAGTGGGGATACCATACAATTGAGTTGGGTGGATAGGGTAAAAAGCAAAGAACATAATGTAACAAAAACTCCAAACAACATTTCAAAAGCCTAGGTCATATAAACTAAGAAATTATAAACAAGGGAATCAAACCGGATCTGGTTCTGGTGGCTGCCGAAGAATTCGTGGGAGTTTAAAAAAAGGCCGTTAATATGTAAAGCTGTTTCCAAAATAAGGTACTCACATTCAAGGCTCGGAATATATAGTTAACGATTTTAAAACAACTAAGAAAGGAAAGGAGGTTAAGCCCTACTATCGTTCATCCTATCTTTACCATTCCATTGGCGGATCATGTGGAAACTGTGGGAGATGTGACGTTGTACTTTTAGTAAAGCCCCTTCTTATTAAATAAGTTAATAATTAAGGCTCGACTTTAGAAAATATCTTTGCATGTACTTAGGTGTATACCGTACGCAGATCAAGTTTGTTTCAGATTTGCCAAATTTCCCCCTCATCTCCTTAAACCGCAAAAAACTGTCAGAGACACAATTTTAAAGTTACAACATCGTCGCCTAATATATATTATCTTAGGCCCTTAATCTATCTATTCTGAAACGCACAATGAGATCTGAGCAAAAACACCGAAGTTATTCACGAAACAAATTTTGCCCAAATAATTTTGTGAGGGCGCGTGATTATTGCGATTGTGTGTATGTGTGCGTGTGTGTTTGTTTGTGTACGTGTGTGTGTTTGTTAATTGTACAGGGTATTTGGAAGTCGAGCTACTCGACTGCAACGGTCTTACTAGTTTTATCTAGGATTTTACTTCTTTTTTCTTCTTTTTCTTCTGTGTGAACAAAACGTCACAATGTTCATATGAACCAGATAGTTCCAATGAACCAATGGTTCTGCAACTGGCTTATCTGAGTTTCTCAGGCATGTGTAAAAGCGAATCTGAGTTGATCAGATGAGTTTAGGTCGGACGAGAACTCATCTGAGTGATCAGGTCGAGTAAACGGAGCTTTAGTAAGAACAATTTTTTTGTTTTTAATGTTCCCAAATTTTTATTAACCAATTTTATATGGCGTGTTGCCGCAAAGAATGAATGTCACAGAATGGCAGAGAGTTGCCCACAAAGGTAAACTGGATCTGAGATTAGAGCTAGATGAACTAGGAACGCCCTTTTAGCTATGCGTTGAGTTGCCTGACTTATCAGGGAAGTTGAGCCTTGAATGGTTTTTGGACAAGAACTTGAGATCCCTAAATGGTTGAAATGTTTGAGTGAATTTTTTTTTTCTAAGCGCGAACATTCAATGGATGTGTGGACGTGAGGATAGTAGCTGGATGTCGTCGGGTTGACTGGAAACGTGTGCTGTGCGTCTGCTGATGTCGTCGATGGAGTGGATCGGACATGTGTGCTGTGCGAGTGTAGATCCGCCAGCCACCGGTCTCTTTTTAACAAGGTTGATCTGACTGGACCAAGAGTTCTTGAGTGACTATTAGGGCCGAGCTGAAGAAGCTCTTTGACCTCTGATATAACGTCTTAATGTGGGGATTATATTTTTTCGCTGCGTATAGACTGAGACCGTTGTTGATAAGTTAAGGGGTCATCATATGTGGCTACGACACGTTAACTATTTAGTTGGCCCAAAGGGGCCTCTCAATCTCTTGGCGTGTGTGACTCTAATTTTTTCGCACTAGAGAAAGGGACCTACAGTTTAACGCCGAATCCGAACGGCAAAGTTTAAGAATCTTTTAAATTCGTCCTGTAGTAGTTAAATTAAGGTTGAGCATATTGACATCAACCTAAGTCGCAATTTTTCGGAGTAATAAGCAGATTGGGTTTAAATACTCGTAAATAGTTTTTCAGAATGTTTTTTAAGGCCGGGAAAATGTAATTACGTTAAGATTTCAGTAAATTCTGCTTCTCAGTTTTAGTCGGTTTCTTTATACGGCTCCGGTTTGATTCCCTGGTGCATAAATATAAAAAACATTACTTAAGTAAACACAATAACATAACGTAAGCAATATATAAATTAAATACGCTCAGCTTCTACATCAGCTTGTTTTTTTTTCGCAGCAGCAGCAAAGCCAAAAAATGAGTCTCGAATCCACTCTTCTCACACTTACAAAACCCTTTGGAGACTGTGGTGCTGCCATGGGCATATTGGCATGCCTCATCTGATTTGCTTCATCATAGGACACTAAGCGCGAGAGCTAAGACGGATGTTTGTTCATTTAAATTGTCATGTATTAATCAAAATAAAAAATCGTGATTTCTAATATATCTAAGGGAGGCTTACTTCCTTGCCCTAAGGCTGGCTGTGTTTTTTTTGTAAATAAATTTTGATTTGATTGAATTGTGTTTAAAAAAAAGTGCATAATATATTAAAGCTTACTATTTGCTTGGTTCTTGCATCAACATTTGGCATGTCTTTGAAAGCGCCGGCCAATATGGAAATTATCTGATTAAAAATAAAAAAAGGAAATAATAAAACAATTAAATTAAAAGGGATACTATGGGAGTGGGTATTAAAGGGGCATGCACATTTTTGTATGTAGATAAATTATTACTTACCACCAGAAATTCATCTTTGTCTACACGCTGATTGCCATCGGTATCGAACATATTAAAGGCTATACGAAAACCTGACTTGGGTTCTGTTTGGATATGGAAATTAATAATTAAGATTTGATTATAACATTACAATATACAAAATCGAAATATCCTGATGGAGCTCACAATTTTGGCATAAAACTAAAAACCGAGAAGGTTTAAGGAGCCGAAGTTTGTAGCAAGGGTCTATAAACTTCAGGGTCTACAAAAACCAATGCTGGTTTTGAAATATTAGAGTTTAAAAACGCAAACACTATTTTTCCTTCTTCCGACCTGTCTTCATCCAAATTCTATTATATATAGCGAATCTGTTGAGTACATGTATAAAAAAAAAAAAAAAAGAAAAGACTAAATTGGTCTAGACAGCTTTTTCGATTTTACTTTTTACAATAAATATAATTCATCAGATTTGCCAACATGTCTAATTTTGTGATTTTTATGGCATTTAAATAAGTTTATTTGGCAAAGATATGGCGTGTTTAAGACGAAAATACATATTTAAATTTATGGGAGGAAAACTAGATTGTTACTCTAAATCTGTATAGGAACTAAATGTTTACATGTAGATGATAAATTATATTTGGAAATAAGTAGCCTTTTCACAGTTCCTATACAAATTTGAATTACAAATCTAGTTTTCCTCCCATAAATTAAATAGTATTCGTGTTAAGCGGCTATAACTTTGCCAAATAAATTGATTTAGTCGCCATAAAATCACAAATAGATCATAGTGTCTAAGGCCAGATGGCGAAAATATTTCAATAACTGCGCTAGCTTAACGGGCTATAAAATGCTAAAAATGCTTAAACGAAAAATGCTGCTTAGAGGCTAGCTCTGTTGCGGCTTGATTTTAAATTTGCTTGATTGTACAAAAAATTGTCAGGAGTTTATGATATAGACATCCGATTTGGACAAAAATTGAAGAGCACACGAGTATGGGCCATGAAGTAAACCATTCAACCATCGATTGGAATATTTTAGAACAGATTTCCCCAGCGATAGCCCCAGTGGCACGAACTTACATGCCGAATGCTTGCCGAAGTCATACTTAATTGTGTGTTAGAGAGAGACACAATCACTTTTTGGCGTTCTCTTCTTGGGGAACCCTGTTTTAGAGGCCATCGCTGATCTAAAGTTATTTAAAACTATTACTGAACCCTTAGAACCCTTCTAAAGAATACCAGAAATGTTCAGCCCAATGTTCATGTTTTACATATCGCTCACTTACTTCAATACTGGCATAACTCAAAATAATCCATTTTGAGAAAAACACGTTTGAAGTTATCAATGGATTTTTACCGAAAAAAAAATGGTTCTTTTAGTTTCAACTTAATTAAGTAAAATATTATAAATTAAGAATGCTTATTAATAAACATTAAAAATATGATGTTTTAACTGAAAAACGAAATATGTTTGGTCAATACCGACAGCAGGACAACTGAGATATGGGGGTTCTTGCATCAACATGAAAATGAACCTGGAAAATGATATTGCGACATATTCTCACCTCACATAAAAAGTAGAAGAGCTAGCAATACGAAAATTTTTGCATAAAATAGTACAGAAGAGCGCGCGCATTTCTGCATCATTAAGTCAAAAATCGTATTTTTTGAGTTATGCCACTATTGAAGTAAGTGAGCGATATGTATAATAACCTTAACGATATTTCCTTAAACTTTGAAACTATGAAAACATATTACTTACTTGTCAAAATAGACAACAAAAACAGGTATTCCGTATAGGAGACAATGCCTAAAATCCGTTAATTTTATTAATGTGCATTAGTACAATACGTTTACTTTACCTTTATCCCTTAGACTGCGAAAGAGTCGCGTTGAGCCCTTCTTTAAAGCTGGAGTTTGTTCCTTATATTTATCCACCTCTTCACCACTTAGTTGACGACGTTTAAGACGAGCTTCAAAATACATAAAAATTTAAATTAAATTAAAAATTTTATAAAAACTACTCACGTCTAGGTTCTTGTTCCACAACCGATTCCAGAAAGTCCTGCGGTGTCATGTACAATTGATCGTCAAACTCCACGGAGGCAAATTTGATGAAACGTCGCTCACGGGCTGTTAATTTGACATTCTCCAGTTCGGACTCTTCGCGTTGCTAAGTGCATGCAATTTTTTAAAATGGGAGAAACTGATTAATCAGAGTAACTTAATATGCCCTACGGCATATATTCCCCATAAATCTGCCGCTGCAAAATAACAAAAAATTTCCGCCGCCTGATCACAAAGGCGCTTTGCGATAGCCATCTAAAGCCTGGTGACGCTTTGATTTATGCGTCCAGTTGAACTGAATAAAATGCATTTTTTTATTGATGAGCCGAGGATTCCCACGTTTAATTTTATTTTGGCAAATAATAAAATTTGAAATTGATTTGGTTGCATTTCTTCATAAATCTGACATTTAATGCCACCCATCAAAAGAATAAAAATGACTCAATTTTGGTTTGTTATTTGTGGAGCAAAGACAACTCCCAGGCCATAACTCTGGTGTGTCTGTTGGGTTGGCACCAAAACAAAGGCCACTTTTGAATGTTAGACATGTGCAGCAAACACTTCACAGCCAGGCCCACGCCCCCACCAAAAAAAAGAGAGGCCATGACAATTCCTCATAACCCAAGCCTGACATCATCCAGAAGTTCAGAGTCGCACAGTGGTCTAAGTATGAGACAAATCTCTACATACTCGAACTACTGTCGGAAATCGCTATGGTGCCAAAGACGCTCAATTTGAATTTTGGAGTTCGTGATATTTTTTGCGAAAAGTTTGACCCACCGAAACCAGGAAAGCCGCCCTTTACAAAAGAAAAATTAACTTTTTCCTTTTCTTTGTTTTTAGTTTTAAATTGAACAGTTACAGTAATAGAAACCAAACCATTACAGTATTTTCTAAAAATACCTTCGATTATAATTTTAAGAATACTAACTAAACAACGAAGTCCTTAAGTACAAGCTTCAGGAAATTCGACAGGTCAACTTTTGTTATAGGATTCGATATCGCAATTTTAATTTTCCCTTATAAATTTGTTCTTAACTACTTGCCTCACTGTGGGTGGACTGCATGGAAAAAGGAGAACTTAAATTAGCTGCAGGCGCTGGATTTATAGGCAACAATTAAAACTCATTCATCATCATCAGGCGCAGTCGTCGCAGTTGTCATAACACACACACACGCATATGTCAGGGACAAACCGAAAACCTCAAATCTCCAAGCCACGCCTGCGTCTGGCATTGGGCAGATCATTTGGACGATTGTTGTTGTTGTTGTGGGTGTATCAAATCAGTAAACCAGATCGATTGATAGATAAATTTTCAGTAACTGGCATTCTGTCAGCATGGCAAGCAACCGGCGTGAGTAAAGTCAGAAATTGGTTGCCGCCAGCAGGTGAGTGGGCGTTATGGGTATACTAACTACTTGCCACTTCATCATATCACAATATGCATTTGGTTGATGTCAAGGTGTGTGGCACGATTCATTTGAATTTTACAAAATAAAAAAAATTTGGTTTTTGCGATTGCATATCTTGAAATAAAAATCTCATTGAGAAGAGATTATTGTTTGCTTAAGTCAGAGAAATGAGTGGGGATTAGGAATAATGCGATGTTTATAAGGATGCGATATGCAAAGCTTTAGACCAGATCAGAATCTTGAACCGAACAACAAATTTCAGTGACAATTGGCTTTTAGATTCAATAATAAACAGTCAAATAAAAAGGTGATGAAACAACCAAATTTTTAACCTGAAATCATTTGTTCCATTTGCTCTGGTAGGTAATGTCTAAAAATGTTTAAAGTAAATATTAACAATTCACGCCCAGAATAAAAAAATAAAAAATTATCAGACCGCAAAACAAGCAAATGAAGCATCACGAGGGAAGGTGACAATGTCAACAGGTGAAGAAACGGGCTTAGATCTAGTATAGGGCGTAGTCTGCAATTCGGAGAGGGGATGGACGACAGCGTTGCTGAGAGATTAATTGAAAAAAAATTACGGTTAGCCACTCGATTTCTATGCATGCACGAAAAATGTCATTCGTATATTAGCGCATTTTGTATTTTTTATAATCGTGAAGAGTATGTACAGATTTTTTTGTAACACTGTGTTATTGATTCATTAAATATTATGGCTAATGAACAGAGACATGAGCTATATGATCTGTTTGAAATGATTTAACCAACTAGATCAATCATGCTCAACTCAAATATATCAGACTTCGTAGCACAGAAGAAATTAGCTAAGCCTCTCGGTTTCAGTTTAACTTCAGTTGTTCAAATTAAAACGAGAGCGTAAGTTAAACTCGGCTTTGACCGACTTCGATATACCCGTTACTCATGAAAAAACATGTTAAACAGTGTTCCTGCGTTCGTTGACCATCCAAAAAGTATGCAACATTTTTTTTAGGGTGGGAAAAGGGGTAGCGGGGGGCTTTGTTCACTTTTTTGCTCATATCTTGAGTACCGTTCATCCGATCTTTATCATTTCTTTGGCAAATCGATTCATTTTGCTAATTACTAACTATCTTTAGAAGGAATAAATCGTCTATCTTCAAAACTGTAGGAGATATAACGTTTTTTCCAACTTGCGGGGGCGGGAGGGGGCGTGGCCAAAATTTAAAGCAAACTTGATCTGCGTGCAGATAAAAGAAGCATTTGTCCCATACATGTCAAACCTCTATCTCTTACCATCTCTGAGATCTAGGTGTTCATACAGACGGACGAACGGACGGACAGACGGACATATCTATATCGACTCGGCTGTTGATGCTGATCAAGAATATATACTTTATATGGTCGAAAATGATTCCTTCTGCCTGTTACATACATTTGCACGACCTTAGCATACCCTTTTTACTCTACAAGTAACGGGTATAATTAGGCCCTCAGCCTATTTACATACATAGATTCTATAAATGTGCAGTTAAGCATATAATTAATTCTGATGATGAGATCGTCTTCGCCCCGAATATATAAATAACTGTTTATAACTTTTATTCTAATGGTCCAAATACATCAAAATTTGCAAATTTTTCCTTTAAGTTCACAATAATAAGAAGATTGGACAAATGACAATTGTAGACGGTTAAATGGGATTTGGAAGTCAATCGGTTAAAAATTATATGAAGAGTTTAGATTATCGTGAAGACGACATGATTAATCGTGAAATAAAGACAAATTTATCTGAGCAGATTAATTTAAAACTTTGATTCGTTATAATAAGGGGAAATTATCAACATCAGAGAGAGACTTTTCTAAAGTCGGAAACAAGTCCGCGGTGTACCTTACTGATATAATTACTCTTCCTTAGATCATACCCGCTCTAATGCGGTAGATATTTTAACGAGAAAGGACGGATATATAGCAAATTGCGCAGTTAGGAAATTTGAAAAAAATAACCTTTTTTAGATGGGCTTAATTTTTGACTGCATTTGATCTATAGAACCAGTGGAGCTTGATCTATTTCAGCTCGATCTCTTTAGAGTCTATATCTTTTGAACTTAAAACTTTTTTTAAAAGATGAATTAAGGCCCTCTTTTGGTCTGGAAAGCTGTATTTGAGATTTTAGAGATTTTGTAATTCTGTTTTTTGTATTTGGTTGTACAATTCATTATAAAAAATAGAGGCAAGCTAACTTCGGCTCGACCGAAGTTTATATACCCTTGGAGCTTGATATATGCCTGACAGTTTGTATGGCAGCTATACTATATAGTTATCCGATTTCGACAAATCTTGTTGAAATTATGTAAAATCATTGAAAACTTATAAATACGAGCGTTCGGAGCGATAACATTGAAAACAAAAAAGTTTTTCTCACTAGGACTTTTTTTCAGACCTAACTTTTGTATGGCAGCTATACTATATAGTTGTCCGATTTCGACAAGTCTTAGTGAAATTATGTGGAATTATTGAAAAATTATAAATACGAGCGTTGAAAGCGATAGCACCAAAAACAAAAAAGTTTTTCTTAATAGAACTAGTTTTTCAACCGATCGTTCCTATGGCAGCTATATGCTATAGTCATCCGATCCGGCCGGTTCCGACAAATGTGCAGCTTATTTGTACCAAAAGACTTCGTGCAAAGTTTGGTTAAGATAGCTTTAAAACTGACGGAGGAGATAGCATAGAATTAGGAATTCCCAAACGATTATCGTAGGTTGGGGCCAGTACAAGTAAGCGAAGGTCTCTGATGATACAACCACATAGCTTCCCTGATATGGTAGAGTTACCATTGAAACAACTGTACAACCAACTAGCTTCCCTTGTGGTGTGTTGTGTTCCTCCTTTTTGGAGTTATGCGCAAGCATAACAAAACCTTGAGCCACCTTAATATTGATGATCTTCATAAAGGTCGTTAAAGTACACACATATTCGCAATTTTGTAAAAAAAAAATTTTTCAAAACATTTTTACCTGGAAATTTTTGGAGATTTTATTTTTTACCATGTCTTGACGCACTTTTCCACAAATTTCTGAAGCTAACACCCAAATTCACTAAATCCAATTTTTCTCATTTATTAAAAATAGAGAGAAGTTAACTTCGACCGAAGTTTGTATACCCTTGGAGCATGATATATGCCTGCCAGTTTGTTATATGGCAGCTATACGTTATATTCATCTGATTTTGATTAAACTCTCCGAAAGTGCAAGTGGAAGGTGGAAAGACGATATCATTGAAAACAAAAAAGTTAATTTTACTAAGAATTTTTTCCAGATCAATCTTTTGTACGGCAGCTATACTATATTGTTGTCCGATTTCGACAAATCTTTCTGAAATCATGTAAAATCATTGAAAACTTATAAATACGAGCGTTGAAAGCGATAGCATTGATAACAAAAAAGTATTTCGTAGTAAAACTACTTTTTCGACCGATTGTTCCTATGGCAGCTATATGCTATAATCATCCGATTTGGATAAAACTTAGCAGAATTGTGTAGTAGCATAAAATATTGATCAGTGACAAGTTTGGGACAAAAAAGTTTTTCTTACTAAAACTTTTTTTCAGACCTATCTTTTGTATGGCTGCTATAATATATATTTGTCCGATTTGGACAAATCTCCCTCTTCAAGGGTATAAAAATAATTTTTATTTCATCTAAAAGAGATGTCGAAACTTTAAATGCGATTATCTCGGAACCACTTTTACCAAAATGGTTACAAAAATTTAAAGAGTGTCTGCTGACCGATTTTCAACTAATTTCTTTTTAAATTGCCCCTAATACCCACCGTTCTGGTGTGATATAGGATATTTTTGACCTAACCTAACCTAACCCAATAACTCCGCCATTTATTGACCGATCCAAAACATCCTAGTTCACACCAGAATTACATCGATTCTTAACAAAACCCCGTCTACAGTTTTATATTCAACGTCCCTCCTCTTTGAAAACGACTCTGCATCAGTTTGTTGTTATTGACATTTGTTGACTTTGTTTTCATTGAACTTGAGGCACGCGACCCTGAACTACTTTGTCAGCGCAATGAAAATCGGTAAAGCGACAAAATCCACAAATTGAGCCAATTAATTAATATTATTTTGTTTACACGCACACAAGTCGCAGCGAAAGCGGCGAGCAAAACAAAATATTGGTCAAGCAGCTGATCAACACACACAGTCATAACGTCAAAACGTAAATGATGCTAACGTAGCAGTGAGCATGCCCCAATCTAAAAATAGCTGCGCAAGTCAAGACATTTTTTCACTGCCTATTATTGACTTTTTCACTCATAAATGTTGACATATGGCATTTAATTATTTACCATGCGTTTTTTGATACTAGCTGCATCAACGGTATTTCCATAGCTACGAAATTTGATGAACGCAGCCAGAGCCAAGCTGCCGCCAATGCCAATGTACAGGGCGCGACTTTTGTTTCTAAACTGAAATCCACCGGTTGCACTGCCACGCGAGAATGCTCTACACACAGCCAGGCCCACTGTGGAGCGATTTGAGAGTATTGGGCGATTTTTAACCGTTAAGCGGGCAACTAAGTTTGCCATTTTTTGGAGTTTATGTTGTTGAGTCTTTGGCCGAAATAAGGAAAACTAATAATAATAGAAATGCAGTGTGACCAAAGTGATTTAAAATATGGAACCCAAACGCGTTACTTGTTACGTTGTCGTGAGGGTGGTTGCCACCTTGTTTGCTTTTAGGTTTTATGGCGGGCAATTTAAATATTGTTTTTAAGTTTGTCGCTTTTGTTTGATAAATTACACAAGTTTACAAAAAAAGGCAATTTTTTGCAACAGAGAACTTTGCAACCTTTCCTTATGTATTTTTGGCCGCTGAACTCAGATAAATTTTCCGTTTTCTTCCAGCACGTCAGGTTCACGAGATATTTGCATTAGAGAGGTTTCCTTACATTTGTTGGTCGTGTGGCCACATTAAGTGTCCTATTCGAACCAACTTTGTTTTAATGTAAGCTGCACTGAATGACGTTAAAGAAAAACCAAACACGAAGTTTTGATTTTGCTGATAAGGTACCAATTTTTGGATTTGAACATTAAAAATGTGGGTTTTTTTGAAAAAATCGATTTTTTTGCAAGTTTAAGAAGTTCTGTAAATTTTTCTGCTAATATTAAAAATCTTAGAAAAAAATAGTTGGTAGTCCTTTGTTTTTTCTTATTTCAATTTATCTGAGTTCAGCGGCCAAAAATACATAAGGAAAGGTTGCAAAGTTCTCTGTTGCAAAAAATGGCCTTTTTTTGTAAACTTGTGTTATCAAGAAAGATATAAATATTTTGGATTTTTAATTGAATTTTAAAGCACACACATCACCCTGTGAGCTTCTTACAGTGTTGGATTGCCTTTAGTTACAGTTTTCTCCAAATGTAAGCAAAAAAGTACAATTTCCCGGGAAATTGTGTTCTGTTGGCACAAAAATTTTCATTTTTTTATTCTATGTATAGGAATCAAAAAATCGCTCCGACTACCCACTGCGCCGGACTCGATTCATTTAAGTTTTCAGAAAAACACAGAAATATTGGGAATTGAACTTGGTATCTTATGTACTTAACGTGTGGAATGACACGCCAGCACATTTAGCCGTTGTAAGCTTTTGCAGATTCACATCTAGAAGGCTACTTATGCTTGGTTCAGCTGACAAGAGAGAGATCAAGAGAAAGTGAGCATGCACAACTTAAATGTTACTAATCATTAATGCCTGCGCCATACAAATTATCCTGTTCCTTTTCGCAATAATTTGTTGTGTCGGCGTTTTGGGCTCTGCGGGAGGTTCTTGCTTCTTTTGAAGATGACGCTGCTTTCATATCGATTTTTTTGGAGCTGGTACTACCCTTTTAAAGTTTTCCGATTTTGAAGAATGTCAAATTGTAGTTGAAAGAGTCCTAAGGTCAGTTTACTTGGGTCTAATAAATTTATGCTTTAGTTAAGCTTTACGGCAAGTTCGCACTTTTTGACCTAAATTTCTTTTTTAATTTCAGGGCTTATCTTTTCATATCACTTCCCATCTAAAGCTTTATTCTGTAAAGAATCCCCATAGCCTTTCTCTGTTGATTTGGGTCATCATTTTCTCATCTTATCTGCCCCAAAAGCTTCTAGTCTTTGAAAATTCTTTCATTTTTCAATCTGATCACCTGTCTAACCACCAAAGTAGCAATCACTCAATAGAGCATCTTTCCCCCCTCCAAAACCATGTTTTGGGCAATGAAATCGATATGTATATCGCGGCTATTAAACAAAAATCAGTGGAACGGTTATCTAAAGAACTGGACAAGAAATTTATGGAACTATGTGGCAATAACAATTAATAAAATTAACCAAAAAAATCAAAGAGGGGGAAAACTGCCAAAGTTGGTGTCTCGGGTTACGCGCTTCGTTTCTAGCTAGCGCCAGTCATAAAAACCGGCACACAGAGGGCTATTCCCGTTTAGAGTCTAGACGTTGTGATGTGCTAATCCTTGGTAGATCTTGTCGAGGCGATAAACTTGGGGCTCTGCGTCTGATTAGTCGCCACTAATGTGACAGCCAAGCGACGTGCTTTTGGTCACTTTAACTGTAGTTTTGAGTGATGTAATTGGAGCGGCTTCTATGGAACTGGAACCATTGTTGGACCAGGCATAAATCAAGTCCACCAACTTGTTAGAAGCCGACTTGCTGTACAGGCCCAAAAGAAACCGGCTTGCCTACTCTTTCTCTTTCTGTGCGCACATCCTTAGGTAAGAGTTGGCACCCTTTCACGAGGTGATGCATCAGTTCGTCGCCATCCCGCATTTGCCTTTGGCTGGGGAGATTTATGTGTGTGACGGGCCTTGGCGTGTGGTCCGCTTATAATTTTTTTGTTTTAATTACAACTCAATGGAACTTCGAGTGAACCTGCCCAACAGGTGGCCCCCCCGACTCCAGTGACATTGAACTTTGTGTTTCATTGGAAAACCCATTGACATATCTCAATAAAATAATCTTCTTTTTGTCAGCTCGTATATCAATTTCAAGTTTTACCGTTAAATGAGACCGGCGAATGGCAAAAGAATTTCCTCAACTCTCAAATCTCTCAATGATCAGACAGATATTAGGTAATGGGCCCC
This sequence comes from Lordiphosa clarofinis, assembly GCA_018904275.1. Lineage (NCBI taxonomy): Eukaryota > Metazoa > Arthropoda > Insecta > Diptera > Drosophilidae > Lordiphosa > Lordiphosa clarofinis. Next base: position 457,557 of record JAEIGQ010000067.1, on the reverse strand, counting down.
AGACTCGTGTTCTGATTCCTTGAGGGCTTGGGCATGGCTTGGAGTTCCCTTGAAAACTGTTCTTCTTTTTTTTTTTGGAAATGCCAAACTAATTAACTGTTTAAAGCAGAGAGCTCTGTATAAATTATGAAATTCCCTTAAGGCTTGGCGCTAAAGTTGAACTTATTGGGCCACGAAAATGTTTGCCATAAAAATACAAAAAATAAGAAATAGGCTAACGTTTGAATACTCTTTAAAATGCTTCATTTTAGCGGTGCAATTTTTACTCCAAGTTTTAAGGCAAATAACACAGTTCCACAAATATTGGACTCTCGCGGGGCGGGTTATGAAATATATGTATTTTTAATCGCATTATTCCCTTAAAGATGGCCTTTTAATAAATTTTTAATAATTGCCTGTTTAGAATATGTTTTTTTTCTAAATCTACCAAAACCAAGCCCATTCGTTGACAAAAGTAGAGAAGTCCCGCTTTATATTAAACCGTGAACAGCGCGTGTCATATTATGAACATTTTGTACTCACTTTTTGAACGGCTTGGGCTTGTTTTGAGAAAATGTTGTGCCCGCAAAATAAACACTGGAAAACCATTATTTTTTAACGCTTTTCTTTTGTTTCAATACTAAATTAATTTAACATTTTTTATTTAAGTCTCGGCGTTGCAACCATCACGACTGCCGACCTCGCTTGACCCATTGCGGCGAAGCGCATTATTAAGGCAAAGCTTTAATGACAGCTTTTTGCAAATGGCTTTGCCTTGAATGTTTTACTTGGGCGGAGAGATCAAGAGCTCGAGTCAGGGGTACCCAAGCCCATTCCGCAAGCCATGCATTCGTTGTTGTTTGACGCAAAATAGTAGCTGGTCCATGCGCGCTATAGGCCTACATAAAGCACTCCTCTCTCTTTCATTCCGCGTTAAGGGTTTGTTGCGCGTTCTACCAGAAACAACAACATCATATAATACTCACTTCACTCTCCTATGTCTCTGGCAAATTAAAAAACAACAACAATTTTTCTTATGCGAAAAATCGGGCTCCTGTTTCTATTTCTTGTAGATGTTTTTGCTAATGATATATTTTGTCATTTGCTTATTCTGGGCACATCTGCACAATTTATTACCGATAATTTTAAAGATTCAATACTTTATTTTGAAAAAAGTGAGTCTCAAATTTCCATTTTTTGAATAAGCAAGGTCACACTTGATTAACTTATTTACGTATCGAACCGTAGTTATAGTTTTAAGCAGGGAATCAAACAGAATCGAATTTCGGTTCTTGTTCTGGTACGTACCGAAACTTTCGTTTTAGTAAAAGTATTCTGTTCCGGGCCGGTACTTAGATTATTATTTCGGTATACCGGTACGTCCCGGTAAAACTAACGGAAAATTCTAACGTTCTAAACAAAGAAGGTAAGCAAGCTATACACATGTAAGTGTACATAAATCCAAGGTATACTAAACAAGATAGGCGCACTCGCTCTTTCACAACTCTGTATATTTGTGTCAAAGAGAGCGAGACCGGGAGGGTAATATGTTTCAATACAAAGAATACTAAGCTACTAAGTAAAACACAAAAAAAATTCGTCCGCGGAGATGCTTCGCTTGCAACAGTTTCTTACTGACTGAAATTTAACAAGTTGTCAAGAGAGTGAGAGAACGAGTGCGCCTACCTTGTTTAGTATACCTTGCATAAATCATCATCATATCAGCGTGTGTTTGCTATACAAAATGCACAAATTTTATACAGACGATTAAAATAAATAATAAAAAAATTAGTTAATAAGAAAATAAATAAATTATTACTTCTTACACTCTTAGAAATCTAGAACGAATAATTTGAGTACGATCACTCTTGAAAAAATCTAGTAGATCTACGGGAACTTGATCCACGGTCGAGCTCTTACGCCCGGCCAAATACCAACCGCGTTGATTCATAAACTTGGTTTCGCTGCGACTAGTAGCTTGTGGAGAATAGTCGAGTCGGTTAAACTGCCCGTCCAACTGTGTATGTTTCAGTCCTCGAGATACCGAGTTCAAGTCCCAGCGCAGAACAAACAGCACCACGTCGGTCGGACGGGTTGTCCCGATGTCTCTTGGTCGTGTCTCTCACACCCAAACCCCCACCCCCTTTAATTATTATTTTTAGTCTTTTATTTTGAGAATTATTCGTACTTGGATCAAGTACTGAAACTTTAGAGCCAAGTATGTTGGGATAAAAATTCACACTTGGATCAAGAATTTCGCTCTTGGATCAAGAATAATTGCTCTTACCGTATTTTTGAGAACGAATGCTTTAGATTTCAAGAGTGAAATTCTCTATTTTTCTCTGAGTGTAGAAGCATAATAGTGGCCAATATATTTTTGCCCATCTGATTTCTTAGCGAAGACATGCTCAACTTCTCACTGGAAAATAAACGTTCTACACTTACTTGGATAGCTAGAACAGCAACAAGAATAACTTTTGATAGTTCATACAATTCTGGAAATATTGTCGAATTTTCTGACCACCATTTAAGAACATCATCTTTATTTTGTAAACCAAAATCTTTTTATTTTATTTGAAAATTATAACTGAGCCAAATGGCGTGTTAATTTTCCAAAACTAACTGCTCGCTTTGCTGTCTAGTTGTGGCCCTTTTGCGGTTCTAAAAATATCGGTTCCATACCGGTTTCGCCTCTGAGTTTTAATCGGTTCTTTTTGGTATACGGCTTGGGTTCCGATTCAAGTTTGATTCCCTGGTTTTAAGTCCTGCCAAAACTGGAAAAATATCTATTTATTAAGTAAATTTTCTGCATGTGGGATCTTTGGCTCAATATATTTAATTTTACCATCAAATTGCAAATTTGTAGTTGAGCGGGAAAGATTTTGTGTGGTTCCGAAGATTTATATGACTTCGGTCTCCCGTAACGGTTTCATTTCTATGGCTTATATCTGGATCTTACCAGCAACCCGGGAAGAAGTGTTTCTAGTAAAGAGAGAGAAAGGGTAATTCAAAGAAGTCAAACCCTTCACAAGTGTTGGACGGGGGAGAGAATTCTATCGACCAACGCTTTATAACCATAAGCACACTTTTTTACTACAGCTTCTGAATAATTTTCACTTTGTCGTAAGTAAGCTATCGTAAAAGAATCCGCATGCTCCCGGGTGAGGTATCCAAAAACACACCACACACAAACGTGTTCCTACCACCGATATACCCCATTTAGTAGGAACCGAAAAGTAAAGTCGGTTTCTGCAAGTCAAACACTAATTGAAACAACTTTATTACTACCAAAAAAAAAAACAAATCTCAATCGTTTATAAATGTTTCCGTTTGGCACTGCCCTTAGGATATTTACAACAGAAGACGCCAGATTCAAGGCGAAGGCGTCAATACAAAAATCTTTTATGTGCAAACGGATCTTTTAGCATTGCTTTCGAATTGCAGCCAAAAGACTGGCGCTTGTCTTGTTTTTGTTTTGTTTTTTTATTTTACAACTTTCGCAGGAAATGCAGGGAAAAAGATGGGGAAACACAATGCTAAATAATTTACGAGCTCATAACTGGTAAGAAAACGAAACCAGGCGTCCGCCGGGCGACTCGCCACACAATGCCGCTGGCATGGAGCAGTTCAGAGGGCAACTAGACAAGTGTCAACTGTCGCTTGGGAATCGAAGTTTTAGGTTTCCGCGACAACGAAAAAAAAGCGGAAAATCAAGTGAAATTGATATTTTATTTTAACTATGCCCAAAAGAACATTTCTATTGAATCTGATGGGTCTCTCTCCCTTCCCTCCCATATCCAGCAACAGGTTGTCACATTCTCAATGCCAGGCATTTGTGGTTACCTACCTACCTTGAACCTATCCAAAGAATGTTTCCACATTTTTATGGATTACTAGTTGCATTTTTGTCATATTTCTTTTGGGGTATTTGAAACTGAGTCATTTGAGCTTTTGGACCCTATTTGCTCTATGCTTTGTGGTGACGCAGACGCTAAACACACGGTTCTTTTTTTTTTTTTTGGTCATGGCCAATAAAAGTCGCCATAAGTGCTAAATACGTACAAGTATATGCAAATACGCTTTTTGGACTTTTTCATGGATTACGTGCCGGGGGAAATTGCGTCAAGACCGCAAACGCTTACGTTTAAAGGATTTTAAATTTGTTTTTGGGGAAAACAAGAAATATTGCGTGAATTTAGGCACGTAGCGCGCCAAGGTGAGAACTGTCGAGTGAGTCAAAAAATAAACACATTTAGTAAACAGGGGGGAATACTTTTGTATTTGAAAGGTTTCCAAGAAGTTTTACTGAAACTCAAACACAATATTCTAAGAAGTGTTGAATCAAAACTCTAATGAAAAGGAGTTTGTCTTCTAGATAATCGAAATGGACTTCCCTAAGATTCATCTCTATGAACAAGAACACAGACAAATCTGTTTGAAAACACTTAAAATTATCAATCACCAGTGACAAAGGCAGCCATAAGTTAGGGTTAAGAACGATTAAATTTGAAACAATAAAAAAGATTTTCTCACTAAGACCCATTTTCCGACCGAACTGTTTGAAAGTATTTGATGTTTATAATGGAAGTGTTTAGGAACGCTAACACCGAAAAAAAGACCCATTTTCCGGCCTATCGGACCTATGACAGCAATAAGATAAAGTCATCCGATTTCGAGGACATTTGGCAGAACTGTTTGAAAGCATTTAATATTAATATTAGTAGAATTTAGGAACGATAAAATTGAAAATTAAAATTTTTTAAATAAGACCCATTTTCCGGACGATCGGTCCTATGGCAGCCCTAACTAAGACATAGTCCGTTTCGACCAAATTTTGCAAAATTCGTTTCTGATTTTTGTCCGAAAGTTTTGCGCACATAAATTAACAATCACATGAATTTAAAGCATGTAAAATTGATCAGGAATTCAATTATGGATGCGATAGCGTCAAAAAAAAAAATGTTTTCGGTTACTAAGATCATTTTTTTCAAGAGCTAAGTTTTGTAGTGGGGCAGCTATGACTTTCTTAATAGTTGCCCGAATTATATTTTCGAACATAATCATTAGAGCATATGCATTTGATATGATATGAAAATATCTTAAAATAAGGGCCAAAATTGGGAGCGATAGTAGTAAAAACAAAAAAATAGAGGCAAGCTAACTTCCCCCCTGGCTACGCCCGAAGTTTGATATACCCTATGTGTGCTGTTCTTTTGTGATTTACAAAAGTGCCTGACAGAATTTGTTTTCGAATGGCAGCAATCATAACTATAAACTAGTGGTCCGATTTCGACAAATTTTGCAAATTTTCGTTTCGTTGAAATGATGTAAAATCAGTTGAAAACTTATAAATTACGGGTCGTTGGGAGCGATAACATTGAAAACAAAAAAGTTTTTCTCACTAAGACTTTTTTCAGAACTAACTTTTGTATGGCAGATATACTATATAGTAGTCCGATTTCGACAAGCCTTGGTGAAATTATGTGAAATCATTAAAAACTTATAAATACGAGCGTTGGGAGCTATAGCATTAAAAAAAAAAGTTTTTCTACTAAAACTAGTTTTTCAACCGATCGTTCCTTTGGCAGCTATATGCTATAGCCATCCGATCCGGCGGGTTCCGACAAATGTGCAGCGTATTTAAAAAGACTTCGTGCAAAGTTTGGTTACGATAGCTTTAAAACTGACGGAGGAGATAGCATAGAAACAGACAGACGGACGGACAGGACATGGCTATATTAACACTCCATGCTGTCAGCTGATTTTTTTTGAACTTGTCGCGTTTTGTCGGAGATGCGTTCATGCTGATCAAGAATATACAGGTATAAAAACGATAAAATTACAAAATAAAATACAGTTTTTCCAACTAAAACCCATTCTGCAACCGATCGGTCCTATGGCATATCAGGTGTATTCATCCCATCCGGGCGGTCCCGACATTTAAAAAAAGACAAAGGGCAGATTTCAGCTTGCCTTAAAACTGAGAGAATACATATATCTGAGAAACAGATAGATGGACAGACAGACTGATGGAGAAAGCAAAATCGACTCAGCCAATCGCCGTTGTCAATAATATATCGTACTTTCCAGTATGACAGCTCAACGCCAAAATCCAACAAAAAAGCAAAATACCACCGAAAGCCATACGATCACACTTTCTTGTCCCATTTGATTTGCTTACACTTAATAGTTTTTAAATATTAGGGTTTGGTGCGAACTCTTTCAATCCTAAATCTTACCGCTTGTTTAAAAAAATGTGGGGTAGACCATCGGAATTAAATCAGCTGTTTCAGTCTGTCAAGTAAGCGCCTGTGCCTGCCAAGTTAGCGACGCCCTGAGCTTGCCAACGCACAGGAATTTAAATTTAAGGTTGACTGAGCTCGACCGAGCTTAAGAGGAATGTCTGACAGTGACGTAGATAGCCTTATGGAATGGGAGCAGATGAAGTGAATATTTCAGATTTTTTTTTTCTGGATTTTTAAGATTAATTTATTGTTATCAGTAATGGTCCTTATAGTACCTGCCATCTCTCATAAAATTTAAGAAAAAATGTGTTACCTCAAAAAATTCCTTAGGCGGACTGTCTTCTTCTTTAATGGCCATTACAACCGTTCGACGGTCTGGGCCTCTGCGATTAACGCTCTCCATTCCCTTCTGTTCTGTGCGAGCTGCCACCAGTTGGTCACACCAGCTCGGCAATGTCTTCAGCCTCATGCCCAGTCAACCGCCTTCGATTTATACGCCTTTTTTGCTGGAGCTTCTTCCTTCATCCTGGCGACATGTCTAGCCAGCGGCAGCCGCTGCTGCTTTATGCGCTTGACCAGACTGGTGTCCCCATAGAGCTCATACAGTTCGTCGTTTCTTCGAATGCGGAAATCATCGCCGACTTTTAAAGGTCCATAAATCCTCCGGAGAATTTTTCGCTCAAACACGCCAATCGCCGCTTCATCCGCTGCTGTCATTGTCCATGCTTCTGCGCCATATTGCAGGACTGGGATGATAAGCGACTAGTACAGGGCTATTTTTGTTCTTCGCTTGAGGTCTTTGCTCTTGAACTCCCTACTTAGCCCATAGTAGCATCGGTTCGCAAGAGTGATTCTTCGTCGGATTTCCAGACTGATGTTGTTCTTGCTGGTTATCATCGTTCCGAGGTAGACGAAATCCTCCACAACATTAAAGTTGTACTTTTTGTCCCCGGATACTAGGTACTTCGTCTTGTCCTCATTTACCGCTAAACCCATTAATCTAGACTCCTTCTCAATCTCTAAAACGCCTTGCCTACTGCCCGTGTGGTTTTGCCGATAATGTCAATATCATCGGCATATGCAAGTAGCATTAGATTTTTTTGGATAAATCCGCCGGATCTGTTGGCATGTAGGCACTTGCGCAGAGTATCTTCCATCAGTAGATTAAAAAAGTCACACGATAAGGTATCGCCCTGCCTAAAACCTCTTTTGGTATCAAATGGTTCGGAGAGGTTCTTTCCTATTTTGACGGAGCTTTGCGTACTTCTCAACGTCATCATGCAAAGTCGAACGTACTTTGCTGGAATACCTAAAGTAGACAGGGCTTTGAAGAAGCCTGACTTTATCGGTGTGTCGAAGGCTGATTTATAATCAACAAAAAGATGGTGTGTTTGGAAGCCTCTTTCATAGGTCTTCTCCAGGATTTGTCGTAGTGTGAAAATCTGGTCTGTGGTGGATTTACCAGGTCTACCACACTGATAAGGTCCAATCAGTGTATCAATAAACGGCTTTAGACGTTCACAAATAATGCGGGACAGAATCTTATATGCGATGCGGAGGAGACTGATCCTGCGGTAGTTGGCGCAAACTGCAGGGTCTCCTTTTTTTAAGGATTGAACAGAGAACACGTAGATTAGGCGGACTGGGAATTATGAAAAATGAACAGGCAATCAAGTGTGGCTGTCTTTATCTTTGAATTAAAACTTTAAAAATTAAGGGTGAGCACAAACGCCATTTACCATCTAAAAAATGTTTTAAGTGGTCATAAAAAAAGGATGCTTTATCAAGTAATTTTCGGTGATAGACCAAACCCATGTAAGAAAGATTTTAAAATTTTCTATTTCTAATTTCGTTTAAAATGAAACCATGCTAACCACGCATCTTCTTTGAGTGATAAATAATATGTAACAGTATGTACAGTATATGTATTCTTGATCAGCATCAACAGCCGAGTTGATATAACCTTGTTCGCCTGTCCGTCTGTATGAACCCCGAGATCTCAGAGACTAGAAGAGCTAGAGCCACTGAACTTGACATTTACACTCTGAAAAAAAATAGAGAATTTCACTCTTGAATCAAGAGCATTAGTTTTCAAAACTACGGTAAGAGCAATAATACTTGATCCAAGAGCGAAATTCTTGATCCAAGTGTGAATTTTTTATACCGACATTCTTGACTCAAGAGTTTCGGTACTTGATTCAAGTACGAATAGTTCTCAAAATAAAACACGACCGAAAGACGGTATTATATTATATCAATTAAAATTAAGTTTTTACGTTCTCAAAAAATTATTCTTGAAGTGAGAACATTGTACTAGGAAAGAAAAAAACCGTTCTTGCACTGTTTTTGGTAACGTTTTTCTTGTCATCTTGTCAATTTTTCCCCTGTGTAAGAATAAATAATTAAAATTAAGGAAGGATAAAGTATGCTCCGTCCTATAAATGAGCATTTTGATTTTGGATTGTCTCGATTTTAAGCGAAGTCTTCTTTCTAAGCGCAGCTTTGCCCTGTACTAATTAAATTGTATAATGAATGTAACTTTATTTTAAATCAATAGATGAAAAGGCGACACAGATTAAAAGTGCATTTATATATAGATATTTTAGGTACCAGATTCAATTCTATTTTAATCCCTGTTCGTCTCCAGTTCTGACCCTATTTCCTCTTTCTAATCCGCAATTTCAAGGTGGGCCCTTCCTCCCTTCTAAATTTCAAGGTGCCCTTCCATTGCCTGCTCCCCATCAATTACTCAACACTTTCCGAGCCGAACCCAATTAAAATTAAGTCACAAAATTTATTAAATTGCCATCGATGGCTGCCAAATTAAAATGTCAACGGCGTGGCCCAAAGACAGCTGAAGTACAAACAAAAAAAATAAAGTGTCATAAACTTGTTTGACAGATTTCTTTTGATTCATTGCCGCCCATATATTAAAACCTGGCCAATTTGGGGCGTGGCTTGTTATCTTAAGAAAACGAAATCAAAGTCAATGTTCGAAATGCATAAATATTTTGGCAAATACCAAATGAGCATCATTTAGCTGTCGTCTCATTGTGGAATGCGCAATGGCATCTTGTTGCATGTGTCGAACTCATAATTTTTTTTTGGCACTGGCGACCACTTGATGATGACATTCAAACGGGCAGAGAAGGCGCCAACCAAAAAAAGCGTCATGAATCATGGGGGCTAGCTTAACGAAATGGGTCACCAATTGAACGACCAGTCACTGAGTGTATGAGTGGCAACTGTTCCGATCATAGAATCTAGTTATAATGCTTGACCATAAGCCAGATCATAAATTTTCAGTCAACGAGGTGGTAAACGTTCCGGCCACTTTGTATAAGATAGAGGTGGGAGCGTGATGTGGTCAAGGTTGCACTTTAACTAGAGAACTCAAACTTTCAATTCAATCCATCCATATGTCCATTATGATACGTCCCGATTTCGAAGCAAAATATTTAATTTAGTACCGTCCTGTCCCGTTCCCGAATTCAACAAATTTTTGGTGTCGCAGGATTTTTAATCCAATTCAACATAATTTTTTTTTAAACAATGCAATTTGCTGTTTATGTTTGGGTGTGACCTTTGTTTTTGCTTTCGTGAATTCGTGTGACCATAAAGTTCTTTTCAATTGTAAACGGTTCTCTTCAGCTTCCTCTTTGGTTTTTCGGTTTTTATTTACACACTATTAACACGGTTTTGAACTTACACACGGTTTTCAATTTACCACGGATTTTTCTTTCTGTCCATTTCATTTCCAACGTCTGCCTTCGATTTAAAACATCGAAAAACAATTTCAAAGACTACTCAAGAAACTATTTGTATTGTTTTAAAAACTTAAATATTTTTCCACTGTGCTCCTTCGCAAAACCAGAAACTTCATTCCAGCACTCACAATTTGTATGAGAGAAAATGTAACTGTAAAAGGCTTGGTCATTTTGTACTTGCTTTCCATTATCTTTACGAGAATCGCCATTATCACGACCACAACCACCTGGTCCATCTCCAACTCTCTGACCAACTGGTTCTTTCAGGTGATTCCATTCATCAAAGATTCAACACTCCCATTTGTGGGTTTTATTTTTTGCTCACTTTATGGCCACTAAAACTCCATGGGGCGTGAAAAATCCACTAAATTTCAAATTAGAATTAAAGACATTACAAAGTTGAGTTGACTTGGTTTGGTTTATGTTGTCTGTCGTTTCATAAAAATATATGTTGTTTATTCCTTTACATCTATTGCCTGGTGCCAGTACCATTAGATATTGCACTGTTCATTGGTGGAGCCTCCAAATCTTCATCACTGAGCAGGTAATCGATGAGCACATTATTCAATTGTTGCATTATGCCAACAATATCGATTATCTCCATGGCAGGTGAGGTGATAGCATATTGAGGACCAGGTCCGGCATTAGATAAGGCTGATGCGGTTAAGTTTGATATCTATAGAAGGAGATGATAAAGTTGTTTAGTGCCTGTGTCTAATTAAGTTATTTTTTAAATTAAAAAAAAAGAGAAGGCCATGCTAGTTTTGTCTACACCGAAGTTTTTGTGCCCTTGCAAATGTTGGTTGCGAAATATCGGAGTTTAAGAACGCTATTTCAAACCAAGAAATGTAACTTCATTTCTTGAAATGACAAGAAATTGGACATAAATCGCTATCAAATCGCTAAAAATCCTACAAAATGTCCTTAATATTTGAGGTAGATTTGCGTTGGCTAGGAATGTTAGACATATGATTACTTGGTGCAATTTTCTTAGCATTTTCCAAAGACATTAATTTTTTCAGATTTTAATTTATAATCTATTTTGAGAAAATTAAATCATTGAAATCTTAAAGTTATCCTATTGGCAAGATTAGAAACACGGGCACTAAAAATGGTCATAAGTAGTCTTATGGTGAATACAATCCTTAAAAACTCTTGAGTTTTCTTAAGCTTTAGAAAAAAACGATATATTCATGTTTTTTGGACCCGATAATTCAAATATCGATATTGAAAATGTATATTTTTAATATTAAAAATATTGATATTTTGAGATATATCGACAACCCTGCTCATATCTCCATGAATAAATATAGCTTAAGGGGTCGAAAATTAATATTCCTCTGCATTGTAAACTCCTGGACAAAATTATAATACCCTTTGCAAGCATATAAAAAAAGATGGAAAATACATACCGATCGTGCTAGAAATCTGTCAGTTCTTTATTTTTGAGACTACTAAATCTTTCTTAAAACTATATTTTTAAAGATATTGACAGAATGGACTGAAATTTCGTAATGCATTTTGATATATTATTACCAGAAAAAGGTTCGTGAAGTTTTATAGAATTCGTGTAGATAAACTCCTACTTTTGGGAAAAAATTGGCACAAAACAAAGATTATTTATCGTTTTGCAAAAGGAATGATGAAACGATACTCAAGTTATGACCAAAAGTCAGTTTCAAATGGTCATAGTACATAGTGGCGCCATCTATTGGCCAGTTTTGGTCTATTGGTCAGTTTGAGTACTTAAATCGAGTAGACAGTTTGTGTTTAAGACAATGAAACGTCTATACAGACAACCTTCTTTTTATCTTTGTGGAATTAGATACCTGTGTTGGTGTTTGATTATAGTCTCCTCATGACTCACTTACCGTCTGAAATCGTTGGAAAAGGTTTAAAAATCTATACAGGGTATTATTGGACCTAGATGGATTTACGGAAGCAAGATTCCTACCAAATCTCCGTCTTAAATTCATCCAACGTAATCTCATCGCCTGACGCAAATTCTCCATTATTGAACGCTGTTGGAAAAATTTACGCCTGAGTTCAGCAGAACGAACATTGGAAAAGGGAACGACCACTGGCAAAGTAGCTCTCTCCAAAGCTCGGCGTGAACTATTTAAAGAATAGTTGGTACTGGCCTGAAATTCCGACAGCTCAACTGGAATATTCGAATCACTTTGGTAGCCAAGAAAGTGTGACTGTTGTCGTTGATCCTGGCCGCCAGAGAATCTATATCTGGCAGGTCTTAAGGTATATCTACGTCGATTAATGCTTAGAATTTGGATGGATGTTGGCTGCTGTTTCGGCCGGCTGTAAGTAAAGGCAGAATTAGGCAAATTAAGTATATGGAACCTTTGTGCTTCTTTGGTTACTTTTGCGAACCAAGAAGTCCTTTTAGAGTTCTGTAAAAGTGATCAAAAACTAAAGCCATTTCTAACACTGGCATTGTAAGAATTTTGTCTGTTAATTTTCGGTCTAAAGAAATTAAGGGCCGAGTTTTTGAAATTTGTCAAACATTTTGTGTGTGTTTTTTATAAACGCCTGCCATGACTTCTTTGGCATTTTTCGCACCGGTATTCATTCTCATAATGTTGTTACAGGATTAAGCTTCTTCGAATATTCACTTGGCACTAACCAATTTTTGATATTAAACAAACACGAAATTTGGAAAGATTATGAGCAAAGATAAAAACAAATTGCTTAGCATATTTATAAAATAAAATATGTGTAAACTCAAGGCTCGCCCTGATATCTCCGTCTCTATGGGTGGCTTTTAATTTATGCATCTGCTCTTTTTAAAACAAAAATTCCTTAGCATTTTGCAAATGTAATCAAAATATTTACAAATCAATTATTATGATTAGTGAGCGAACTGATTTTACTTCCAGCATAATCGATCACCCAGCTGGCGACAACAGGCGAGAAAAAATTTGCATTTGCATTAGCCCGTTCATACGCTCTTATTTTTATAGTGAGTCATAGACATTTTAAATTTATTATACTTTGAGAAATATTCAGCTTAATGAGCTTAAAATTTTCTTCAAAAGAGAGCCCGATAATAATTCTTAAATAAATTGTGATTAATAAATTGTTCAAAAACTCTGATAAAAGTTTTTTATGGAATTGGGGTGTTTCTTTCTAAGAAAGGTTTGATTTATTTTTTAATTTTATCGCTGGTCTATTTTTAAAGAACTGTTAAAAGATTAATAGCTCTCAGATTTTAATCATATTTTCTACCATCTTTAAATCAAGCCTCGGACCCGTCTCTATGCGCAAGGTAAAGTTAGTGGTTTTGGTTCGAAGCTTGAATGATATATTCTTTCATTCGTCGGTGAATAACAGCAAACCGATCGAAACTGTATGTATGATCTCAAATTTCTTGTGCGGCGAGTACACAGAGGGAACAAACCTGTTCAGAAAATAAGTTGCCTTCAACTTAAAATAAGAACGAGATGGTCTTAAAATTCTTGAAACCAAATGTTCCAAATGTTCTTGGAATAAGTACAGTTGTTCTCAATCGGATAAAATTTGCTTTAAACAACAACAAAACCGGTTTTCAACAGAGAGATATACAAGAGAGAGATCGTTATGGCTCTCTTTATACCCTTGCAAAGGGTATTATAATTTTGCGCAGAAGTTTGCAACGCACAGAAATATTCATTTCCGACCCTTTAAACTTTATATATTCTTGATCAGGACGACGAGCTGAGTCTATTGAGCTTTGTCCGTCCGTCTGTCTGTCCGTCTGTCTGTTTCTACGCAAACTAGTCTCTCAGTTTTAAAGCTATCGAGCTGAAACTTTGCACAGAGTCTTCTTTTTACTGCACACTGCTAATATGTCGGAACCGACCGGATCGGATGACTATATCTTATAGCTGCCATAGGAACTATCGGTCAAAAAGTGGGTCCTTGTGAGAAAAACTTTTTGTTTTTAATGTAAACGCCTCCCGCTTCAGCAATTATTAGTTTTATATGCTTTTACACAGATTTTGAAGTTTTGGTCAAAATCGGATGACTATATCTTATAGCTGCCATAAGAACTATCGGTCGAAAAGTGGGTTTTGCTTAGAAAAATTTTTCTTAATCTCTGATGTATTAAAACATTTGCAAGGGTATATAAACTTCGGCAAAGACGAAGTTAGCTTGGCCTTCTCGTTTTGATCTCTCTTTTGTCAGCTGAACCAAGCCTAAGAGGTAGAATGGTAATCAGCAATAGTGTAAAACGGCTGAATGGGCTAGCGCGTTCATGTGGTACCGGACTCAAATGCCTGTCAAGACCGAACCAATTTTTCTGTGTTTTTTCTGAAAAACTTAAATAAAACAAATCAGGTGGAGTAGGTTCTTGAAGCAATGTTCTTAATTTTTATTGAATATATAAAATTGTTCTCGAAGTGAGAACAGTACAATGTTTTACAAATGAGAAACCCCGTTCAGTTATTGTTTCTGTAACGTATGTGCTCTATTTGAGTCCATTGTTTTTGGTTTTTTCCCTCAGTGTAGGGGCACAGACTTGATCTAACCTACCACATGTGACCTAAGGTGAGAGACATGTAATATTGGATTTAATTTAATGCCTCTATTACCTATCGTTTTTCTGTTCTTCAAGAATCTTGCAATCTGAAAAAACAAGATTGAAAAGCCTTGAAATGAGCTTAGAAATCTTAAAAACTACAGTTTTCTGTAAAGATTTATGATAAATAAAAATAGTTTAATTTTACTAAGAAAAAAAAAATAATATTAAAATAACCCGCCCCTCCTGGGACGCGAACCACAACATTTTTGTTTCAATGAAGCTTTTGGCATCCGTTTATCTCGCTTATACTTCGACTGGTGGCGCCTTAAAAGTAACGGCCAATAGTCGAGTGGGCTGAGTGGCCATGCAGTGTCGTCAATCACGCGAGGTACTCATTTCAAGTCCCAGTACCGGCGGATTAATAATTAACATTTATATAAGTTTTCCAAAATGTAAATAACTAAAATAAACAGCAAAAAAATAAAAAATGTTTTATACAATTTATTTTTGTCTTTTTTTCATATTGAAAATGAGACTGAGACAAAGTCGACTATAAGCGATCTTAATTCGAGATTGATTGACTAAGATTAACATTGCGAATATAATCTTGGGTGAAGATTAAATCGTCTTTTCTGTAATTCAAGACTACAATCTTGATATAAGATTGATTTTTTTGCTCAGTGATAAACAAGATAAACTTATACATTAATGCACTAGTCACAAACATACTGAATTTAACATTGACAAACATAATCTGACTCAACTGATGTAATATCATAATATTTAAATTTAGTGTTTATTTTAATTAACATATTTAATATTACTAAGATAACTTATTCTAGTATTCCCTATCGATTTCCCTACTCGTTACATGTAATATTTAGAAGCATTATTTTTAAGATATGTTTTAAGTTCAATTGTCTTTCAGATTTCCATTTCCATTTTCCACCCAGAGGGGGTGAATTTTTCGGAACACTGGTATGCAGTTATTGTTGAATTTGCATACAGATCTTAAAAATAAGATTGAATCAGATCGGATGATAAATTAAAAAGTGTTGTACAATCGAAATCCGCAAATTCAAATATTTCCACTTGATCTAAGTACTCACGTTTAGCATAGGATAAATATACTGTGAAAATGACTGCTTCCTATCTCTTATGGTTTGGTCTTTGCAGCTGGTGACTAGCCAGTCTTATTAAACCAAAACTAATCTCCTAATATATTGTCTTATTTCGTTGAACTTATTTCGGTAACTTTGTTCGACGATATGCGTTATTTTTAGATTATAATTCAAACAATAATAGAATTGTGTTGATTACCACCTTAATGTTGATATTATATGAAAGTGTCGGTCACATGCTTAAACTCTTTATTCTCCAGGTACTGAATCAGGGATTGAATCGCAATTATTGCTTCTTCTTTATTGGCCCGATGCTTGCATCACAACCGTTTGACGGTCTCGGCCGCTGCAACTAATGTCCGCCAGTCGCTTCTGCTCCGTGCGAGCTGGCACCAGTTTTTCACGCCAAGCTTGGAAATGTCTTTCCGCACCTGGTCGTCCCACCTTAGAGGTGGTCGTCCCACCTTGCCTTGTCCCAGTTCTTTCGCATTCCTCTTGTAGACCATTTTTGCTGGAGCTTTATCATCCATTCGGGTAACATGTCCCAGCCAGCGCAGCCGCTGTTGCTTTATGCGCTTGACCAGACTAGTATCCCCATAGAGCTTATACAGTTCGTCATTCCTTCGGATGCGAAAGTCCTCGCCAACTTTCAAAGGTCCATAAATCCTGCGAAGAATCTTTCGCTCGAAAACGCCAATCGCCGCCTCATCCGCTGATGATATTGCCCATGCTTCTGCGCCGTATTGCAGGACTGGGATGATAAGCGACTTATATAGCGCTATTTTTGTTTTTCGCTTGAGGTTTCTGCTCTTGAGCTCCCTACTTAGCCCGTAATAGCATCGGTTTGCGAGCGTGATTCTTCTTCGAATTTCCTGGCTGATGTTGTTGTCGCCGGTTATCATCGTTCCAAGGTAGACAAAGTCCTCTACAACTTTAAAGTTGTACTCTCCCATTGCAACAGATTGCCCAATTTGTGTGTACTTCTGTTTCGAGGACACTAGGTACTTCGTCTTGTCCTCGTTTACCGCTAAACCCATTAGCTCCGACTGCTTCTCAATCTCTGAAAACGCATTGCTTACTGCCTGTTCGGTTTTGCCGATAATGTCAATATCATCGGCATATGCGAGTAGCATTACATCTTTATTAAAGATGGTGCCCGATCTGTTGGCATTTGGGCACTGGCGCAGTATATACTCCATCAGCAGATTAAAGAAGTCACACGATAAGGTGTCACCCTGCCTAAAACCTCTTTTGGTATCAAAAGGCTCGGAGAGGTTCGTTCCTATTTTGACGGAGCTTTGAGTGCTTCTCAACGTCATCATGCAAAGTCGAACGTACTTTGCTGGAATACCTAAAGTAGACAGGGCTTCGAAAAACCTTGACCTTATCGGCGTGTCGAAAGCGGCTTTGTAATCGATAAAAAGATGGTGATTTTCGATGTTTCTCTCATAGGTCTTCTCCAGAATTTGGCGCAATGTGAATATCTGGTCTGTGGTGGACTTACCAGGTCTAAAGCCACACTGATAAGGTCCAATCAGTGTATCAACAAGCGGCTTTAGACGTTCACAAATAATGCGGGACAGAACCTTATATGCGATGGGGAGGAGACTGATCCCGCGGTAGTTGGCGCAAACTATCACAGTGTTATTGAACAATAATTCCCGTTAAAAACTTTGATTCTTTAATAACTTATGAAAGTTATCAACACTTGTACTTTGTTTTGCATCTGTCTCCTTAAAATTCCCATATGCTTCTACCTTTAAGTCAAAGTCAGTTACACAAAGGTTAATAAGCTGCTGTTGTAGTTGGTGTTCTCATTATTTTTCTGGACTAATGGCAAACGCCATGGGGCAATACCCACTTCCAGGCGGCGACACATTTCAGTTTAAGATTTCATTTATTAATTGATTCGATCCGATTCGATTGGCTTGCATGTTCGTCGCCATTTGCTGACAGCTCCGACTATTACAATTTTATTAACATAAATTATTTTTTATCTGAATGTCAAATTAATGGATGTTAATGTTTGCAGACGGAATTCCTTGGCTAAATTAGTTTTGATTGGAGCCAAGCCAAGTAATCGCAAAAGGAAATCAGATACAATATGGTAGATATATTTAGTGTTGACAATGTACATGACAATATATTTTGTAATTTAATATGGAACAAGACTGGAAGACATGGCCTTGAGTTATAGACAAGGTGTAAAATAGGCAGTCACGTTTGTCAGGATCAGGCCAGCGAAGCGTTTAATAAAGTGACAGAAGCAGGGGAGCAGCTGTTATGGGACACCTTTGAGGCATGCCCAATTGCCACTTGCCACAGCCTGTCGGGCTACGCTTTAATTAAACCAACATCTTTGGGACTGAACAGTTTACGTGGAAAAAGGGTCAAAAGTTGATCCCTCAATTTCTTTCCGGACTGTTAAGGCGAGCACATTAGGAAGAAACACTCCACTCGTAGGGTTAATTAAGTCATTAGACTGAAAGTGTCCTGCTGTTGCTTCTGCGCCTTAATTAATCATTTTAATTGTTGAGAGAAAAGAGAGGGAGTCAGAGAGGAGAGCAGAACAAAACTGCAGGGGGGAAGTAGCTACGTTTTGGTGTCTTAGGTTATTTATAGGACAGGGGCAAGGACAGCCTGGAGCAGGCCTGCCATTGGCATGTGCTATGCGGGTTAAATTGTAGGCCACAAATGTTTTCTTATTTCTATTTTTTGGGGTTCAAGTAAGGAATTTCACTTAGGCTTTCACAATTGGTATGCTAGGAATTGCCAGGGAGTTAATGCAGCAATTAACACAAAGCGGTTTTGAGTTGAACGTCTAAAAGAGTAGATAAGACTTTATTAATTGAATTTCTTTAACAATTTGTTTTGAACCGAAAACCGGTACAGGTTCCTGTAATTCATTGTCTGATGCATCTTAAGTCACTGATTATATCTTATCAATTATCCCCCCATGACGTAGTCAACTATCTCTGACGTTTGCTCAAACAAAAAAAAAAAACACATCTAATTAATAACATAAAATATTTGCCATTCCTCAGGCACTGTCAAGTTCATTGTACATTTATACAATCCTACGCCAATGTGGGCCATGTGATCGCCCCAAAAAAAAAAAATAGATAAGATAAATAAAATCTAGACAAAAACTTAAATATTTTCAACTGCATTTGGCAGCTGACTTAGTAGGATTTTGTTTAAATTTTGATCAGTTGGTCAAAATTTATAATTAGAGGCCCAAAAATAGATTCTATGATTAAACGTTCAAATTGCGGAAAATAACGCAAAATGTTTGTGGGGTCGAAGTTTGTGAGTGGCCATATCAGCTTATCGCCCAAATCATATTAGTAATATTAAAATCGAACCAGATAGTGGGCCCAGTGAAAGACTCTCTCTCATGCTGACTCATGAATGCTTTTTGTTTTGAAGTTTGCGTAGTATTTTGTCAGCTGCACTTTAGGCTAATGTTAATTGGCATTCGCGCAAAATCAGCGTCCGCTTGCGAAATCGAAGCGGTCTACGCGCCAAAAAGCACAAACACCAACGCTATGGCCAGACAAGCGCTGCAGCGAAATAAAACGCTATGAAAACGCAGACAAATCGCGCGCAAACCGCGTAGAGATACGCTTGCCGTGTGGGTTAGACTTTTAGACTGGCAACAGATAATCGCTGTGAGCATTTATTAAAAAAACCAGATCTGCCCGACTTTGATACACCCGTTACTCCGAGAATTAAATGTTGAATAGCCTTCGCTTAGGTTAATTAACAGAGCATTAACATTAATGTTAACATTCTGTCCACGAGGACCCCCTCAGCATTACAACGGGTTAAAAGGGAATATTCGTCCGTTCCGAGTCGATTTTCGTGTAAACATTTGCATTTCGAATTCAATTTATATAAATTTAAAAGTGTCAAGTTAATTTGAGGCTACTAGATCGCTTCGCAATTTTCTCTCGATTTAAATTCATTTGAGATTAATATTGGGGTCTGTTCCGAATTCCAACTCGATTTTCGTGTAAACATGTGAATTTCATATGCAATTTGTATAAATTTAAACGTAAGTGTCAAGTTAATTTGAGGCTACTAGATCCCGTCGCAATTTTCTCTCGATTTAAATTCTTTTGGGATTAAGCAATCGGTTTCAGCTGCTCCCACGATTCCAATTCATATCTAGTAGCCGTAGGTATTTTTGTCGCCTTCTTTACAACGTTTTCAAACTTGACTGCATAATACTAAAGTTTAAAGAAAATCGAGTCGAAATTCGGCACAGGGCCGATTCAGAATATAATTGTAAAATTGAAGATTTATAGGAGTTGTTCAACATTCTTTATTGAGAGTGCGTGGCAAACATTTGAGCAAACTTAATCTGCGTTTGTCTCTAAGATCTACGTATTCAGACTGACATGGGTATATTGACGCTGCTGTTGATGCAGATCAGAGATCTGTAAGAGTGGCAATCTGAGGCGGCCTGTCATTTCGACCAGGAGCCGAAGTCAGTCGTGTTTTTATGAAAACGTGAGCCGAACTTAAGGTTGTGTGAATCAATGAATACTGAATTGCAAGTAAAACGGCTGTAGTCTGAAGACCACCACACAAGCTATTGTCTGTCCTCTCCATTTGGTCGCCTCTGCTCTGAAAGCGTATCGGAATTGTAGATTACTTACTGATTACTCTGTGAACTGGCACTGCTAAGGCACACTTACTTTAAAACATCTTTATTTCTATGAACCAACGCGTCGCACAGAGAGGCCTTTTGTCAATCAGCACTTCAAAAATCATATCTCTTTTCGGTCAAAGTAAAAAAATATTTTTTTTTTTGCATATTTTTGCTCTTTATTTATTCATTAAATCTATTATTTTTCTCTCAAATACATATTTTTTGTACATTTTGTATAATAATTTTTAGTATAGGAAGTTAGGAAAAGTTTATTTCTTGTCGAATCTTAATCAATTTTTTCCAAAAAATTTTTTATCAATAAAATTTTTTATGACTGTATTAAATAGTTAATTCCCTTCAAAATAATCATTAATATTAACTTAGCATATCGAGGCTAAAACTATTTGCTTTCAAATCTAGTTGTGATCTCACGTGTCTTAGCGATGATATAAGAGGATCTGATGTGGCCGCAAGCATATTAAAAAGGTCTTCATTTTGACTAATTCGCGAGATCTGGAATGTATTCGTGTATCTAAATTCTTTTTTAATCTCTGTTTTTGTTGATACTCTATTGGACCTTTACCAGGGCCTATATATTATCTACCGTGGGAGTTAGTGCAATAGTGCAATATAAAATTCCATACTTTGTAACAATTTTCCTGGTATTTTCGTATTTTTAAGGATAGCGCTTCCAACAGATGCTCCGTAGACAATTCTCCTGTAACATACTCAAGCCCGCGTTTCCGTGTTTGGTTCGAACATTCTTTCACTGATTTAGGAGGTCTTCCTTTGGATCGAAAACTTGATGTGTGGGCTTCTTCTTATGGTTCCATTAATACTGCCTTGGCATTTTTTTTTTAGAAAGTTATGAAGTTTGGCTTTCATATCATCGTTTACTTTACTTTCGTTCATGTTGAAATTCCTTAAAGCAGAATATGCAATATACTGCAGACTGTAGAAAATTCTTTTCGACGAATGCTCACCCACTATCACTCTCTTCAGGTCAAAAAGTAACCGAACCCAGGAATGGGAATGTGCGAATTTTTATACATAATTGTAATAAATAGGTAAAAAACATCGTCACTGCTTTTACTACCTAAGAATTATAGCAACCAATTAATTAAAACCAGAAGGGACTAAAAGTTTTACCAAATACATGGATTGATTACATCGATACGGGTACGGCTAATAAGTGCAGGTGCAAAATATGCAAAATAATGTTTTAAAACATTACCAAACAAGAATTAAACATAACTTATATTTTAGTGGTAAAAAAACGAATTTGCAATCTATATATATAAAAAAGTTCAACCTGACTGACTGACTGATTGACTGACTGACTGACTGACTGACTGGTGACCGTCGCACAGCCTAAACCATAAAAGATAGGAAGATGAGATTTTCACAGTAGTTTTATCTTATGCTGAAAGTGAGTACTAAGAACGGATTTTGTAAAATTCTGTCGGCAAATGTGGAAAATTCGCGGAAAACTGTTGTATGAAACTTTTTTGTTTTTCACCCGATCAAGTTCAAACTCATTTTCAAAGATCTACATAAAAATTCGACAACAACTGCATACCAATCTTCCGGAAAATTCGCCCCGCTATGTGAAATAGTTTAAAATGTTATATTCCGCAGTTGGAAAATTTGACCTGACGGTCGAAAAATTCCCGGAAAATTCTGGATGAAAAAAACTATTTATCATCCGATTGGCTTGAAACTCGGTTTGTAAGGACAAAATACGAAATAAATTGATATGTGATTTTTCAATGTCGGAAAGTCCGCCCACGAGGAAAATGGTCGGAAAATTCTGCATGCAAAAAACTATTTCTCATCCGATTGGCTTGAAACTCGGTTTGAAAGGTCAAAATCGGAATTAATTTTTGTTTTTATTTTCCGATGATAGAAATACCGCCGGGATGCCCACTGGAAAGTGGTTGGGAAGTAAATGGGATGTGGGTGGTAAGTTGTTTTGGAAGTGGGTGGTAAGTTTATGTAAAGTGTGTGGAATGTGGCGGGAAGTTAAAGGGATGTGGGCGGGATGTGGGTGGGATGTGGGCGGAAAATTGGCTGGAAGTGGAAGGGAAGAGGGCGGGAAGTCTGTATGTGGGCGGGAAGTGGGTGGGATGTGGGTGGGATGTTAGCGGGAAGAGGGCGGGAAGTGGACGGGAAGTGTGTGGGATGTGGACTTGAAGTGAGTGTGCGTTGGTTCTATACTGTTGAAGGCGCAGCGAAGCGTGACGGGCTATTTGCTAGTGTTATTATAAGAGTATTGAAGACAATTCAGGTGTAGATTATGCCAACTATTATATGACGCAATTTGCAAATATTTAATACGACCTAACACTATTCGGCTTGACAGATGGCAACAGTAAATTCTTAATTTTCAGCAATTTTTCATTTGAGTTTAGAATATTATAAAGACGGGTAAACAAGCGGGTACATAGGTGGTGTAGATCGAAGGTTCTAAGTTTATTATGAGGCTAAGACGACGTAAAAATTTGGAAAAATTTTAATTAGTTTAGATTTTGATGAAGATTTATTATAATAATAACGGATCGATAGGAGATGCAAGAAAATTGGTCAATAAATTCTTATACGAGCTTAGCTTATGATGGAGACGGGTAAATAGACTGAATAATAGAAACTGTAGTTAAAGCCGATAAGCTAACTTTGTCTGTGGCAAAGTTTTTATACCCTTGCAAATGACCCGGACTATCAGAATTTAAGAACGCTAGCATTCAAGTCAAAAATTTTCCAATGACATCTCTCACCAAACTTTTTAGGAATTTGGTCATTTGATTGCTTAGATCTCCATTAAAAATCATTTGATTGGTACCAAACCGTTAATTTAAATAATAATGCTGTTAGCGATATATATTAAGAATCTGGACAGTTTAGCTACAAAATTAAGAAATATATGAGTAATTTTCTCAATTAAGTGGAAGGCGTTTAAACCGTGAAAGGGACGTGGTAAACATTGAAACTAACTGGATGTGCCTGCACAAACAAGGAGTCCATATGTTCTATCTCTATCAGCTCTGAGATCTTTACATTCAAAGGGACAGACTCTATAATGTCGAAGATGCTTCCCTCTGGCTGTTATACACATTTGCTACCGAGTATAAAGAGCAGCCCTCGTATACAAAAATATCAAAATTATTAAACAATGGATAGTTGCGGACACGAAGATGTTTCACCCAAATATCCGGCAAGTTATTGCTGATTCGCTCTAGAGTTTTGATTCCGATGCATCAACCACCAAAAATAACCAACCAACCAGTCAAGTAGTTCACCACCATTCACATCCTCATCCACCCACCCAAACCTATCCTCAACCGCACTCTGCAAGGTAGCGGCAGCAGCAAACAGCGACAGCACGAAGCACGCACGAAGCAGCTGTGTAACGGACGAAGCAGACGAAGAGGCCAGAGCATCGGCAACGGCTGGGAAATGAAACTAATTTTTGTTAGTCACTCGCTGGCACACGCTTTGACAACACACACAACACACAGTGAGCAGCGGAGGGTCCGCAGTCGCAGTTCGCCGTTCGCAGTTTCGTAGAATTTTCGAAAAACCGGGTATCGAGTACGCGCGATTGCATTGCATCTAAAGAAAAAAAAAAAAAAAAACCCAAAACCTCCCACCGAAAGTTGTGAAAATTTTTCAATTTCAAAAAAAGTCGTTACAATTTAAATGAAAAATACAAAAATTTACGACCAAATAAAAAGGAGAGAAAAAATTACAAGTGCTGTGTGTAAAGTTGAATTGTGGCTGCCAATAATATCTGGCAAATTGTTACAAATATTTCAAAAAAAGTGCTCAAAGTGCAACTTTTCAAAAAAGAATCGTTAAATTCAACAATAAAAAAACATACCAAAAAGTAGGTGCGTAAATGTTTGTGCAATTTGTGGTTACATAAGTTATTTTAAATATATAAAAAAAAATCAACAACAAATAAACAATCCGTGTCTATTAGCTAGTTGCTAATTGCATATAAATTAATCTCTCTCACTTTTTTCAAGTAATTTTCCTCATTTTTTAATCTATTTATAAAATAAACAAAAAATACAAAATGTTTTCGCCAAATTGCAAAAGCAGCGACCTTACCAGAAGGGGGCAACAATAAAAGCGAAATTTATTTGATAAACTTAAGTTTTTTTAGTGCTGCCTTTGTTTATTTATAGTTTGCAGATTTCGCAAAACAGCATCTGCAAAATCTGCGTATCTTCTCAGTGTGTAAACGTACGCACGCGCTTCTAATCTCTCATTGTGCCTCATGTGTGTCCCACAAATTGACGTCGGGTGTTATCTAATAGGTTTTGGCTTACTTGACGTTTTATCTAAACGGTGTATGTGTGTGTGCCTCGGGTTCATTAACTGCTAATCACTAGGCAGATCGGTCGAATTTCGTATTTTTGTTTTTGTTTGGCATAAAGTCCACCAAAAAATAAAAAAAAATGAAGCATAGGAATTTAGCATATGTAATCGATGAATAATAATTTGGAAAAAAATGTTTGCTTGATTGGACCACGCCTCCACCCACCTTTTATGTAAAGAACGCCCCCACTTATAACATTCAATTAATAATAAAAATATAATATTATTGATTAACATTCATTTAGCTTATCTCATTCCAAAGAAAATTAATCATATTGGTTTTTTAGTCAAAGTGAAATTGGAAATCTTATGAAATAATTCCTCCGGTTAGGTGTTTTAAGTGGATTTTAAGCTGCTGAAATTTTTGTGCCGAGCTATTTAAAATTATGATCCAGCTTGTCCAAAGCGCACGAGATTGATCAAAATTACGAGCTATATTTTCAGAGTTACTTAAAGCTCAGAATAAACAAAATAAAAAAAGTAAGTTGTCAAAAAACCACCTTTATGATTCTCAAATTTGACTTACAAATTCGACTCTTCGCATTTACACATTTTTTTCTCATCTTTCGAGCAACTTTTTGAAATTTTTATAAATTTGGCTGAAACTCGATGAATATTTATTCTACTTAATTTAGTAAGAAAATTAATTAAAGCTCAATTTATTTCACAAAAATATTCTCAAATTTATATAAATCTGGATAACTACTCCTTCAAGTATTGAGAAAAAATCGCATCTCAAAAAATTTCAAATTTGTTAAACCGAGCTCATTTGAGTTTGTGTAATAAAAAGTAAATTAAAAATTTTATTCTTTGAAACTTTTAGATTATTTTTTGGACTTTCTTAAAGATTTTTAATCAAAACAAGTCAAAATTTTTACGATTATTAAAATCGTATCGCCTTGGTTCAACACAATCGGGCAGGGACCAAATGTTTCTGTGGACTGGAGTTACTAGGGATTTGAGGTGGGGACTTCTCTTCTTGTGTGGCTTTGTGACCTTTTTTATTAAGTGTTTTGATAAACTCAACTTATTTTTTAGATTTTAAGTTTATTTGCTATTTCACATTTTAGTTGGAACGCGTCATTTCTCTTGTACAGAATTTACTTTAGTAGAGATGGAACCTCTTATTGATACTTCCGAGAAGATAAGTAAAAAGCGTTAATCAAATGTTTTGATTTTCCTTCTATTAAATGTTAAGATATTTCAAATTTTTTATTCTAATATTTTGAATTTTTCGTAATTATTTTTCAAACATTTTTTATAAAAAATATGATAATGCTTTAAAATCATAATCAGAATCCTCTAGAGCCATTTCTAAACTTAAGCACTAACTTTCTTTGTACAAATATGCCCGGCTACTAGATTCGATTACGATAGTTGAGCAATTTAAAACCATCTACTCAAGCCAGGTAGATTTAATGCGTAAGGTTTTCCTTTCAAATGATCTAGCAGCCGGTTTTATTTTTGTTAATTCATAATTAAAGTAATCCCAGTTCACTTCAAAGAGCAATCGATTGTACGAGACAGATCTTTAGAGATTTTCAGGACATCCCTGAAAATAATTTTATTCATTATTTATAGATGCAATTTATACCTAAGCATCGTCCAACCATAGTTGGGTATTTTCTAGGAACAAAAAAAATCCAATCCAAAAACAATGTCTCCTACACTCAGAAAAAAAAAACGAACGTCATAGTTCTAAATCGATCGGGATAGAATTAATACCGATTTGTACCTAAAATTTCAAATATATTTTGTTCTTGAATGTATTTAAATTAAGTACGTCATATTCTAGAACAGAAAAACGACTTTTAATATTATTAAAATGAGAACAAACGTTCCTGTATCAAGAAATTTCGTACTTACAGTTGGCCGAAAATTTGAAAAAAGATCGTACTTAGTTCAAGTAAAAAATTTCTTGGACAAAATAGACTTATAACCAGGGCTTAATCCCGAAATGAATTTCGGTTCCGGTTCCAGTACCGGTACGTCCCGAAATAATTGTTTCGGATAAAGGTTCTTTATCGGTTTTCAATTAATTTCGGTTTTCGGTTTCGGTTCCGGTACCCGGATTTTTATTTCGGTATACCGTTACGTACCGGTACTCACCGATATAAGTACTTCTTATTTTTAATACTGAAAAAAAAACGAGAAGGCCAAGCTAACTTCGTCTTCGCCGAAGTTTTTATACCCTTGCAAATGTTTTAATACATCATAGTTTACGAACGTTAGCATTAAAACAAACAATTTTTCTAAATAAAATCCACCTTTCGACCGATAGTTTCTATGGCAGCTATAAGATATAGTCATCCGATTTTGACCAAATCTTCCAAATCTGTGTAAAAGCGTATAAAACTAATAATTACTGAAGCGGGAGGCGTTTACATTAAAAATAAAAAGTTTTTCTCACAAAGACCCACTTTTCGACCGATAGTTCCTATGGCAGCTATAAGATATAGTCATCCGATCCGGTCGGTTCCGACATATTATCAGTGTGCAGTAAAAAGAAGACTCTGTGCAAAGTTTCAGCCCGATAGCTTTAAAACTGAGAGACTAGTTTGCGTAGAAACAGACAGACAGACGGACAGACAGACGGACGGACAAAGCTCAATCGACTCAGCTCGTCGCCCTGATCAAGAATATATATAGTTTATAGGGTCGGAAATGAATATTTCTATGCGTTGCAAACTTCTGGGCAAAATTATAATACCCTTTGCAAGGGTATAAAAATTCCAATAAATATGTACCCAACGTGCGTTGCTACGCCGCTCACAAAGCGAAGGAGTGAAGCATACCTTACAATTACCATCTATCAAATCTTCATCTAGCAAAATTCCCCATCCATCGATTTACCCGTCTTCATAAGAATCAAAATCGTTATAAAATTTTGCAAATTTTGAGATTTTTTGGTCCGTTTGATCAACACGTCTCATTAACTCATATAAGAATTTTTGCAAATTTATACTTTTCTGAACTCATGTAATTTTGTAAATTTCCGATTTTTAAGACAGTTCGGTCTACTCCACATATTTTTACCCTCTACTATTGCAATCTTCATAAAAATTTTGGGAATGAGAAAATTTAGCAAATGTTTGATCCACACCTTCTGTTTACCTGACATTGCCATTTCCATACTTTGCAATATTTTGGACTGTTCAATCTTTTGTTTTTTTTTTTGTCTACATACATAAGATCAAGAACTTTAAAAATCTCTCCTAACATAATTATGTTCGGCGCATCAAAAAAACACCGAAACCGTACCGGTACCAAAGTTTCGGTTTCGTTCCGGTTTTATCGGTTCCAATAATAACGGTAAACGGTATTCGGTTCTTAAAAAAAATTTTGTTTCGGTTCAGGTTCCGGTTCCGGTACGCGATTTGAAACGGTTTATTTCGGTTAACGGTTCCGGTTCTGGTTCCGGTATTGAGCCCTGCTTATAACACAAGCTCCAAAAAGCTAACTACGGAAAATGCGAGTTATTTTAAGTTAAATCTGTTCTTAAAATTCCCTCCTGGTTCTAACACTTTGGTTATGGAGTGAGGGTAGATTTCTGAACTATATGATTGATTGATGATGATTAATCTAGGTCTTTGACCAATCTGTCACATAAACATAACATTTTCTATGTGGTTTGACGAAAGCGCTATCTATAAGGTGAGAAATCAAAGATTTCAGTTATCGCTCCAACAAGTAAGTAGCTGATAAGAAGTGGCCACATAAAGTGAAATGAAAGTTTTACCACGATCTGTTCACAAACTCCACGTTTGCGATAAATGACGACCAGGTCTTTAAACGCGATATAGAATAGGAGCTTTGCTTACTTCTCAACGTCATCTTGCAAAGTTGTCTTTCTCGTAGGTCGTAGGATTTGTCGCAATATAAAAAAAATGTTAATTGTATAATTTACTAAAAGAATATTATTTTGATAAAATTAGTGTTAATAAACTGAAACCATTCTTTTATCGAACCAAATCCTTGGGTTGAGGGGTTCCGAAAACCGGTCTGCGAACCGAACCTTGGAGTTTACAAAGGGCTAAAACCCCCAGGACCGAAACCTTCTGCAAAATTGTAGAAATTTGCAGCCAAATTAACTCATGGCTAGAAAAATAATTTTTATTTTTGTGAGAGGTCCAACCCTGTTTAAGAAAAATCATTATATTGGACACAAGCCTTTTAACTAGGTTTTAAAATAAGAAAACGAAATCTTTAGAAATTCTGTGACACCGACGGATTTTCAAACGTTTCGCAATCCAATCGAGGCCAAAATCTTAAGAGATTTGCAGGACTCCCTGACGCTCACTTAAATCGTGAGTCCTCAAACGGAACGCTCCAAAAATGATCTGCGTTAATTGTTAAGGGATTTTTGTTTCTTGAAGCATTCGTAAAGTAAAAGAAACTTCGCCCACCACACCTCAAAATCCTTTTTAAGATAAGAATTTTTTTACAGTTTACTTTTTTAAAACCTTGTCCCGCCCTTGCGTTTCTCTCACAAAATCATTTGATTCCATTGGGAATGGTATTTCCAAATATCCCATGCTAATCAAACACTTTTACCACAAATAATAGCGCAAATTCAGCTTTCTAGCTCTTATCATTTGGGCCGTGCGTTGATTACCAATCAGTCAGTCAGTCCAGACAAAAACTTTTATGTAATTTGTTATAAAATATTAGCTGAAAATAACTTAAGCCATAAAGTAGCTTTCACATAATTGTAATAAATATTTTTTTTCATGTTTTTATTCCATTCCTTCGAAGCAGTTTCCCATCCAATTAATCAAATTAATTCCCTCTCTTTAACCTCGACACGCTTCCCCAAAGACAAAAAGTCGAAAAAAAAAGATTAAATATTGTATTTTTACCGCCCACTTCACAAAATTTGCTTTGACGCTACTTCCACTAAGTAAAAAGATCTAATAAATAAAATGGTGTCGTAAATAAGTTTTTCTTCTTTGTTTAATAAATTGTATTTTCTAGCGATTTTTAATAGCTGCCTGCTCAGAAATTGAAATTGAATTTCAACAATATTTTTTTGCACTTTAAGGCGTTTCAATTGGCAAAAATATCATAAAAAAAAATTTGGCAAAGATAAAGCTTATCGCATGCAAAAATAAAACTAATTAAAAGGTAAATGCGTAAATAGTTTCTTTTTTTGACGCATATTATAAGCCACATATAGGGAAAAGAATGCGGGAAAAACTCTATACAAAAATGCTGCAGTTTCTTTAATGAAGCGTGAACACTAGACCACATAATGTGCGGCACACATTTACAGATACAATAACAACAATTTTAGGTACACCCCTCAGTTGGTAAGGAAAAACAAACGAAAATTTGTCGCATTTTCCTCGCGTTTTTTATCTGTCTGACTGTTGGTTTCTTTTGGGTGTTTGACGCATTTTAAAAATATCCCAGACATAATTGTTGTTGCTGTTGTTGCTGGTGTGCCTGTCTTCTAAACACATTACTAATACGTCGCGTTGTCTTTATTTTAATTTTCTCACGTAAAGTGCGTGAATTTTAATTACACTACAATAAATGTGCGAAAATGTGTGGAAGAGTGTGAATGGTAGTGTAAGTTGAGAAGTAAATTGTTTAAAGAACAGTTGGAGCATGATTTTTGAAAATATAAACATAATGTCACAATAATAGAATCTTGAATATTTTATAATGTAAACGAAGGTATTTTTTTGGGCTATTTGGATTTTTTTTATGTTATATTTACACGGTTTCCTATTGCACACATAAGCGGCTTCTTTTGTCTCTTTGCGGTGTCTTTCCGTCAACTAGTTGGTCTTCCATTTTATTTAAAGTGTGACCATTATTCGATTTAGCTTTACACTAAAATATCGATATATTCCAAATAATTCCAAAGACTACAATAAGAATCCTTCTTTCTAACGTTTCATTTACGAACCGTTTCCGCAACTAATTAAACTGGAAAAAATTTTAAAGTTAACCTCATGTCTCAAAACCACTTTTGAACCGGTTCATACTGGTTCGCCTGCTTCATAGTCAGCCTCAATTATTATTAATTTGGGGTGTCTGCTATATTTATCAAAATGATATATAGCCGATGGTACTCAACACTGTAATTATTTTATAACAAAAACAATTGAACATTTTCCTACATCTAGACAACTCAATTGTATCTTTGAGATACGTTTTGTCAATATCTTTGTAGTTAATGCAGCCCATTGCCCCCGCTTGTCTCGTGCTCTCGTGCACTAAATATTTAAAATAGCTGAATCTTGAGGGGATGCTTCTGACTGACTGTCTGCTTGCCTGCCGGCAACCCAATTGCTTCCGGTTCAAATCGATTACACAAAAGCGCTTCTCTATTTTCTCTTTCTCAGTGCTTTCCCTGCACTGTTTCTAGTTTCTTTTTCCCTATACAAAATGAAGTGCACATCGATTAGTGCATTGTTTGAGTTATGTTTCGGTATCTTTTTCATTTCCATTTTTCTGGTTGTTTTCCAAAGAAAATTAATTGTTTTGTAAACACGTGAGTTTTTGGTGTTGTCGGCATTGAAATGCCATGAAACAGAAAACAGAGCAAAGTCTTGAAGAAAATGCATTTTTAATATATCCTTGTGTTTGCATTCAAGGCAGTTGAGTTGACTGTCAGCTAAAATGCCAACGCACATCAATCTTTAATATGTATATATATACATCTAAGCATAATTTATTCTCTTTCAATCTAGTGACAAGTGTCAACAGAAACAAAGAGCGTCAGACACAAAAAAGAAACAATACCAAAAAAAACATAATTTAAAATCGTTTGAACTAGAACTTTGGTTTCTTTAAAAAACAATTTTCATTTTATTGTTTTAGCCTTGAGACAATTGGAAAATTTGTTGGTGGTTGTGAAAACAAATTCTACCACAAAATATTGGGCAATTTATTCATACGAAAATGTCCCCATCAAAATTGTATAATTTTTACATAAAGCACATTTGCATGTAAAGTTCTGTGAGTTTGTTTGGTTGGCATTAAGTAAATTAAATGAAGTCATAAATATCGAGAATATGTTGAAAACAAAACTTCACTATATTAAGGATGTTTGTATAAAAATTCCAATTTTATTATGTTCGGTATTCGGTAACTTTGTTTTTATCATAGAAATTTAATATAGAATAAAGGAGAAAAAAAAATTTTACGCAAAAATTAGCTTAATGTTGGCATTAAACGTTTTTTATTGTACAAATCGTAGAGCAAAATACAATTGGGGTATTCACTTTGTTGAGCACTTGAGCAGTTTTGCCTGACTAGTATTGTGAGCAGCCCTCTGTGCACGAAATTTGTGCACAACTACGTTTGAGATATGATTCGGCAGTAATCCATGGTTCATTCAAAGTTGGCGCTTTTTCCATACAATTTATAAGAATTTTTGATCACACATTTGATTTTAGCTTGTACATATAACACTTAAAGCACTAAGGTACAAGTGCAAGACTTTTCGTAGTCAGGGTCTGGGTCGAGCAAGCTGTGCACAATTTGTTCAGAGTAAATTGTTGTTGGAAATGTTTACACTTTTCCCCAAGTGCTCAAGTGCTCAACAAAGTGAACACCCTAAATATAATCATAACTCAAAAGTGTGTTAAAAAAAAAAATGTTTCTTACTAGAACTACTTTTTCGGCTATTCGTTCCTATAGCTGCTATATGCTATAGTCATCCGATTTTGATCAAACTCAGCAAAATTGTGTGGTAGCATGTAACATTGACCAGTAAAAAGTTTGGAAGCGATAGCACTGAAAACAAAAAATTTTTTTTACTAAAACTAGTTTTTCAACCGATCGTTCCTATGGCAGCTATATGCGATCCGGCCGGTTCCGACAAATGTGCAGCGTACTCGTACCAAAAGACTTCGTGCAAAGTTCGGTTAAGATAACTTTAAAACTGACGGAGGAGATAGCATAGAAACAGAAATACAGACGGACTTGGCTATATCAACTCAGCTCGCTAAAATGCTCGTTTAAAATGCTCATTAAGAAAACTTGAAAATATGATGTTTTATCTGAAAGCCGAGGTATGATTGTGTAATATCGGCTGCAGGAGAACTAAGATATGACTCTCTTGCATTACCATGAAAATGAACTTGTAAAATAATATTTCGACAAATTTTGATCTCACTTGAAAAGTACAAGAGAATTCGAAAATTTTACACTGAATAGTAAACAACACAGAGTATATATCTGCATCATTAAGTCAAAAATCTGATTTTTTGAGTTATGTCAGTATTGAAGTAAGTGAGCGATATATACTTTACTAGCAAATAACCCGTCGCGCTTCGCTGCGCCTTCAACAGTATAGAACCAATACATACCCTCTTCCCATTTACATCCCACCCACTCTCCCCCCAATTCCCACCCAGTTTCCTCATACCACCCACTACCCGCCCACAAACCACCCACTTCCCATCTACATACCACCCACATCCCTCACACATCCCACCCACTTCCCATTCACATACCACCCACTTCCCGCCCAATTTCCGCCCGATTCCAAAACAACTTACCACCCACATACCACTCATATCCCACCCACATCCCATCCACTTCCCAACCACTAACCAGTGGGCATCTCGGCGGTATTTCCAACATCGGAAAATGAAAACGCAAATGAATTCTCATTTTGACCTTACAAATCGAGTTTCAAGGTGAAAAATAGTATTTTTCATGCAGAAATTTCCGGGATTTTTCAAGCATGGGGCGGATTTTCCGACAATACTTTCGTATTCTACCCTTACAAACCGAGTTTTAAGCCAATCGGATGAAAAATATTTTATTTCATGCTGATTTTTCCGGGAATTTTCCGACCGTTGGGTCAAATATTCCAACATGGGAAAATCACATTTCAAGTACTTTCGTGTTCTACCCTTACAAACAGAGTTTCAAGGCAATCGGATAAAAAATAGTTTTTTGTATGCAGAATTTTCCGGCCATTTTCCTCGTGGGCGGATTTTCCGAAATCGGGAAAACACGTGTCGAATCATTTCGCGTTCTATGCTTACAAACCAAGTTTCAAGTCAATCGAATGAAAAATAAAATTTTTCCCATAGAAACTTTTCCGACGCTTTTCCGACTTTTCCGGGTAGAATTTTCCAGTTTTTCTTTCTTAGTGCGCGCCTGCATAACTAAACGAAGGTCTATGCCAAATCTCAATCTTGTAGTATAAGCCGTTTAGGCTGTGGCTTGATAATATGTCAGTCTGTCACCATATCAGTCGGGCGTACACATTTATAACCCAACGCAATTTGTTCCGCGTTTTAGTTGTATTAATTTGGGTTGAAATTGTGAAGCGTAATGTGTGTACATTACAAATCATTGTTTGTTATAGACAACCATGGAAGAATTGTTTCTTTCATTAGCAAATAACTCATCGCGCTTCGCTGCGCCTTCAACAGTATAGAACTAAAGGAATCCCACCATTTCCCCACATCCACATCCCACCCACTCTCCACCGACCATTTTCCTCGGGGCGACATTTTGATTTTCTGATATTGAAAAATCACATTTTAAATTATTTCGTATTCTACCCTTACAAACCGAGTTTCAAGGCAATCGGATGAAAAATAGTTTTTTCCCCGGTTTTCATGCAGAATTTTCCGGCCATTTTCCTCGTGGGCGGATTTTCCGAAAACGGGAAAACACGTGTCGAATCATTTCGCGTACTATGCTTACAAACCAAGTTTCAAGTCAATCGAATGAATAATAACATTTTTCCCATACAAACTTTTCCGACGCTTTTCCGACTTTTCCGGGTGTATTTTTCCAAATTTTCTTTCTTAGTGCGCGCCTGCATAACTAAACGAAGGTTCTATGCCAAATCTCAACCTTCTGAGTATAAGCCGTTTAGGCTGTGCGTTGATCCAATCAGTAACAGTGCTGTCACAATATCAGTCAGGTACACTTTATTTATATATATAGAGATGTGGTCGGAGATGCTTCCTTCTGTGCGTTACAAACATCCGGGCAATTTCAAATACCCTCTCCAAGGGTATAAAAAGAACTTTAAAGACCAAATATTGTTTTTTAAATTTAGATAATATCCCTATTACAAAAAGCTACCACTTAAAGAAGAAAAGCGGATTACAGCCCGATCCATTTTTTGTGTGTTTTCTAAGTCGAAAGGAAACTTCATTAAGTTTTCATAATAGGCTTAAGAATCAAGGAAAATACTAATAGATTTGTTGAACAAAATGTGTAGAATCACACTTGTGCCTCTCGCCTACTAAGAAAACTTCATGATGTTTGCTTCATCTTGCAAGTTCTTCGGTTCTTCTCATTCATTCGAAAAATAACGAAATTTCACCTGATTGGACATTAAGTCAGAAAGAATGTGGTATAAGTCGGTAAATGGTGAAATTTGGTTGTGTTCCTACTTGATTTCTTACACAACATTTTTTTAATCAAGAAATATTATAAAAACTTGATTTTTATTGTTGTTTTTCGACCAAAATATTAAATTTTAATTTTCGCAGTGTTATAAACATTTTTGGGCTCCAAAGGAATCGTGTTTTCTCATTTTTAGTAAAATGTTTTCATTTTAAGAACTGTTTTTTTCCGATCGAGTTGAACTTATATTTGAGAATATTTTATTCTTGATTTTCGAACAGAAATTTTCTATCTATCTACTTGTCTTTTTACAATCAGTTTTTAATCGCTTAACATTTGTCATCAGTTCTATTAAACGAAACTAATCAACTAACTCCATTGTTAAAGCAAGAGTTAACACCCTACTATTACTATTTTTTAAACAAAACCGATTATGTATCTATATTCAAACCGGGTTTAATAAACATTACCATTGTTTCTGCTATACAGTCTAAGATAAATATAAAAGTGACTTTTTAGACCTTCGAACTTCGGAGAAACTTCGGATCTTCTTGCTCAATTTGTTATGCTCTTAAGCATATGTATATATCTTCCTAGATACGTGAAGCTTACTGATGTGTTACTTAAGGCACTGCTTTTAACAGTTAGACTATTCGTTTAATTGCCTGTTATTTAACATTATTGCAGTCAAACTTATTTTCTCTACTGTTGCAAATATTTATTGCCAGCAATAATGTTGCAGAAGTTTATGTAGCTACAATGTTTTAGCAGCAGTGTTGCAGATAGCAATTTTGATTTAATGTTTCCATTTCTATGTTATAATGTCTTCATCAAAAAAATATATTTTAATTTCGTTAATTTTATTGTCATATTTATAATGGAATCACTTAGCCTCTTAAACTCTTTTTCATTCTTTTAAACAACTTTTTCTCACCCATGACTTTTAAGCCTTTCACCCAAAACCAAACCAAAAGCAACTATAAAAACAAACATCTGCAAAATGTGTGCCAAGAGTCTGGCGCAGTTTTGGGTTTTGGTTTTTTTTATGCTGCCTGCTGGTAGAATTTATATAAAGAATTCAGTAAGGGCATCAAAAGTGCTGACCGCAACACATAAAAACAAACCACCAAAAACACCTAAAACTTCAAAAAAAGACGATGGGAAGTCACACAGTCGCGACAGATGTGCCAAGTTTTGGTATTCAAAAAATAACAACAAAACATAATAAATATGCAGATTGCCTTTAGCATAACACCTTAGGCGGTGGTAATAAAAAAAAATACAAATTTATTTATGTGATTTCATAAACTGTCATTCATAAACTTAAGCAATCAACCACATATTACGATGAGCATAAAACCAAAAGTTATGTGAAGGAATTAGTTTCATTGTTTTAACCAAAGAATATTCAGTTGGCTTTAAAGTTGTGAGCTTTTATTCCGTTATGGAATTCGCTTAACCCAAATTTAAGTGGCAAACTTTGAGAACAATTAATTCAAATTAAGTTTGTCAACAGAATGGCTAAAAATTGAATATCAACATTACTTGAAATAAAGGTAACTGAAGCTTTGTGTAAGAAATAAGGTTAAATAATGTTGCTGCAACATTCTTTTTAGACACATTGTTGCTGATACCATTTGGCTCCGGTATTATTTGCTCAAATGAGTCCGTGATGCCATTGATCTGTAGACCATACCAGCATACCGGAGCAAGAATGACCCTTTATATCAGGATGATATCCGAATTGGGATTGACTCTCGTATTGACAAAAAATGCTTAAATCAAGCCACTGCCGAGGAGAACTCCAAGCTTGCTCTTTGGAAGCTCACTAAACGCTACAAGTGTCTAGTGTAAACAAAGATAAGAGATCGAACAAGAAAGATTTTACGCAGCTTACTAAAATCTTTAGTTTCCTCATCTTTCCCTTTATTGGTTATTACACAGCCAAAGTCTATGAAAACGTAGGTATTGACACATATGGTTGTTGCGTGCGCGATCGCCTTTTTCATGTTACTCTCTTTCCCTGAATGTGAATAGAAAAGAAGCTTTAAGGTGGGTGTGTATGTGTTACCCAAAAAGCAATGTTTTCGGCACTCCGGCAACTTGACAGCTTGTCAGCTTCTCTTCGGTAATATGACAAGTTGCGCTGTGATCTTTGCAGCGGGTGGAAGTGAGGAATGAACAATTTTTATTCGCGATTTGATTATGGACCCTACTGTTAAAAACTAATAAAGCATTTTCCGGGAATCGTTTTCATACACCCACAAAAGATGGCGGACTATTTCTCGGAAAACCTTAAGGCTAAATCTCAAAGACATGGTATGCGGAAATTGTATCTATCCGCAAAATGTTAGAGATAATGTCATTCGCCAATCAGGCCCTTCTGCAAGAACATTCAAAACGGCTTGACTCACATAGATCTGTAATTTTTTAGTATAAATGTAATATACTCGTCTTAAAAATTCCTTTTTATAAAGGTCACTTTACTTTTGT
The DNA here is from genome assembly GCA_018904275.1 of Lordiphosa clarofinis. NCBI lineage: Eukaryota > Metazoa > Arthropoda > Insecta > Diptera > Drosophilidae > Lordiphosa > Lordiphosa clarofinis. Next base: position 420,064 of record JAEIGQ010000067.1, on the reverse strand, counting down.
TGCTGGCAAATATACAGGGTGCCTACTACCAAATCAGCCGTGGACATGAACCAAACTTTCCAATAAATGTTTAACCTTTGAAAAATATCGAGCCTTTTTTATAGCCACATTAAATTCCAATTTTTAAATGGACCACCCTGTATAATATAAAGTTTTGAGAACTTTGGCAACTAGGGAAATGTTTTTGCATCACACGGCGACCCATCTTAAAGATGTTATCATACAAGTTCTTAATCGAATTGGAACTGGGACTAAACAGGTTTACTCCTGTACCACTGATCACGGACGCAATAAATACTATTTCTTGTTTTCGAGAGTTAGATGAGCTCCCCACACACTTCAGTTAGCCATCATAAGCCTGGGTTAGTCAGCGCTATATTTCTGTATAAGAAATTTGAATTCAGTACATTTACTAAATAATTCGGTCCTGCCTTGATTCGTACCTGCTGATTAGTCTCCACTCTTGTAAAGACTTTCAAGCGTTGTATCTTTTGAATCCTCTACACTCAGAAAAGGAACAAGAACTTTGTACTTGAATCAAGTACGAACGGTGTCAATAGTATGGTAAGTACGAAAATACTTGATTCAAGTACAAAATTCTTATTTCAAGTACGATTTTTTCAATCCCGAAATACTTGTTCTAAGACGGTTTCGGGATATTTTAAGAAAGTTTCGAACTATTATAATACCTTTTTTGTTATATTATTAGATTGTTAAAGTCTTAAGCCGGTTTACTCTCAAAATCAGTGCAAAAAGGTTCTTCATCGAAATTTCAAGTACAAAACGGTATAAATTCTATCACGGTCGATCTAGAACTCTGCCGGGTTTTTTTTTTCTGAGTGTACGTACGTTTTGGCTTAACAAGACATTCCCGAATTCTAGTCACGGAACTCCCAAATACAGCAACTACATCGAATCGGAAAATACATTCTTGAAGGGCTTAACGAGAAGGATTACCTGGTGGCAGCATTTTTGACATCCAGGACATGATAAAGGGTTTTTTTCTGCCCCACTGTGCCTTCTAATCTAGAACCTTCTTTATTGACTCATCCCAATATATGAAATGGAAAAAAACTGGAATCAGATCCCGCACTTCGAACCGACACGTCATGGGAACCTTTACTGGCAACAGAGTACAGTCCATAAAGTAAAAAATTTATAACAAATTTAAGCAGCAAATTCATTGAATTTTTCGTTTGTTTTGTTCACTCCACTTAGTGAATTTCATGTCAACTCTGGCCGGTATATCGTTTGATGAATTAAACACAATCATCTCTTTCTCTCGCTCGGCCTGTCTAGCCCCTAGCCTTTAGGTTGACAACAAGTCATCGTCAAGTCAAATGCAAATTTGACTGAGTGCTGAAATCGAGACCTGCCTTTGCCTGTGGCTAGTCGTTGAACTGTGTTTGTGTGTGTGTTAATGCTATGCATCGCGCCAAACAAAACTGATTAGCGAGCGTTTTTAACAGCGCCAAATTTATGCGTTTCAAATGCGTTTGACATTTGGTTTGTTTGTTGTTGTTGTTTTAATGCCTGCGCTGACAGATGAGGTTTTTGTTGGCTGTGTTTGCTTTTGGAAAGTATCTGGCTTCCCCTTTCAGCAAATTGCAATAAATCTAATCCAAACTGCGCAACTTAATTAGTTCACGTCAGAGCTACTTCTGGACATTTATCACCTGATGAACATTTACATGTTAAAAAGAAAATGCTAATTTTCATGGAGCTTAGTTTTTTGTCTATGCAAATAAATTGAATATAACTGGCTAATAAATTTGTTAATTAGACTACGATATTTAAATAAATATGCTGCTATATTAGCATAAAAAATGTATTTTATGTGATGTATAAGATAAAAACAATAATAAAATCCGGTTTAATTATTTTTTGTTGAAAGTGAAGGTTTTTGGTATTTTTAATTAATTCCGAAGAGGGTGTCCCATAAAGAGGAAAACTTGCGAGTTTAAGTTATCAATTAGAAAGTTTAGAATTTTATCTTCAACATTGCAAAAGTGACAGCATCGCTGACTGCGCTTTATTAACTTAAGCAGAAAGCAATTAAAAATTTGATGGCTGAAATTTGGCCCAAAAAAAAAAACGAAACAAATGGACAGAAGTATTCTTTAGCTTATGAGTTGTCGCCAATTGAATTTGTTGTAATTAAAACGGGGTGCACTTAAATGTTGCATAAAAAATGCATGTGCGCTCCTCCTGAACACGTGCCAAAAAGGCAGCCGGCAAAGTCTAAGTGCAGCGGCAAACGTCACTCAGTCGCCCTGTGCGTAGCACTTGGTTGCAGTTAGTGCGTGATTATTTTCAAATTCGACACAGTTTTCTGAGCGAATTGTTTTTGTTGGCCAAATATTATTTATAGCCAGTGGTCGTTGTCGTCGTGAAAGTCATTTTCGGTGTTTTTCATCGAGTTTTCCTTTTTTTTGCGTAACTCCTGTTTCCCTTTCGGGCTGTATTTTATGTAAGCTTTTTGTTTGCTTATCCGTCCGTCCGTCCGTCTGTTTGTCTGTCTCCGCTTGATAGTCGATGAGATGATACAAAAATAAACTGTGCCAGTTTGACGCTGTGGTCCGTTGTCTTTATATAGACGCTACACTAATTAAAATGTCAAAAATTGCGTTAAGAACTCTTAGATGAAGAATTTATCTACTCATTTCACTTAATCCCAATGGACGCTGCAAATGTTCGCAATGGAATTTTCAAAGCCAATTCAACAATGTCATAACTTAGGGAAGGGTAACAAAGACAGACAGGGAGAAAGAAATCGAAAAAAAGAAAGATAGAGAGTAAAAATTGGCAAATGGTCATATGACTGACAGAAATGGTAATGAATGTCAGGTGTATGGATATACATAAATATTTTAAGATTATTTATTATTTCCGATCATTTGGCACACTCAGCAGTTGAGAGGTTCGGCTCCACTTGGGACTAAAGAGTTTGTTCTTCCTCAAGCTGAAAAACACTTTCAGTTAGGTTTGTCTAAATACCGAGCTGATCCGAAGCCTTTTCTTGGTTTTCGCAAACGACTTTTAAGAGCGGAGCTTGCCTAAGGACGTTCGACAGGGGGCTAAAGCTCGAAAAAATTTGTCTTTGTGACTGATTATAATGGGCTTTTACTATTTGCCGTAGCAGCAGGTGACTTGTGTGTATAAGCGAGTGTGGATTGGAGTTACCAGTGACTAAACAGCGACTTTACAGTGACTAAACAGTGACTAAACAGTGACTTTACAGTGACTTAGCAGTGACTTTACATCGACTTAACAGCGACCAAGCAGTGACTAATCAGTGACCCACCAATGACTAAATAGTGACTGAACAGGGACTTAGCAGTGACACAGTGACTAAATAGTGACTGAACAGTGACCTAAAAGTGACTTAACAGCGACTGAACTGTGATTTAATAGCGACCTAACAAAGACTGAATACAGTGACTTAAGACTGAATAAACAGTGAACCTAGTGAACTAACAAAGAATAAATAGTGACAGTAAGTTAATTAAATTTATCGTCGTTAAGGGCTTTGCTCGTACCGGGCATCCCGTGACACCCATTTTTTTTTTTTGGCCACTCTAGTCCCACTGGGGCTGAACACTTGTCTCTTTTTAAACCAATATGGTCTGAACGCATATTGAGACTTGTGCCAAGAGAGCAAAGAGCTTTTTAGTCTTTGGGCAGCTGCACATATTAGTATACATAGACTGAACGACTGCGCAGTCGACACCGCTTCTGTCAGAAATTAGTCAGCTGTTCGCTCTCACTAACGCTCTCTAAGTACATTTGCGAATATGCCCCTCTCGCTCTTATCACGGTTACTTCCTAAGTATCTCACCATGTTTATAAACATCTCTTTGGGCAGTATCGCTTAAAACTACTCAAAATTAAGAGGCAGTGCAAATTGTATCTCTAATATTCATTGCTCCTTGAAAGCTGTCGATTAAACAGGTCAGATCCGATAATTTCCGCACAGCAATACACTCTAAATTTTTAGCCTCTCTTTCTATCATGCATGCACAATCTAGCATGTTTGTTTCCGAATAAAAAAAACCGAAACCGTCTTGGCTAAATATAAATATTTTGATATGTGGAAGGTTATTAACGAGTTCTGTTTTAAAGGGATCAGGAATCAGTTGAATGCATTCATTCATTTAATAAGACGTTGCGGAACGTAACATTTTGATAGTAGCTCAATCAAAACTTAATTTGGATGGGACAATAAATCTGAAACAGAGTCCGGCATGTTTAAATTTTCTGTGTATACAAGCAGCGACGTCTATCCTCTGTAGCAGCGGCGTTGATACACCGACACTATACGAGCTTAGACTGCTCTTTTTGAGACACGCGATGCAAAGACAAAATGAGCAAGTGTGTTTTGCCGACCACTGATCTAAGAGGTGCAACCTTAGTTAGGGCGGTACTCGAAGCGACTGTTGACTGAGAAGACTAGAATTAAACGAAAACCATTCTCCGAACTGAGACAAAACGATGTCAAAAGATAACACAGACGGGGAAATCACAACCCAAGATTATTTTCTCAAATTGAATCTTAACTTAACTATTTTGCTTAGAGATTATTAACGCACTAACGAACTCTTTTTAGATCTGGTTTATGGCCTATATAAACTGATTTGTGGGCTAGTTTAAAAATGGTACTCCATATCACGGATTTGGCTGTCGAGTACCATCTCTTAAGGACATGTAATAGCCCACAAAAATCTTCCGTGTTTAAGAATGAATATTGAAGTGAATTTTTTATTTTGCGTTAGCAATGAACCTGTCGACATTTGCTGAATTTTTGAGAATTTTATCTTAAACCATCAACAAATAAGATAAAATTGTTGTCGTAGTTCCCATTAAACGAGAACCAAGGCTTCATTTGAAAAACTGGGTATGAGGTGATACTTACAGAGGACCCTTTTCTAAATCATAATTATAATCGATCTTACTCCGTCTAGCCTGAAATGTGGAGACGTTGTAAATGCAACCGTTGAAATCCTCTTCACGGAAAACGAATATTTACCTGTGTTGGTAAATGTATTTTCACTGACTCTTCATCAGAATTTTGTAAGGTTCTTTCGGTCGATCCTTCTGAAAATATACATTAATAGGCTTTCCACACTGAGCACATCTTACATCTAACATCCAACATCCTGAGTCATAAATATTTCCCTATCTTTGTAGCATTTACCTATTAGACATCGACCCACTTAACATTTCTACTAAACAAAAGTTTTAAAATGTTGGCATAGCAAATGGTTATTAAGCATTTAAACTCAGGATGTTGGATGTTAGATGTTAGATGTGCTCAGTGTAAAAAGCCTATTAGTGTCGTAAGATATTTACCAAGATACAACCATCATATGTTTTTTCTTTAAACTAACTAAAAAGTAGTAAAAAGTATTTAAATAAATTTCAAATTATTCTTATACCATCATGAAAATATCCAAACAGTTTTGTAGCTATCTTTTAAGATTTAAGAATTTTACAGATATTTTTCGATTTAGTTAGCTAGAATTTTGCTGCTAGATTCTTATTTGTATCTTTTAAAATAACTATAGTCCCTAAATTATTTAAAACTTTATTAACTTTTGTAAGTAAAAGTCCTTAAGATGCATTTAAACTTTTCTTAAATGTATCTCTAAGTAGTCGGTCGGCAAACTTCTCTGAAGAAAAACTGTTATAAAATAGTACCTGTTCTTTTAATAATCTAAAAATATTTTTTTGTACTCTTTACAGGCTCTTTCCATTTGCAACATGTTGCTTCTGCAAACCTAGACACTTTGATTAACTACAAAATAACTACAATTGCTTCATTCCCTCCATTACCATCCCTGCATCTAAAATTTACAAAAGTTCTGACATGATCAGAAAATTATTAACGTTGATAAGATGCAATATCAGCGGGGAAGACGAAGATGAAGATCCGCAACAATATTTCCAATTGAAAAGTGTTAAACAAGTCTACGATATGATAACCTAATTTCCGACCAGCGAGCGAGGGAAACAAAAAGTGACTCAAACAAATAATAATAATAAAAACAAACTACAGAAAGAAACCCAAAAAAACCGAAACAAAGGTAAAAGATTTCTTTAAAAGGGGCGTTCATATGTTTCAACGATATTCAAGGGCGTGGCTTACCGAGGGGGCCGAACTCAACAACAGACACAGTTGAAATACCATCTAAAACAACAACAAACTCTCTTGTGAAAATTAAACTGTAATCTTTGATGCGAAGAAACCAGCGTTTGGACTGGAGGACCCTGGCCCTGCTGGGCGTCCTCCTTGCGTTTATCATAGACTGGCGCGGCTTAGTTTTCGCCATGTCCGTCTTAACCACAACGATGTCGAACCAATATCAAAATATTAACACAACAACAACCACAAATTATCCGCTTAATTTTAGTAATAATTATCAACAAAGTGATCATAGTCGTAGTAGTGCAGAAGCAGAATCTAGTTTAGATCAACAACAAAATCAAAGTATTAGTGCTGAATTTAATCAGAGTTTAAACACAACTGCCATACCAGCCACATCACAGGATGCAACGGATCCGTTGGGCTTTGTCTTCTCAGTTGCACGCAAAGAACATTTAGCCATACTCTCACGCACGGAGCGCAGCATACGACATCGGCAGCAGCAGCAGCAGCAACAGAGGAAGCATCACCATCAACAATTGGCTGATAACAATAATTTCATTGGTTCGAAATCGAAAAGACTGAATAACTCTAGAAATAATATACACATAAATACTAGCAGTAACAACAACAACAACCAACAGGAACAACAGCAGCCAATTAACAATTTGGATCGCAACGAACGTTCCACTGTCTCCGAATCCCATCTGGCTATCCATCCATCACGCAAAATACAATTGTATATTAAGAATCGCATTCTGCAAGTAATGCCCGATGGTGCTGTCAATGGTACCATTGATGAACAGAGTGAATACAGTGAGTACGACAACAATACATCTTGTAAATTTAATTTGCTTAAACTTTTCTTAAAATAGAATTATATCAATTTAAATTGATTGTAATATAGATCGGTCTGCAAGAAAGATTATTCGTTGCTCTTTTAATCTTTGAAATATTTGTTCGCACCTGGTAAAAGGCTTAAGTGTTTCTTGGATCACGTAAAATATGTATGTGACTCTTTTTAGGATCTTAGAAGCTTTTTACATCGACGTTTCCCAAATACTCCCATTTTATTTGCCCAAAATCCTGTTCCAGAAATAGTTAAGGGCTTTGATGGCAACTCCTAACTTCTGTTGCAGATAAGTTCTAAGAAATGAATTATCGCAGTTATCGTAATTATTTATGTAATTATTGCAGTTGTCGTTATTATTTAACAAGCAAATGCTTGTTACACGCGGAACCCTCCAACACCCCTCCAACCGACCGACTATCCGACTATTTATTCATATAAACAAGTTTATAATTACAGTTGCAAGTGATCAAATATTTAATAAAAAATATTATTCAAAATCGAGTGTTTAGTACGGGAAGGAAGCATTCAGATTCTAATAGGGGATTGGGTAAAACGGTAGACCAGCTTTAAAGAGAAGGGAACAGAAAGTTTTTTTCCATTGGACATAAAATTTAAGTTTTTTAATATCTTCGAGAAGGAAAAATTATCATGAACTAGTAGATGCAAGAAGATAGCACCAAGCATAATTTTAAGATGAGTGAAAGATGAATGTTTTATAAGAATAAGGACATCAGGTTCCTAATTACGAGATTCTTCTACCTTACCACTTTATTCGTTTTTTGGTGTTGAGTTTTTTTAGTAAATATATCTAAGGCTGCCTTCACACTGTTCGACATATGACACATGATAGTCTAGTAGTCCTGCTTTTTCATAGAATTTCATGGGGAAATGCGGGCCTGCTAGATGTCATGGGTCATGTGTCGAACAGTGTGAAGGCAGCCTTAAAAGCGTTGTTCATAAATGCGAAATAGCTTTGAAGTTATAGAGCTTTAAGTGGAGCAATGATTTTGCTAAATTGAATCAATTATAAAACCTGTAGCGTGTTTTTCTCGAAACCACGAGGTCTTTCCGTTTTCTATTCAGATTTTATTTAAAAACAGAGAAAAACTTTTCGCAAAAAAAAAAAACACATTCTGTCGAAATTAATGTTGAACAAAACAGAAATGAACTTATTATAAAAGAATTAAACACAAAGAAAAAGTTATGAAAAATTTACACGAAAATGTACACGTTTTGATCTGGTTTTTAAACCCATTACTTTTGTGTAGCTTTTCTACATGTCGCGTTTACATTTCTCATTTCTGCGGGAATGTAGTAAAGCTACACAAAAATTGCAGTTGTCCATAATTGAAACTTGCGCACGATTCGTGTAGATATCCTACATTTAACATTCAGCATTTGTAAATCTAAAGATTCATTTAGAAATCTCACATTCCACTTACAGTTTTCCAAATGAAATATGTACGAATTTTTGGTTTAGAATTTCCACACGCAAACAGATTCTGCTATTAAAGTTGAAATAAGTTGATGTGTCAAATGTCGTGTAGACTTTGTTTTTGACCACGCAGCGTTCAACTTTTGTACATGCGGCATGTTTACTTCTTTTATTGCTTAATGTTGCGCGCTACGTGTAGCTTCCTGCCTTTTAGCATGGCGAAAAACGTTTCGTTGGGACGTTTCTATACGCGCCGTGCAGCCAATTTTGTTTTCTCTGCGTAGGTACTCATTTGTAATCATATTCGGAAAGTACTTATCGATTACTCTTTCACTTACTAGTGCTGGTCTCTTGTATACAGCGAGGTTGTAAATGGTTCTCCACTTACGCTGGTCGCTGAGCCGCCGCTGCTGTCCTTAAGCTAGCCAAATCGTTTCATATAAAACTTTCGTGCTTTTTGTCGAGTCTTAGTGAAATAAAAAGAGAACAATAAAAGTACAAAAATATTGGGAAAGTAGGGTTAAGAGAGTAGGAAAAAAGATAGAAAAAATCACAGAAATAAAAATAGGGATTTAAAATGAAATGGTGAATAATGGTTGAAATGAAGAACAGAATGCATTGGGAAACGGGTACGCAGAAAATGGAAATAATAGGGACTTAGGTCAGGGACCATCTAACATCTATAAAGCACGTTTGCTTAGTCTAAGCAAGTTTAACCGTCTTTTTAGCGAACTCAAACTGTTTCAAACATCAGCCCTGGTTTACCACGCTGTCTGCTACGCTGCCATGATGCTCAGGTTCGATGCTCTGTCGCGGTTGTAGTTCGTTTTGCGCCAAAGCATAGCTGATGTTTGAGACAGTTCGAGTTCATGAAGAAGACGTTTGCAGTCTGAAACTCAACTTGGTTCGACTGAGCAAACGTGCTGTCGTGGCCGTGTCTACTGCAGTTTAAAACGTGTTCTTTTTTACATTTGTAATATTATTTTATTAATTTATTATTAAAGCCTCAGTGTGAATCCTGAAAAAATAAATTTAGATCCCCATGCCTTCCAGGTCTTAAATGTATAATCGCTTTTTAAGACAGCGTGTGATTGTTTATCAGCCTCATTGTTTTACATTGGTTCAGAGTACTCGTAAAGAAGGAATCCTATGCTTGTTAGCGGCGCAAAATCCAAATTCTAGTTTCATCATGGCAATCGTTCATTTTTCTTAAATTAAAAGACAATAAGGGAATAATAAATGAAACGAACTCCAAAAATATATTGAATTTTTTTTCTTATATTTTGAGTTATAAAGCTACGAATTCTCTTTCTGTTCTTTACGCCACAGGCACAATGGTTTTTGTCAATCATGCAGCCTTAGGCCTACATACAAGTTCTTTACATCTATTGTGGAATTATTTTCTTCATTTGCAGACTTGGGGCTTACCTGCTCTATTTATTTGTTGAAAGGTCAAAACTTTGAATTCGTTTTATAGACCAACTTTGTTTTTAGAATTTTTATCTAGTACAGAAATAAAGTTTATTATCTTATGGTTTTACAACACACAGAAGTTGTGCCATGAGCGTGATTTCTTCTATTTTTTTGTTGGCGGGGATCTACTTGTTGGTGCAATTCACAGCCCATAAAAGACTCACTCACTCACTAATAAACACAAATTGCTGGTATTAGCTTGTGAAAGTCGAAAACCCACCCACTTTTTGGTTATAAAAAGCTCACCCACTCTCAATCTTCAATCTTATCGCACTTGACTCGCATAATCACGTGCAGAGTCACTGAAAATCAAATTAACACCTGAAATTAAACATGAAACAAAATTTTCAAAAAGAGAGAAAAATGTGCCTATCTCTGTGGTGACGTCTCAATGACGCGATACCTTTAAGCGATAAGCGAGCGACAAAAAACGCGCGCAAAAACCGGCCTCAACTGGTGGTGATACAACAAGTTTCTTCATTCTCCGGTTGGCTTGCCAAAACAAAATTTATACAAAAGAGAGGTAAATGAAAATGAAGTTGTAAATTAATTTGGTTAGCTTATCGCTGATCCAACTTATGCAAATGGCCTCCTCCAACTGACTCACCCCGCATTCAGCCCAGGGGCTAAACAGACCGTTCAGTTCATTAAAAAAAGTAAAGATTTATGCAGACTGAACAGATTTCAGCCTTAGCCCACTAAAGAATTTATATGCCAAATAATACAAATAAGTTTTCCTTCTCTTGGGTAGATTGCCAAATCAAGTGTCTAACTTAATGATGCTCAACATAAACAGAAAATGTTTCAAAGAATTTCTCTTCTATTTCATTTGGCAGCCATAAAGTTGCGCTGGCGTGTTACGCACTTTTTTTGCTCTTTTATGAGAACTTTCAACTTGTGGGCGTGTATTTTACATATTTCCTTTTCTTTTTAGTTTATTTTGTTGTTTATGTGTGCTCAAGTTTTAAGAAAAACAAACAATTTGTTTAAAAAAGCAAGAAACATATTTCATATGTACTACCAATGGGGGGTGGCACTTACTTTGAAGTTCATTTCGAGGTGGTGGGAGGAGGGTAGAAGGTCAATGTGATCACACCACTAGATTTCCACTTTGTCAGCGGTTGACCTCCAAAAGCAGTAAATGCCAGCTGCTGTACGGTAGTTAGTCAAGCGACTAACGGTGTCCGAAACCCTTTTCTTAACCTCGAACCCGAACCCGGTTTTGGGGGCGTGCATATTTTTTTTTTCTTGATGATGTATGGAGAGTACTTGGGGCAACGTCCAACGCAATTATGCGACTGATTTAGTGCGTGGTGCGAGTGAGGTGTGAAGTTGAGCTGATGGAGACGTGTTTTCTTTTGACCAGTGGAGGAGAGATGCTAAAAGCTTCCGACAGCTTACTCTTTTTTTTTTTGATAACTTAATTTACGGCTTGTCTGGCTTTTGGGTTGAAGTTGATGAAGTTGCACCCGACACTTGTCTTCTTACTTTCACTCTGGCATGTTAATTGCTTTTCACATAAATTACTAGCTCTAGATCAATAAGAAGTCTTCTTTCTAAGGTACAAACGAGGCCTTTGTTCTGAACTCCTTCTAATAATGCTGTTCTGTTGTTTTATGACGCAATTTTTATGCTTTTCTATACAAATTCCTCACGTTTTTCATCGTTTTGTAAGCTTAAATTCAAATCCTCCACAATCATGATTAATAATTATCATCAAAAGAATGAAATGAATTTCAACATGAGTAGCTATGCCCTAATGGCCACACATTTTGTATCACTTTCCGCACATAATACCATAAATTAAATTTAAAAGAGAAAAAATGAAACTATTTCTTATGTTTGCTACGTCACAAATGTTTACTAAAAAACATGTTGTGCTGCGAGGCGGCAAAACCAAAATTTATGATAAAACTTTTCCCACTTAAGTACAATATGAAACAGAAGTGAGAGAATATAGGATGATTTAAGTAGGAAGAATTATTTAAGAGACTTTTGAATCAGTAATTAAATTGTGTTTATTTTCAAATTAGCAAGTTTTAAGTTTCGAGGCACACACAAGATCACAAAGAAGGTTTTTGAGCTTAACTATATTTCGGTGCGGCTCAGTGGTCTTTGTTAAAACATTATCACGCTGAATAGTTTTAAATTTGCTGAACTTTTTAAGATAAATCTTTTGACTTTTCGCATTTATTCTTAAAATTTAATATCAATGCTCTTAATCAGGGGTGCCCAGCCCCTATATGCAAGTTCCGCATTCGTGTTTATTCTCCGTAAGTTCTCTCTCTCTCTCTGCGAATGATTTCGTGTGCACCACACAAAAAATCGGGTTCCTCTTTCTATTTCTTGTGCTGCTTTTTGTTTCACTAATATTTTCTTCATTTGAATTGGTCCCTACGCAGCCATAAGCTGATTCTAAGCACATCTGCCTTAAACTATTAACTTATTCAAAGAATAAGCGGTTCAGTGTTGCCAAATCAGCTTTTTTCCCGTCATTTCTGGCTTTTTTTTAACCGTATTGCGGGAAAAAATTACAAAATGCGGGAAGCGGGAATTCTGGCTTTTTTAAAAGGACTTCGGCTTCTTTTAGATTTATTTTTGTTTTGGAGCAAATCAATAGCTTTTCACCCTTGTCAGTCATTTATCGACAATAATTAACACTTGCCATATGCCACTACAAATGGCTTCGAAAGGCTTGGCTTCGGAAGTATAAATCTGATACCTCTCGAATAACCTCGAGCAGTTCTTGAAAAGGATCAATAAGATTCAATTCTATTGAAAATGCCACAAATCAACGAGATTTTTTAAATCAATGACACTGACGCATCCGGCCTGCTGAATGATCTTAAAGATCTGAAAGATTCTACAAGTTATTCCATCAGAAACCAATAATAAAATACTACATGAAATGCTTCAGATGGATAGAGTATTGGAGAAATCTGAGCATGTGCTGCAAAAATTTCATAGTTGATCTTATAAAACAACAGAAGCTGAAGTTTATTTTTTTAATTTATTTAAGTTGTCTTCTGCTGATCTGATTCTCGGATTTTCATAAAGTTCATTGTTGCCTGAAAACCACAGCATTCTTCAAAAAAATTACATATTTTCTGTTGACTTAATTTTACAACCAAATAAAAAGCTTTTTCCCATTTTGGAAGAATTTTCCGATAATAGGAAAATATAGGGTTAATAATATTATTTATATTATATTTAGGGAAATGGAAGAATAACGAAGAAACTATTAAGTTTTTGAGTGAAGTAATCGCTTTCAATGACTGAAGGGAATCAACGATTTTTTTAGTTAGCCTCGTTTGCGATTCAGAGTTTGTCCTTGCCATGGTTCAACGCTAAAGTTGAGCGTGCCTAAAGATACTACGTTTTATAAAGTCCCCTCTAGTTACTTTAAGCAAACAGGTACAACTGAGGCCTACAGCAAGGACGAGGACGAGGAACTTCAGCACTTTGATAATATATTTTAAATATTTTGTATAAATAATTACACTAAAGACAAGAAAACGATGCGCTTTTTTTTCGCTTTTTTGTCGAAAAATACAGCTTTATTTTCCTCTACGACTCGCTGAAAACAGATTTTTTTTCTCGGCAAAAGTTGGCAGCACTGAAGCGGTTAGACATCTTTCTACAAATAATATAAAGCGAAGTTACTTTATTATGGCTGTGAAAAACGACTAAAGGCAGAACTGAAACACTTTTAGATCTATTCCCGTTTCAGAATTTTATTGATCGGAATTGGTAAGAAATGTGATTTTTAAGAAACGATTAAAGAACTCAGACGAATCTTTTTGCGAACAAGAGCGTCGAATGAAGATAAATTGGATTTTAAAGTTGAAGGCCAACTAAAACTTTCGGGTTTTGAAAGCGGTAACATTTAACAATTCCGATTCCGCATGATTTGATCGAAGTCAAAAACGGGAACTGGCCTTTTTATTAAAGATATTTAGGCCTGTTCTCAAATCCGAAATAATTAATATTTGTCACTTAAAAATATATGTTAAAAATTATAAACGAATATATAATAACGCTAAGCATTCTAAAAAACGATTTTCGGCTTTTATTCATTTGTTTGATATTGAAATATTTTTTCAATAAATCATTAATTAAACATCAATAAAATGTTGCATGACAACCAAAACCCAGCGACAGTGGCCAAATCGAGATACACTGAATTCCCCATTTTCGATTTCAATCTTAAAGCGATGGCTGCTAGGTTTGCTTTATATGAAATTCGAAGAGCACTGTTGGACTTTTTCAAATGCAATATTTTAAAACGGTCTTAAATGATTTTACATAGACTTAAAGAGAAATTAGGAACTTTTTTAATTTTACATTATAGAGAACTCTGATTGCTTTCGATATACACAAACACGAGCGCTATCCATTCAGACAAACCGTTTTGAATTCGGAACTGCCAAAATAAATCCATATAAATCGTTGATTACCAGTTTAAGCATTACCTATATCGGCCTATTTTTTACAGCTTACCTTCTTTGGAGTAAAATCTTTTGGAAAGTCGACACACTGCCGGATATATTTTTTGTTCATCGCGCAAAGCTGAACTTTGTATACGCTAAACAAAGTTATTAGCTGATCCAAAAACTCAAGGTTTTTAAATACATATATTTGTGCTTATGTCCAAATTTGAATTTGACCGATTTACGCCTGAGAAAAAAGGTTTTAAAAAATTAAAGCAATAATTCAATCTTAATAATTACAATTTAGTATATTTCTTAGCCAACGTTCTCTGCCTTCAATCGCGGTATAGAACTATTATATTTATAATGCAGCGATGGCCCTTGGTTCCTCCCAGGGGGCGGAAACATTTCGCTATTCACACGTACATGAACCCGAACCCTTGCCGAAGCTGAGACTAAAAGAACAGAAAGCCGTCACTCGCTCGCCAGAGTTTGATGCGATTGGATCGAAGCAAATTTTCGGCTCAATATTTTCGCGCACCAATACTCTCTCACTTTTTGGCCTCGCTCTCGCTGGCCATCGCTGCTCTAATGGGATGTTGGGACTGTCTCAGAAATTTTAAATCTGAGTTTTCCAGGACCTAAAGGGGGGCGTATGTGATGAGGTAAAGTTGCTGGCCGGTTCAATGTGGCGAGCCAGTCGAATCACTTCTGCACAAAGCGGCTGGTTAACGTGAGCGACAAACCTTTCTTATGGTACCACAGTCAGAGAATCTTCACCAAGACTGCGACAACAAAATTTGCAGCGGCCGAAACCATCAAGCGGTTGTGATATTAATATCGGACCAAAGAAGAAAAAGAAGATATGTGTATGTAATCTCCCTGCACAGTGCAAAAAAAAATTTTATTTTTTTGAATGAACATTTTGAAAAGCCGCCGCACACGAAAACTGTCTGAACATTTTTCAAGAGTTTACGTGGGTGGGATACCTGAAGATGAGGGAAGACAACTACTTGACGGCCTATTGTCAGCGAAGTGGCACCTCATCCGTCCATCCCAGTGCTAGTTCCAAGTTCCCATTCCCCCAGTCGGCTGATTTATGCCGGCAGGCAACATGGTTGTGAAAACAGCGCAAAAGTGTTTTGTTTTAGATAAGATTATGTGGGGAAAGAGACAGAGAAAGGGAGAGCGTGAGAGTGACAACAATATGTCAAATGGATTTATATAGTTTGGCGTTGGCGTTCTTTTACTTATGCAAAACTTTTTCCGGCAGCTCTTATTTTTAGACAGGTGGCAATGAACCCAAAGATTTTCTTACTTTTTTTTTTTTGTGGGTTATATAAAAAAAAGGTCACCCACTATTTGTGGCTTACTTACTGGTCCACTGGCTCACCTGGGGCACCAGCGCATTGACAACAATGTTAAATTGTGCGTAAATTCGTTAAAATTTGTAAACGGCCTCCGGTTTTTGTAAATTTATGAAGCTGGACCCTCGTATATAAATTATAATGATTAATGACAGTTTGCACGCAGTTTTCGAGTTGTGGTTATTGGCGTTGTTTTACAAGCATTTTTACGAGCAATTCATTTCAGGCCCAAACCATAAAACCAGCAGCTCTGGCGAAACTTTACAAATAAATTAATAAAAATATAATTTGTTTGTTATTAATATACAAAAATTAAGCTGGTGTCTAGAATATACGTTTCTTCACGACTAAACCAAAGTCTCTCTCCCCATCCAAGTATGCAAACACAAATCTTGAAAAACTAAAGCAAACACTTTCTACACACAGATTTTACACACATCATTGACTGTGCTGCATTTTCGTTTCGTTTCATTTGGTTTGCATACCAATGCGATAATTTTACATACATATAGACACAAATCCAGTACAATACTCTCCATACCAACACGTTCATGGTCATTTGAGTCGTAAATCTCAGACAAAACGCGAGACACGCGTCGGGAAAGAAAATTTGGGTTACATTAGCAGAAAAATTGCATGCAACGGGAAGAGTTATGCGGCGGTAAAGATCAGAGAGCAGCAGCAACCACAACAACAAGTGGTAAACAGCCAAAACACGACCACCTACAACTGAAACCACTAAAAAAAACATATCTTATTCCATAAAAATGTAGAGAAAAAAAAACTAGCTCAATTTATTAAAAGCAACTTTTCACGCTTTTTTAGATTGTGAAATTTCGTGCAAATGCTCGTGATTAATGCACGAGGCACTCAACCGTTACCAATGCATTTCCTCACCTATCATAAATATCATATCAAACAGCAACGTAATCATCAATCCATTGCATCATACATTGTGGAGGCCCTAACTGTGTCACTCGCCAAAGTAGGTCTCCAAGTAGTCGTTGCTCGGTGAGGGATTATAAATTAATTGCACTCTAATTGCCAATTGCTATCATAAATCTAAAAATTAATGATAAGACGTTGACGCTGTACTGGAAAAGTTGTATTAGATAATTGTGTGTAATTTCAGTGTGCAACTGGATGAGTTTTATCGAAAGCATAATCTAAGTGGGTTTATAGAAACTGTAGGAAAATTTATGGCATTCGGAAGTTTTTTAAGAAAAGGGGCTTAGAATTAACATTTTATTAACCTTTTTTTTATTTTACAAAATTTTACAAATTTAAAACAACAATCGTCACGCCATTCGCAATTCACACCGACACGAGGGTGTAAACAGTTTTTATTCAGTGTCCAGCGGTCAATGAAGTAGTTCAGAGCGTGTTTGCGTCGCTTTATTTTTGCTTGCTTTTCATGACAAACGCCGGTTCAAGACCAAAAAGAGCAAGCAGTTTGCTTTAACAGCTTTGATTCAAGGCCCTTCTGGTCCTATCCTCAGTACACAAAGAAAAAAGGATAAATTTCACCTGATTAAAATGAACTTTACAAAAATATCAATATTTTCATTTCACTTGAACAAGAAAAAAATATTTTTTTGATCCAAAATAATATCATTCAAGAAAATTTATATTAAATAGATACTAAAAATGTTATAAGGATATGTTTTAAAATATAGATTTGAAATGTTTAACATATCTATCTGATATTTTTGCATATCGGCTTAAAATTAATATAAAAGAATATTATTTTTTTCTCGGTGTAGGCTTTACTGCCAACTAAAAGTGTTTTTGTACTAATATTTTTGACAAAGGTTGTGTCACTATATTTTTAAAGTTAAGCATTAACCAGGGATTAAACCGGAAACGAATAACGGTAAGTGTTTCGATTAGTCCAGAAAGAGAGCAACTTGAAAAAGGCGATCGCGCAAACAAGAACAATATGTGTTATTACTTAGTTTTTTCTTCAAACAAATTGGCAGTGTAATTAAATATTTAAGGATAGATGAGGAAGGTCAAGATTTTGGTTGGCTGCTTTGTGTCCTTCACGTTCCCACTTTTTCCCTTGTACCCGGTGCAGTGCAAAATAAATAGGCACACAACTTTAGTAAATAAATACTTTTGTATGTAAAAAAACATCAAAAAATTTAAAACCAAAATTAACACATATATGGGTCATTCTTTTATAAACCGAACAGCTAAAAAAATTTGTATTTTTCATTTTAATAAAATAAAATCCGAAATTAGATCTCGACATGCCCACCAAAACGTAATTTGCAGTTTTGCACAAAAATTTTTTGTTCATAGTTGTTGGGTTTAGCGACCTATTCTTAGGTATTTAAGAAATGTTTGTTGGCAGGCTCAAGGTCGGGTGTATTTTATGTGCTTTATATTAAATAATTAAAACACAGTTTGTTTTTGTCTCTAATATATTTCGAGATGCCGTCGGCAGCTATATGATATACTCATCCGATCCGCCTGATGTTAACATTTTTGAAAAGCTTGATAAATAAAAAGCACACGTGCCAAGTTTCAATCAAAAAGCTTTGAAACTGACTGCATGGCGAAGCTTTTTTCAAAGGCATCTTTTAATTTGTTTATAACTTCAAAAAATTTATAACTTTTAAACTATAAAAGTCTCCATCTTTTTGAAAACACCAAAATTTAAGTTATGTTTAGAACATTTGATTGTATATCCTCAGAAGCTTTAACATGGTGGTTAACGCTGAGAAAAAATTATATGTAATTTTTAGCAACATTTACTTAATATTATTAAATAATTTAAAAATTTATAAAACTATACTTTTTTTTTTTTCCATTTTTTCGCTTTTGACGATTTTTGAAATTGTTTATAAAATTAATAAAAAAATTTTGAGCAAAACCGCAAATTACGTTTTGGTGGGCATGTCGAGATCTAATTTCGGATTTTTTTTTATTAAAATGAAAAATAAAAAAAATTTTTGCTGTTCGGTTTATAAAAGAATGTATGTTTTTGTTTCGGTACTGAAAACTGGTTATGTTACGGTTATCAGAAAACATTTTTTTTGGCTGCGATTAAGTTTTCGGTTTTAAATTTTAAAGTGATTAAAGGTTACGGATGTAATCCTTGATCTATACATATATATCCAAGTGAATATAAATATAAGTAGTACATCACGAAATTTGTTCAGTAGGCTTGTGTGGATTAGGAAGAAATAATAGGCTATGTCTCAAGTGTGGTCTGTGAACCGTTTCAAAAGCGGTTAAAAAGTGGTACAGACCCATCTCAAAAGTTACTCATGCGATTAACATGAAATCTGGTCTTTAGGTTGGTGGAAGTAAGTTGGATATGAGATTGGTTAGTTATTATTCATAAGGCTTTCTTATTGGAGTTTGAACTCGGCCGTTCAGTTTCAGAGCCAAGGAATCAGCCGTGGGGCGAGTAGAACGTCTCCGAGAACTCAGGTCTCGAACTTCCATTGATGTGAACATTGTTTTTTGTTCGCAGCTTAAAAAAAAATTATACTTTGCCTTTCTTCAACGACTGCCTACTTAAGCTGTCAAATACTTTCCATTTTGAGCTTAAAATCAAGCTATTTATTACTGTTTAGTAAATAACCCCACACTAAGTTCAAGCTTTCACTCGTTGCATTCACTCTGCTAGTCACTTTGAAAGCTAATGGTGGGTGTAAAAATCACTATAAAGGTACTTTTACTTCGTAACAACTTGCACAATCTCTGGCTTAAAGGTTCACTTTTCCACTTCCCAAAACACCTTCTAAAGCTAAACCTATGACTAGTTGACCTTAAAGCCACAAGTAGCAAACATATCATGAACTGATTGAAGTAAAAAAATGCTTTTTTTAGTACGATTTTTTCAAACCGAAAATACTAGAATTTAATGTACATTTGGATCTATTTGTACATTTTTACGATCTTTCCGTTTAACTCTTAAGACAAGAGATCTCTCACTTAAAAAGAACAACAAAATATTCTTTGTTAAAGTCAAAAAAAAATCTTAAGTCATCCCCAATAGTCTAGTTTGAAACAATTTGTCTTAAATTTTTTAAAGTCATTTCGATAACCATTTTTGTATAAACCTTAACCATCAACCTTGATATTTATGTTTGAGCCACATTAACAAATTTAGTCATGGTCGGAAGTTTCATGATGATTCAAACTTCATTAAGTTTTTTTAAAAAGGCCTAAGTTCATAGGAAAAACCATGAAAACCACATTGTAAGTTTTTTAACGACTGTAAGAAAATACGGCACCCATATTATTAGGCTGCCTTCACACTGTTCAACACAAATTCTAGTAGTCCTGATTTTTGTTCTGTTCTAAATTTGAATAGCTTGTTAAATTCACAGAATTTTATGGGGAAATGCGGGCCTACTAGATTATCATGTCTCATGTGGCAAACAGTGTGAAGGCAGCCTTAGTCTACCGTTAATTTGACTGAAACTTTAAAAAATTGAACGAAACTATTTAACCCATTAAATAATTGTCAAATTCATAAGAAGCTTATACAAACGTGCGAAAACGGAAAAAAATTACTTCATCACAGTTTTCATTCATAATGCATTCTTTGGCCCATTCGGCTCAATCAGCAAGCCATTGAAACTTCCTCATTGCCGTCTCATACATGGTTACTAATTGAAACTCATTGTTCATTTTGACGCGCATCAATTGGCCCTGCAATCCCCATGCCCAAACAATTGACACTTTTCCAATTGCACCTCAAGCGCACTTACACCAAACCCGCACACCTTCACCACACACCGAACACACACACACACTCACACACACGGCGCGGGCGTCAATTAGTTTAAATAAAACGAACGGGTTGCGAGTCAATGGCCCAGGCCCTGGGTCTGGGCAACAGACGCGTCTCGTCGCATGCCATTAGAATTTTTGTAAACACAAAACTCTCTGTGAGTGTGTGTCATCACCTCAATTGGGTACACTTCCTACTTGTAAGACCTTAGACACAAAATGTATCTGCAAGATACCAACTAGCCCATTAGTCCCTCACCCTGCCGGTGCTTTTCACTTTTCACCCGAACGGAAGTCATTTTGAGTTACAATTTTGTCTCTTTGGCTTTATCTACGCAAATTGCACACGCACTTAACCCGCTTCCAGTAGCTAATCCGCGTACGTACAACAATATGGAGCGGCTGAGGCAGCGGGTTTGGGTTTTACATGCCCATGTTTATGGCTACTATTTGGCTGTGCATATTAAGAAGGTGCCGACGACTCGAGGCCTACGCTTTTCGCATGCCAAAAAACAAACAAAAAATTGGTTATTTTCGTGAACAGAAAATATCTGCGTGTAGATTAGTGCGGCAATTTGTCGATTGGTCTCCATAAACTTGAGCTATTAAGTGCGAACATATTTTCGCAAAAGGAGCTGTGGTCCGGCTTTCATTTAAACCGGATTCAAACAGAGTGTGCGAGTACTCGGTGCGCGTTGTAATTTAAATTTTGTTATTTCAGGCGCGTGTGCGGTGACGCTGCCTGACGCTCGTTAATATGTCATTTACAAGCCGGCGAATTGTAGCTAATAAATTGTTTGGACGAGTGCAAATGAAAACATACAAATTTAGTTAGGAATGTGTGTCTGGTAGGTGGCGATACAGCTCTTAAGCTTGAGGCAGGAAGAGAAAAGGGGATTGAAAGTGCAAGGAAGTGTGAAATTAAAATGTTTAATATGATTTTGATACAAATTACTTTCATTTCGGGAAGCTAGAAGCAATATTTAATAAGTAAAGCAAAGTTAAAGATTTTTATCTCAAGTTTTTGGTACAGTCCTTTTATTTAAGACATTCAAAAGAAATCAAAAGAGGGTGCAAAAAAATGAGAAAATGTGCTCATTTCATGTAACAGTTTTCTTATTATTTTGTATAACTTAATCACCCAGCAAAATGTCATAAAAGTTTTTTATGGCTAAATAATACCAGGGTCTCTAAGCGTTAAATTGAAACATTATTTCTTAAAAAGTTTATTGGTGCAGGTAAAAGCGTAAATTTTACTTAAAAGCTAAGTGTCAAAGAAAATGAACAATCTGATAAATCAAACTTATTTAAATGCTCAATTGGAACAAATTGAACCCCGGCAGTTCTAAGTCTTAGTAACTAATTTTAAAAGAAAATTTTGTGGGGTTAGAGAGACCAGACTTTTCGTGACAATCGGACAACTATGTATATAGTATAGCTGCCATAGAAAATATAGGTCCGAAAAAGAGTCTTTGTAAGAAAAACTTTTTTGTTTTCAATGCTTTCGCTTCCACACTTATTATTTATCAATATTAAATGTTTCTGGATAATAATGATCAAATTTATTCAAAGCGTATGACTATAGCATAAAGCTGCCATGGGAACGATCCGTCGATAAATTAGTTCTAGTGAGAAAAACTTGTGTGTTTTCAACGGTAGAGTGTTTTTACTTTCCACTTGGGAATACTATTTGCCTCAACACAATTTAGGAGAGTTTAATCCAAATCAGATGATCATATCGTATAGCTGGCATATGTATAACAAACTGGGCAGCCGAATGGTCAATGCAGAGGCGCCATCTATTGCTCAGTTTGGAAAATTCAGGCAATTTCACTTTACCACTCGCACAGCACATCCCATCTGCTTCTTCATTAAATGTATATGCCTGAGTGCGGCGACAACGTTCGTTCATGGGACCAATTATAATATGCCTATGAGAAGGGTAATCGGTGACACTATTGTACGTGAACCCGATACTTTGTAGATTGATGTATTTCATGACGATTATTTACAGTTGTTGTTGCATCATTGATCTGAACGGGACCGTGCTCTACATAGATGATTCTTTTTATTGCTTGTCTACTTTCTCCGCTCCTCGAAGGCACAACTTGTGAAGCATTTCGCGTTCGCCGGTCCAAATTTGATCGTCTCGACATTTAACTTTAAAAACCACACAGGTTGATTTAAAACGCACCATTTTTATGACCTAAAAGAGAAGTTCTTCACTGGGCTAATACATCACATAGGGCGTGGTAGTCAATCGAAATGTCACAACTGTCAGAGACGCTGTAAAGGTAACTAGCATAGCACCCCACAAGCACAACCAACTCCGTTGACATTAGTCAACAAATCTGTCACAATAAAACGTATAAAATTGCATTCATAAATTTAATGTCTTTGACCAACAATGGAAGTGTCTCTGATTTATGCAAATTTAATGGCTGATATCTGAGCCAGCTACCGACTGAGTGGTCAATTAGGCGACTGCACGATTTGCAGTGGGCGTCCTGGCATTTAATTTTAAACCAACATACTTTATTATCATTCATAAATGCACGACTTACTTTTGTACACATTTTGTAAATGGGTCAAACAATATGAAGTAATCGAGCGAGGTAAGAAGAAAGCAGAAAATTGTGAACAAGTTAACAAAGTTGTAAGCCCCAGGCCAGAAATTTATTGTCGCTGGGTCTGCACTTA
Organism: Lordiphosa clarofinis; assembly: GCA_018904275.1. NCBI lineage: Eukaryota > Metazoa > Arthropoda > Insecta > Diptera > Drosophilidae > Lordiphosa > Lordiphosa clarofinis. The sequence continues at coordinate 396,912 of JAEIGQ010000067.1, read as the reverse complement.
GTGGGTGGCCAGCCCAATCAAAGGGTTTCCCTTTTTATTTTTGAAAGTCCATTGACGAGCCACTCGTTTTACTGGGTCAGTGGGGACTCTTCTCATTATGCAAGCCATAAAGTTTATCTGCTTGCTCTTCAATTTAAGTAGCCACAACCACTTTGTTTGTCCAGCCAATTACTTATCCATGATCTCGCCTACACACAACACTCCAGACTCTTCGGACTCCACTCAGCTGTCTGTGTTGGCTCAGTGTAAATAATAATACATACAAAAAACAAAAAAAAACGAAGGCAGCTGCATTGGGTGTTTGGCAAATTAGCGAGCTCGTTAAAATCCGTAACAAGGCCTGCGGTTTCTTCTATTGACCACAACCACAAAAACAGAAAAGTAGAAGAAAAAAGAAAAATATGCCATTGAAAACAAACACAAATCGCAATTATATACTCGAGTTGAACTTTTCCTGCCGGGCATATGAAACCCATACAACTTCTTAACACTGTTAAGTGGCGCTCATAATATTGATCTGGCCCACGGAAGCATTTTTGTCTGCAGGAAAGTGTTTGATCTTCTCGTTTAGTGAGTGCCTCATAAAGATTTTAAGTTAGAATTGCGCTAAAAATTGACTCGATAATGCAGATGATGATGATTCGGTGAGCGGAGGAGAAGTGGAGGGGAGTTGTGGTAAAAGTTTCAGTCCATAAAATGTGTTAATTCATATTCCGAGCTGTGAATGGACAGAAGGAGTCAGACGGAATTGTTCAATGATGCGGAAGTCGGCTAATGCAAATTTTCAGAGTTGATTAAAAGGTTCAACAAAAGAGTTGTTGGTTAGCGACCTTTCTAATTGTAGAATTTGATGCTTGCTGGCTCGAGGTTCAACAAAAATTAAAAAATTTAATATGGATTGAAAAATAGATTTAAACATACTAGTTTTTATTAACAGCAAGAATAAGCTTAAATAATCCCCAATAGCCTGTTCTGTGGACATTTGGTATAAAAGTGACTTGCAAGTCGTGTTGAAGTGAGTAACAAAGTCTGCTGCTGGGTGGACCGGCTTCCCCACAAGGCCAAGCCAGATGTAGATACTTTTTAATATTTTGTGATTTTATATTAGTTTTTACTTTGTATTATCGAAATATTTTGGCATGATCGGTATTTTTCTGACCACACACTGGCCTCTCCCTACCATAAAAAAAGACATGCAAAAAACGCCACAGTGTCAATAATTTGTGCATCACACATACCCTACAGCAAGACCACCCAATTGATGTGCGTTTGGAAAGTGATTTTTCATTGATTTTACAAAAGCCACCAATTAGTTTCATTAAATTTTTTCTCTATACGATCATTGGCCTTACCAAATGCATTTATCTTCATTAGACCCAACAGATACAAATCCATCTGAAGAGAAATGTAAATATCCAGTGCTTTTTCGCTGATGTAATGTTGATTTCGTTGGTGTGGAAAGCCAATCCAAATCTGATAAGCAAATCAACAGGTTGAACAGGGCGCCACCGGATAAACTGGTAGCTCCCCATCTCGGCATCTCCAACCAAATGAAATGGTAACTGAAAATGAATTGAATTTTAATCAAACAGCACCGTTAGGCAGCAGCCGCAGCAGCAGCCAGATCAAGATCGATATCTAATCGACAGAAACAGAAAAATTCCAAAGCAATTAAAAAGGGGGTTCTGATTGATGTTCTACTTGGCTTTCAGCAGGGAATCAGCTGTCTGTCTGTCTGCCTTAATATGGGACACCCCTTTGTGCTTAATACGTACAAGTTAAGGAGTTAATTCAAGTACAACAATTTTCAAGTCAGCAGCTGCTGCAGAGAGAAAACCACCCACGGCTAAACGAATCATTTAAGAATTTCAGAAAATTGTGAGCTGATTAGGCAAAGTAGATGAAAATTGTTTGCTTGAATGCGGGTTGACTCGTGCTAGTGTCAAGCGGCGATGATGGCTGATTAAATGAGGTAGATTAAGGAAGCCAAACAAAGCACGTTCCACTTAATACTCACGTTGAGCATTTTCTTTTTGGAGTTAAGTACTTAGACTCATTTTGAAATAGGTTCACTGATCTTTAACATGCTGGGCCAAATTATTGGAAAATGGGAAAAGATTTTGGGGAAGAAAATGGAGCAACATTTTTTTTAACTATAAAAATAAATATTTGTTTTTGTTTTTTTTTTTTGTAAATTGTCTCTAAAACAGAAATCCATCAATTTCGCACACACATCACACAAATCTCGTATCTTTACCCTGTCAGCGGGGAATCTCTGTTTGCCAAATGCCGTTAACTACAATTTGTTTCCCATGAAAAGTGATTTCTTGTTGGCCACAAATCAAAGAAAAAGAAACTTTTGCCGGACTGGTCCAGGCCAGGGTGAAGTGCTAATAGAAAAAACACTTGAGAAGTCCAAAAAGCGTTACAATTTAAAGGTGTGAAAAGGGGCAGTGGATGTTTCCATCTTCAGCATTTGTTTTTTCTGTTCTTTCTTTTTGCAGCCGTCCCAACAAGAAATTGCCATTTAAATGCCATAAATTAAAAACAAAAAAAAAAATAAAAGGAAAAGCTACGATAGAAGAGCCTCTCCATAAATAATGCCCTAGGGCCAGCGTATTGACGCTTCGTGCAAATGAAATGAAAATTGAAATCGTAACGCGATTCGAAGGCGTTTCTTATCGCTGAGCTGGAAATCGGAGCTCTCCTGCTCGCTTGTGGCCTGCAAGTCGCCGACTGGGTGATAAATCTTTCTATTAGCCAAAGTGCGGGCACGTATTGAGGCCCAAAAGGAGCTGCCGCCGACGCCGACGCGTTTATTCAGGCGATTTTAATCGCACCGCCGCCGCTGCATAATTTATAAATCCATTTTAATCAGCGTGCGCTCTGCAATTACTTTGTCTGCATTTAAATGCCATTGGAGGACCGAGGACTTGAACTTGGCCCAGCGGGGCAGGTGGTTGCCATGAGTCTACGTGGTCTAGGTGTGCTCATTGAGTTGTCAGTGCGAGAGTCTGACTCTAAACTGGCCCATGATAAATAGCCTGCAATTATGTCCATGTCATCGGTGTCTTCAACAGCTTGCGTACATACGCAAAAAAAGTAAAGAAAATGCTAATTGAATAAACACGCCGACACACAAAACGAAGCGAGAAAGCAGCACTTAGGAATCATGGCATAAAGCTGCTATATATGTAAGTTTAACGATAGTAATGCTTAACACAAATTGACTCTAATCGTTTAACTAAATAGGCGCAAAAATGCTTTCAGCTGGTTCAAAAAAGGCGTTAAGGTTATTTTCACTTTAAATTCCAGTTTTCAGAATATATTCAATAATTTGCAAAATTTTTTAAAGATTTTCAATAATTTTTTCAAAAACAATAAATTTTTTAAATTTTCAATAAAGATTTTTAAAGATTTCAATAACTTTTCAAAAAAATGTTCAATAATTGAAAAATTTTTTTTAATATTTTTAAAGATTTCAATATTTCAGAAAATTTTCAAAAAATTTTCAAAATTTGGCAAATTTTCAGAAAATTTTTAATAACTTTTTTAATTCTCAAATTTACCAATTTCGAATTTTTACAATTTTTTTGTGCGCACATCTTATTTCTGGTATGATTCATTTACTTTTATAGCATTTATTTTCGGAATTTTGAAGCATTTTCAAAATTTGCCTACTTTTACTTTTTATACTTTTTTCAAACTAAAAAGTTTGCTTTTGACAAAACACAACTAATAAACTCACCAGAAATTCTCACCACCTACTTATAATATATTTTTGAATCTTTTTTATACAACAACTAAATAAAACATTTCACGATAAATGCCCTTCAAAGTATGCAAGCAATTTTTCCCTTTGACTCATGTGTATAAACAAAGCATAACATCTTCTAGCATGATTCAATTGAAAAGCATTTGATCTTGTGCCTGACTTTGTCCCTCACTTGGTCACTCTGTCAATTGCGAAGCCAATCAATGAGAAGTTCAACCAGCGTTTTGTCGGTTAGGAGTGCGAGCCTAGGAATTGATATCTAAAGTAATTTAAAATGTGTACTCTTGCCTTACTAACTTAGTGCGGAAGAATTCTCACTCAATTGGCAGCATTATGCAAAAAAAGAAAAGAAAACAAAAAGGCAGGGTCATTAACTGCCCCCCGCACATTGACTTCTCTGGGGCGGCGGTCAAATTCATAAATCAGTGAGCCCAAGAATGCACTTCAAGATAGATTGTAGAAGTAGAATTTGTGCAGATAAATTGAATGGTTGAGCCCATTGACTAATAGTGTTAGATTGAACTATGGCCGATAAGCGTTTTGTTGCGACTCGCCAATTGTCATCAATTATATTGATTAATAGTATCAGTTCATGAACAAAATGTGAAACAAACACATAACCAACAACCTGAAAAACTTGTATTGTTCGTGTGCGAAAAAGCGGTTCTTTTCCCAGTTTTAGTTTTATTTTGTTTTTATGAGAGCAATAAATATGACAAATAAACTAAGTCAACGCCTATCGGTTATTACCCTGTTATTGAATATATATATAAAAAGTTTTGATAAACATCAAAAACAGTGGGCAGAACCTACATATGTAGGCCGTATGGCTGGACTTTGAAACTGTCATCCAACACTTTTCGCCGAAACTCCCAGCGGGACTTCATAATGATTTCTAGGGCAAATCGTTTTTATTAACATTATCAGCTTAGGCCTATGTGTGGGCCCCAGAGGTCCAAGCTAGTCCAACTTAATCTTAGCTAAATAAATACAAGGTGGGTTCTGATGGTAACTGAACTTGTATAAATAGGGGAGCCCTGAAAATCTCTAAATATTTTTGTATAAGCTTTTGGAAAAAAGTAAAAATAAGAGAAAGTTTACTTTATCATTGGAAAGTAAACTTTATTTGTCTTAAAAAAAGAGCTAACTGAAAGAGCTCACACTAAAAGCCATTATCGTAAAATTTAATAATATTTGTGCGTATGGCTTCTATGAAAGTCAACCATTCCTACAAAATAGTTCGTAGACTGTACAGCTGTTTCAAGGTCTTTCCGGTTCTTGCACTTAGACTTAAGATTATTTGAAATTAAATATTTTTATTAATGGTCTCTCTAAATTTAATTTTACAAAACTAATCTAAGCGAACTTATCTAAGCGAGCGGATTAAAATTACCAAATTGGCAAGTACACTCAGAAAAAAAAACGACTGACAGAGTTCATCTACAAATCAATTGGGCTTTTGAGCTTTCACTTCAAGCATTCTTAAATCGAAAAAACGACTGTAAAAAATGGGAAAAAACATTCTTCAATAAGAAGTTTAGTACGAAAAGTAAGCCGAAAAATGTAAGAAAAGCGCATTCGTAGTTCTTGGATTGAGGACAAAATGGACTTACAATGCTGGCTCCAAAAACAGTGCAACGAATAATGCGAATTTTTTAAAACTTTTTCCTGGTTCTAACCCTTTGGTTAGATTTCTGACGTACAGTGAATCTATCTTTGTCTTTGGTTAATTTATTTCTAATGCATTTTGTCAGCTTTTTATATCCGTTACTCGTAAAATAAAAAAGGGTATACTAAAGTCGTGCAAATGTATGTAACAGGCAGAAGGAATCATTTCCGACCATATAAAGTATATATATTCTTGATCAGCATCAACAGCCGAGTCGATTTAGACATGTCCGTCCGTCCGTCTGACCGTCCGTCTGTATGAACACCTAGATCTCAGAATTGGTAAGAGATAGAGGTTTGACATGTATACTTGCAGGCAGATCAAGTTTATTTCAAATTTTGGCCACGCCCCCTCCCGCCCCCGCAATTCGAAAATAACGTTATATCTCCTACAGTTTTAAAGATAGACGATTCGTACCTTCTAAAGATAGTTAGTAATTAGCAAAACGAATAAATTTGAAATGATAAGGATCGGATGAGCGGTTCTCTAGTTATGAGCAAAAAAATGATATATAGCCGAGTTAAAAGTGTTGCATACTTTTCAGATGTTCACCCTAAGGAACGCAGGAACACTTTTAAACATGTTTTTCATGAGTAACGGGTATATCGAAGTCGGTTAGAGCCGTAATTAACTTGCGCTCTCGTTTTGATTAAATACAGAGGCATGTTCTCAAGAACTAACTGGGAATTGCTTTTGAGTTTAATAGGCTTACGATAATATCATTTTGTATCTATTTTATGAACTTTAGTTTGGAATCAAAAATGTATTGGGGTTGACTTTAGGATTTTTAGGACTTCATCTAAGAATATTTGGCACATATTTTAAGAGTAAGTCGGGGTTAGCCTTAAGACCATTAAACTACTTTGTACTTATTTCAATAACAAATCGGATTGCCCTTAAGAACATTTTAAACAAAAATCGTGATCGAAAAGATTTTAAAATATTTGGAAATAAACTTAATATATCCCAAAACAGTCTTAAATAAAGTACTTCTTTAATCGTACTTCAAATAAGAATTTTGTATTTAAAGTATTATCGTACTTACCGTACTATTGCCACCGTTTTCACTTAATTCAAGTACAACATTTTTTTTTGAGTGCAGATAAAAATTATTTCAGGACACGGATTTAAGTCCTTCTTTATGTTTAAATAAAGGTAAGTGATTTATATCTAAAAACTCGTTCGCAAACTGATTTGGTTTTTGCGATTTTTGGCTCGGTTCAGCATTATCGAAATGACGCCGGTTTGGTTTATCAGCTGAAACAAGCGGTTCGGTTCAGAAATGACTTGCATCCTTGTTAAAAATTATTTTGAAATCGTAATTAACCGAGAAAAACTAATTCATTTTTTATTCCTCCCATATGAAGAGCTCCAATCTTTCAAAAAAACATTATCAGAGAAAAGATCTAATCTTACAAAAAAAAAATGAATTTCTGATCTTAAGATTTTCTTGGCTTTAAGACAATTATGACTCTAGTTTCGCTCGATACTTTATCGTTTTGGTTTGTTTAAGGCAACTTTTTTGTTCTCTCAGCATTAACTCTGCAAATTACTTGGTCTATCGAGCTATCGAAAAAAATACTTTATTATTAATTTAAATTTGCAATTTGTGCCCCTTTTGCTCTGGTCGACATGATTGCACCACTATAAAAGAGTTCAGACCTTCGTTATTAACAAATATCCAACAAAAGACCTCCTGATGCGACTTTTTTTTAATGTATCATAGTTGCTCCAAGTGTCCGCGGAAGTGTTTTGTGACAAGTCTCCAGCTAATGTCTTGCTCTTACATTTTTGCTCCATTCTATTATTTTCTTGGCAAAACCCTGCAAACGATATTTATTTTTTCATTTAGTCAGTCGGGTACACACCCACCAGGCTTGCTTCTCGTGTGCTCGCTAAGATGCAAATGAAATGCCTTGTTGAGACTGTGGACCGCCCATTTGAAGTCGTGAGTTAGTCATAACTCTGTTTTGCTGCAGTTGACAATTTTGCATCAGGAAGTTGTTGTTTTTTTTTTTTTTGTGTCTAACAAGGTTGTTAGGTTCATTAAACTTGGCCCTTCAATCTCAACAGTCAAAGTGCAAATATGCGAACCATTGACGCCTACACATAACTTGGGCTCACGCTTCAAAAGATTACTCAATTCAAGGGTCTGCCCTTTAAACCAGCAACTAATGAAGTTGAGTGCACAGAATCCTTAACACGATTCGGTCTAAATTTAGCTGCTCCGGCTGCCGTGCCGCCACCTACGATAAATCAAAGTTAATCAGATCTAGTTTCGATTGGATTTTTATTTTTTTTTTTTATATGGCTGCCTCCAATTCCATGCCATTTAAATTAGCTGCCGGGTAATTTATCGCATTGTTGTGCGCCTTCTTGACCAGGTTTCGTTTAGCGCCAGGATGCCGCAAGCCAGAGTCAGACAAAGAGACAGAAATTGACGGTCCAGACACAAAGGCTTAAGACTGCAGACCTGATCTCAGTTTTTTTCTGGTTGGTTGGCAGTTTCTTGGCGGGGGGTGAAGTGACTGAAGTGGCTACCGCCAGTGCCGTTTATGCGATAATTACGCATATTTTGTGGTCTGTTTTGATGGTGCTTTTTAGTTTTATTGTATTTATAGGGTAGTTTGTTTTTGGCCAAGTGGAATTTGTGATGAAATGGAAGCTTTTACGCAGCCGTCTGCAGGTCTAACACAGTCTAGAAGGAGTTTATACAGTTTTTTAGTAAGACCGTTCATAAGCATTCTTAAAATAAGTCAGAAAAATCAAGAAATAGCACTCTTACTGTAGTGACTAGCACAATCAACATAAGTCTTATTTGTACTTGTAGTGCTGGGATAAAAAATACTATAAAAGAAACCGTAATGGCAAATTTTCGAGGACTGAGAACTCATTCTGAACACAAATTAAGTATGAAATATACTGAGTTTTATTACTAGGGTAAGAACATAGTTTGTCAAATCAAGTATGATTCATTCTTAAAGTAAGTCAGAGAATTTTTATATGCGTTCTTGGATTTAATAGGAAATTAATAATTTCGAGCAGCATTTTATTCTTAGGTGTACTCATGTTGCTTATGAATTATTCGTTTTTTGGGTTTTTCTGATTTTTATTCACACATTATTTACACGGTTTTCTATTTACAATGGGTCTAGCGGGTTTTCTCTACACTTGTTTTTTATCTGTCAGTCTGTCTATCTGGTTCATTTTATTTACACGTCTGCCTACGGTGTGACCATCCTTTGATGTCTTGAAAAAACCTTAACACTAAAATATTGGTATGTTTACATCAAGCACCTTTCATTCTTTGGTGCATACATATTGTGTGGCCCATCGGTTAGTGTGCTGGACTGCTGGGCGGGAGGTCGAGGGTTCGATCCCGCCTCTGAACATCTAATAATAAATGATTTTTTCATTCTTTAGAAAATAGCTTTTACACATACGGTCACCTTCACCAGCTATTGGTGCCAGCTGTGAAGTAACTAGCCATAAAAAAGCAAATTCTCTCACTTTCCGTTCGGAATACGGCGTAAAACTGTAGGTCCCGCAAAGAGATTGACAACAGCTTGGCCTGGCCCCTTGGACTTTTTAAAATAATTTTAAAATTTTTTGAATATTTTTGAATAATTTGTACTTAGTTGTAGAATGCCATTTCTAGATTTAAGAATTAGTTGGTATCAATCAAAACAATTTATAAAAATATCAAAGATTGTTAAGCTTTTTTCTCAAAAATGTTTGAATGGTCTGAACTATAATTCATTTTACAAGAAACGCTTTCAGATCAAGTACTTCAAATGTTTAGAATCTTACTTAAATTAAGAATTTTTTACTAAAAATCAAGTATTTTCTTACTTATGGTACCAATGACATACAAAATATTTGTAACTTTTTGAATTTAAGTGAAAGCAGGAAAGTACAGAGAAGCTCAGCCTGATCCAAAGTATTCATTCCCTTATTTGTTTTTCCTGACCTCCCATCATTGATAGTTTATACAAGTTCCCGAATAAAAACAATAATCTCTTACAAGGGCATGTAAACTTCGGCGCCTCCGATACCATCGTTTACACATAATACAACCTCCTCTCCCCTACCACAGCTACAACTCCTCCATTTTTTTTTTGTTTCGAGTTGGCGATCGCTGTTGGGTTTTTAGTAGCTGTTAAATGGCCGGGACACAGTCGGTGGTCGCTGGAACTAGTGCTTGGCTTGTTTTTAACACCCAGCCAGAGATTCGGAGAGGCAAATGGGTTTCAATTTACACACTTGTTGCCCACATATTTGCCAAAGCCAATGCCAGGTGAAGAGCTGAGATGTGGGGAATGTGTTGTCATCGCCTGGAACTAAGGCGCTTATTTATATGCAATTATAAATCAGTTTAAGCTGGAAAGGGAGACCCTGACATTAAGCAATGACACCTCCTGGTTGGTGTCCGAGTGTGTGCGTGTGTATGTTTGCCAAGTCAAGTCCACATGTCAATCCTTGTCCAGCTTTCCACGCTCTGTGTGGCACCTTTGTTTGCTTAATACGCTGATTGCCAAACCGAACAAATGAATGATTGCCGACGTCAAGATACATCAACTTAGATCACTGGGAGATCGCTGCGATCTTGGAGATTGTCTTGTCTGTGTTTGCTAATAACTCAACAGCTAATCAGTGAGAGAAGAAGGAGGAGGAGGAGTTGGGGATCACCCAGCATGTAGCCCGCAATTAAACGAGCAGAAATGTATCTTTGTATCTTGTTTTTTATCTTGCCAACTGCATCTACGAAACGAAAACAAACATCCATCCAGTCGCCGAGTATAGTGTAATTGCCAAGCTCATGCGGAGCTGCATTAGACAAATCAATTATGCTGTCTGTCGGGGAATGTTTTTGATACTCTTGTTTTTGGGTGGGGCCTTGGTAAGGAAAATGGTAAAAATGTTTGACTATCTTATGGCAACATACATGCTTACAACGGTAAGCTATGCGCTTAGGCCAAGTGTTGAAAATGTGGGAAAAATTACTGAAAAGGTTATTGTTATGACGCAGGGTCTGCTGCTGGCGGGCGTTTGCACAGGTATAGAAGCAACTAATTAAAATTTTGTAATCAAACCTAACCATTTTTAGGATTCGATTCTAGTACAAATGTTTTGGAAAAGAGCTGACTGGGAGGGTAGCCCACGGCCTATGCGCACAGCGCGCATTCATTGTTGTTTTGCGCAAAGCTATACAGACAAAGCACTCTTCACTTTATCATCCATGTTTCTTGCAAAAGCAAACGATACAACATTTATTGATTGGTGGTATTAATCGTAGATTTGGTTGTTGGAGACGAACTATAAACACCAAGCAATAGTCGGTTTTATCTTTCGATTTCTTGCGGTGGTTTTTACTTCAGATATAGTTCAATTGGCTTAAGCTGCGCCACGCCGCGCGTCTAAGACGAGGCAACTAAAGATTTCTTGTACTGAATGTGTATTCAATGTGTGTTCAATTTGTGTTCATTATTGTCTGCTTTTAATTCTCAAGGTTTATTTACACACTCGGGCAATACAAATATTGCATTTGAAATTCGCAAAGAAAAAATCAAAAGAAAAATCAGAAAGGACACATAGTTAATTTTATATGACTTTTGTCTTGAAATTTTTAAAATCCAAAAGAAAAATTATTTAATCCACAATTTTTATCCAAAAGAGAATAGTATAGTTGACAATTCCAACAATCCTCAATATTAATTTTCCATTAGTAAACTTTTGGATTTTATAACAAATCCCAAAAGTTCAATGTCTTTCCCTTTTGGGTGTTTTCTCATAAATCCGCTGCAAAAAATCCCCAACTTATAAAAATTCCTTCACTTGTCCGCAATTTGTCATTTAAACGAAATGCAATTAAGTCAAAGTATGAAAATGGCATAAATTAATTTTCGGTAGCTAAATGCATATTGGATACATCACCGTATATATGTAGTTATATGCATATCAGGCATAAACGCACGCCACATTGGCGCCGCTGACATTGATCTTGGCACATGTTCGCCTTAATTAGCCTGGACATACAAGATCTTCCATTAAAATGACAAAATGCGCATATCTGCATTTTTCGCTGTTTTCTGTTTCATTTGCGCAGCCATTTACAACTTGTTTCTCAACACTTTTTTTAATCAGACAGCGGCGAGTGGACAAGGCACACAGTTAAGGTCAGTTTTGCTTGGATCACATTAATTACAAAGGAAAAAGCAAAATAAAACACGTATCAGCCATTAAGAAGAAGGAGCAGCAGCATGCTAATGAAAGCGACACTGAGAAAACTGCTGCCAATCCAATTAGTTGATTGTGCGACGTGTTTTGGCAAAGGATTCTTTTTTGTTTTGTTTTTGTGATTTGTATGAATGGGATTGGCCAGACAGCAAAAGTTATGTGATCGGTGCATGGTCAGACGGTAATTCGGTCATTGGAGCAAGTGCATGAATGTTGGAAAGTTTTGTATCAGAAATTCCACGAATGTGTAAGTTATGGCAAATGGGTATTTGTTTGGAATTACTAAGAGAGAAATATATATAATAAAATTGGTATTTTATTGGTATTTATTCGATCTACGTTCAAAACGTAAAAAATTTACCAAATCAATTTTGACATTAAAATAGTTGATATTCAAAAAATATTAGAATATTAGAATATCGAAAAATTTGATACATATTTTTCTTAAAAGTAATTTTATTCTTGAAATCAATCTCAATTAGGGATAATTCTGGTTTTAAAAGAAGAGGGAAGTGACCTGATCACTCAGATGAGTTTTCGTCAGACCTAAACTCATCTTCTCAACTCAGATTCGCATTTACACAAGCCTGAGAAGCTCAGATGAGCCAGTTGCACAACTATTGGTTCATCGGAATCATCAGGTTCGTATGAACTTTGTGAAAATTTGCTTACATAGAAGAAGAAGACAAGCAAAATAAAAATAAAAATTATATGGCCGTCCTGTTAAGGTAAATTTAAGAAAATACACTTACGTGGTGAATAATTGTGTTTGTGGCTGTGGTCGGCAATGCAAGCAGATAAGTTGCAACTGAGAAAATATTCGCATATATGATTTGTCGGTAAAAAATACACTCACATTTATGTGTTGCCATTGACAACAAGTTCATTTTTATCGGCGGCATTGTGGGTGAAACAGCTCAGCGACACGCCAAAACCCTGGTACACATATGTATACAGGGTTTTAGTTTATCCCAAAATTAGCTACAAAAATGAAACCTCAAATCTTAGCGCATTTAAGTATGGAAAGGTAAGGCATATGAGCTGCTGTGCTAGTGGATTCAAAATTCTCTATAAACTAACGTCCACACAAATCAATCACATTCCCATCTGTGTGAGTGTTTGAGTGCGTGGGATAGGCATCTTATCACCCCAGTTGCAAACCGCAATCCGCCGTGTCTAAGTAAGCTGCTCCCTATATGGTACGCACAACGTCCGACAAATTAAATGCCATAAAATTAATGAGCTATCATAAAAATGCACTTGAGAGTGGGACAGGCAGTGGCTCGACGCGACTTCATCGTCACAGTCTGAGGCAGTAGCCTAAGTACATATGCTATAGATACATTTGTACTGCATCTGTACGATAATTAAGTGGCGCACTTGGGCTTACCACTCATAATTTCTCCATCCAATAGGCACTCTCACGAGTGGGTGCATTTATTAGGTCTTGTTTTGTTTATGGCAAAAGTCTAAAGAAGTGCGTAATCTTCTGTGATTCATGCAATGTGGGGCGCGTATGCCTGGAAAATGGCCTACAAAATCTAGCGCAAATCAATTAAAATTGATTTTACATCGATGAGCTTGCAACAGTGTTGCACCAGGTGTGTGATATATGGAAGTACAGCCATTTAGCTAAAGATATACAATTAGAAAATGAACAAGCTTGGAAAATGTTTTGAAATATGTTTTATTTATTAAAGCGCCCAGTGACTTGGCAGTTTGTACAGAATTATGCTGTAAATATAATTGGGATTTTGGTAAAACGAGCACTGGACTGGCAGTATGGCAAACCTTAGGGTTAGTTAAGGTTTTGGCAAGTGTTTGCTTCAAATTAAATTTTATCAAGTTCAATCCACAGAAAATTTTCTGTCTTATCACATCTTATGGTTAGTTAAATTAAATAGATTGGAAAGAGACTTAGAAATTACGAAGTAAACCCATGGGTTAATAACAAAACGCTGATTTTTTTGTAGGGATTTTATTTGAAAAAAGTTGTCAGTTCCCGGTTTACATCTTCTTAAATAAAAATTCGGCAAGTTTACTCCAACTCTTTAGATCAAATTTTAATAAACCTTTTGTACATCTTAAAATAATACTCATAGATTAAGTTGGCAGTTCCTATTTTTTTTTAAAGCTTTAAAATATGTAATTTAATGCTGAGAATTTACATAAAGCAAATTAAGCCACCTTGTTATTGATTTTATTTTTAACAAGTGGGCAGTTCTCAAGACTCACCTACTTAGGCTGACTTACTGCTTCACTTTAGATCAAATTTTGATAATGTTTGGTACATCTTGATATAATTTTCCAAACTTAAAAAAATACTCATAAATTTAGTTGGCAGCTCCAATTTTTTTTTTTTTTGGTGCGATACAATTTATGGTATAAATGTTTCAAAATTTCATTAGATGTATTACTAATATATGTCAAAAATATACACAAAGCAACTTGATTGATGATATTTGTAACAAGTGGGCAGTTTCCGATTCTCACCTACTTAGGCAGATTTACTGCATCATTTTAGATCAAATTTTAATGAACGTTTGGTACGTCTTGATGAAACTTTTACAATTTAATAAAATACTCATAGATTTAGTTGGCAGCTCCACTTTTTTAAAGCCATTAATGGAAAATTGACTGCTTGCTACTTGAGCGTGACCCTTTAACCTAGCAAATATAAAACGGGCACACCGTTTTTGTTTACATTTGAATTGATGTGGATGTGATGGGAAATGTGCAGAGCAGAAGTCAAGGCAACTGCTAAACCAAATAGTTCTTTTTTGCTTTTGCTACTGACATTTCGCTGTGTAGAAAGAAGCTGACAGCTAAAGGTGAAAGGTCTTGCTTTGGCCCATGATCTACCCAATTCGAATAGAACGTTAGTTAATTTGTTTAATATAAAAAAAATACTATTCAATATTTCACTTATCAAAACAGTCGCTAGAACGTAGGTATATTTATAGAATTATTACAGTTTTAAGATTCTTTTCATACATGTTTTGGTTCAGTGCTCACTTTTTTAATAACTCATACTTTAAGTTGGCAGCTCTGTTTGTTATCATTTTGATGCCAAAGCCTAGGTAAAATCAGTTTCAGTCCTATTAAGAGTGAAATCTCTTTCCAATATATCGAACACCATCTGTTTAGCTTTAAGTTAATACTCATTAATTTTCGCATTACTTTTCACTCTTCTTCTTAAAATCAGAGCTCGCATAAACTATCATACAAACGCCCAACAAATTGCACTTGCTTCGCACTCTAGACTAGGAAAGTGGTTAGATAGCTGTAAGATAAGCTTGCAAAAAAAGGTGTTTTGTGGCTTACGGCCCACTATCAGATACCAGATACCCAGCCAACTCTTAACCGCTTTTATAGCCCACTTAGCTGCATAAAATATGAGCCAAAAGTCTCTTCATCTGCATTCAATTGGTTTGCCAAAGGATTTCGCTGTGGTCAGCCAATACGCACCGATCAATGAAATGGGGTTATTGACGCATGATTTGGCCTCCTCCTCCTCCTGCAGACATATTTGGCCACCATTCTCTGTTGTTTTCGTTTTCTGGCCTATAAATAACAATAGCGCAAAAAATCGCCGCTATGCGCAAACAAAACTACTTCAAATGTGGATTTTTACGCTATTTTTTTGCGGTTTTCGGTTTTTTTCGCCTGTGATTAATGCCTGTCCGTGCTGCTGCTGTTTTATGGGGTGCAACAATAATTTTCCAAAGAAAATATTAATAGAAATGAAAACAATTGAAGTTGTGTAAGTTCGTGTGGGGTTATTTTGTTTTGCGGGCCAAGTCAATAAACACGAATGGGCCAAAACATAATAAGCAAATCTCAAATAGAAAAGAAGAAATGGCATTCCAGCTAGAAAATAAGGTGTCGAGGCAGCATTTGCATAAATCACAATTACCTGCCAATCGATAAATGCAATCTCGCGCGTCCAAAGTGTGAACACGGTCGCCAAAAAATAACACCAAGCCAACAACAACAACAACAGCAACTGCTGACAAATCTTTAGCTGGACACAGTCAGACAGGGGCGCTGGCAAAGCGCCAGACACAAGACATTGTTAAACGTTTTTCCCAAAAGCAAGGTGGAGCAAGGGGCCGGGGTTGAGGGGGGAATTGAAAGGCCTCCATTCAAGTAAGTAGGCGGAATGAAGTCGCGTGCTATGAAATTTCTGTTGCAGGTGGTCCGAGCTGACAAAGCAATTTGCCCGTAATGGTTATTGGTGGAGAGCTGGTTGGGTAACTTCAATGGCAGATCTGAGATCTTGATTGTCTCGTCAGATGCAGGATAGTAGATG
This sequence comes from Lordiphosa clarofinis, assembly GCA_018904275.1. NCBI lineage: Eukaryota > Metazoa > Arthropoda > Insecta > Diptera > Drosophilidae > Lordiphosa > Lordiphosa clarofinis. Next base: position 380,919 of record JAEIGQ010000067.1, on the reverse strand, counting down.
CTACTTTAGGGGGAAAGTGTGGGGGCAATGCAATAATATTGTATTGTATGTGCTCTATAAAATTCTGGAAAAATTATACTAGGGGACACTGATGCTTGTTGTGGCTTTCACTTTGTTTCCTTTCATGATTCTTTCTTCTTTCTACCTTACTTCTTTCTGCCCTCATTCTTTTTATATTATTTCTTTTCTTTTAGTTCTTCCCCCTTCCTTTCATCTTTCTTCTTCTTCCTTCTTTATTACATATTTCGTTCCATTTGATTTACTTCTTACTTCGTTCTTTCTCCTTCAATCTTATTTTCTTTTTCTCTTCTTCTTCCCATCTTCTTCATTTTTCTTCCTTCTTTCTTCCTTTCTTCTTTTAGTCCTTTAATCTGTCTTCTTTACTTTTTTTCAAACTTTTTTCTTCCTTTCTTCTTCATTCTTTCCATCTTCATTTCTCTTTCCTTATTTACTTCTCTCCTTTCTGCTTTCATAATTTCTTTTTCCCGTATTACTTCCTTCCGTACTCTTCTTCTCCTCTTTCTTCATTTATCCTTCCTATTTTCTTCCTTCTTTTGTAAGATTTCCTTCGTTCTTCCTTACTTTTTTTTTCTTCATCCTTTCTTCCTTCTTTTTTTGCCATCGTTCTTCCTACCTTCTTTCTTCTTTCCATAATTTCTTCTTCCTCTTCTAACTTCCTACTATGTTCTCTTTTTCTTCTTTCTTCCTTCCTTCTTTATTTCTTTTTTCTTAATTTCTCCTTCTTTATATCCTTATTTACTTCTTTCTTCGTTCTTTCTTACTAATATTTTTATTTTATATTATTTAATATATATTTAATAATTTTTTAATCATCCTGTTACTTTGTTTCTTTCTTCCTTAGTTCTTCGTTCCCTTATGCTTTGTTCCTTATGTGTTATTCCTTTTGACATTCTCTCCTTTTTTTCCCATCTTCTTTCTATCTTCTTCCCTTCTTCCTTCATTTTTTTTGCTTTCCTTTTATCTTTCGTGTTTCTTTCTACTATCTTCCTTCTTCCGTCCATCATTCCTTTTCTATAGCTTTCATCTTCCATTTCCCTACTTCTTACCTCCTTTCCTAATTCCTTTATTTTTCTTCTTCCTTTCTCACTATTTTAATTCAAAATTCCACTCCCACAATCGACCATTTTAGCAAATGAGCAACTGAACAATTTGAGTAAGATGACTCACTTAAATAAGCTAACCTGATATTGTCTTCATATATAGTGTTCGGAAAAGAACAACTACCAATTGTTCTCACTTAAATCAGCTTAGACAAAAAGTGAAAGTTTGATCTACACCAGAATCGAAACGAATCTAATTTGTCTCTGTGTGAATTTGCCTTTCGTCTTCAAATAAAACAAAGCGTTTCGCTTGTCTTGGACACTTCCCCTGAGACTGTGGTGCGGTTGGGTGCCACTGTTCTTATCTCTTGACAATTTAATTACAGCATTAATGTGTCACATAAGTGCAGTGACGAGATAGTGACACTTGGCGAGATCAACTTAGTGACATATGCAAATATTTGGCACAGAGGTCAGAGATCTAAGAGAATGACAGACAGAATAGGCGTTTGCTGACAGCGAGATTGAGGTGTATCAAGTAACCATGAGTGCTCCCCTCGAATAGAAACCTCCCCTTTTGACAGCTGCTAATAGCCGTCCTGTAAGTTCTAAATAGTTCCCAAGCCCATAAACCAAACCAAGAAGCATGACCATATAAATTAAGTCACAGTCAAAGTTCAAAAGAGTTTCCCTTCGACTCGCGCCACATTTGCATTAGAATTGACATGATTTGGACTTCACCACCATGAATGGAGCATAATTTTAACTTCAAAAAAAAAATGGGAAAGCTTATAAATGTGGAGCGAAACAAATTTTATGTATGTCTGTATATAAATATATATGTCGCCCGTCAGCAAACCGTCTGGGAATATGCATATTTTTAGACAGACATTTCAATTAGTTGCTCCATTTGACTTGAATTCTTGTGGTGAAGTTATTGTCAGCTAATGCCTGCTCAAATGTTGATACACTCTGATACGGCACCAGTTCATACATAACGTTTACGTTTCGCGCCCTCTTCGTAATCCCACGACATGTGCTCGTACGCCCGTATCTGGTGTCTGTCCGGGCGTCCATGTGAGGCCTAAATAGCGCAAAGCGTGCTTAGTTGCATTTGCAATTAATTCACAGTAAACAGCAAATGTTGCAAATAAATTAGCAGCCGCGAACAAAAATTGTAACGTAAAAAACAAAACTAAAAAACAAGGCATAAAATGCAATTGAAGCCGCGCAGAAATTAAAAGTGCAACTACGACATCGCTTATCGCTAACCGCCCCTTGAGACTGACGTCGATAGTAGACTTCGGCTTTTGGGACTGACTGCTACGTCAACGCTTTTTACATTTCGTTTCGGTTGTAATACTCTGACCAGTAAATTGGGGGATTTTAACTGAGATGACGTGCGGGAAGCAACATTTATTTTAAAAATTGTATTATTTATACTCCATATAAATAACACACCTTTTCTAACCAATGCAGATTTTATCATTTCGTTATGGTTACGGATGTTGGTTTAAAACAGGGCTGCAAGCCTTCTATTATTCGGAAGTGATTCATTCCGGGGTTCAAACCTTCTAAAATGTTTGTGTTCGGGTTTACAGAGCGGGTTCTGGACGTCGCTAAACCAAGGTTCAGGTTCGAACCGCGGTTTGGGAATAATTTTGTTATATGGCTAATTCGGACAACAATAAATTGGAAATTACTTCAAAATTTTAATCATTAAGGTCGCGCGCACACATGTGCCTTAATGATGAACTGACGGCAGAACTTAAGGCTGACCTTGACAAATAACCATGCCCTACTTAAATATCATGGTCAGCCATCAGCTTATCTGGAAGCAAGTGTGCGAGCGCCCTCATGAAATTTGAGAGTCTTGATATTTTCTGTAGAGTATTTCAGTAAATTTTTATTTATTCTGGCTCTTTGTGCCTCAGGAAGAGTGTATACAAGAAATGAGAAATTTTAAGTTCTTTACAATGATAGTTCTTCCAAATCTTTAATACATAAGAAATTTGAATCAATCTTTAAGTTCCGAGAAAAGAAAGAAGATGAACATGGTACAGAATCATTAATGCTTTTATTTATCAGTTCCTTTTGACGATTATACAATTCAGCAATACGTTTATTTGCAAGCTACATATTTTTGTTCCAAGTCAAAAATATTTGGTTTCTTGGACTCTAAGATTCAGATGGGATTGAATTAAAAATGTGAGGGGGTTTTCAAGCACTTTATAAAAATGTACGAATATTTAAACTTACAAAAACCAGCACGAGTGCAAATTGTAGAAACATATTTTTGAACTGAACCCTTTCTGATTTTTTTCACTCCGGTTCGAATTTAGGATCGGACAGAAAAATTTGTTCTGCTCCGGTTCAGGTCCGGTTCGGTCTTTGATCAAGCCCAATTATAATTGGGCTTAAGCATCTTTCCACTTCAATCCACTGTCAAGTTACCGGAACCAAGCGGTCAAAATAACGGCGTGCCAGAAACATTTTTCTCTTACTCACATAACCATGTTCAAGGCATTCTTTGTGTAATAACAAATATAAGGAAAGCTGAGGAAGGTAAAGATTTTAGTTAGCTGCTTGTGCTTGTTAGCATGATAAATAGGCTGCCAATTTTAGTGAATATTTTGATATGTATGTACCAAAATCGATATTTGAGTATCTAATCGGTCTTCATCTGAAAAAAATATCAAGATAATATTATAGCTTCCACATGTTTTGGTAGAAATAGTATCACATTGATATGAAAAATTGATATTTTTCGATATTATTAAAGATAGGATCTATTTTTTCTGTGTGATACGGATATAAGAACAATTCTTTTTTGGTCGGTTACGGTTACTATTTCGGTTACAAATTTTAAAGTGTTTTTAGCAGTAGGTCTCGGTTTCGGTTACGGTTTTAGTATCTGGTGTTAGATGATCTACGATTCAACAACGACAAACTAAAAAAATCAGATTTCTTTTGTAAAACATATAATTAAAAAATAGGATCTAAATAACAAATTTGTAACGAAATTTAAAAATGTTGACTTCCTCCCCCCATTGCTAAAAGCTATTTACGCCAATGAAAATAAAAAATTAAACTGGTTTCAGTTATAATTTAAGACAAGGCGTTTCAAATTGAAATTGTTACAATTTTGATTTGTAGGTTTCCCAAGAAGAGAGGACGGAAAATGTGTGTGTTTTTCTCTGTCACTCAGTGGTTCATGTTCGATAAGAATTCAGTGCGAGCACTGGTGTAATGCTTGTACCCTCCTTGCATACCATATTCATTTTTACTTTTAAAGGCTAAGATACATATTTGATGCCAATTCTTAAATCCAAATCAGAACCTTAGTCTCAGAGCTCTCAAAAAAATGCATGAAAATGGAAAGTAGTATTTCTTGCTACATAATATTAAGAAGTCAAGGAGCTCTTGAAAATTTAAGTAAGCTCAAGGGAGCTTAATCAAAATTCTATGAGCAATTTAAAAACTTGGAAAATTTGCAAAACTCAATAAAAGATTTTATTTACACATTATTTATACGGATCTATATCAGAGTCCGGCACCGTTCAATGTTCTGTGCATTCATGTAGCATACGAGCATACACTGCTCTCTTTTGCACTAACAAACATGTGCTAACTGATAGCGCTCTCGCGTGTCTGAACGCACACATGCAAAGGCAAAATACGCCGGACACTGATCTATATACAAGCGAGTGTACTATTTAGAATGTTGATACCGGGTTTCTGTACATTTATATTAAGCGTCTGTCCTTGTTCGTACCGCTCTAAAGACTGTCTGTCACCATTCTTCTCGATCATTCTATATATAGTTTGACCATCGTCCCCTTAAAATACCTTAACGCTAAAACACTTATCGATACATTTACGGTGTAAAAGAGTATGTTGTACACTTATCTGCGGCAATTTCTTATGATGTTTCAATTGTTTTATTTAGCTTCGAAGTTTCTGTTACAAAATGGATTGTTGACCCCGACACGGAACACTTAAAGCCATTTGATCCGCAATACTTACTACTTCACTGCTTGGCTTTTGTATAAGGGTATTAAATCTTCGTAGATGCATTCGTTATTTGTTTCACATTTGTAGCCCCCACGAAAACACCTCTGAAAAAACGTCATAATTATCGCCGCAAATGAATGCCGGCCAGGCACAAGTGAGATACACAGGCACCCAGCACAGACCACAGGCTACAGATACAGATACAGTTTTCCACACATACTCGTACATATGTTTGCCAAGCACAAGCCACAATGCAAAATATATTGACTTAGGTCAGTGGCTCATTGAACGCAAATGCAAATTGTTGTTGGTAATTCGCACTTCACATACACTAAGTGTGTGTGTGTGTTATGTATCCGAAAGATACAAAACTGCAAGTAGCTGTGCAAAATGTGATAAACAAACTTGACGCCAGACGCCACTGGCAGTTAAAAATTCAAGCAAATAGCAATATGTTACCTCATCGATGGATGAGTTTATGGAGTAGATCCTACACTGGCCGGCAGTTAAATTTTATGTGTCTTGTCAATCTTCCTAAGAATCTTCTTGAATTTCAACAATTTCCATGTAGTGCCTATTTAATTGCTCATTAATTAGCCTAATCATAAACTAAAGACTCACCATAATTAAGTTATTTATACACAAGTCTTTAAATCTGGCTCCAAGGCCATAAAAAAATGTAAGAATTTGTATATCTGTCAAACGTTTGACAACGAACAGGCCCAGATAATAAATAACTACAGCGAGAGTGAAAGTCTCAATCAACATAAAAACTGTTAACTAAATTGTTATCCACAAATAAACAAAAACTTTAGATAAACCATTTAAAGATAGAGAGAGAGCATGTTTCGCTTTATTGTCACCGCCATGCATCATCTGGTGAGGAAATTTAGCTTTCAGCGCTGCCATCTGCAGCGTTTTTGGTGTGGAAAATTCGTAAAGATTTTCTATTTCCATTTTATTTTTTTGAGTGTGTGTTATTATGTTATTACGCTGAGAAAATCTTTATGATGTGTTAAACAATTAAAACATAATTCTCGAGGTCTATTTTTGCCTTAATTTGACCTCATAAATGCGGCCTGAAATTGTATTACACTTGAAATGATGAAGTTGAAATAGCTTGCGGTCACGGATGAATGGCTAAACGATTCAATGAGTGCATTCCCAAATGGGGGGACGTAGTCTTGGGCAAGCGAATAGAGGAGTCGACCTATGGACAAAGATAAAAAATTTGTTGTTGCTCTTGAACTAATAAAGGGAGTTTCGTACGATTTGCTTGTTAAATGAAGCAGATTATATATTTTTTTGTGGAGTGGGAGAAGCAGGCATTGATTTCCTGCATAATTTGAATAGTATAAAAAAGGGAACAACAGAGGTTTCGGGCCATTTGTACGGATTTTTATTGACCTTCGGTTTACTGTTCACATTTCCTATATATATTTATAAACCATCTGTCTTCGTTCGTTTCTGTCTGTCAACTCCACATCTCGGTCGAAAAATATCTTAACGCTAAAATACTTTTCGATATATTTGACACAATCGCTATTTGAAGGTTATTTTTAAATCACTCCTAAAAAATAGAGCTGTCCCCTACAATATTATATCAAGAATCTCCCCATACTCCCCATTTTGCTATGCAATAAAATTTATACGAAGTTGAGAACTTCAATTGCTATATAAAGAAAGAACAAAATCTTAAATCCAATTAAGAGGTATAGTGTCTTGTTGCTTGAAACTTGTGCCAGAGTTCGGCTGAATTGGATCAAACCGCAAATGAAACAAGTGTCTGCCTCACTGATTGATCAAGAGTCAGATCAAAGTATTCGCTGTCAGAGCTCAAACAAGGAAGTGAAATAAATCCACAATCCATCGACTGTTGTTAGGAATATAGTTAAATTCCACTTCTTTGTCTCACCTATGTCTTCAATGAAAAGATTAACTGCCAGAGCATTCCGCAATGTTGTCAACTTTTTTCTTCCGGCCTCCACAACACTTTATTGATCATCTTCGCTCGAACCATAAAACTTAAAAACTTCAATCAGTACAAGTGACCAACCCAGCCCGCATTTGCCACTAAAAATTCTAGCAAAAAAAAAAAAAACTACATCAAACAATTTTAAAAGCCACAAGTCTGCAAATGCTAAAAATGTTTTATGGACTTCTGTTTTGTATTTATTTTTTTTCCGCCACTTTTCTGTGGCATAAAAAATGTCGTCTAACCAGACATTGGAACGCTGCCGCTGACAGGCAGAGCAACTGCCGCGAGTCCAACGGTTAACATTTTGACAACTCGGGCTTTGACAGCCGAGCTGCAAATAACAGTTTATTTCGCTGTCTCTATGTCAAATAATTAAAAAAAATAATTTTTTTTATGTGGAATTGCATAAATCATAAAGTGGCAAACAAATTTATGAATGTGGCTAATTGATTTGTGTTAATTTGTTTATTAAGAGTGCGTGTTTTGGGTCGAAGTCAACGAGGTCAGGAACAGATTTATAGTTTAGCAAATAGTTATTTTAAAAGAGAACATTACATAAACGAACAAATTAAGCATTAAGCTTATACTGATTGCTCAAAATCATAAATCGACATGCACTAATCGATTTATTTATATACATCTACAAAAACTTAGGATAAACAATAAGAAGTTCGGTCGAGGCCCCGACAGAAAACCCTGTCCCAAGTAATGTGGTTCTTATAGCTTGAATTAAGTTTGTTTTAATAAAGGCAGGCACATTATGTAATATCTTCGGTGTTTTGCCGGATCCATGTGTACAGAATAGATAGAGTTGGGCCTAACTGAATATATATAAGTCTAGGTCAAACTTAAAAATTGTAGCTTGACAGTTCTGCGTTAGAAGAAGATGGAGAGGAATTAAACCTGGGCAAACTTTATGGGTACGGTGTACACTACATACACAAAAATGGGCTCATTCTAAGTCTGTGAGATCAACGCGTTTATACACAGAGAGTGACAGTTTTCGCTGCTAAATGATGGAGGATGCGGAGTTTCCAAATCGAAACAAACTCGATGTGCCTACGTATACACCTACGTACATGCAAAAATTTGTGGCTTAACCATAGTCGAGATCCACGCGTTTAAAGAGAAAAGACAGCCTGTTAAAGGGAGGGGGAATTCGAAATCGAAACAAACCGAGTGGGTACGGTATACACTATATACACCAAAATTTGTGGCTCTATTTATACAGTCTCTGAGATCGACCTTCATAACAAGACAGACAGACGACGAACACGTTCCGTATCAAGATATATATTTCGTGGTCGGGAGCTTCCCAAACATTGCAACTCTCCCTTTTCCCATTTTTAATGGGAACAGGGTATAAATATCGATTAATCTGAAAGTAATACTTAAAATCTTAATCCAGGGTGCAATACAAATTAAATAAACATTTCTGAAACAACAAGAGCCACAGGGAATAGGAAGAAAACCCCAATTATTGGTTAAGTTTATGCTCGTGGCTGTCTGATGTATACGAAGTAATTCTTCGTCAACATAAAAAATCTACGTTGAAGATTTGTTGTTACGTTCGATTTTCCAAGAGGCATACAAGAGAAAACGTATAAAGTTCTTGTTGCAATGTACTTTGGTTTATGCTATGCGTGATCGCCTATACGAGCGGCTATTGCTATGCAGAAATAAAAACTATGAATGCTGCTGTGGGCGTTTAGTAAAAGCTTAAATCAGAGATTAAAACCGTAACCGAAACCGTAACTCGAGAGCGAGCCGCACCTGGTATGGCGTTCAGCCAACATTCTGAACTAAGCACTCTTGCTAAGAGCGCGAAAAAGAGAGCAAGTGTATAGAGCAGTGCCGGCCAAATGGAAAGAGCAATTATTATGTAACGAACACACTTCGGTTCGCGTCGGCTCTGTGTACTATCGGGGTCGACTTTGCTCAGGGAAAGTGGCGAGGGTTTTACGATAATAATATCGTAGACAGAGACGAGGTAATATGAGCGGAAAAACAAATGAACAAGAGAGCTCCCTCTAGACTACAGCCGTTTTACTTGCAATTCAGTGTTCAACGATTCACGCAACCATAAGTTCGGCTCGCTTTTGCATAAAGTCATTTTGAATGCATTTTGAATAATATTTGTGACTCTGTGAGTGTCCCTCTAACATACTTGGTTTCCTATGTCGATATTCAAAAAAGGTGTCTTACGGCAATTGCCGATAAGGATCCTATAAATCATAAAGGCTTATACCGATGGCAATCGTGTCAACTTTCAAGTAATTGCAATTATTTTGTTGGTAATAAAATGAAAACGAATGAATATTTTTCAAAACTATTTTCTTTGGTCTTTCAATGGCTGCAAATCGTAGAACAACTTATTCGAAATGACCGTCTTGTGCCGAAGTCCCTTTGACTACTTATCAATCGAAAGCGCGCGAGCTTTTGAATATCGATCTCTCTTTTTGTACACTTTATTGAGGTCATATTTCTCCATTAGAAATAGATAATAAATATATTTACATGTATATAAATACTTTTCTAGTATCATGAGGCAAAGAAATATTTTATTTAGAATTAACACAAACATAAAATTTGCTTTTATTTTCAATCAAGTCTTTATTTTCCTATATGCCACTCATAAGCGTTCAATTGTGTTGAGGTGTGAAATAAATGCAATATCGATAATTAAATGTTCTTTTATTGATCAATAAAAATTGCCTGGCAGTTCATTGAACCATTCCGATATATGGCCGAGGGGCAGGAACTTCTCTCACATTCCTGGCACGCATTTGAGCTGCTTTAAATTACCCACAAATTAAGCACGTACCGATCATAATTAAAATGTCCAAAATATATGCCTGTCAAAAGGGTTTCAATGTCTGTTCGATCAGCGTTAAACTTAATGCAAATGAGACCTCAAAAAACTTTTCTCAAAACTGTCAACTTTTGGTAATGACAAAATTTATAGGCGATGGCCTGCAATCGAAATATTATTTAAATTTAAATTATTTTTTATATTTTTAATTATGCTTACAGGCGTGACATTTTATGGAAAATTTATGAACACTTTTGTGGTTATTTAACATCATAAAAAAGAGGCAACAAAAAGATGTCTTTGTTGGAAACTTTTACTACTGTGTGTGTGTGTGCGAGTGTGTTTAATAATTTATGACTGTGGGCCGAGTATTTTGACAATTTGATTTAATAATCAGAACCAAGAAGAATGTAAGGGGAAGGAGGCAGAGGCAGGGCCTATCCGTCAGAGTTTCCCGTTCTCCAAGTTAAGACTATTAAAAGCCAATTAGTGGCACGATTATTGAGTTGTCTTCTTTAACATAAATCAAACTGTTACAACAGGTAAAGTATAATTTATAGCGTTTTTTCTATAAAAGTGAAATTTGTTTCCTGGGAAACCTGAAAATATACTCACCCTTATCAAAGGGATTTCAGATTGCAAATTTCATGCTTCAATTCGCACCCCAGTTACACATAAGTGTTTATTAGAATTGATATTTTGTTTGTTAGTCGAGGGGTTGGCCAAGCGGATTTCCTGCAACCCAAAACCTTATTGGCCAATTCCCTGATAAAACGTAAATGCGCAAAAATATAAATTACAAATTCTTCTCTGACAGCTGAGATTTTTTGCTCACGAGGGGTTGCAACGCCCACCGCAAAAAAAGATAAGTAATACTTGTATGCATTTGGGTGAAAATAGATAATAAGAAATTGGGCAATAATCTATTGACTGAGATCTATTCAAGGGATTTGTCATGGCCACTTTTCGAAATTGGAATTTGTGGCTTTCACTGTTCTCGTACCTTAATTTAGAAATCTCTTAATGGCTACCGTTTACGAAACGAAAAGAATCCAATGAAAAATGATAAGACATTTTGATTAAATTAGTCTAATATGGTGTAAAGTATGGGCAGTTCTCTTATCGAGTGGCCCACCAAAGGAGAAGTAGGCTGTCGCTGCCCTAAGCCGCTTAGGTGAAAGTTGTGTTGTTTTTTTGTTGAAACATTTAAATAAAACCCATAAGAGAAACATGTAAAATTTTTGTAAAAATGTTAAATATGGAATATTGTTTGTTAAAAAAGTTGTTAAAACAGAACTGCAGGCCACGCCTCTTGCGTGCGGCGGCAACTTTCAGTGACAGGCCAATTTCTAAGGCACCCGCAGAGCAAGTTTTTGTTTTTCCGCATTTTCTTGTGGGTTAGTGTTGTTTTTTTTTTATTTCAACCAGTTGGAGTGGAAATGAAATATGTAGATGAGTCTTTAATTAATTTAAGACACGACAAGACAAGTGGCGTCGTCTGTGGTTGCGTCTACGACAGCTTCGTCTGCCTCCTGCCGTTTTAGCTTTTTTTCTCTTCTGTTCTTAAGGCCAAGAATGAATCGAAGTTGTGTAGATCTGCTGGGCAGGTGTTGACTCATTTGGTTGACTGGGCCATTAGAGTTGTCATTGATCAATTAGATTTAGAGAGAAGTTGCGTGTTCTAGTTCTTAAGATGTCTTACTTTTGATGCGACTTTTTTTTCTGTAAGTTTTAAACTGATAAAATCTAAGGCCAATACTTGAAATGCAAATTGTATTTTTGCGGTCTCGCCAACTAGTACGTTAATCGGTGCAAAAAGTAACAGATAAGCTACGCTTATTAATATATATAAATCTCTTGGTTCGACTGACTGAGTGACTGATTATCACCCCACAGAAAAGACCGCTTATTCTACAGATTTAAGAATTAACATAGAACTTTGTTTAGTTTGTTTGACTCAGGATTGTGTAAAGAGTTTAAGCATAAACTTAAACTTAAACGCTTAATTAACTTAATTGACAGAAAGATGAAATCACGGCTGTTCAGCTAGTAAAGTATATATATTCTTGATCAGGATCAACAGGCGAGTTGATCTGTCTGAGAAAAATTGTAATACAAATGAGAAAAACTTTTCATCAACTGTTTTTGGTAACCTTAGGATCGTCACTTGAGTTCAATGTCTTAAATTTAACTTTTTAACAAGCCTTCGAATGATTAGCCTTAAACTCACTTCTAAACCCACACATTAGGGTTGTCAATTTTTAATCGATATATCTAATATATATCCAGATTTTTTTGTTGGGCGATAAGGGTTATTCCGAAATGATATTTTTTCTGCCGATATAGGCGATAATTGATATTTTAATAACCGATATATCAGACAAAATCAATTCGGTAACTGCAGGAGCAAATTGTCATAACAAAAGTGTCGTTTTTGTCCGCACAAAGCGTAGAAAAAACAGATCTACGGAAAACTGAAAGAAAATATTACTCAAAAACGGCAAGACGGGAATGCTAAATTTTTGACGTTGTTTATGTGTGTTAAGCCACGCTCGTTTAGCACTTCGTGGTTGTTGCGAAAGAGCGCAGTATAAGCTCGTTTACTGTCTGTGAGTCGACGTCGCTGTTGCTGCAGAGCAGTGTTGTATACGCAGAAGATTGGGTCGCCCTGAACTCTGTTTTAAATTGAATTCCTCCATTCAACTTATTTAATTATTTTAATTAGTGTTTTTCGCCAACGAATAATTATAACTAGCTACTACAATAAAACTTGAAATTAATAGTAACAATTATATCGCTTCGAACTCTGGCAAGCAATTGACGGCTTTCTGCTCTTTTGGTCTCAGCTTCGGCATGCGTTCGGGTCGTGTACGTGTGAACAGCAAAATGATTTCGCCCCTAGGGGTACCAGGGGCCATCGCTGCCCATGACACGCAAAGATCTAATCGGAACATTAAAGGGAATTTGGGAAAGTTGAATAGAACCACAAATATTGACGACAATAATGTGATTTTAAAAAATTAAAGAAAGCAATTGTTTTCCTATCCATAAGGTTAAAATGATGCATGAGGCGACATGTACTCAAATGCGGTGTTAAAGGCTCAGAAAAATTTAAGTTGCAATATGCAAATTTGAGTATAGACTTAACTATGTATACTGATCATAAAACTGATAAAAATTTTGCTGTACAAACCCAATAATAAAATAAGCTTTGGGGAGGATATAATTTAAAAGCCCAGAATTTCAACATCTCTAAGATTTTAATAAGATCTACACATTTTCAAGTCAGCAGCACACATTAGATAATGTAAGTAGCCGATGTCATCAATAAATAGTGTAAGTAGCAAAGGGCTCAGTATATATATACTACGTTTATGCTACGAAATTCATGATTTCTTCAATTTGCAAAATCAAATTTGTTCCTGTTTATGCAGCTTTTGTAAATTTACAAAATGATCAGCACACATATGGCAAAACAAAAGGTCTGGCAACACCAACGCAACGAAAAGCTTTTTGCCACGCGGCATTTCATGAATTGACAGCGAATTCATAGTTAACTTTTGTGTGTAAGCGAATTCATGAAATGGTGTTTATGCACGCACTTTCGGAGGCATTTCATGAAATGATTTTGCAAAATGAGCATAGCATAAACGTAGTAATAGTCTAGTTTCAAAATACTGAGTTATTTAAATCTTAAAGTTATTCTATTGGACTTACCATTGTCTATATAAATTTGTCTCAAATAAAAAAAATAGAGGCCAGCTAACTTCGGCTCGACCGAAGTTTATATGCCCTTGGAGCTTGATATATGCCTGACCGTTTGTATGGCAGCTATACTATATAGTGGTCCGATTTCGACAAGGCTTAATGAAATTATGTAAAATTATTAAAAACTTATAAATACGAGCGTTGGGAGCGATAACATTAAAAACAACAAAGTTTTTCCCACTAAGACTTTTTTTCAGACCTAACTTTTGTATGGCAGCTCTACTATATAGTTGTCCGATTTTGACAAGGCTTAATGAAATTATGTAAAATTATTAAAAACTTATAAATACGAGCGTTGGGAGCGATAACATTAAAAACAAAAAGTTTTTCCCACTAAGACTTTTTTTCAGACCTAACTTTTGTATGGCAGCTCTACTATATAGTTGTCCGATTTTGACAAGGCTTAATGAAATTATGTAAAATTATTAAAAACTTATAAATACGAGCGTTGGGAGCGATAACATTAAAAACAAAAAAGTTTTTCCCACTAAGACTTTTTTTCAGACCTAACTTTTGTATGGCAGCTATACTATATAGTTGTCCGATTTTGACAAGGCTTGGTGAAATTATGTGAAATCATTAAAAACTTATAAATACGAGCGTTGGGAGCGATAGCACTGAAAACAAAAAAGTTTTTCTTACTAAAACTAGTTTTTCAACCGATCGTTCCTATGGGAGCTATATGCTATAGTCATCCGATCCGGCCGGTTCCGACAAATGTGCAGCGTATTTGTACCAAAAGACTTCGTGCAAAGTTTGGTTAAGATAGCTTTAAAACTGACGGAGGAGATAGCATAGAAACAGACGGACGGACAGACGGACAGACGGACATGGCTATATCAACTCAGCTCGTCAAGCTGATCAAGAATATATATACTCTATATGGTCGGAGATGCTTCCTTCTATGCGTTACAAACATCCGGACAATTTTAATATACCCTCTCCAAGGGTATAAAAAAACATAAAATAACCTTAAAATAAAACCTCGACGTTTTCTAAGCAAATCTTGTGCATTCGACCACCGTATGAATTTGACGCCAGGTCTTGCTTATGCCTGTTAGTCGAGTGAACTAAGACGCTGTCGTCCATGTGCTTACTCTTCGAGGTCCCGAGTTCAAGTCCTAATAAAATATGTAGAAAAGAAATGGTTTATTGATAACACTAGTTTACAAAATAATAAAAATTTCGCGATCCCAAACATTTGGTAGCAATTCCTTGTGTAGTCCTTCGCTGAGTCAAAAATCAATCCGCAATTTTTTTAGGGGCCGTTTTGAGAAACGCGGAAAAGCTAGATTTTCGATTTGTAAAAAAGTACCTTTAGAAAATGCGTATATCTTTGGTACCGGTTCTTTCATTAGAACAGGTAATGCTTACGGAAGGAATTGAACGCCATCATTCGTTAATACACCACTTACGGTGCTGGACTTCAGCGTTATAAAGGCTTTTATCGACAACTTTGCATTAAATTTATACTTTTTAAAAAAGTAGATTTTGCGCGATTTTCACCACGAAAAATTGGTAAAATTTATTTTTTGCTGGTCACTAAAGATTTATCTATTAAAATACAACGCCACATAACTCATTAAAATCCGATCAGATGTGTATTGGCATTTTAGAAAAATGGAAGGTTTCAGCTCACCAAATTGACTTGTTTGACTGTTTTATGTTCGTCAAGGAGGCAAGTTAAAATTCAAAAATTTCTATTTAAAAGCTACTAGCTAACAATTTATTTATACCTGTTAAGTTTTTTTGTGATTGACTTAGGTTGAAAAATGAGTGCAAGACGTCAAATTGAATGCATGAATGATCTTGGTATGCTTGCGGGCATTACTTATTTTAGACTCCGCTAACAATTTCAATGACATTGGTGTAAATTATGGCTTTACCACCGCCCGAAGAAAACTTTTTTTTTTTATGATAAAATTTTTTTAATATGCAATTTTTCATCCTATCGTAATATCAAAAATTCTATCGAGTGGTTTTCCATAGATTCTTTTTCTAAATTAGACTTCTGAGGGCGGGGTACTAATCGCTTGTCCATTGGAGTCGGGAATTTGGTATAACAAATGTGTTGATCCCTTCACCATTAATCGCGAACTCGACGTGATAAAAAAAGAGAACGGCGACGAGTTTATATAGGAGCGATCCGATGTTGAGCGCTATAAGTGGTCGATTGAAAATCTGTTGAAATATAAATCATTAAAAACTAAGTGTGGAGTGATCATAAAAACAAAAATTCATAAAAAGTTTCAACGACGTCAGTACAACGATTTATCAAAGACGTCTTGATACTAAAACGCGGAGGAGAAGCATAGACTAGTTAAACACGCAAAACCCTCAAGGGTATAAAAACGGGTATGTGGTGTTGCTATCGAGACCTCTGTTACAATGGTCCCGAGGTGTTTTGAGTGCTAACTGTTAAAAACAAATCAAAACTTATAAACATTTGGTGAATATAAAAAATCGATTTTCAATATTGAATGTAGCACCAAGTCACACAAACGTCGCACCATCAACTAACTCAAAAAAACAACAGTACAAAATAAATTTTAGGTCAAGAGCTCAAGATTGTGAAACAGGACAAAAATAAAAACAAGGAACCATTTACAAACAAAACATCTGGTTTTAGGTGGGTGTTTTAAGAAAGTGACAGAAAAAAAATTCGGGTGAAAACGCGCTAAAAACTTTTTAAAAAGGAAAATAAAAAGGCGTAAGCCTAAAAGAAAGTAAATCACCGAAGGTAAGCAAACGTGAAGGGATATCAATTAAAAATCAATCCAACTTTAACAAAATTAAGTGGTCGGTTGTGATTTTTAATTGATTATCAATAATCATATTTCTACAAAAATTGTGCCCTTTCTTTACCCCATATTTTTAAACAATTTAATACGCCAAGTGTGGACCAAACCACCAAAAAGTGTATCGAATAAGATAAAACCAAATAAGAAAAATTACTTTTTGTTAACTCGAGCAAAACAAATCGTTTTTTAAATGAGCCTCGAAACAAAACGAACATGACAAAAAAAGTCACACAACAAACATAAGTGAAATGCTATATCCAAGTGAAAGGCCGACACTAGACTCTTTCCCCCATGCCCCTGCACGATCATAACAAATGAACTGAAGCGCTAAGCATGTCATTTGTTTAGTTAGTTTTTAAGAGCCAAAGGAGAAACACTCCACAAATTGAAATAATTATTCATGGCAATGCATAAAATTTTGTGTGTATGTTTGGGTGGTTGGGAGTGAGAGGGAAATTATAAATCTAAAATTGGGAACGGAACATTGCACTTTCATTGCAACTTTACAATTTCCGTGTTGCGTTGGGGCTTTTGAGGAAGACCCGGTAAGTATAAAAGGCCAATGCATTTCAAACACGTTTCGCTTTTATTGTTTGTTTAGCCGGTCTGCAGATCCAACTGCAGTGGCAGAAGGGCCCATAAATTGCGGGTATATTGACAGCGGTTTTATGATACTTGCCCATCTGCTTATTTTTGACACAGTTTTAGTTTAAAGTGAACTCTAGGGAAATGAGGTATTGCGCAAAATTTTGATAGGTGAAATCTACTGGCATAATCCAGGCATAATTTGCTATTTACAGTTTAAAACTGGGTTTGTTGATAAGAGCAAAGAAAATAAATTCACGCAAACCAGCTGTGACCTATTTCATCGACCGCTGGCCAGCGACTGAAAAGCTATTTGCTATCTTGGGAAAAGCCTCGGCATGCATTCGGCTCATGTCATGTAAATATCAAAATTAGTTCATTCGCGAACCCAGCAAAATACATTCTACATTTTCATGAATTGAAACTACAATAAAACTGAACAAATTTCCCCTCCCACATGTATATCAAATTCATCCCTTTTTTCCAATCTCCATTTGTACAATTTTGAGTTGAATCATAAATACAAAATCTATTTTTTTACTGCCCTTATCAAATTTTTGCATTATCTACAACTCATAAATTTGAATGGACAAAGTTTTGCTACTTAAATTAAACAATTATGGTCGCATGCCACAATGCACTTCCAACTACTTTCACTCTTCTCACTTAAGCAATTCTGTAAACAAAACACTTAATTTGGCGTCTTAAGAGAAAAAAATCAATTGTTCCATCACTCAAGTGGCCACTCAATGAAAATCAAAAAAGATTTTGTGTATTCCGGCTTAATCTCTAATAATAATTTTTTTTATGAACCAAAATTGGTTCTTTTGGTTGCCGCCGCCGCAGCTGCTAAGAATTTCAAATTTTTCAATTGCTCCCCGTAACAAGACGATGTTTATGATGGGCAAAGTGCATAAAGTTCATTGAACGAATTGCAGGCAGCCAGCTACCAAGTGCTGACACACTTTGGCCAGGCCACCACCATCCAATCCCAGCAGAGGCAGCCCCCACTGACAACTGACAAAGTGTCTGGCGGGACCACACAAGTGGTTTGACCTTAAACTTGAATTTCAAGTGCAATTCAGCCAGCAATTTCAATTAACCTCAAATCATTTAAGAAATATGTTTTATTATGGCCTGGCTTCAGGTGTTGGTAGAAAAGTTGACAAATTGCTCCAATGATTTAATGGATCCTTAAGATCGTTGCCCAGCAGGGACTAAAAAGCGATTAACTTCGTGTCAAGGTGTCAGATACTTTTATGTGGGTATGTAATTAACAACTTTTTTGACAACTCAAAACTTGCTCAGTTTTTGGGTCAGCTTATAATTCAAGTTCCTTTTGTCAAAATGATGGATAATTAATTAATTTACTTTCTCTTTTTTCTGTCATTTTTTTTTTAGCCATTCTACAGCGTTCTACCGTGGATGTGGGACGAATCAAAATACAAAGTGTGGCCACTTGTTTGTTTCTGTGTATGGATGCCTGTGGCGCGGTATATGGCTCGGTAAGTAAGCGGCGATAGAGATAAGGAATAGAAATAATTATTTAAGAAAAGTCTTAAGAATCAAGCTGCCTCTTTATATATAATTCCAACTTTTTCAAAGAATTTTAAATCACAAATCGAGCAATACTTTCAGTTTGCTAGCTATTAGCAGAGATGCTATGAAAGGAAAACACTTTCAATTCTGTTTCCGTTTTAAGGAAAAGTGGACGAAACCACAACAGCCTTTTATGCTGGAATTTTTTTTAAATGTTTTCGCTGATCGCTGTGAAGCTGCGCTCATCTCTCGACACACTTGCCTGAGCTTAGATTTTAAAAGATTCTATAATGCCCATTGCTTTTTATATATAGAGTAAAAAGAAAAACTTAGAAAGCCCTCATACTGTTCAAAATAAAAATTCGTAAAAACTATATGTTGTAAACTCGGTTTGATTAAGTTTTATTTTGTACAACTTTTATTTCTCCGCGCTTTAACCATCGAGGACGCCATCAATTAGTGTGACCAGAGATCGATGCCGATGATTTACCTAGATCGATAACAGGGTTATCGTATGTGTATCGATATATACCAGGGCTACGTACACAACCTTATAATGTGCATTTTAGAAAAAAGATCTACCTGGAGGCAATTTGTAAAGTTGTTTTGTAACGCATTCGAAAAAATATTGAACAAATAGTCTACATATGTACCAATAAGAATATGTTAGGAAAATTCATTCAAAGTACTAACGGCCAATATCGCAGAAATGTTCACCCAATATTTTTGGACTTATCAACTTATCCCCTCCTATCTAAGCCTATGGCTTGGCCGAGTCAGAAATGATAAAAGTCATATACTTCTAAATATTAATACGAATTAAAGTTCAAGATGGAGCGAAACGAATAGTTCTTGCGCTTCGCAATTAGTAATTTCAGATTTTTCGTTCGAAAACTGTTTTGTTATGAAGATCAACATAATTTGAATTAATAATAATAAACAAGATTGTTATTATTTTTAAACAAAAACATGTTGGTAAAAAACCATTGATGTACTAATGGGGCTTATTGAAATAAAATACATTGACAAACAGAGACCAAATAGTGACTTAGTCACTCTCACAGTGAGTTATTAGTTAAATTCACAATCACAGTGGATAAACAGTGGCTTAACAGTGACTGAACCGTAACTAAAAAGTAACTTAACAGTGACTTAACACTGGCAAAACAGTGACTTAACAGTATCTAAACAGTTACATAACAGTGACTGAACATTGACATGACATTGACTAAACAGTGGCCAAACAGTAACTAAGCAATGAAATGAGATTGACTAAAGGCTGTCTAAGAAGTGACCAAACAGTGACTAAACAGTGAGTTAACAGTTTATTAACAGAGACGAATCAATGACTAAACAGTGAGTTTTACTTAAATTCGCAATCAGATTAAACGGCTTCGCTCGTACCGGGCATCCCATCACACCGACTTTTTTTAATTTCAAAAAAATTGTAAATTCCAAAATGCTTGCAGAATCACTAACTAGAGCATGGCAAAGTGTCTCAGTTTTTCTAGAAATCGTTGATAGTCTTAGACAAATACATAACTTCCTCTTTCTAAAAAATATGTGTGGAGTAAGTAAAAGTAGTTTTTAAACCCACTGTTTTAAGAGCCTCTTTGTAACCCACTCATCACCTTGTACAAATTCAATTCTCACAACTACCAGCCTTCATCGGTATGCCGCATAATGAAAGTAATTTCCATTCAAACAAAATGATCAGGGGCTACCTACCTTGCCTTGGTCGGCGTCTAGCTCTTTGTATTTATTTATTTACTTTTTTTCTGTTCCTTACAAAGAAAGTCAAATCTGTTAGATAAATGCGCTCATTATCACAGGATGTGCTCTTTATCAGTGTTGGCCATCGATAGCTAACCCCGCCCTTGGCCTTGCTCTTATAGCCATAAAGTAGCCTACTTTATGAACACCTCATGACAGGCCGCACAAAAGGACAATAAACTAAGGGAATCCGCCTCAAAAATGTAAATCAACACAAGCCAAACTAAAAAGAATAAAAGGATTGTGTCTGGCCTTTAATTTCGCCGACTTCACAGACCGCAGATCAAATTCAATTAGCAACATTGAATTAATTCGCTTGTCAGGCAATTAAAATTGTTGGAAATGTCGCAAGACTTAAATTTAGAAATTAATCAGCCAAATGAAGCGACGTTCTCTGCGGCGGCGCTACACCAATTTGATATGAAATGAGCCATCAAATGCAACAGGAGAAGAAGCCCCAGGCATGTAGAAACAATGTTGACGCCATTTTTTGACATATATGTGACAACAACTCCAGACTTCTTTTATGATTTTCCCGGAGATTTTCATTTATATTTAGTTCTTAATGGGAAGCAAGTGAAAATTGCAGTGGGGCGAAGAAAATGAAGATGTAGTTGCTAGAGAGATACCACAAGACCAGAACCATTAGACAAAGCAGAGCTTATCACTTGGCGCCAGGTGTAGGAGAAAAGGGTCAACCGGTTCCAGAGATTAAAAGAACGGAACCACTTAGAACACTGCGTGACGCGTTCCACAACACAACATTCTTTCTTTCCACTTATCACCACTAAACAGGACAATAACAATGATAATGATGCCAACAAATTCATCGGCCTTAGAGAGAGGTTGAGACACCATTAAGACGCGGCGGGCGGTCTCCAGAGTAGAAATTATGCAAATTAATAAGCAAATCAACATTATGAACAAACATTTATGGCCACAACATTTTAATTGGCGGGGGCCCAACACACCGGACTTGGTTTGCGTCCATAATGTGACTCAGCTGAGAATTTATGAATTGGCAAATCAGCTGCCAGAGCAGTCACAAGATTGAACAATTTTTTGAGAATGTATAAAGTCATAAGACAAAAATGTCACAAGATGTGACTGAAACTATTTTCGGAATGTTTGGCTAAAACAAATTTTTCAATAAATGTCAAGAAATTTGCTAAAATTTATTGTTTACATCAACAGTGTGTTTGGCACGAGATTTATGAATATTCTTAAGATGCTTCAAGAAACACAAAAGCAAATCATGGGCTTCTGAAACAGAGAAAATAATCATGAATTTCAAAAACTAAAATTTAAAATCAAGAAACTTGGTACTTGATTTTAGCTGGTGTCTTAAACAAGGGATATTTCAAAAACTAAGCAGAAGTTTTGCTCTGGATGTTCTTAGTTCGGTTGGAAGACAGGTTCCTAAGTTGGTTTTGGTTCAAATTTTGTTAATAACTTTTTCTAAATTTTTTTAGTTTTGGTCATACTGTACTGTTGATTCAAAATGAAAATACCAGATAATACCAGAAAATACCAGAAGCGGAATTTTTCAAATGAAACTAAATAACTTGTAAACGAGAGACTTTTTCGGTTTTTATTTACACTATTAACGCAACTTTTAACTTAAACGCGGTTTTTCTCAACAATGTCAATGCGGGTTGTCTCTTCATGGTTTGTCAACACGAGTTTTGATTCTGTTTGTCTGTTTACAGCGTTCTATTCTCAGTCTCGCCATCGTCTTTTTTTTTACTGCGTCTCTTTTAGTCTATCTTCTACAATCTCTGCCTTCGGTTTAATAAAAATACCTTAACACTAAAATATAAATTTATTCAAATCATGGCAGTTCCCGTAATTCCAAAGACTACAAACTATTTAAATATTATTAAAAAAGCAAAGTGCATACAAGTTACAAACATTCCGCTTGTATTTTCTGAAAATTAGTGCAAATCTGTTATAAAAATATAGAGCAACTAGGCTTTATTTTTATTAAAAGGAAAGCTTATTGGTCTTCAAACTTTTTTGGGAAGAATGAAAGATTGTTACAAATCATAATTAACTCTTTAATGTCAGTTCGTTGACGTTAGAAAAGTTAATCTTTCTAAACTTTTGCTTTATTTTTCAACTCAATTTTATAATACACCCAAAAAAAAGGTACTGAAGTTTAATCAACTCATATCTGGCTTGGCTCGAAAGGTCTCAACGAACAGAAACGATTAAAAGGATTATGGCTCTGCTTGGATTTCCAGTCGGCTTAAACGGCTCATTTCTCGAAAGAATAATAAATTTATTTAAAGCCAAAGTATTAGATCCATAGTGTGAAGTGGTTTTAAGTTAGTTAATTGTTGGTATATTCAGTGACTCTTGTTCAGTTCCAACTGTTTTCTGACTCTAGTTCAATGACTCTTGTTCAGTGACTTATGTTCACTGACAATTGTTTGGTGACTCTTGTTCAGTGACGCTGTCCATTGATTCTTTTTCAGTGACTATCGTTCACACTCCCTTATTAACTGACTCTTGTTCAGTGTCTATTTTTCACCCTTGTGACTCTTGTTCACTGATTCATGTTACTGATTTTTGTTCACCGACTCTTCTTCAGTGACTCTTGCTCACTGACTTCTTTTCAGTGATGCTGGTTAACTAACGCTTGTTCGGTGACTCAGTTCACTGACTAACGTCACTGACCATTATTCAGTTATTCTTATTCACTCACTCACAGACTCTTGTTCAGTTACTCGTTTTCACGGGCTTTTGTTCAGTGACTCTATTCACTGACTCATGTCACTGACTATTGTTCAGTTACTTTTATTCAATGACTCTTGTTTAGTGCTTTTTATGCACAGACTCTTGCTCAGTTACTCTTCTTAACGACTCTTGTTTAGTTTATCTTGTTCACCGATTCTTGTTCAGTGACTTTAGTTTACTTAGTTTTTTTCATTCCCTCTTGTTTATTAAATCTTGTTTAGTGGTTTATGATCAGCGACTCTTGTTCAGTGACTCTTGATTATTCACTCTTGTTCAGTAATAATTAAATTAATAGTCTAACCATCTGAACAGCAAAACAACTGAACAAAACAACAAGTGAAGATGTTTATTGAAATGAACAATAATTATTTTTATTATTCAATATAACTAACAAAAAAAATAGAACTTACATTAATAAATCTGAAAAAAACATCTAACTTGCACTCAAGGATGGAAATCCTGGATAAAAAGTTTTTCTTGGATTGTTTTCGAATTTTCAGCTCAGAGTTGAAAAAAAAACTGCATTCAAATCCTAAAATATGTAAAAACTTTAAAATTTTACATAAAAACAAAAAGGCCATCTTTCGCTGTGCCGACAAACATTTCACTTTGTACAATATTTTCATTCGTTCGCTTCGCGAGGCCGTCTAGGGTCGCCAAAATAAACAAGACACCCCACATAACCGCCCACTTGACCAACTTTTGAAAGCGAGAGACCCCACTGTAGTCGGCGCCTTCAAAGGGCCATCGATGTGGCATTGCCTCCGCCCACAGAGTTGCCGCTGCTCAAGCGCATCAATCAGCACTAGTCGCTGTAGTCGGTGTAAAAAGCTGTGCAGTAAGTATCTGCGAGCAACAACACGCCTCGTCTGACAGAATTGGCACAAAATGCTGCTATTTCGGCGGCGCAAAAGGTCAAAGTGCTGCTGCCAGAAAACGGCCTGCCTGTCGATGCCAATGATGCAGAGCAGCGGAACAGCCGCACGGCGCCAGTTGAGAATGAAGAGGATCACGCAGCACAGCAGGGGGAAAAAAGTGTCACATTAATTTCCCAACAGGCGCAGGACATGCGACCGACATCACTTGGCACTTGAGGTCCCTGAAAAAAGGGGATTCGTTTTTGATCATTTTGCTTTGTTTTTGTGCACACTGCATTTTTTATTTATTACTCTGGAGTTGGAGTGTGAGAGTCCTTTTGTTTTGAGATTTACCGCAACCTTTTTACGGCCTTTTGTTTGTTTAAGAATTACAATTTTACGCTCTACAAATTTAAGAGTTATTAATTGAAATTAAATGTAAGAGAGATCTTAGTAGGGATTGTTAGGGACCCACCATTTGCTTATGGCCGTGCCATTTACCAATTACCAAGTAGAGTTAAATGGTGTTTCAGATGGGTGTGTTTTCGAAGTGCTGTACCAAAACCAATGTGTTGCTAGGGCACAGGCTTACCAGGCTTTTT
The DNA here is from genome assembly GCA_018904275.1 of Lordiphosa clarofinis. NCBI lineage: Eukaryota > Metazoa > Arthropoda > Insecta > Diptera > Drosophilidae > Lordiphosa > Lordiphosa clarofinis. The sequence continues at coordinate 356,390 of JAEIGQ010000067.1, read as the reverse complement.
ATTTAAAATAAAGGTTTTGTGCATTTTTATAAAATTATTTTATTTCTTACTTAATACATTAACGACCGCTTGTGGTCTATAGTGCATTATTCAAAGTAAACAAATAAGTTATTATACAGAAAATAAAGATAACGCATTGTTGAGGTCCGTTATTCGGAAAGAGAGATATGACGTCATAAATGTGGGCACGGCACGGCTTTGCTTTGTGAGGCTTTTGCTTCTGGGCGTTGAAGTCAACATAAAATGCCCATGAAAAGCTACCAATATAAGAAAACAATGCGGACGACACCTCGAACCCGCTAAAACAAGCTAGTTTGAATACTATAAAGGTCATTAAATTGGTAACAATGTTGCATAAATTGTTTTGATCAAAGCCTTTCATATATTGGCCAAATGGCCAATAACTTTTAAAATAATGCTTGGACTTGGGATTAAAATGTTAGTGAGATGTCTCTCTTGTGCTGCCTTCTTACTCTCAATCGTGAAAATTGCTGGATATATTCCAGATAAAACCGTTTTTTAAGGGTTGTAGAAAAATATCCATTATTTGAAAGTACAACATTTTTGTTCCCAACTCAGAAATCGACAGAAGGTTCGACTTGAATCTGTGTAAAAATACGTTCTCCTATATTTCTAATTTTATTCATATCAAATTTTTTTCAGTTATTCTTCTAATTCTAAATTGTGGGAGAATACCGTATTGACAGCACAATTAATATAAGTATAATTATTGCTTTTAGTTTCGTTTCCGGTACCAAAAGGTATTACCTGTCGTTGAGTTTGTTGCAGGAAAACGCAAGTTCTCGATTTTCGCTTTTGAGATCGAAGGGTTTCTATATGCGAGGGGTGTGAGAAGGAAAATCGCAGCGAAGAGGGCAAGCAAACTTTGAGAGAATAGCGTTGGACACGCTCTTACAGTATCGATTTTTATTGGTGTAAACTGCATAAACTAGAAAGGAGAGTTATTAAGCGAATTAAACTGTCGTTGTCAGAAGCTCACTGCGCTCCTTATTTTGTTAGTTTTATTATAAATTAAATAATGAATGCTTATGCTTGGACGTAGTCGACTCTCTTTTGCAAAAACTATCCCTACGCTTTATGCCCACATTGCCACCCCTGCTGTATAATCTCAACTTGCTTTTATTTAATTAAGCTATATTGGACCAAATAGTTCTAAGACCTTAACCGAACCGAAAGATATTTTCATCCATCAACTAATCACCTCCATTTTCTAGGCAAATTATTTTAATCATAGCTTTCCCCCCTCTGTTACAGAAAGACTTCACCGACGACTGTGTGTTCAACGAGAACATGGGATTGCAGCATTACAACACCTACTCCTCCACCTACAATTCGAATGCGGCGCGGGTCTTCTATTTGGCGTTAAATCGTTATGGCGAGCCGCGTCGTACGCAAATTCCGCCCACCAGATCGTTGGGTAAACTGGCCACCTACACGAATGCCATTACCGAAACGGTGCCGCAGGAGCGGGTAGAGCAGCTGATAGCCAAGAACTTTGGGGCGAATCGTGTGAAGCATGGCGTGCGCCAACTCTGTGATACGGGCAAGCCGCTGATCGAGCTGATCGATACGGCGCACTTCAAGGGGCGGCCACAGTGCAGCAGCAGTGGCAGTAGCAGTAGCAGTAATAGAAGTAGCAGTAGCAGTAGTAGTAGTAGTAGCAGTAACGTTCCTGTGTCTGCGGCCAGTGCCAGCAGCCTGATTAGTATTAGTAACAGTAGTCAAAGCGAGAGCAGCCATATTAGCAGTAGTCCTAGCCCTAGCCCTAGCAGTAACCCCACAAAGAAGCGCAAAAAGCTGCGCAAATGCAAACGGCACGAGACCGAGGAGCTGCACAATTGTCAGAAACGTCCAACTTCTGCGGGTGCCTTACGCAAACGCGGACCCAAAGCGCAACTCTGTAAAGAACTAAGGGAAAAGGCGGCCGCCGAGGGAGCGCCGCCCCCCAATTGCGGTAAGAAGGGTGGCAAGCGGCCAGTTGGTGGAGTGCGCCCCAATCCAAATGTGGCGGGCAAAAAGAAGCAGCAGGCCAAAGCAGGCAAACAGCGTAACCAGGCAGGCCCCAAAAAATCGAGAAAGAATGCTGGAGGCCCAGCTGCTGCAGCACCACCGGGTGGTAAACAACGCAAACAACGCAAGTCGGAGATCTCCACCACCACCGCCATGCCCACCAGTTTGGCCACACCTGCGCACCTCAACTGGGAGAGTAGTTCACCTCTGCCAGCTCTGGCTCTTAGCGAGACGAGTGATCGTGTCGAGCGTAATGTACGCATGAGCCTCAGTGAGGAGGACGAGGATAACGAAGATGTCGATGAGTCATCGGAAGATGCCAGTTATGAGGACGACACACTGGAGGTTCATGCACGGAGTGGAGCTGGCGATGATTCGCTATACTACGATTTGTGAGTTTCACTTTTCCAAACAAAACCGAACAAAAACACAAAACAAAAACTATCCTAACTCTCTTCATCTACTCAATTCTCTAAAAATTTTAATCGATTGTAATTTTTTCGAAATTTTTCTTACATCTTTAACTTTTTTTTTCTAATTGGCATTAACTTTCTTTTTTTTTGAAATGGGTGCATTCATTTTAGGGTTGTTGAATATGTTTTTGGTGAATATTTTTGCTAGTTTCGGCCACAAAAAGGGAAATTTTCTGAAGGAATTCTCTTGGATATTACTAATATCGAAGAAAATGCTCTTAAGAAACCTTCCTTTTTGTCCGGAAACCAAAAAAAATGTATTTACAAAAATATCATCAAAAGTTATTCGATATCGATGTTTCGACAACCCTAATTCATTGGTATTATTTTGATTACTGATCAGTGAGCAAAAATATTTTCAGAATTGTGAAGAAAAAACTGTAAAGGTCCGAAATATAGAAAATAAATTTTCCAATGGGTTTAGCAGTTTACAAAGTTTTGATTATTCCGCAATTGTTTATACTTTGATTCTCAAAAAATTTGCATTTATAATCCCAACTATTTAAAAATTTAGAACCTAATTTTATTCAGCTGAGCTTTAAAGGAATGTACAAAATTTAGAAAGTCTGCCTTGGTATCATGCTTTAAACTTTAGTTTTTTAAATCGTTTTGAGTAATTTTATAGTAACGTTCAAAAAGACATGTGCAGCTTTCAGCTATTTCTTGTGGAGGACGCTTTCAAGATACCAAGTTTTTAGAAATAAAACATTTAAATTATTGTAATCTTTCCATAGAATAAAAAGCATCTCGGGTTTTTAAATTTGATTCGAAATTAATTCGAAGTTGGTGTAACCTAGTTTCATATAAAACATATAGAATTTTGAAATAATTCCTTATTTTCAACGCGCTGAAAATAATTACCTTTTCAAAAAAGTTTTATAATGTTTTTCAAGTGACGCTCTCTTATAAAATATTTGTAACAAATTCATTTTTCAAAATATTGTCCATCGCGTGAATTGTAGCAGCTCATAATACACCACGCCATATCGGACCCACCAAAAACTGAGCATGGCCTTGACCACCATGAGTATTCGGCTTCGGCGTGGACTTGCGTGCAGCCCTCAGCTTAATTTTGTATTTAAACGAAAGCAGAAAAGTAAACTTTCCCGCAAATTGTGTTTTATTTGCACAAAAGTTTACATTTTCGGAGCACATAATATGTTCTTTACACTTTAGCAAAACCTAATATACATAAAAATCCTAATTATGAGGCTTCGGTTCGAGTTCAAGTTCAAAAGGTTCGATTTAAGGACCGGTGCGAAAGTCCCAAAAAAATCGAATCGTTTGTATGGGGTTGCGTTTGATATTAATAAATATCGAATCAATAAGCTTGGAAAATTGTTTACATATTCAAACCGGCCAAGTTAGAAACCATTCTGCTTATCTTTCTTTTCGTCCGTCCCTGTGAGCACATAGCAATTCGGAGTGCCTCCTAGATCAAAATTATTTAATTTTCCGCAATGTGAAAAAATTAATTATTTCTCTCCAAATATTGTGGGTATTTTGTTCGGATCTTAAAAATTTTTAGTAAGCAGCATTATTTATCAATTAACCAAGTTTAGGAATGAATGAGGAAAGTTTTGAAACTGAATCAGGTTAAATTTTGGGATTTATTTATTCCATTGATCACTAATCACAATGTTCTGCTGAATGCACTCATATCCTTTTTTTCTCACATTTTGTACTGTTGCGAAAAAATTGAAATTTTGATTTATTTATTTGGTTGTTGTGTTTATTTATTTTTTAGAAATTAATATCGAAATTCATAACTTTTTAATTTATTTATTTATTTGGTATTGAAGAAACGTACAAAATGTGGCATCGATGAAACAAACAGCATTTAAATTTAAAGTGTAAAAAGTTTGGCCTGAAAATGCATTATTGTAATTTGCAAGTCCCTCGCACACACGACACATAATATTTCATACCTATACAAGAACAGCACTTCGCTTCACATCACCTACAACTGTGGTTCAAAGAAGTATTTTTGAAGCAGCTAAAAACAAGAATTTCAACCAAAACCAACAAATTTGTATTAACAGAAATCATAAGAACGGAGTCTCGAGTATTTTATAAGACTTTCTCTCCAGCTAGCGCAACGAAATCGGCACAAAATTATCACCTTCCCACACACACACACACTCACAAAAAATGTATAATAAATGGCACACTCATCAATTTATGTTATCTTAGCCAAATATATTTTAGTTATTTATGCAAATTTTCTATACAGGCTAATTGAAATACTTGAGTCTCTGAAACACAAAAATACTCAAAAATACGACCACTTGAACGAAAGCAAAACATACAAAAAGAACTTGCAAAAAAATTACGAAATCTTCTTATGATTATAAAACAAATCGAATAGTTTGTAAATATTGTCGGTATTGTCGAACCTCGCTGCCTCTCAGTGCGTAGTTTAAGTAAAAAACTATAAAAAAAAACAAAATCAAATTATGTTTAGCATTCAAAACAAAGCCATAAACGAAACACAATGAAGCCAACGACAGAGAAAATACGAAAAAAGATCACAAATCAAGAAAAAAAATGTATTTTTATTGACACAAAACTAACCTGTAATTTTATTTATCTCATAAAATATACTTTAGTCAAAACGAAAAACTGTATAATTTTAATTATTTATTTATTATTAAAACACAACTATTTATGATTAGACTAACAAATTTCTACGATTAAAGTGTGAGGAAAGCTACAATGGAAACAGCATGAAAAAGTATAATAAAAATGAGAAAATATTAAAATATAACAATTAATATGAAGAGTGAGTTTATTTTTGTTGTTGTTTCAATTGATTTATTAAGTTGGTAAGAGCCTGGTTGTAGTTGTAGTTCTTATTACTTGCATGCTGAATTTGAGATTGGAAATTTTGATTTTAATTTAATTTGGCATTTTGCACGTTTGCTCAACCAAAAATTGGCATGGTTTTTGTTTAATTTGTAAAATATTCTTAACTAATATTCGAATCCAATTTTACAGACTTTATTTAGAGCCCGTTCTACTGATCTGGCTACACAGCAGACTCTGGCAGCTGTAAAGGAAATACCAGACTTAGAAGAAGACCCAGAAGCGACACCCACCGAAAGTTATAGTTCCTGATCTTCTTTAGTTTTAAGGTTTCTTTCTAATTGTACATAAACAGAAATAAAACTTTATTAATTTAAGACTGAACAAAAGCAACAGCAAATTTGAAATAAATTGAAAACATACATAAAACATTCTAAAAGCAAAAATTTCAACTGTTTTTATTTTGTCATTAGGACTAAACATATTTCAGCCACAGGTTGGGAAGACGAAGTAAGATCAGTTGGCTATTGCTCGCATTTATACTCTACGCCAAGTAATTAAATATGTCCCAACTTGGTTAAACTTATTTGATTTAGCTTATTGGCAGCTTAAATGGTAAGTTGGGTGAGTAATCGGATGATCATATCTTATAGGAGCCATAGGAAACATCGAACAGTGTGTCGTTTCAACAATCTAGAAGATGTAAAAGAACCAACAAAGTTTTATATTTCCGCATATTATTATTATTTATTTTAATTGGTTATACAGCGCCGAAGGGCCAAGCCAAGCTACTCTCTTATCTCTTTGCGTGAGTACTTTTAATTTTTCGCACAAGGGAAAGTGGAGACCTACAGTCTTAACGCCGAATCCGAACGACAAATAGTTGGTGATGGTGACCGGATGTGTAATAGCTCTTTTCTAAAGAAAGAACAACATTTTTTTAATTAGATGTTCCGAGGTATGCCCAGATATTCACATTGCGCCAAATCCTGGAGAAGACCTATGAGAGAAACATCGAAAATCACCATCTTTTTATCGATTACAAAGCCGCTAACACCGAAAGGTAAGGTTTTTCGAAGCCCTGTCACTTTAGGGTATTCAGCAAAGTACGTTCGACTTTGCATGATGACGTGAGAAGCACTGACTGGTTTTGAAAAAGGGGGCGATGGGAACAAGATGACCATCTTATAAAATAATACATATCGTTATAGGCAAAGAAAAGCACTTTTCAGAGATGAGAAGCAGTCGAGTAATGGTTTAGGTAAAGAAAAACGAAGTATAGGTCCGAAGAAGTAAAAACGAACGTCGGGAGTACAACTAAAGTTTAGAGGACTGTCTACGGAACGAATAACCGGACAACAACACACAATGAAGAAGAAACCGCAAACCGACTATTACGGGCTAAGTAGGGAGCTAGAGAGAAACCAAGCGAAGAACAAAAATAGCCTAAAGTGTTAACAGTCAAACTGCAGCAATATCAACGATGAGCCGATCAGCGGATCACAGATTTAGACCTGAAAGTCGGACCACGAAGAAGACGAACAAAGCTCAGGGGAACAGTCGGTCAGAAAAAGGTACGTAAAGATCAAGCAGCAAAAAGTCACGAAATGAGAACTGACAGGACCACCAAGGGGACGACATCGGAGGACATTTCTAAGCTGGCGTGAACTGTCCAGCTCAAGACGATAGCGAGACTAAACGTTGGATCAAGACCCCATAAAGAAGAAGAAGTCCGAGGCGAAGTCGACCCCACGACCCCCCGCACAACAGGCCAGCACACTAACCGCTAGGCTACACCCGGCCACATATTTCCATATATGTTATGCATAAATACGATAAATATGCATATGTTACGAAAATGAACCAAAATGAGATCAGGAATTGAGAACTCAGAAGTAACGGGACATTATAATAATAAATGTAAATAATGAAGGTTTTTAGCTGATTATTAATTTACATATTGAGTTAATTTAGCATGCATTTTTTTTCACTGTATGATATAGCTCTCAGCAAGGACTTTAATTAGTGTCAAAGTATATAGCGAGTGAAATGCGGTTTCCAAAATAATGACGAAATTGCAAGCTATTCGAACGTGACAAAAACAGAAGTGGTTTTCGGGAGCAGCTATATAAAGACAAAGTTTAGCGAAACCTAACACAATAACTGAGCCCAAATAGTTTTAATATCTTATGAATGAATAGTTCTTTGAAATGTATATTATCTGATTTAAGAATCATGTCGATACGTGACATGTCGAACGTGACATTTTTTCCATCATCATATTTATGTGGTTTCTGATATAATGCGAAGCAAAAACTAACAGTTAATTGCATTGGCATAGTTTCTCATGGTTTCTTATGGATTCTTGTATAGCCCTTTGTACCATCAGAAAGATTTTAGATAGCGAAAGGACATGTAATCTATAGTCACTTTTTTCCAAAAAATTAAGCAAATTTAATGTCAAAATGAGAAAAATCGCGCTGTCACGGCCGTGAAACCGAATATATCTAATTGGGTTATCAGTAAATGTTAGATTAGCTTACATTAGTTTAATTTAATTGTTTCGCTATGAAAATTCGATCAAATATAGTGTTTTTAAGCATTTTAATATTTTTGGCCCAGGTGGACCTTTTTTTGGAAATGCCCATATGTTTTTTACGATTTTTTGTACTCTGTACCAAAGATTTTTAAACTTAACAGTATTATAAAACATTGCCGATGTATGTTCTCTTGGATAATGTTCGAAGGAATCTATAACATCATTTAAAGATTTTATATTTGTTAATTGCTTTCATAAACATCTCTTCTGAGCAATCAGTCGTTGAGTTTTTTAGAGAATCATTAAAACCCCTTCCTGTTCAGAACTAAATAACACTAGTTTACAAAATAAAAGTAAATAAATGACCCATTTCAACTGAAATATTTGTTTAGAATATTTTGAGTACTTTCAGAGCGTATCGTGTACTTATTAAAATATTAAATTCCTTCTTGGGGAATTTCTTCATATTGAAGAAATTACGAAAGTCAAGGGAAACTAATCAGGCAAATCGTATGATATCATTTTCCTCATATCTTGTCATTTAACGAAGCATCATTTGGTGATAACAGGTTCGATTCTTGTACCCTTTTTTAATAGGGATCAGTAAAAAAAAATGGTTTCAATGAATGCCAACAACACGCGGTGTTCCCAAGCGGTCCCCCATCTAAGTACTAACCGCGCCCGACGCTGCTTAATTTCGGTGATCGGACGAGAACCGATGTATTCAGCGTGGTATGGTCGTTGGCGAATTTCTCCACGCCAAACCCCATGCTGTAGGTAGAGCATGGAAGAGGGTGAGAGCAGTTATCACACACCTCGTCTCGGCTGACGGCAATCGTTGAACTTTCGTCGTAATGATCGCAAACAAATCTCTAAGCACGTGCCAACCAGCCACTCGATCATGAGGTAGCTGGTCTACAATATTGTTTATTAAACAAAAAAAAAACCGAGAATATTAATCGACAGAATTGAGCTGGTTCAGTGTTTGCTCAAATTACGACAAGCAATTTTGTGCCCGCTTTGCTGCTCGCGCTCTGCTCTGATCGAAGTCCCCGTTGTGTGAGACAAGTCACGTAGGCCTTGAATTGGCGAAATTGCTCTGTTTCGGTTCCCGTTCCCGTTCCCACACAATCGTACACACATACTCCATATTCATTCATACGTTAGGTTGAATTTTTCGCATGAATAGGCGAAACACGAGGCTGGCAAACAAACCCACAACAAAAATCCAAACTCTCCTTGGCAACATACACAAACGGGGGCGCTCTTCGTAATGCAGACGTCAGCACAAGAGAAGAGCAGCTTTCGGTGACGTCGCGTCGTCACTTTTGCTTGGCACGCGCATTTCCGGGCCGAAATGGTGGCCTCTGTCTCTGTCTGATCATACGTTTTCCCCGTAACGTATCAGCTGGCAGATTTGATAGCACCCCGATTTCTACAGTTCATTAGAGGAAATCACCGGCTGGCAGTGGCGCTAGAGCAATAGCATTGATATCGCGAATTGTTGTTTTTGTTTACCTTTCACTTTTGCCGCTAATCGCTGTCAGCTGATCGTATAATTTCTAATTGAAATACAACAGCGGGCGATAAAGTTTTGCGGGTAGGCCAGCTAGGTGATGAGGTTTGTACATGATGAGTGGGTGTGTTGGTCAATTGAGTGTAATTGAATGATTGCAGAGACCACATTATTTATTGCTGTTTAAGTAATTAAACATTATAAATTAAGAATTATTTGACACTGATCACTAAGCAGTTAAAAATTGTTATAAGAAACTATGTAAAAAGTTTATTAAATTTTTTCTATATTTTGAGTGGCTTTTCAGATAATTGTCACAGTTAAAAATCCACACCTTAAAATACATGTAGATAGGAAAGCACTGAGGAGGTATAAGGGAGCGATTTTTTGAGTGTAAAAGTGTCTCAAGCAGAAATGGACACGCCTGGCCCGCAGGGGCCCGAACACAATTTGTTTCACACTGACCCGAACCGAACGCTTGCCGAGCAAACAGTTTTTCAGTCGAGGAAGTAGGTCAGAGCAGGATACAACTAATACGGTAGAGCCAGCATTGTACGCTGAGAGTTTTTACTGAGAGCTCGTGCATATAGCATTCGCAACACATTGAAGACTTGTAAGCTAAGTTGTAAGCTGAAACAGAGAGGCGAGCTGAGAGCTGGTCATACCTTGTTCCATGATACAAATTGTACTATGTGCTATAATCTCTAAAATTTTCATATATAGCGGAGTTATTTGGAAATCACCTTTTGTCAAATATTTGTGCTTGGCTCAAAATGAGTTGCTTAGTTTTTAGATTTTCCCTAAGAATGCCACAAATTTTGGCATTTATTTGAGGGCAGCATACGCTGACTTCTAACATTATTTTAATGCTCTGTTAATAAACATTTCTGCCGCTTAGTAACTAGTATTTCGAAGTCGGATAGGGCCAATCTTTTCACACTTTTATGTTATCGCTTTAATGTAATATTCTATCGTAAAATTAAAATTTTAAAGTTAGAGTCCCGCGGGATAATAAATAAAAAAAATAGAGGCCAGCTAACTTCGGCTCGACCGAAGTTTATATACCATTGGAGCTTGATATATGCCTGACAGTTTGTATTGCAGCTATACTATATAGTTGTCCGATTTCAAAAAGTTTTGATGAAATTATGTGAAATCATTATAAACTTATAAATTCGAGCGTTGGGAGCGATAACATTGAAAACAAAAAAGTTTTTCTCACTAAGACTTTTTTTCAGACCTAACTTTTGTATGACAGCTATACTATATAGTAGTCCGATTTCGAAAAGTTTTGGTGAAATTATGTGAAATCATTGAAAACTTATAAATACGAGCGTTGGAAGCAATAGCACTAAAAACAAAAAAGTTTTTCTCACTAAAACTACTTTTTCAACCGATCGTTCCTATGGCAGCTATATGCTATAGTCATCCGATCCGGCCGGTTCCGACAAATGACGCTGCACATGTACCAAAAGACTTCGTGCAAAGTTTGGTTAAGATAGCTTTAAAACTGACGGAGGAGATAGCATAGAAACAGACGGACAGACGGACGGACAGACGGACAGACGGACGGACAGACGGACAGACGGACATGGCTATATCAACTCAGCTCGTCATGCTGATCAAGAATATATATACTTTATGTGGTCGGAGATGCCTCCTTCCCTGCGTTACAAACATCCGCACAATTTCAATATACCCTCTCCAAGGGTATAAAAAGAGTTAAACAGGGCTACAAACAGTTTGTGAACCCAACACAGAGATCCGATTTTTTTTAATATTGTGAAAATTGCCGAACCTGAACTAGAAAATTTTTGATTCGTTTTAACACCGGCATTCCGAAGTCAAGCAAATTTGTTTATATCTTTCGAAATACGAAATGCACCAAATCCCTAAATGTGTTTGTCTCTTTAATGTTTGTCGATACGGGTTTTATCTGTCTGTCTGTCCATGATCTATCAGCGTTCTATCATCCATCTTATTTACAGTGTGACCATTGTCTCTGTCTTAAAAATACCTGAACGCTAAGATATCGATATTGTGGCGATGATTTTCAAATAATTTCGAACACTACAATCTGTTCAATATAGTGCAGCAAAGACTCAACATAGTCTCCATGTTCCAGTATCCATAAAATACTTTGTTCTTTTTTTTAGATTCTTGGTTCCACATGTGAAGTTCTCTGCAAAATATGGCTCATTTCTCCATATTTTATAGAGAACTTAACTAGAAGAGCAAGGTCGATGTCTATTATTCTCAAAATTAAAGAGGGAACACTGTTCGGAAGATGCTCCAAAAGGTAATAGCTAAAAATTTTTTTTTTCATGGAATTGGAAACTCAAGAAACAACTTTAAGAAAGGAACTTCAGAACAAATATTTTTATGCGCCCATATTAACGTTAAAAGATCGCTTTAGAACTATACAAATATTTTATCGGACAGGAAAGAAAGACTTACAGCCGATTATATGAGAACAAAAAAAAAACTATTTAAGTCATATCAAATAAAATTTATTACAAAATCTATTTTTTTTTTTCACCCCCATCAACTTTCATTTAAAATCCCGTTTTTTCCAACAGTTTAATTATTCCCTTTCCGACAGAGATTTGCATCATATAATATTTTGATATGTGTAAATCTTTGAACATTTTGCTAGTTTTTTTAAAATCAAAAACGGCCGTTTTTTATTTATATCATAAAACTTCCAATATCCGCGAATTTTCATAAGTCAGTACAAAAGGGAAATGGGTTAGAAAAAATAAAAAAAATTAACAGAGGGGCAAAATACTGCATTAGCAGAATGACAATTAGGACGGTTTCATAATTCATAATTTATATACAAATAAGAAGAGCAGTTCTAAGAGAAGTGGAGTATAACACACAGACCAACATATTTGCAGTCAATGGGGAGGAAACACGCAATCGTATCATGCCAGCAGATATTATAGAACATGCCAATTAAAATTCGATATTATTAACACTAACAAAAGCTCTTTAGAGCAATCATTTTTATTGTTTTCTTAAGAATTTGAGGCCATATCTCGAGTTAAAAATAATGTGGCCAATGAATTTTAAAACAACAGAGCACATTTCTTAGGGTATTTGTACTTCGTGTTTGACAAAACCAATACAAATTTTCCCTCCATATGCGATTCTTCTATGTATGCAATCAGTTCTCATTTTGCTATGTTTCTTTTTGTTTGATTCGTTTTTATTTTTTTGCTAAAATTTTATTTACACAATTTTATGACCATATGACATTCAGTTTTAGGTTTCCAGTTTATATTTACGATTCTGGTGGGTGACTACGTGACGTATGGAGAATACACCGCAATGCAGCGATGTGCCGTACACGCGACCAATTGAAGTGGGTAGGTCTGACCACGAACCGCCGCCCCCTGCACAGGTTGAGGCTGCAAATGTTTCAATGTCAATTGACGGAGATTAGATAGGCTCATTCAGACACATATGTCAAAGCTAACCCACATAAGAATTAGCCAAGGTCAAGATGACCGCTCCAAACGTTTATTAACAATGATTGAAAGAGAGGTCAGCCAGTAAATAAAAAAAAAGGAGAAATATCTACTCATTTCTGACATAGGAATAAAATCCAGGGATCAAAATATGGCTTACCACTGGCAAAAAATTTAATAAACTTGTAGTATATAAAAATAATAAGAAATTAAAATATCAAACACCTTAATGCATGTGGTGAGCTACTAAAGCGATTGCATTTGATTCAATTAAAATTATAAGAAAATTAAGCAAATATAAAAATGGTCCTTTTTGGAGAGCTCTTGTAAAGGTTGGGATAGGTCCCAAAATATAAGAAAAGAAAGAACTGCTCACTGCCAGCTTGAAGCACATAATAATGTTTTGTGCGATTTCAAATAAAGTAATAAAAGAAGGCCTACTACGATGCGAAATTGTAGCAAAATGTGTGAAATGATTAAGGGCCGATTTCTGTTCTACTAGATAGCTGCTATGTGTCAGATAGTCATCGATTTTACACTGTTATTTGTTAGTTTATGTGACAAAAAGCTAGTCTAAAGCAGCGTATTGACACACTGATTGGACTTTATCAGTGTGGTCTTAGACCAGATATTCACATTACGATAAATCCTGGAGAAGACCTATGAAAGAGGCATCAAAGCACACAACCTTTTTGTTGATTATAAATCAGCCTTCGACACACCGATAAGGTCAAGTTTTTTTGAAGCCCTGTCTCCTTTTGGTATACCAGCAAAGTACGTTCGACTTTGCATGATGACATTCAGATTGAGGAGCCGCAAGACCTCTTAATTGCCACGTTCGCTGACGATACAGCAATTATGGCGCGTGACAAATGCGTTTACACGGCAACGGACATGCTGCAGGAATACCTCAAACGGTTCGAGAACTGGGCGTGTCGATGGAACATCTCCATCAACCCCGAAAAGTGCGTAGCCGTTACACACACCCTGAGGACAGAGAGCAGCCCTGGCGTTTTCCTGCATGGAGATCTCCTCCCCCATCAAACGGCGCACAAATATCTGGGGGTGATACTCGATAAGAGGCTTACATTTAAGCAGCATGCCGCCGAAGTTGCTGGCAAACTCCACTCCAAGGAGAAGAGGATGAGCTGGCTACTAAACCCCAACAACAAGCTCTCGCTGAGGAACAAAGTCCTCATTTATAAAGTGATCCTGGCACCGATTTGGAGGTACGGAGTCCAGGTCTACGGAATCGCCGCGAAGTCCCACCTAAACAAGATAAGGGTCTTCCAGGCCAAAATACTGAGGAGAATAACTGGAGCGGAATGGTTCATAGGTACCCGAGACATCGAGAGAGAGTGTGGCGTCCCGATGGTTGGCGACACTATCAACAAACAAGCAGCGAGGTACTTGGATAAGGTCGCCTCACACCCAAACAACCTCGCCAGGCGCTTACTCCGAACGCGCAGAATCAACGGGATCAGAGCAAGACGCAGACGCAGACTCAAAAGGGTACACCCTGGGGACCTGGCTGAAAGAAAAATTTAGCCAAAACAATTCTTCTTCTTATTAAAAAAAAAAAAAAAAAAAACAACTTTGTTGATCCTAGTACAACAGAACTAACACAGAACATTGAAAGACTATGTTACCAAGATGTGGAAGGAAAAACACTACAGCAGTTTCAGTTTTGTTAAAAACAATAATTTTCCGAAACGTCCGCCTTGGACTTACAACGCTGCCTATTTAGGGTCAAAATCGGGAAACGCGAAAGTCTTGCACAGTTCAAAAGGCTTGTCTTATGCCCTGATTATTTCGTAAAAAAATGATTTGTCAAGCCGGTTTTGCGGCCAAAAGTGATCACTATAAGAAGAAATCGCGCGAATATAGTTGTGGAAGAAATCTTCTTTGAAAAATTATTTTTAGTTGAAAAGATATAATAAACAAATCGAAAAATGGACCCTAATTAAAAAATAGTTTTAAAAATAAATAAATTTCACATTTAAGCAAATGAATTCAGTTTTAGTTCACATTTACGTATTCAATTTAAAATAAATATAAGATAGTATTTTTTCTTCATTCAAATGACAAATTTGAGCAATTGCTTTAGGCTATGCTTTACCAATGTAATGGCAATGTTTCGAATGCCGCCAGCATTTTAAAATAAATAAGAAAACCAAAAAAAGTCTCGAATGCCTTAGTGCATGTGGGGAGCTACTAAAGCAATTGCACTTAATTGAGGAAACATTAGAAAAAACACAACACCTCCAAAGTCCACAACTGGGAGAAATGGAAAAGCAAGAAAAGCGCCAAAAAAAGCCAAAAATAAAAAATGAAGCAAATTAAATTTTAGAGCTTAGAACTGCTCACAGCCAATTCCAAACTCAGAATGAGACAGTCTTGTTAGATTTCTAACAAAGTAAAAAACAAAAGCCTGCTACGACCTAAAAGATTTCCAATAGTACACCCAAAAACCCGCTTGTCCTGATGTTTCAAATTGTTGGCATTCCCAACTTAAATGCATTTAAATAGTTTTCAATCATTTGCAGCACATGACGGAAATGTCAGCAATTAGTTTTGCACCCCCTTTTGGGTTTGGGTTTCTGGTTTGATTGCATTTCTAGTTCATGGCCTGCATCTGCTGCATTGCGTGAATATGATGAATATGCTTAATTGGATTAGCAGCGCTGGCACTGGCACAGCCGGAAAATGGACACATGCCCAGTGTTAAAACTCGATTGCATAACCCAGCCGGTTCCATGGGAAATGAAGTTGAGCTTGATATTCTATTTGCTAAATAATTGGACATTGCCGACTGCACAAATGTCACAAACGATGGCCGAGCAAGTCAATCAACCATTTAAATAGCAGAGATGTGTTAAGCTGTTGACTAAGTTAAACAATTCCAAAAAAAAAAATAAAATAATTTCTCTGGGTATTGAGCCCGGCGCCTTACGCTTGCCCGGCGAGCGCTCTACCAGTTGAGCTACTTTAATGGAATTTGCATGGAAGATGAAAGGGCAAATAATAGCACACAAGCCCTAACAATATACCAAAGCTTTTGCTTAAGAAATAGAGCTTTCGAACCAAATGAGCTTTTGGTGAGTAAATAAAATGAAATGAAAGAGGCGGCTAAAAAAATGAAACTATCTTAGCAATTATTCAAATCAAAGAATTTCATAGGGGAAAAAAGGTAACTCGAGTCACTTTTTATCCTAAATTGAGTGTAAAACTAAACAGATAAGTTACTAAATTTATTAAATTTAAATATCAAGATTATTCTCGTCACATTTGCCATGTTCCGGTTTTAGCTAAAGTAAATTCGCAATAGTCTGCAAATGAGCTCTCATTTCAACTTTGGTTATTTTTTTTCTATTTTAAAGAACACATAAATAGGTATTAATTCTTTTTTGTGGGTTTGCAATGAAAAGTCATCAAAAACATTGCCTGAAGGTTTTATAGAGTTAAGATAAACGGGGAAAGGAATAAAATACCTATTGACTCTAGTTAAAAGTCTACCAGCACTTGTTGCTAGTTCTTTTGTCCCTATCTGAAATTAAAAAGACAAATCTATTTTTTAGTATTTTAAGTATGACGCCTACGTTTTGGGTGAGTTTATTATTATCCGAATATACGAATATTTCGGGAGGGGTAAAGCCATTTTTAAAGCCTCGAACGAAATAAACGTGGCTCTCATGGAATTGCGCCCTTATTAAAATGTTTTCTTCATCGTTCATACAGCTCATCATGTGACTTCTGGTTAGATTATTAAAGTTGATATCAATTCTGACTATATCTGTGGCATTACTTAGCATTTTATTTCGAATATATTTTTTGAAATCGGATCTGGGTTCTCTGTACATTAACGTACACTCTCTTAGAACTTTTCTTTCGAATTTGCTCAGCGTGAGAAAAGGTCTTAATTGAGGTTGGTACATTGCAGTCTTAATTCTGCTATTTTTTGTATGCATAATCAGCGTTAGTCTAGTGTTGAGTTGTTCACAAGTGAGTGAACCAAATTGAGTTATTCTTTAAACTGAACAAGTGAACATTTTGTTCTTGTGTTCAGTGAGTCTTGTTCGGGTTTCTTCTTCAGTTGATCTAGTTCACTTGTTCTTGTTCAGGTGTTCACTTGTTCTTGTTCCATCTATCAAATCTTCCTGATATTCAAAGCTCATACAATTTTGCATAATTTCTCTATTTTTTGTGCCATTCAGTTTACAATCAGGTATACCTATATCATATCGTTATGATAATCTAAACTCATTATATAATTTAGAAAGTTTCCAGATTTTTTGGACTATTTGACATACTCACTCGTCTTTTATATCGGTCTATTTGTAAAATTCTAATTGTCAACCATTAAATTTTCACAAATATCTATCTTAATCTTCTAATATCTACTTAATATCCATAAGACAAATTCGCAGTCTTTTGGACCATTTAAAAATATTTTAAAGGGTATTCTGCCAATTGGAGCGGAGACCAATCCAACAAATCAGAAATCAGTAAAAACCGTCCAGCCGTTTTGAGTTATAAATGTAAGTAAATTGATTTTCTTTATTAAGATAGGGGCGGTAAACTCGATCTCACTTTTACGAAGAAAATATTAAGTATTTTTCCACAGATTTTTTTTTTAACAATATTTCATCACCCAATTCGTCGAAATCCAGAAAAATAGCAGGGAAGAGGAAAATGAACTTGCTCGCCATGTCCATCAGCTGCCAAAATCAGTCTTAAAATTCTCCAATGGTTTTGTTTATCGGCTTGAAAAGTTTTCGCATTAGTTTATTTTTCGTACAACAAGTTAACGTTTTTATTGCCACCGAAAAAAATATATTTATTCTTCCACTTGGAAGTTCCATGGATGCCATGGGCTTTAGACATGTCTTTTAGCTAGTCTCATAGCTAAGAGTGCCGACTGTTCATTGAATGATATAGTATTAAGGCCATTGCTTAAGGCCTAAGAAATGAAGCAAGCAAAATAATTGCATCACTATCACCAAATTTCCAGCGTTTCCTAAGGTTTGTAGATGTACTGTCGGTTGAGTCGACGTCACTGCCGCAGATTGGTGTTGCATACACAGTACACGGACTATGACTTAAAATCAAAAGGAGAAGATTTTAATTTTCACGATTTTCTGGATTTTTCGAACTCACGCAAATTTAGACCGATCAATTAACGCCTGCGCTAGTAAATACTGAATTAAAGATTTTGCGCGTCGTTTGTTCTCTTAATGGGCTTTAAAGAGTTGTTCCATTTTTTTTATTGAAAAGTGGCAGAAAACGGAAAAGCGGCGAGCTCATTTTTGGCTCAATGGGTTCGTCAAAAAACAGAAGGGTCGAATTTTGTTTGAAGTGAAGCCAGAGACAGCTTAAAAGATGCCAATACAGCCTTTTGGGAGCGTTTTGTGGATTTTGGCAGCATCCTAGGACCGCCTGGAAATAGCAACGTTACAGGCAATGGAGCGATGCTTACCAACTTTTTATACTCTGTACCAAAGGTACATGAAGTACATTAAGTTTGTGCAAAAGAATTTAACAGGGAAAAGGAATCATTTACGACCCTATAAAGCATATATATTCTTTATCGGCATCAACAGTCGAGTCGATTTAGCCATATATGTCTGTCTGTCCGTACGTCTGTATGAACAAACAAATCTTGGAGATGGTAAGAGATAGAGGTTTGACATGAATGGGACAAATGCTTCTTATAGCTGCAGGCAGATCAAGATTATTTAAAATTTTTGCCACGCCCCCTCCCGTCCCCGCAATTTGGAAACTACGTTATATCTCCCACAGTTTTGTAGATAGTTCATACCTTCTAGAGATACTAAGTCATTAGTAATATATATCGATTTGCCGAGGAAAGAATAAGGATCGAATGAGCGGTTCTTAAGTTATAGGCATAAAACATTTTGAAAACCCCTTTTCCCCTCCCCAACAAGGACTTAAAGATGGGCGCAGTCAATCTATTTTAGTATAGTTATGTTAATTTTCAATCTACATATTTCAATATAGTATTCTTTAATCTTTAAACAGTAAGTGGCAGACGTTGATGTATCGCTCCATATTAATATGTATTGCGTTTACGATTGCAAAATTTTTGTTTTGTTTTTTTTGTTTTGTTTTAAAAAAAAGAAGGCTTTAAAGTTTAAACAATACCCTTTTAAGTCTGAAATTTCTCAATTAACTCGAATGAATTTATCAAAATAAATGTTATATATGAAACACTATAGACAAAATGAGATATTTTTGTACCCAAACACAGCACAAGTTTGAAATTGATTTGGTTTTACTTTTGCATCTTACACCAAATTCATTTATTTACGTTAGGTATCCGATTGTTTGACCTTAATTTAAATCTACACTTCAAGTTCAATGCAAGATCCATCAACGGGTAACACATAAAGAGGGAAACAAACAGTCATAACACTTTCTCCTTGCGCTTTGGGTGGCAAAAGCCATTAAAATGTCAGAGGAAATTAAAATCAAGCAAATGGGGCTGACATTGGTGGCTGATCATTAAACAGTGTGGAGGGTTAAATGTTTATAAAATGATCATAAAACCAAGCACATTAAAAAGATATTAAAAAAAATAAATGCAACCAATCCCGCACAGGAGTGCCGCCACTTGAAGTTGGCTACCGAAAAACCATTTATTTTATTGAAATATAAAAATAAAATAAAAAATTAACCTGTTCCCGCCCGGGTTCGAACCGGGGACCTTGTGCGTGTGAAGCACACGTGATAACCGCTACACTACGGAAACCCCTGGATCAGCTGATTTCAAATGGTCGCCAAGAAGCCTTAATTTATATTTATGGGCAAGGCGATAAGCGAGTAAAAGTGTTTGTGGGATTTCGGCCCACCCAAAACTCAAGGCCGCTTCAAACAGAGAACAGCTTGTCTGGGTGGTGCGTGTGTCTGGCCCATCAATATACAAAATAAACTTAATAAAAAAGCCAATTAGTTTTACTTCTTGGCCAAAAGCCAGCTGATAGCTGATAAGGACAATCAATTGAATTTGGCTTCTAAGTGCTAGGGACACCCGCAAACGGGTTCAGCTGGGTCCAAATGGCCAACGCCGCCGCCGATACAAGTGACAACTGAACATGGAAAACTAATTTATGTGGCGCATGCGACAGGAAATGCAAAAGCGACTCGATCTCGTTGAATCGGAATGCAAAAGCGGATTGGCGACAAAAAATAAAAAAAAATTGGTACACAGCAAGTTGGAAGAGACCTTGACCGGGTGGCGGCTGGGGGCCAACGGTAATGCGAAACCACCGCTAAAGAAATATAACTGAAGCTGGGATGCAGTGCTAACAACACTTTGCTCTTAACAACACATCAGCAAGAGGCCAGGTTTTGGCCCCCTTGGCTCTACAATCTGAAAGACGTGTTAAGGAATTGTGTCTATCGGTGACGATCAGCCATTGGGAGCAACACTGAGAAAAATATGTTTCGTATGAATTTTTTTGTAAATGTTTCCCAGTAAAAGCATGTGTAAAAAGAAAACCGAGTAAATAGTGTGTAAATAAAATAACCGAAAAACCCCACCTTTACAAATCAATTGTAGAGTAAATCACCTAGCCTACATAACAATTCTTCCTTAAATTCAATCAAAAAATTTAAATTTCAAAAATTTATTCTTCATTTACCTTCATTATTTTG
Organism: Lordiphosa clarofinis; assembly: GCA_018904275.1. Classification (NCBI taxonomy): domain Eukaryota; kingdom Metazoa; phylum Arthropoda; class Insecta; order Diptera; family Drosophilidae; genus Lordiphosa; species Lordiphosa clarofinis. The sequence goes on along the minus strand of JAEIGQ010000067.1, from coordinate 335,879 downwards.
GCTGAGTGTTTTAACCAGCCGGTTTGGCCCGGTGGCATCATCATCATCAACCTGGCATCATCTCTCGTACATCGCTCGTTGACCAAGTTCTGCTACAACAATGTGTCATGTATCCCCGCCAGCCAACTAGCAACATGTTGCCAGTTTGCCTTCCCTCTATTTCTTTATATATGTATATAAATATTTTTTTTCGCTGGAAAATTTAACTTGAACCATACTTCACACCTCCCACAACGGGCGGCCAGAAATTCGCACGCTTGAGGCGCCAGTTGAGCCAGAACAGAACATGGACCCCGAACCAGACCCAGACCCCAACTTCAGCCCAGTTGCGGGCCATCGTCAGCAGGCACATTGATCTTGTTCGCTTCTTGCATCTTCATCTGGTTATTAATCGCCACATTTATTTGATTATCTGGCGAGGAGAAGGCGGTGGCTGCCGTTGTGCCACAGATTTATGCCTCAGCCGCGTAATTTACTCGCTAATCATGCAACACTTTTCATTTTGACACGTTCGGGCGGCCTCTCACAAAAGAGCACCGCCAGCGGTAATTATGTTAATTTTTGATTCTGTATCCCTTGCCGGGGGATGCCATTTTATGATCTATGCTTAGAAATTAACACAAATTGATAAAAGCAGACAGCAACATGGTCGATTTTTATGGCCGATCCCCAGCCGCGGTTGTTTTCACTGGCCGACACGTTGCTTACATAAATTATTCTCCTCTCTCTCTCAAGGAGTTCAGTGTGTGGAATTCCTAGGAAAATGCTGCGCGTGTTTTGACACCAAACATCCGCCTAAAGCCGCTGCCAACAAGGGGTTAAGGTTGCCTGGATGGTGGATGGGGTGGAGAGGGGAGGCCTGACGTTAATCTTGTTAGTCCGCAGCCGCTCATGCGCATGACTGCAATTTAAGCGCCATAAATTCTCCATTCAACTCCATTTCTACGCAGCTCTCTGCCATGTCGATGGCTCTAAGTCAAAGTTGCTGGCCCCAATGGAGGGGAATATCGAATGAAGGGGTGCACTTATCAATGCAGGCAGGGAACTAGAGGGCCAGGGTAACTTTAGCCTAGGCAAAGTTTTCTAACAATCTGATATATTCTATTTACAAGTTGCAAAATGATGAGAATTGATGTTACTTTAATAGCTTTTATTATTTCATATTGCGTATTTTTATTGAAAAATACCTCTTTATTTACGGCAGTGATGCAAAATGGAACGTTGTTGAAATCAGTTTATTGGAAAACATTCACAACAATGTGCAAATTTTAACCATCTTCTTGAATCCTCATAAAATTGTAACAGATTGTCTTTTGGCAATATTTCGGAAATATCAATGATCTTCGTTGAAAAATATCTTCTATAGCTATCGCTCCCAACCCTCGTATTTTTAAGTTTCCTATGATTTCACATAGTTTTACCAAGACTTATGAAAGTCGGACAACTATAGCTGCCATACAAAAGATAGGTCTGAAAAAAGTCTTAGTAAGAAACTTTTTTTGTTTTTAATGCTATCGCATCCAAACTTGTTACTGATTTATAGTAAATGCTACTACACAATTCTGCCAAGTTTGATTCAAATCGGATGACTAAAGCATATTGCTGCCATAGGAACGAAAGGCCGAAAAAATGGTTCGTCAGAAAAACTTTTTGTTTTTAATGGTATTGTTTTTACACTTTTCAGTTATGAATATTATCTGCTTTAGCAGATTTTTTCTAAATCGGATAAATATATCGTATAGCTGCCATATAACAAACTGGCAAACATGTGTCATGCTCCAAGGGTATATAAACTTCGGGCGAGTCGAAGTTAGCCTCCCTCTATTTTTTTTTTTTTTTTTCATTTTATTTAAAAAAAAATCGTGTTGATATTTTCGAACATATTAATATGATCCTATTCTTATCAGAGTAAAATCAAAATAAAATGACAATATGACTCTCAATTTATATCAATTTTTTCTTGGTGTAAAAATTAAACTAACATTTTTTACTTTTTGCCATTTCCGACAATTTAATTTGCTTGTGTGAAATTAAACTTATGCAGCTGCAAATAAGGTGTTTCTGCGACTCCCGTACCATGCATTTCCTGCAGATGAGTGGCTGCTGGGCAGTATACAGTTTCTTCTCTCGGCCTTCGCTATCTCTTTTAAATCGTTGTTTATCAGTTTAGCATACACAATGGATAAATACGACTCCGGCTTTTGCAGAACTGTATGCCATCTTATAATTTCTTAACATCGCATTCTAGGGCATTACGATTTTCTGAGTATGTGATTATAAAATTTCTCGCGGAGTAGGATGAAAACTAGTTTTTGTGAGAAAAACTTAATTGTTTTCAAAGGTAGCGACTCTTAACTTAGTATTTATTAAGATGATAAGCCCTCACGTAATTCTACACAGTCTTATCAAAACTGCTATAGGAACGATCGGGACAAAAACCAGTTCTAGTAAGAAAAACATTTTTGTTTTCAGTGTTACCGTCGCCAAACTTGTCAGTTAGTTCTATAATATGGTTTTACACAATTCTGGAAAGTTTCATCAAAATCGGGTGACACTATATAGCTCCCATATAAAAATCGTTTTCTAGATAAAACTGATAAATGCGATATTTAATGAGAGGGGAAAGTAGTTTTAGACCGATGTTGTACATCTTAGAAACATACTTTCGTATTGCCAAAAAACTCTTACATTTCAAATTTCAATTCGATATCTTTTAAACTACGGCTGCAATTGATTTGAGTCCCCCTAGATGGGCAAAATTTTACACTGTGCGTCGAACAGTATCAACCTCATTCCCCGGCACGTGACGACCGAATATTTGTTGAACTGTATTTTTGTATTTTTTTTGGTTAAGCACTGTGAATATATATTATAGGTGACTTGATTTGCGTTTAAGAAAGATTTATAGATTTAATCGCAAATTGATAAAATTATATCATTTTTTAAAAGACAGAGGGACTGGAATAGCCTTAAGAAACACAAATAAACTGACTCATCTCCCCACTCGAATTATTAGATTGAATCATTTTGGATCCCCATATTCTTTTTGATCTTTTGTCACTTTTGTGGTTATTCCTCAGTTGATCAGTCTGTGCGTTGTTGCTTTGGATCTACTTAATGCGATTGGGCATTCCGTTTGGAATTGAATCCGGCAGCCGAGTTAGTCTCCACTTATTTACCTTTTTGCTGTGACATATGCAAATCGGCCGAGACTAATTAAACAATCCTGCAAACGTTTCAAGACATAAATAAGTTTTTAGCATCTCAAATGGTCATAAACAACATTTTCTACACGATTAATAACGGCTGCATTCGGTCTGCTTGTTAACTGACAAACTGGTCGACAGTTGCTAATGAATTAATCGGCAGCGATCTACGATCAGTGATCGGAAATCAGTCAGGCAAATCGCATTAGGGTTAAAAAAGAGCGTAGGCATTTAATTACGCTTACTGACAAATGATAATTGGTATTTGCATGACAATTAGAATCGCCGGATCAGTGATCAGAGCTGCTGCCATGTCGCTCACACGAGGCGCCATGCGGCTGAGAAATGTTGCCCCGCCACGTTATGTGCGAGACTAATGCAATTGGCTACGCCTGGCACTTCCTGCATATTTGTATTTAGTGAGCAGCAGGTTTAAGAGCTTGTCCATCAACATCATCATCCAGGCAGGCCAAAAAAGTGCGATCGCATTTCATGAACTTGACATTGAAAACGCCAATCGGCTTAGGCCAGCGCAGTGATCATTATCATTCATCCAGGAAACGCTGAAGAAATTATGTGTCCTAAGTGGCTCTTAATTGAAGGCGCAGAGTTTTATTTTGGGAATGCACCCAAGCGTGGTGATCCCTCGGCCACGGCCGGGGAGGCATGTCACTCAATTGAGTATGCCGGTAGAGGGCGGGGGCGGGGGACAGAGTATCCAATTGCCAACGCTGACAAGATCACGTACAAAGTGCAACTTTGGATGTGCTGTCAATCATGTTAATAATGTAACCAAGGGGCGCGCACAACACACACAAAGGGATTGCTCAAGCGGAATTTTAACTATTAAGTATTTACGGATTGTTCTGTGTTGAAACATAGCTCGACGATTTCGAAAGTTGAAGTATTACTGAATGATGTTAATATTTCCTTAGCTACCTTGTTCAACTCCTTATTAAACGGACTACTGAGCTTCTTTGCATTGTTTGTACTACTTTTAATGTACAACTTCACATCTTATTAGAACTTTTGGATTATTGAAACATTGAGAATAATTGACTTTTGCAGTTTCTTACGTATTAAGTATATCGTTAACTTTAATAAAATAAAACTTGTAATGTTTTTTAGGAAGGCAACAAAACAGAATATATTTTCCAACAACAATTCCAAAAATTAAGAGACGTTTTCAAATCACAATAAAGATGTGTACATTAATTTTTTGGTGGAACGTTTGTGTGTAGAAGTGAACATTGGATGGGAATAAAAAAAACAGAACAAAAGAAAAAATTAATATCGATAATCCAGCTTAAGCTCTGTAAGACTTTTAACTTGTTGCTATTAGAGAAGATGGAGTGAGTTTTACTTGGAGTAGCAATACTGGCCAGACCAGAGTTGACGAACAGGAGTTGATGATTTCGTACTTAACAACATAACGCAAATTTATACGTAATTCATTATATTTTTTTTTCTAATTGATGCGGTTCGGGCCTACTCATCTCCCTTGCTTTATGATTGTAAACATTTCATTTTTATACCCGTTACTCGTAGAGTAAAAAGGGTATACTAAAGTCGAGCAAATGTATATAACAGGCAGAAGTAATCATTTCCGACCATCTAAAGTATATATATTCTTGATCAGCATCAACAGCCGAGTCGATATAGACATGTCCGTCTGTCCGTCTGACCGTCTGTCCGTCCGTCTGTATGAACACCTAGATCTCAGAGATGGTAAGAGATAGAGGTTTGACATGTATGAGACAAATGCTTCTTATACTTGCAGGCAGATCAAGTTTATTTCAAATTTTGGCCACGCCCCCTCCCGCCCCCGCAATTCGGAAAAAACGTTATATCTCCTACAGTTTTAAAGATAGACAATTCGTACCTTCTAGAGAAAGTTAGTAATTAGAAAAACGAATAAATTTGCCGAAGAAATGTCTCAAGTTATGAGCAAAAATGTGAAAAATAGCCGAGTTAAAAAAGTGTTGCATACTTTTTAGATGTTCACCCTAAAGAACGCAGGAACACTGTTAAACATGTTTTTTCATGAGTAACTGCTTTAACTTACGCTCTCGTTTATAGCCTGTTTCAGTATAGTGCTGGCGGCCACGATTTCTCATCTGCAGGTTGTGTGAAATGAAAAATAAAAAGCCGGGTTATACTCAGTATAGATGTCAATCTGGTCTGACTCTCGAAAAAAATGTATGATTTTTTTTTTAAAATAGCGACCATTGAAAAATTTAAATTCGCTTTTGGGGCATTTTTTTTGTAGTTTAGTGTAAAAAAAAAATTACAAAATTTTCTAAAATTAGGATTCAGGGTCAGACCACAATGGTGACAGTTCTGCGTCGATTCCATTTTAAATCATCAAAATTAAATATTAAATATTTCAAATTTCAGAAATTCGTTTGGACGATATTCTTAAATATCCGAGATATAAAAGATGCAAAAAAAAATCGAAAATGAAATGAAAAATAAAATGAGCTTTTTAAACATTCTTAAGAATAAATCCTCGACTTCATAGACGGGCAAAACCTAGAACATTGGACTTAAGAATAAGCACAAATCAAGTGTAGTAAGAGGTTACCACTTCAAGAACAGTTGGGTTTATATGGTTCCGTTTTCAAGAACTTCATTTCAGTTGTTATTATTTCGTTTGCAAAAAAATTGTAAACTGAACGGAGCAAAAATATTCAATTGATTTTGGAAAAGGGATATAAGCGCATTTTGGGCCTTTAAAAGAAAGGAAAGAGAGGCAACTGTTATTTACAACCGCTGCGCTTCTGCACTTATTTACCATAGAAAGTTCGGAACGGTGTGTTAGTGCATTAAGCTATCGCTCCTTTTTGTAGTTTCACGTCTTGAGGTCTTCTTATACTTTTCTTCTTTCTTTATGGTTAAAATTTCTGGAAATGTTTTGATCGAATTTTGAGTGGAAAGAAATTTGTTGTGAACAGGTTTTTCTCCTCTGTGTAGGAAGATAATTTATTTTGACCCTGTTTTTGTACACATATTAGTGATTTTTTTAACAAACACAATTTAATACTGGTCAGATCGGAGTAAATCGAAATCGAAATTTTTATAAGTTTTATTTGCAGTGTAAATATACAAATTCTTCTCTTTGACCTCTATGTTGTGCTTTTAAACAATGATTGTAAATGACCGTTACTTTTTTTTTGAATCACCTTGAAATACTTCGAGTTCAATTCCTGCCGCCATAAACATGAATTATCGCAACTGGGCGCCCCAATCATCCATTGATAGATAAGCCAATCGGTACAGAAACACCACAAAAAAATGTAGTCTGTTTCGGGTTTTAATTTGTATTTTATTTGTTTTTGTGTGTACTCCGTCAGCATACTGACTGGGTGAATCACCTATTAACTAATTACTTATGACTATCAGAAATTCAGATCGAATACCCATTGCTGTAATCAGACCATTTTTTGCCCAAAGCCTGATCGCGTGCCTGTTGACGCAAAACCTTACCACTTCCCGTTTTGGGTAGTTCGGTGAGAAAGAACACTCCACAATGCAGCTGCTTGTGGGTGACCACCAGACGTTTGGCCACATATTCCACAATATCCATTTCACTTAATCGACTACCGGGTACTTTGACCACAGCCGCGGCTGCCGGATCTCCGTCTACCTCATTCCACAAGCCAAAGACACAGGCCTCTATCACATCGGGCAGTTCGGCTATGACCTGTTCCAGCTCATAGGGACAATACTGGGCGCCGTGGAAGCGCAACATATCCTTTTTACGTTCCACTATATGCAAATAGTTCTCATTGTCAAAGTAGCCCATGTCGCCGGTGTGGAACCAGCCCTGATAGTCCTGCAGACGCTTCGATTCATTGGGATTGCCATAGTAGCCATTCCAGACTTTGCCATTGTGCACGAGTATTTCGCCTGTCTCGCCGTGACCCAAACTTCGGCCGGCATCGTCGAGGATTTTCACCTTTACACCGGGCACAATTTTGCCCACCGAAGAGGGCTTGCCCACGCCCATGTTGGCTGAAACGCCCCCGCATTCGGTCAGGGCATAACCGTAGCTGATTTGTCCATTGAGCAGGAATGTCTGCATTTTTAGCAGATTGGCCACATAGCAATTTCCGCCTCCCACGCTGATAAAGCGAATGGTGGCCAAACGCTGCTTACTCAAAGTGGGCGTCTTCACCAGAGAGCTGACCTGCTGGGGAACCACGGTCAACAGGGTAACTTTGTATTTCTCCACCAACTGCAGCATATACTCGGGCGTATAGGGTCGATCGGTGATGATTCTAGTGGAACCGTGGCAGCAACTGAAAAGCATATTGAACATGCCCGCTGACCAATCAATTGTGCTGAATGAGAGCAAAACATCCTGACCGGTGACAAAGCTGGAGATTGAGAGTGAGAGATGTGGAGAGTGTAGAAGGGAGAGAGGTTTGAGCTTACCCGAAATCAAACAGACAAGCCGAATTGGTAATACAAACTGCTTTGGGTAGACCGGTAGTGCCAGAGGTGCACAGGATGGCCACAGTTTGATCGCCACCAAGCAATAGGGGCTCGGGTCTGAAATGGAAAACAAAGTTTAAGTAAAATTGAGCAGAAGAAGAAGAAATCTTAAATCGACGAGACTGTTTTCAATCTGCTAACAAAAGTAAATTTATTGTTCTCCTTAGAGAATTACCAAAACAAGCTGAGCTTCTCTGCACTATTTCGCACATAGTCTTTGGATTTGTATAATTCTAGCAGCCTAGAAGAAGTGCTAGAACCAGTCGAAGCGTAGTAAACAAGCTGAGCTTCTCTGCTCTCTTCTTGCTAGGTAATAGTTGTATAAGTCTTGCAAGGCACAAGATCTTAATTTAAGTACGAAACATTATTGAATTGAAAAAGAATGCTAATTATATTAAAATGAGAACAATCGTTCTTTATTTAATTACGTTTAGTTCTGACAGTGAGGCGGAAAGCGTAAGAAAAGCTCGTTCTTACTTCCAGTAAAAAATATTTTGGATAGATAACATAATAGACTTACAAAGGTAGCGCCAAAAAGTGTGCGAATTATTTAATTATTCTTAAAAATTAACAGTTAATCCATCAGATGACCTACAGTAAATCTATCTGAGTCTTTGGCTAATTTTTTTCCTTACATTTTTCCAGCCTTTTTTGATACAATACAGAGGAATTGCTCAAGAATAAATTAGAAATAGCTTTAGAGCTAAATGAACAGAACTTAAACTTTGCTATAAAAGTGCAGAGAAGCTCGGCTTGGCCCTTTGGGTAGGTACAGTGTTTGAAAGAAAATTGGTTTGTTCCTTTGAGGCAAGAATACCTAAAGAAAGTTGTACAAGGACAGATTTTACCTACTCAATTTAATATTAATTAGCAAAAGTAGTGCAGAGATTTTTGGAAAAAGGGTGCAGAGAAGCTGGGCGTGGATCCTTGAACTGTTCAGTCCTGTTACTTTTTTGTTTCTTAACTCTGAAAGCAAGTATTTTAAATATTATTCTGGTTTGGTTTAGTTATAATATTACAATTTTGTTTAAAAAAAGCAGAGAAGCTCAGCTTGTACCATTGGGTTGTAGAGCCAGTTAAATTTTATTATTTGTAAACTCAGGATGGGAAGATTTTAAAGCCTGTTGTGGGTACCGAGATTTCTACAAGAAGCTCGCCTTCATCTTTAGGGTTGTTATGCTTGAATTGAATATAAAAAGTTTAGTCCTAGTTAAAACGGTATAAACTCTCTCCCGATCGACCTAAAACTCTGCTAGTAATTACTTATGAGTGTACACTTATTTTAAAAAATTAAAAAGTCACAAGACTCAACAGCTTCCAAAGCAATTCCGAACTTCTCTGCACTCCTTTTCACATCATCTACATATGTTTATTCTTAGAGTCGTTCAAAACTTTCCCTTCACAAGCCTAGAAAGCCATTGGAAGAGTAGAAGGCCTTTTCCAGCTCTTCTCCACTGACCTTTCCATTGATTCCAGAATAAACAATGGTTCCACTTACGTATAAAACAACTCCATTTTGGTGGGTGCCAATAAATCCTCTACACGCGGTATACCTAATCGATGATCCTTCAGCGTATACACAGGAGCCTTTAATATTCTGGCTATGACACCAAGTCGTGTATACACCAAACCATCACAAAAGATAATTCGAGGTCGGGTAATGCAAAACAAATGCTTCAGAGTAGCCTCATCATGCCACGGGCTAACCTAAGTAAGAAATTATTGTTAAACAAACTCTTCTTCAAAATCTGACTTGATCTACTTACCGCATGAAACGGTGTGCCATTCAACAGACAACCCAAAACTACAGGCATCAAATAGGTGGTATTAGATCCCGCTATGCCTACCACATCGGCGGACTTTAGACCCAAAGCCTTCAGCTGTTGGGCTATGCGTATGGCAAAGGTAATGGCTTCTCCATTGGTCAAAGCAGTGCCCTCAGTATCGGAAATCTAGTAAAGATCAATTAAAATCTACAAGCTATCTTCATTTTCTTTGACCAAACCCACCTGGCTTATGCTGTTCGGATGGTTTCTCATGAAGGCAAACAGTATTTTACCTATCGAACAATCAACGTCAAAAAAGTTCGCCGGCCTTGGTCCACTCCAAATTTTGGTGTATTTATCGAATTGCGTGTTGGCGCGTTCCATGTTGGCAACTGAGATAAGAGAGCGACCAATTGGTTGGGGTCCAAGCGTAGAGCACGTTCTTCAGCAACTGGCGACTGGTGGCTATGCGTGGCCCACTGCCAGTCCAGAGCGAATGCGAATCTTATCAGCGTTTACCCGTTTGCCTTCCAAACGGTTGAGGACGACGTCACTTAGCAAAGGTGCCTAACCCAAAAGCTCAGAGATAGGAGTAATGTATTTTGTGATAAGCTAAGCGAAAAATTGTTGTCAGATTATTTTTTAGATAGTTAGAGGGGAGGTGAGGTCTGAATTGAAGGAAAGATAGAATAGACCTTGACTTACGCCCCACTTAACCAGGGAGAATTTTCTTTTTCCAGGCCACCGAATACTCTGCAAACCCATAAGCAGCATTAGATGAAAGCGGTTGACAGGATCATTGACTTACGAGATCTTTGTACTTCATACATCTGGGAATTCAGGAATGTTATGATTTCTCAATGAGGTTGTCCAATAGCTGACTATAATAAGCGGGAAAAACTATTCTTATTTTGCCACAAAAAAATCGGAAACCAACGATGGCTTCATTTTAAATTTTTTTTATCGAATTGAAAGTGATCAATTGAATCCAATTAAGTTCAAGCATTTACACCTTGGGAATTGATGGGCCGCAGTCGAAAATTTTATTTTAATTTTTGCGGTTTAGTTAAAACAGATTTGTTCGTTTATTTTAACATAAACACCCCATAAAAGGATTATAAAAGAGTCTAGAAAAGGGGAACACAACTAATAGTTTTAATTTCTTACGTGGACTAAGACTTCTGAGGTTACCACATAAAATGACATGACGATGACAGTGCAGAAAGAATACACTAATATTTTTGAACAAAACCTGATCAAATATTCGCCAAATTTTATGACAATAAATGACAGTTAAGGCGGAGAAAAATATGTTTCTTAAGCAAAAACACTTAACTTTAAAGTAAGTCTTACCATTGAACCGCGGAAGTCTCAGGCGGTCTGAAGACACCATCATTCTTGTAAATTCACGGTCCAAGGCGGAAATTTATTTTTAAAAATTTTTTGTTGAGGGGTAGCTCTACTAAACAATTACCAAGCGGCTTATTGGAGTATTTTTTTTAATGGAGTTTCTATGAATCTGCTGTCTTCAAGTGTACGTGTGCTATTTCTATCGTATTCTTGGAGGATTGGTTACTACACGTCGCTTGCATTGTTTTTAATGCACGAGATGTAGCGGAGCCTTCGCAGCAAGCATATTTTGATAATTCTTGGTTTTTAAGTCACTTAAAATCGAACTTTTTCTTTAGTTGTTAGAATATTATATCAAATTCATGCAGGTTTTATTACAAAGTCATCTGTTCAACTATACGGAAGAGTGCACTGTGGGCCAGAAAGCACATTTTTTGGACAAAACTCTGGCATTTCTACACCAGCCTAACTAGGAAGCTGAATTTCTCGACGAAATGATCTAAAAATATGGAACTTAACGAACATAATTTTCACTGCAACAAAAAAATGTATAAGATATTGATTAATCCAAATCAAAGTCGAAGAATATTTCAACTTTTTGGTTTAATAATTATAGAAAAAAACTTGTTATTGGATTTGACACAATTCTGATATATAAGTACCAGATAACATAAATAAATAAATATATCTTGATATGTCTAATGGTTTAAGATATATTGAGCCAAGCAGTTTTTGTTCTTGACTGCACACCCTGTCGAGGTTTTTCAGACAATCTGACTACTCTCACCGATTTTTCCTTCTCCTTGAGATTCAATACTTAATACAACAAAAAAAAAAAAAATAATAGTTTAATAAATTAAAAATCTATTTTTTTAATATATTACAATTCACCTTCAGTGCTTCTAAGAGTATGACACACATTTCGACACATTCAAATTGGCTTCGTATAAAAATATTTTACCTAAAAGTGCATTACCTATATTCCGAAGTTTGGAAAAAAAACATAGTTCTAGGCTGACTGTTTAAGAGAACGTTCTTGATTTCAAATGGGAATATAAATTAAATTCGATTTTATAAAAATCAAAGCAAAACCGCGCAAAAGCGCATACCTACAGCTATAGTACATTATTCAAAGATAATAATAAGCAATATTGCAAGCAAATTAAGAAATTCGCTCTTGGGTACTCCTAAATCAAAGTTCCAAATTGTAAAAAAACCCGCAAAATGTTAGTTTTTTTTTCTGTTTTTTAAGTAAACGCTTTCGATTGGAAACTTCTTGATAATTTTTTATAGCTATCTATTGCGAAGTCAAAAATAAGAAATCAAATTGCGGCAGCTGTTGCTTTCCTAACTTTGACTATAATTTTTTTATTTTTTTGCTTCAATTTTAAGAAAAATCAACTTTAAACGGCTGTCATTTAAAAAGTATTTTGTAAAAAGGTTCCCAATTTTGCCATATGAAAGCTATATGTGTTTAAAATCATTGCCGACCTGCGTTTTATCGAGTTTCCCAAACAAAAAATTGAAACTTTTGGCCAAAATTTAGGGCTGCTGCCCCAGTGTGCAGTGTTGGTAAATTTGCTTTTAATCGATTAAAATAGAACGCAGAAATTTTAAATTTGATCTATAATGTTTGCGTATAAGCGGTTTGCATACAATCAATTAAATTCTTATATCAAATATCCTTATATCGATATCCTCGAAAAAGAAGTCTACGTGTCTTGGGCAATCGGAGAGAGGACTTAGTCTACCTCGGAACGATGATTTGTATGTTTTTTTTTGGAGAATCAGTCAGTTAGTTTATTAATCAGTAAGGCTTAAAAAATATTAAAGTTTTTCCATAGCATAAATTTAAAGCCCGAAATATTTATCTAATTATTTACATGAAGTGCAACCCTTGACCGTCATGAAATTCATCTTGTTGGCCAGTCGATTTATCTTGCCATTGGGATTGCGCTTTAATTCGTCCACAATCAGGGCACCGGCATTCAAATGTAGCCCAAGTCACCGGGATGATACCACAAGTCAGAATCGCGTACTTGCAGCAATTCCTTTGGGTTGGCATAATAACCAGCCCAATATTGCCCGTTGCGCACGCATACCCGCTTCGTTTGGTCCCAAGGCCACGCCCTGCTCGTTCAGTATCTTCAACTGGTATCCACTTATCAAACCACCCACAGACTTGGGTTTCTCATCAAAGTGACAATTGGCGGTGGCCAGCGACAGGTCAGCCTGTACGAATTCCTTGGAATTGACCATCAGAGCCAAATGGGAAGGCGGTTGAAGCAACCAGGTGATTTTGTATTTCTCAATGTGGCGCAGAAAGAGTACGGGATCAAAAGGATTGTCGGCTATGATGCGGGTGGAGCTATATACTCCAGAGGTGACCGTGGCTAGAACGCCTGATATCCAGTTCAAAGTACCGTGGGCGTACTGTACATCCGAAGTGGACAGACGTCTGCGGAATATAGACGAATTGTAAATTAAGTTCAATTTATCTACTGAACACGACTTACTCGGAGGAGTTCAGTATCTCTCGGCTATTTGTAATTGTGACACCCGTCGTACCCGATGAGCAAAGTATGGCCAAGTTTTGATTGTTACCCTGCTCCAATCGCACCGGTTCGAATACTTCCTCTACAGTGGTTTCTAGTACTTCCTGAATCGATATCGAATCCTCCTGATGCTTTCGCATGGTCACAATTTTAACATCAAATTCTCAAATATCAAATATATTCATCTCCATCGCAGAATATCAAATTTGGTTTGGTGATATTGAAAAGCTTTTTCACGACCTCCGGTTCGTAGGCCCACGTTTAGAGCATGGGAAGCAATGCCATTGAAAAAACAGGCGTAGGCAACGGCCGAAATGTGAGTGGTATTCCTGGCAATGATGCCTACAATGTTCGATTGCTGAAGTCCCAGCCTACGCATATAGGTAGCCACACGCATAGAATTCAGAAGAACCTCCCCTCGACTCAACTCGGTACATTCAGTGGCAGAAATCTACAAAAGAATGTTTCACTTCTTACTCTTAATCAAACTCAAGCCCACTTACCTGTGCTATTAACTGTGGATGTCTCCGCATCTCCTGGAATATTATTTCTCCCAGAGATAAGTCTGACTCAAAATAGTTGCGTTCACGAGGACCTATCCAAACTTTCCGTTCTGCATCATAGCTAGTCTCTGGCTGGTAAGGCATGGTTCTAAATGTGGTTGAATAAGCAAACTGCTGGAAATTTGGTGTCAACATTCGCCTTTTATAGACCACAGCTGTAGGTTTTAGATAATTTTGTGCATGCGATAAGTATGTAGTCCGAAGATAAATTTGAAACTCTTACTTATCTCCATCTTGCGTCCATATGAACACTACCTCAACATGGTTCTCCAACTTTTATCGTTATCTTCTTCAAAGTGGGAAATTTCTCAATTCCTTATCAGCCTTTATCACTGGAAGTATTATATTTTCTGCAGCATCATTGTTAGTTACCCATTCAAGTGTGAAGATGCGCTATTTCATATTTCGTTTTTGATTGAAGAAGCTTATGTTTATGTATTTTTCGGTTTCAGTTTGACAACTTGACAGTGTAGCAAGGTTCTCCATTTGCATTTGTCCACTCCATATTTATTAATTTGAAAAAAGAATCAGAAACCAGCTCAAATGTGCCACAGAAACTTAGTTAAAAGTCGATTTTGACTTGGATCAGTTCACCACCCAACGAATTTTGATTAGTAAAATCAAGCCTGAGCCCTCTGAAACTTTGAAAATTTTTTTTAACTTTCTCAGCGCAAAAAAAAAACACCTTCAAAAAGCGTGAAAAGATTTTAAGGTATATTTAAGTATTGAAAGTTGTAAAGTCTGAGATTACCGGTTCCTCAAACATGGCTTAATTAAATTAGCTCGTCAAGCTGATCAATAATATATATACGTTTATATATTCTTGATCTGTCCATCCGTCCGTTTGTTTCTATGTTTCGTCAGTTTTTAAGCTATCTTAACCAAACTAAGACTTAAGATTAAGACTTAACTTATGTAGGATGGAAGCTACACTATACAGTCGTCCGAATTTCAGAAAAATTGGTGGAATTTTGTAAATTCATGGGAAACTTTAATATAAGAGATCTGGGGACGATTGCGTTGAGGACAAAAAGTTTTTCTCACTAAGACTACTTTTTTGATCGATCGTTCCTATGGCAGCTATCATACGTATATGTACCAAAAGACTTCGTGCAAAGTTTGGTTGACATAGCTATTAAACTGACGGATGAGATAGCATTGGAATTAGAAGTGTACCCGTGACGCAAATTTAAACTTGTCCCGATGTTGTACAAAGTATCACGACGTGATCGTGAGCAAATACAGAGTTTCGTGCATGAGCATCCGTGATTCGTGCGTGTTTCGTGAGTAAGCCAAATTCGTACCCACAAAATAAATAAAAATTTATTTTACCTAAGGGAAATGTTTCTGGAATTTTCTCATCTCGAAATCTTATTAAAAATATGTAAGTGATGATACGGATACAGAGTGTCTAATAGACACAGGCGTACGGACAGACAGACGAATATGGCTATATTAACTCAGCTCGTCATACTGATCAAGAATAAATATACTTTATATGGTCAGAGATGCTTTCTTTTATGCTTTACAAACATCTGGACAATTTTAGTATACTCTCTAGCATTTAAGCATTTAAGATCAAATTATCCCATAACAACACGGTTTAACAAATATCATTGGCAATTTGAATGTTTGAATGGTTTTTGGTAAAAAAAAAACTACTTAATTATTTTTGAAACATTATTTTAATTTAACAAATAAGTAACATTTTTTAAAATTCAAAACAGAACTACAAAACAAAATATAAAACCTTCATTCTGAGCATCTTAAATCACCTTTACTGCTTTTCATTATTTTCAAGTAGTGCTCCTTGTTGGCTATTCGATTTGTTTTCCCATTGGCGCTTCGCTTCAAATCCTCCACAAGTAAGGCTCCTCCATGCAACTGCTTATACTTGGTCCCAACATGCTGTTTCACATAGTCCACCACATCCTGAGCCTGCAGCTGGCTACCCAATTTCTTAACTACCGTTGCAGCCGCTTCATCGCCATTGACTTCGTTCCATACACCAAAGACACAGACTTCGGCTACCTCGGTCATTTGAGTGATCACTGCCTCAATTTCAATTGGATAGTACATAATGTTCTGGTACTTTAACATATCCTTCTTGCGATCCACAATGTACAGGAACCCATCGTTGTCCATGTAGCCCATATCACCGCTATGGAACCACAATTTAGAGTCGCGTATTTGGTGCGATTCGTCAGGATTTCCATAATAGCCAGCCCAATATTGACCATTTCGGACACATATTTCACCCACTTCATTTGGCCCCAATTTCAAGCCCTGCTCATCCAGTATTTTCAGCTGGAAGCCATTTAACAGACGACCCACTGAATTGGGTTTTGCATCGAAATGAAAATTCAAAGTGGTCATAGTACCCAGCTCAGTAAAACCATACATAAAGTAAAGACAATCCTGACTCAGACGACTGCGAATGAGCTGTTGTACCCTAAGAGAGCAGTTTCCGCCTCCAAAGATATAAAAGCGTAAGCTGGAAAAGTCAGTCTGCTCGAATTCCTTGCAATTGACTATCAAAGCCATTTGGGAGGGAACTTGAAGCAACCAGGAGATCTTGTACTTCTCAATGAGAGGCAGGAAGAGTACAGGATCAAAAGGATTGTCGGCTATGATTCGAGTAGTGCTAAATACTCCAGACGTAATGGTGGTCAAAAGACCAGTGATCCAGTCCAAGGTGCTGTGGGTGTACTGGACATCCGAAGTCATCAGACGCCTGAAGTGTTTTAAATAAATAATTTGAAAGTTACTTCTTCTGATGATCTACTTACTCGCTGGAGTTGAGCAGCTTCCGGCTGTTTGTTATAGTCACAGCCTTGGGAACACCCGTGGTACCCGATGAGCAAAGTATGGCCAAAGTCTGATTATTACCGTTGTCCAGGCGGACTGGTTTAAATCCTTTCTCTATCTTAGTACCGAGTACTTGCTGTATACTTATCGAGTCCTTTGGATGCTTGCGCATTGTAACAATCTTAACATTCAGGTTCTCAGTGGCCGCCCGCACTTTGTCATAGTCTTCACCATCACAGAAGATCAAACGCGGTTTGGTGATGTGGAAGAGCTTCTCTATGGTCTCTTGTTCGTATGTAATATTCAGGGAATGGAAGGCCATACCATTGAAGAAACAGGCATAGGTTACGGCAAATATGTGAGTGGTGTTTCTGGCAATAATGCCCACGATATCAGTTTGACGTAGTCCCAGCTCACGCATGTAGCTGGCCACACGCATAGCATTCAAATGAAGCTCTTCGCGGGTTAACACGGTATTTTCAGTGTCGGAAATCTGCCAAAGGGACGCAAAGTACTTTCCAACTTGTCATTCTTAGTGTTCACAAACCACTAACCTGCGCTACCAACTTTGGATGTCTACGCATCTCATGGAATATAATTTCTCCCAGCGATAGGTCCGAGGAAAAATAGTTGCGTTCCCGAGGACCGATCCAAACTTTCCGTTCTGCATCATAGCTAGTCTCTGGCTGGTAAGGCATAATTCTAGATGTGGCTGAGTAAGCAAACTGATGGAAATTTGGTGTCAGCATACGCCTTTTATAGACAACAGCTTTTGGCTTTAGATAACTTCGGACATGCGATAAGTTTTATTACGAGGATAAATTTGGAACTCATGAAGATGTAAACAATGTTATCGCATTGTTGATGCTGAATCATGAATTGGGGGTGCAGACTACGGTACATATGAAAAGCATCATCAGCGAAAAGATAAAAACTGTGGATGTGTTTTCGTGCAGTAGGTTTAGGGCCCCTTAGGTCTAAGTTGATAGAAATGATAATTATTATTAAAGACTTGTCTGATTCTGATACGCCAAATTGGCTTATTAGTCCGCATATTCCTTTTTCTCAGCTCTAATTTATCTCATTTAGCTTGAACATTATAATTTAAGTAAATTACATCTAGGGTTTACTTATCTTCATCTTGCGTTTAATTAAACACTACCCCAACTTTTTTCGTTGTCACTTCCAAAGTAAGAATTTTCACAATTCCTTATCAGGCTTTATCAGTGATGTTATATATTTTTCGCAGCATCATTGTTATTTATCCATTCAATCGCGAAGATGCGCTGTTCTATATACATTTGATTCTTTTTTGCCTATTTTTTGTATTGTTTGATGTCAGTTCAGTAATTTGATTATTATTTCATTTAAATACCAAAGGATAATTTTGTTATTTTAGGTTCGGATCTCGAACCGGTTTGGTTCAAAGTTGAAAACGTACAGCTTGTATAATGTATATAAATACGGTTTTAAAAGAGTTTCGTTGAAGATTTTTCCAAAACTTAGCAATAAATACTTTATCTTTTTGCCCGCCAGTTTGTTATATGGTAGATATGCGATATATTTATCAGATTTTGACCACATTCCCAAAATTAAAATTAAAAGTCCAAAGAAAGTGTGTAAGCAAGCTATACACATGTGTGTGAACATAAATGATCAACTTTCTTCGCGAGTTTTGCCATTAAAAAAAGTTCAAGATCGAATTCATCAGAAACAAGTGAGAAAGTCGGTCAAGCCCGACTATAACATACTCTTTACCGCTCATCCCTGCGCTCATCCCTAAGTCTCTCTCTCTTTCTCTCTCACTCTCTTTCTTTCTAAGATTGTGCGGCGTTAGTTGTAAGATGGTGGGAGGGAGTGGGGGGAGGCTGATTTACATTTTTGCTCATAACTTGAGAACTGCTCATCCGATATTTATCATTTCTTCGGCAAATCGATACATTTTGCTAATTACTAACTATCTCCTGAAGGTACGAATCGTCTGTAGGAGATATAACGTTTTTTCCAAATTGCGGGGGCAGAAGGGGGCCTGGCAAAAATTGAAATTAAACTTGATCTACCTGCAAGTATAAGAAGCATTTGTTTCGTACATTTCAAACCTCTATATCTTACCATCTCTGAGATCTGTTTGTTTATACGGAGATTATATATATATGATCAAGATTATATATATATATTACTTACTTTCACGTCCCGCCTGATTCCTCTCCCCCTCCCTCTGCCAGCCCTCTGCACTCTATCCCATCACCCCTTATTCCTCTCCACCATCGCACTGTCATTTAGTTCTATGCTCCTCTCTCTTGTTAATTGCTCTTTCTTTCTAACACATGTCTCTTACAGCAGCTATCATCTATCTCAGAGAGCCAATCCAGATACACACAACATAAATTTATGTGTAACAAATTTTAAATTTTGATTTTTGATACCGATTTTACATTTGGAAAATTATCGACCATCCTGGATGGAACTATTTCAATGTATAGGCCTTATTGATTGAATAAAGACAACCACAATTCGAGCCTTTAATCGTTTTATTTTGTGGGTTATCCATCTACTACGATATTCGTATATTCGTCAGGTTTTGCCTTAAAGTTCTGAATACTGCCCAAACTTGGATTAAAAAGATATAAGAGGACAAAGTGAATGTTTTTTAAAGAGCTTATAAAATAATTTATTCACAGTTATTTTAAAATTAAATTTCTAAGTGTTTAATACTTTTCTTAGTTGTTATTTGTAGTATCCAAGAAATGTGCTTTGTTGGCCAATCGATTCGTCTTACCATTGGCACTTCGCTTCAAATCCTCCACAATTAAGGCTCCTCCATTCAGTTGCTTATACTTGGCCCCAACATGTTTCTTTACATAGTCCACCACATCCTGAGCCTGCAGCTGACAACCTAATTTCTTGACCACCGATGCAGCCGCCTCATCTCCATTGAACTGATTCCAAACACCAAAGACACAGACTTCGGCTACCTCGGGCATTTGAGAGATCACAGCCTCAATTTCATTTGGATAATACATAATGTTCTGATACTTTAACATATCCTTCTTGCGATCCACAATGTACAGGAAACCATCGTCATCCACGTAGCCCAAGTCACCGCTATGGAACCACAGTTTAGAGTCGCGCATTCTATGCGATTCGTCAGGATTGCCATAATAACCAGCCCAATATTGGCCATTACGGACACATATCTCACCCACTTCGTTCGGCCCCAAAGCCAGGCCCTTATCGTTTAGAATCTTCAGCTGGAAGCCACATGTCAGACGACCCACTGAATTGGGTTTCTCATCAAAATGAAAATTTATGTTGGCTACGGTGCCCAATTCGGTGAAGCCATAGCCAAAGGTAAGACAGTCCGGACTCAGACGACTGCGTATGCGTTGTTGTACTTCAAGAGAGCAGCGACCACCTCCATAGAGGAAAAACCGTATGCTGGAGAAGTCAGTCTGCTCGAATTCCTTGGAATTGACTATCAAAGCCATTTGGGAGGGAACTTGAAGCAACCAGGAGATCTTGTATTTCTCAATGAGAGGCAGGAAGAGTACAGGATCAAAAGGATTGTCGGCTATGATTCGAGTAGTGCTAAATACTCCAGACGTAATGGTGGTCAAAAGACCAGTTATCCAGTCCAAGGTGCTGTGCGTGTACTGGACATCCGAAGTCATCAGACGCCTGAAGTATTTAAAATAAAATGTTTAATTTGAAAGTTCCTTTATCTGATGATCTACTTACTCGCTGGAGTTGAGCAGCTTCCGGCTATTGGTTATAGTCACAGCCTTGGGAACACCCGTGGTACCCGATGAGCAAAGTATGGCCAAAGTCTGATTGATACCGTGCTCTAGACGCGCAGGTTCAAATCCTTTCTCTATCTTAGTACCGAGTACTTGCTGTATACTTATCGAGTCCTTCGGATGCTTGCGCATTGTAACAATCTTCACATTCAGGCTCTCAGTGGCCGCCCGCACTTTGTCATAGTCTTCACCATCACAGAAGATCAAACGCGGTTTGGTGATGTTGAAGAGCTTCTCTATGGTCTCTTGTTCGTATGTAATATTCAGGGAATGGAAGGCAATACCATTAAAGAAACAGGCATAGGTTACGGCAAATATGTGAGTGGTGTTCCTGGCAATAATGCCCACGATATCAGTTTGACGTAGTCCCAGCTCACGCATGTAGCTGGCCACACGCATAGCATTCAAATGAAGCTCTTCGCGGGTTAACACGGTATTTTCAGTGTCGGAAATCTGCAAAAGAGCGCAAGTAAGTTTTTTCCAACGTAGTATTCTCAGGCTTCACTTATTACTGACCTGCGCTATCAACTTTGGATGTCGGCGCATCTCATGGAATATAATTTCTCCCATCGATAAGTCCGGGTCATAGAAACCCCGTTCACGAGGACCGATCCATATTTTACGATCCGCATCGTAGCTTATTTCTGGTCGGAATGCCATGTTTTCAGCTGATGTAGATCACACACAATGCTGACAATTTGTGACTGCACTTGCCATTTTATAGACAACAGCATCCAAATACAACGCATCACGATTGCAGCGGCAATATATGTATTCCATCAGTAGATAAGAGGCTGCACCGCTGCTGAATTGTAAACGTTGCCTCCAGAAAGCTTCGTTTAACAGTGACTTGCGAGTTTTACAGACATAATTGTTATTTAATAGATTTAACAAAGAAATTTTCATTTAACCCATGGAAAACAAGATAGATGGAAAAAGTAAGAAATAAACCCTATATGCCGATGTTATATGTATTACTGACTTTTGGGTCAAACCAATAGCCACTCATTTGGTTTTTAATTTTCACTTACTTCAAGACTTGCATAACTTGAAACGAGAGTGTAAGGTAAAGTCGGCTCTAACCGACTTCGATATTCCCGTTACTCATAAAAAAACATGTTTAACAGTGTACCAGCGTTCCTTAGGGTGACCAACCGAAAAGTATGCAAAATTTTTTTTAGGGTGGGAGGGTGGTTAGCGGGGCGGCTTGGTTCACTTTTTTGCTCATAACTTGAGAACCGTTAATCCGATCTTTATCATTTCTTCGGCAAATCGATTCATTTTGCTAATTACTATAACGTTTTTTCCAAATTGCGGGGGCGGTAGGGGGCATGGCCAAAATTTGAAACAAACTTGATCTGCGTGCAGATAAAAAAACATTTATCCCATACATGTTAAACCTCTATCTCTTACCATCTCTCACAATATTGACCGCAGGACAACTAAGATATGTCACCCTTGCATTAACATGAAATTGAAACTGTCAAATGATATTGCTACATATTCTCATCTCACATGAAAAGTATAAGAGACATCAGTAAGAAAATTTAATAAAATTATTTAATTTAATAAATATATTTATTTATTTATTCGCCGATTGAGCATTGCTTGCTTTACTGGCTACCCTCATTTTAACTTAATTTACATTACTAAATTTAATGTCTAAAAGTAAAAAAGCTAACAAAATTTTTATTGCAGATTTATTGGGGTGTAAGGGTCCCTAAATTGGCTGACATGGCGCTTGACAAATACAAACATAGAATAGGTCCTTGGTAGAATTTTTTTTTTGTCAAATTGCACTCTCAAATGAATGACCTCAACCCGGCTCGATTAAGTTTGGTTAGAGTTTAAAAAAAAAACTTATAAATAAGAGTTTTGGGGAGGTTTGCCTTGAAGACAAAAAAGTTTCAAACTTGTAATACAACAGTCAAAAAAATTAGAACGATTTGGTTTAAAAAAAACGCACTTGATTTTATCCTGTTCCGGTCTAGAATTTGTCTCTCACTGAGAAAGAGAGAGATAGAGAGAAAGAGCGCGAGCGCAGTTTATGGTTGATCGATGCGTACAAATAAAAACAGCGTATATTCTTAAGTATGATTTGGACGAGAGGTTTCGCTGATGCCGAATAGTCGAGTAAGCTATCGCGCCGTCGTCCGTGTGTTCAGTCTTGGGGGTCCCGAGTTCAAGTAAAGAGATGTTATCTTTGTGGCTACCTCAAATTTAATCAGCTTAAGCCAACACCACGCGTCGCTCAGTCGTATTTTTAAACAACCTTCTTACCGTACTTTTGAAAACGAATGCTTTTGATTCAAGAGTGAAATTCTCTACTTTTTCTCTGAGTGTGCTTATTTTGAGCTCTAAAAGTTCATCAAAAAATTCCGAATCGTGCTTACCACCTCCAAAACGTTCTTGAATTCAAGAACTTAAGGATTTTTAAAAACGCTCTTGAATCAAGAAACTTCGTACTAAAATCTAAAATTTCTGGCTTATTGAAGTATTAAAACTCAAAATTATTGATTTAAGTACGAAAACTCTTGACTTTTCTCTCAGTGTAGTTTTGCGACCGATCGTTCCAATGGCAGCTTTATGCTATAGTCATCCGATACGGCCGGTTCCGACAAATTAGCGCATTTGTATCAAAAGAATTGCATGCAAAGTTTGGTTGCGATAGGCTTAAAAAGACGGAGGAGATAGCATAGCAACAGATAGACGGACGGACGGACAGATGGACATGACTATTTCAAATAAGCTAGTCAGTCTAATCAAGAATATATATACTTTATGGGGTCGGAGATGCTTTCTTCTGTGCGTTACAAACATCCGGACAATTTTAATATACCAAGGGTATAAAAAAGGGCTAGAACGGGAGGTAGGAGAGGGCTTGGTCCGATCGGTCCACAATATTATTTCGAAATATGTATGCCAAATTTAAGTATATATATTATTATTTGCACATTGTGCTAAATTTTCGGTTACACACTTTTTGAATTTAAGAGAATTGCCTTCTTGATATGTTTGAAATCAAATCAATTTTTCATGTTCAAAGAGTTGTTATCTTGGGGTTTTTAGTACTGAACTTTTGTGTTATTGGAATATATATTGTATCATTTAGATACTAATCAGGGCAGGTGAATATACCCATTGTTTGTCGGTGAAAGCTCAATAGCCACCAATGGGTTAAACCAACGCCTCTCAATGCAATTGTGAGACAATTGATATTTAACGAAAAATTATCATTGATTAAAGTGGTGCCCTCTAGGGGCCAAGTTGGCTTGTTTTACATCTGATGTTTTTGCAAGTGTTTTTTTCTTTTTAATTGAGAGATACGTAACAATCGCGTGTGAAATGAGAGCGCAGCTAGTTGTGTGCTTTATGCATTATCTAAGACTCAACACTAAGCAAAACGCTATAAAAGGGTGAGTGCAATCACAAATTGCCTGCATTTAGTGTTATCACAAACAGTGGCAAGTATGACCTACCAGCCAGAGATTAGCTACGATGCGGATCGAAAAATTTGGATCGGCCCTCGGAAAACGGATTACTTTGCTTCAGACTTATCGCTGGGAGAAATTATATTCCATGAGATGCGTCGACATCCACAGTTGGTAGCACAGGTAAGCGTTATGTGAACACTTTGAAGGATAAGTTGGACAGTACTTTGCTTACCCTTGCAGATTTCCGACACTGAGAACACTGTGTTAACTCGCGAAGAGCTTCATTTGAACGCTATGCGAGTGGCCAGCTATATACGTGAGTTGGGACTACTTCAAACTGACATCGTGGGCATTATTGCCAGGAATACCACTCATATGTCTGCTGTGGCCTATGCCTGTTTCTTCAACGGCATAGCCTTCCATTCCCTGAACATAATATACGAGCAGGAGGCCATTGAGAAGCTCTTCAACATCACCAAACCGCGTTTGATTTTCTGTGATGGCGATGAGTATGACAAAGTGCGGGCGGCTACCAAAAACTTAAATGTGAAGATTGTTACAATGCGAAATCATCCAAAGGATTCGATAAGTATACAGCAGGTACTCGGTACTACGATAGAGAATGGATTTGAGCCAGCGCGTCTGGAGCACGGTAACAATCAGACTTTGGCCATACTTTGCTCATCGGGTACCACGGGTATTCCAAAGGCTGTGACTATTACCAATAGCCGGATGCTGCTCAACTGTAACGAGTAAGTAGATTGTCATCTCATCTTAAGAATGAAGTTTATAGCTAAAAGTTTTCAGACGTCTGACCACCTCTGATGTTCAGTACAGCCACAGCACCTTGGACTGGGTAACTGGTCTTTTAACCACCGTCACTTCTGGAGTTTTTAGTACCACCCGCGTTATAGCCGACAATCCATTCGATCCCGAACGCTTCCTTCCACTCATTGGGAAATACAAAATTACCTGGTTGCTTCAACCGCCCTCGCACTTGGCTTTGATGGTCAATTCTGAGGAATTCGAACAGGCCGATTTTTCCAGCTTGCGTTGTTATCTCTATGGAGGCGGTAACTGCTCCCTTAAGGTACAACAGCGCATACGCAGCCGGCTGAGTCAGGATTGTCTGCACTTTGTCTACGGCTTCACCGAGTTGGGTATAATGGCCGCCATGAATTTTCATTTCGATGCGAAACCCAATTCAGTGGGTCGCCTGACAAGTGGCTTCCAGCTGAAGATTTTAAATGATGAAGGTTTGGCTTTGGGACCAAATGAAATGGGTGAAGTATGTGTCCATAGTGGTCAATATTGGGCTGGTTATTATGGAAATCTTGACGAATCGCACCTTATACGCGACTCTAAATTGTGGTTCCATAGCGGTGATATGGGCTACATGGATAACGATGGTTTCCTGTACGTGGTGGAGCGCAAAAAGGATATGTTAAAGTACCACAGCATTATGTATTATCCAAACGAAATTGAGGCTGTGATCTCGCAAATGCCCGAGGTAGCCGAAGTCTGTGTCTTTGGTGTATGGAACGAAATCAATGGCGATGAAGCGGCTGCAACGGTAGTTAAGAAACTGGGTAGCCAGCTGCAGGCTCAGGATGTGGTGGACTATGTGAAGAAGCATGTTGGGCCCATGTATAAACAATTGCATGGAGGAGCCTTAATTGTGGATGATTTGAAGCGAAGCGCCAATGGGAAGACAAATCGACTGGCCAACAAGGAACATTTCTTGAAAGTAAAGAAAAGCAACTGAGGAATTTACGTTTTAGAACAACGGCAATACCAAAGATCAAAGTTAGGATTGTTTTTTTTTTTTGTTTTTTAGTTGTTAATTTAAAATAAGGTATTAAAAATAATTATGAACATTTTGTTGAACAAGAATAAAACTCTTTCTAAGTACAAATCCAATACAGAACCTCCTTTGAATTATCTTTTTAACTAACATTTTTACAGTTTGGTCTTTGAGAAAATCGCATCTTATGACCGATTGACTAAAATGGGCCTGGTATGGTGTTGCTCTCAGACCGATCAGTGCTGTGTGTTCAACCACAGCCAGAGCGTGATCGCAGCACACATAGCCCGAGAGATTTTTTGTTTATTTTATGACAGAAGTCCAGCTAAGAAATCCGTTTCAGCTTTGTGTGGTTTCTATAAGATGGTCCGTGAACAGCGGAGTCGTGTTTTTAGCGCGACTTTGATCGGGCCTAAATGTTTAATGTTCAGTCAGTGATCGGGCGAAGTGAACGGTAGTTTTCCAGGTTAATTACAAGGTGATTAACCTGCTGTGAAGTCTGACAAATTTCTTTATTACTCCTGGACACATTGACGCTGGTCTTAGACCAGAGTTCCCCATCCATAGCCCCTGGGACACAAACACACTCCGCACTTCACCGAATGCTTGCCGAAGTCATGCATCACTTTGTGTTACATTCTCGCGCTCTCTTCTTGGGGAACCCTGTCTTAGAGTACCCCAATGCTGAGCACCATTTGTCCGTACCATCTTTAAAACGCAGCAGCATCTAATTCAGTTTAATAATCAACAATTTTTTCTTTGCTTTCTGCGTTTCTTGCTAAGCGGCGTTAGCCTTATTCAACTTTTTAATGACAGCGTCCTTGTCAAACCTACATATGTTAGCCGAGGCAAGAGGAGCTTAAGATTTTTAATGTCGGAATAAAATACTTTAGACTTTATTAGAATACTGATAAAATTTCTACATGTCTATTTTTGAGATTAACCTTCTGGTGAAATTCTTAAGTCTGCAGTACGAGATGTAATCCAGAATAAAGTACAGTGGAAAAGTGTTTGGTGAAATCTCACATGATAAGACTGGGCTCTTGTTGTCTTTGAACTTACATACACAGTTACTGCCTCTACACAGTTCGCTGTTGTTATCATCCATCCATTGCAATTTGTCTTATCACTGGCATACACTCCGAGTTCACACTTCAACGGTTACACCCGTACAACGATTTGTTCAGATAAGCCGTTTTGACTGCCTGACGATTTACCTTCCCATTGCCGCTTTTTGCCAGCTGTTGAACAATCGCAACGCCCCCATTAAGATGCTTAAACTCTACAGAGACATTTTTACGTACAAACTGCACTACCTGAGTGGCTTCCAATTGAGTGCCTGGCCTAGGCACCACACAGGCAGCGGCAGCATCTCCTTCAGTCTCCCTCCAAATGCCAAAGACACACACCTCGGCCACTTGTGGCATTTCGGCTATCACCTCTTCGATTTCATGGGGATAATACATCATCCCCAGATACTTTAACATATCCTTCTTCCGTTCCACTATATGCAAATAGTTGTGCTCATCAAAATAGCCCACATCGCCAGTGTGTAACCAACCCTCAGAGTCCTGTATCTCTAAGGTAGCCTGAGCATTGCCATAGTAACCCCGCCAGGTTTGTCCATTGTGGCAGTAAAGCTCTCCGGACTGATGCGGTCCCAGATTTTGACCCTCTGCATCTACAATACGCATGCGTATATGAGGCATCAAATGACCCACAGACGTGGGTTTAGTTTGTACGCTATAATTTACAGAAGCGAGGGTACCCAATTCCGTGAGACCATAGACATTACGTAAAATTCCGTCCTCCGGTGGTAGGAAAGATTGCATTTTCTTTAACGTGGCCACCAAACTGTGACCACCACCAAAGAGAAAATGTCGTAGACTTTGCAACTGATTGCTCTGAATATTTGGGCAATTCGCCAGCATGGCCACATGAGAGTTGGCCATTATAGTCCAGCTTATCTGATACTTTTCACATAGTTCCAAAAAGTGTGCGGTACTAAACAACTCATTCGAAACGAGACGAACTGTACCATAAACGCCGGCCGTGACCAGACTGATTAAGCCGGTGATCCAATCCAGAGTGCTTGGTGCATATTGTACATCATCTTGGTTAAGGTAGCTGAGAAAAGATTTTAGATAAGATTACGTCACAAAATCGTAATTGTTTTCTGCTTTCTTAATACAAATTTGTAAGAATTTTTGTACTTTTTGAAGGGTGAGTTTAAATATAATGCAATAACTTACGAGTAGGTTAACCGATATTAAAATGCATGAGCATTGCTGATATTAAAGGAAAATGGCTGACTGTGGCTCAAAGGTTAGTTTGTCAGATTTCTGTGTGGTTTTTTTATTTTGTTTCCTTAAAATATCAGGTCACCTTTACCAGCTATTGGGGCCAGCTATGAAGTAACAAGCCATGAAAAAGCTTCTCAAACTTTGACGTACGAATTGAAGGAAAGTTAATAAATACTTTTGCAAAATACAATGGATTAAGAAAATAATTTTTCTAAATAAATTTTAGAAAATAGCCCTGAAATCGAAATCGCACTCGCTCTACAATTTAAAAAAAATTCCAAGATTTAAGATACATTTTTCTGAATTTCAGAAAAGGTGGAATTAAAATGAACTTTTTATAGAATTCTTTATATATAAAATAAATTTTGTATTATAAAAATTGTTGTGGTGGAGAATATGGATCATTCATTTATAAACCGAACGGTTTTAAAATTTTATATTTTTGATTTTAATAAAATTAGAACAAATGCAATGATTAATTGAATTTTGTTTTGTATTAAGGTGACCAGAGAGTCTTACCACAACCAAATTCAACACTCCTAAGGCAGCTATATGATATATACATCCGATCTGCGTGATGGCAATATTGAAAAGCTTGATAAATATAAAGCCCTCTTGCCAAGCTTTAATTAAAGAGCTTTAAAACTGACTGCTTGGCAAAGTTTTTTTTATTGGTATATTTTCATTTCTGTACAATTTCAAAAATTAATATCTTTTACTATAAAAGTCTCAATTTTTTGAAAACACCGTAACTTAAGTTGTGTTTAGGGCAATAAATTGTATATTCTTAGAATAAAAAATTTGATACCAAAATTATCAATTTTGAAATTATAAAATTATATTTTGACAAGCTACAGTAAAATGCTTTCCAACAATACCAACTTGAGAGCTGTCCGATAAACCAAACCTGAAAAAAATGTTTTTAAAACTATTTTTTTTTCCATTTTTTCGTTCTTGACGATTTTTGAAACTGTTTATAAAATTAACAAAAAAATTTTGTGCAGAAATTAATTCGGATTTTATTTTTATTACAATCAAATATATAAAATTTTAAGACCGTTCGGTTTATAAAAGAATGGCCCATATATGAAAAACGAATAATTTCTTATATTCATTTACTCCTTATGGAACACATTTGTATGCAATCAGAAATTGTGTTGGATCACAATTTAAAAACAAAATTTCACCTAAAATCAGACGTATATTAATCACACAAATTTTACATAACATTAATTAAAAAAATTACAATTTACAATTTAAAAATTTTTAAAAGAAATTGTCATTACTGCAAAGTATTTAAAATTTCTTGACTTCAGACAAAAACGGTCTAAGCACTAATTTTTGTGAACAAAGTGAATTGTTCACTTTACTCAGTAGTTTACTTGTTAGTTTTTGTTTAATTGCAGTAGTACTTTTTCATTTTTGTTCAGTTGCTCATTTTCATTCAATTTCACTTCAACTCTTGACTTACCTATGCGCTTCGAATAGTCGACGACCATTCGAAATGGTCACTGCTTTGGGTGTGCCTGTGGTGCCCGAGGAACACAGTATGGCCAGAGTGCGTTCAATGCCACGCTCACATTTTGTGGGTTCAAAATTCACTGGCAAAGTGGTTTGTAAGACCTCAAAAACACTCAACACACCCGTTACCGTTCCCTGTATGATAACCACAGTAGCGTCCAGCTGTTTGGCTACATCCTTTACCTTCTCATAATCCTGCGCATCGCAGCAGATGATTTGAGGTTTAGTAATTTTAAACAGCTTTTCGATGGTCTTCAATTCAACATTCGGATTCACGGCATGAAATGGAGTTGCATTGAAGAGGCAACCATAGGCCACTGCAGCCAGATGTGTTGAATTCCTAGCCATAAGTCCCACCGTATCGGAATCAGTCCTAAAGTTCTTGGCACTCAGATAGCAACTGATCTTGGCTGCATTCCTCAACATTTGGCCACGTGTGAGTCGCGTACTATCCGTATGTGAAATTTGAAAAATTCTATGCTTTTCGCGCTGCATTTGCTTAAAAATGATTTGACCTATGGTCAGGTCATCGTTGTAAAGGCTCTGCTCACGGGCGCCGCTCCAGATTTTGAGCTCTGAATTGTAGCTAGTAATAGGATTGCCATTAAGGTTGAACATTGTTTGTAAATAGGATGAATGCAACTGAGCTAGGTTACCCAAAGTGAAGCTATATTTAAGTGAAAACTAACAAGCTTAGAGACACGCTATATCGTTACACGATCGGCTTTAACAAATTAGTCAGGCAATTTAGCAGGTTCCGCATCTAAGCTATGCGTTTGACACGAAAGTTTTTCAAAGCGATTGCTTATCAGGGGTTAAGGTGAAGAAAATTAAGGTTCGTTCGATTTGAAAAAGTTAAGCGAAAATTCAGACAACCCCTGTAAATACAACCTAAAAAACCACGTTAAAGATCGAAATGGTGGCTTTAAAGATCCAAAACCACTAAACAGAACCAGTCCGGAAATCCAATCGGTAAATTAGTCACAACGATATTAAAATCAGAATCAAAATCACACGCAAGAATACCCCTAGTGTTTCCAAACTATTTTTACTCTAATTATGGGTTCTATCGTTGATTTAATACCTTCAAAACAAAAGTTTGAAATAATCATTTGTAAGGTCTGTGGTATTGGGGATGTTTTTTTTGTTTATCATATTTGTTTTTATTATCAATTTTAATCGTCATTGTTAGAGAGCAACTCTATGTAACTGTGTGAGTGTTGTGGTATTTCAGGCAGAGAAAGTGGCTGTTTGGTCACAGGTCTTTTAAATTGCGGACTTTAATATTACTTGAATATAGCCGCCAAATATATACGTATGTATCGATAAGTATTTTAGATATTTTAAGATCGATAGAATGATCGAGAATGGAAGTAGTAAAAGACCGACAGACGAACGGGGACAGACATTGTCAAATGAATGAAAAGGACAAACCCTTATTGACAATCTAAATAGTAATCTGTGTGTATATAGAAACCGTTATAAACAGTGTGTAAGTAAAAACCGGATACCCGAGAACCGCCCGTTTACAAACCTTTAAAATTATTATCTAGACTAAAACTTTCATTAAATCTGGTAAAATTTGACCTGAAAATTACTCTTTCAGCCATGCTCCCACTTTCGTATGCGCAAATATTATGCGATTTGGAGATTCCGAAACCGGTTTGATATTGCAAGAGTGCGAAAGTGAAAATGGGAGCATGGCAGTATTTCAAAATGCTTAAAATCTGTATGGTAATATCAAACATTTCCGATTCCTTATTATTCGAACGAAAATCAAACAAATTAAAGGTCAACTATTATGAAGGCTTATTATGGAGCTTAAAGCGCTTGAGCTTTTTTCACATAAGCTTTTATTTTTTCCTAATTTGTTTTCCATTTGATCCGACAGAGGGCTGCTGACGTTGTAGTGGCGCCATCTATACGGCCATGTTTTACATTGTTAACCCTTACGTGAGCTCATAACTAAAAATAAAACGCACAATGCACAAATTTTAGCTTACTTTATTACACAATGCTATTTAACCCTCATAGAGTTGGTGATTGGGGGGAAATGAAAAGCAGCGATATAATACACTCTTAACGATAACAGGTTTTCCTCCGCACAATCAGACCGGTCATGGTCATTAAATGTTACCTACTAGAACACATCCTTCCGTATCCGACAATCAAGTTATTTATCGTCCCATATGTATGTAAGTTTCTCTGAAATATTAAAAGTTTTTTTTTAACTCAAATCCAAAGGTAGAAGAACCTTGCTTAGGCTTATTCTAACACAAACACAAATGACAAGCTGATAAAGTTTTAAAAATGGGTTAGTAGTGCACGAACCAGTCTAGAACAAGTTTCTGAACTAGATTCTTCTTTCTGTATTGCTAGTACTTCATTCTTTTTACAAATAATTTTTAAAAACTTATTAAAGCTGGTAAAGGAAACAGTTTGATTTAGCTTGAAGCAGTTAGGAATTGTAATGAACAACATCTCTGGAACTTTTTTAAGTTGGTGGACCAGCTGGTAAGTAGACAGCGTTAGTAATAATGGTAAGTTTTTATCAGCTTCTAGCATGTCTTTTTTTTTTGTCAACAAAAATCGAAATCGAACATTTTAATTATAATTGTTGTATATTTTGAGCATAAACTTGGACAAAATCATACCAAATCAGCATATTTGTCTAAGTTCTTTATTTTTTTTTCCTTAAAGGTAACATTTCTCGATAGCATTTTTTCCCAACTCACCAAACCAACTTTTTCTAAAGTAAATTGGCCACTGATCACGAAAAGATCGAGATATCGAAAAAGATACAAACAGGCTTAATATCTTATACCCTTGCAAAGGGTATTATAATTTTGCCCAGAAGTTGGCAACGCATAAAAATATTCATTTCCGACCCTATAAACTGTATATATTCTTGATCAGGGCGACGAGCTGAGTCGATTGAGCTTTGTCCGTCCGTCTGTCTGTCCGTCTGTTTGTCTGTCTGTTTCTACGCAAACTAGTCTCTCAGTTTTAAAGCTATCGAGCTGAAACTTTGCACAGAGTCTTCTTTTTACTGCACACTGCTAATATGTCGGAACCGACCGGATCGGATGTTTATATCTTACAGCTGCCATAGGAACTATCGGTCGAAAAGAGGGTCTTTGTGAGAAAAACTTTTTTGTTTTTAATGTAAACGCCTCCCGCTTCAGCAATTATTAGTTTTATACGCTTTTACACAGATTTGAAAGTTTTGGTCAAAATCGGATGACTATATCTTATAGCTGCCATAGGAACTATCGGTCCAAGAGTGAGTTTTATTTAGAAAAATTTTTTGTTTTAATGCTGATGTTCGTAAACTCTGTTGTATTAAAACATTTGAACGGGCATAAAAACTTCGGCAAAGACGAAGTTAGCTTGGCCTTCTCGTTTTTTTTTTCTTTCCAACAGATTTAAAAGTTCTAAAGAAATTTAAAAATAAAAAACTCGGCTCAAATTTGATTATTCAAGCAAAAATTAGCAAGGGTTAGTGTTTTCAACGCTACGGCCCCGAACGTAGAAAACAATTTTATTTTAAAATATTTTAAATTTAAAAAAAATATCCAACTCTTATATATAAAATTTTGCTAAGATATTCCCTTCACTGAATTAAATAGTCTTAAATAAAAATTTTAAAATATTAGAGCGGAAATACGAAACTCATCCCATATATTTCACATGATATTCAAAATTTCGATTAAATACGTGACCAAACTTTTTCTTATATCTATTTGGACCAAACGAAACTTTTTCCATCCGCTTATCTGTCCGTCCGTATAGTCGAAGAGTTCTCAGAAATGGTAACCTATAGAGGTTCGGCATGTTTGGGACATATACTTCATATATTTGCGGGGAGATCAAGATTGTTTTTAACTTTCGCCTCGTTCCCTTCCTTCCCCAGCAATATGGGACAAACGTCATATTTTTCGGGATTTTGCATATAGATGTTACGGACCTTCTAGAGCCATTTAGTAATCAAAATTATTTATCGGTCTGCTAAAGGTATGAAAGATCGGATAAACTGTACTCTAATTATGACCAAAAAAAATCCGCTGCAGCTGGTTTCTTGCTGGGTTTCCAAATGGTTGTGACAGCTCTGGTCACACTTATCTATCGAATACTTTACAATAGTCACATCTCTAGTAAAGTAAGATAGCTACTGAAAGTTCTTATAATAAACTAAACCATTCAAACGTTTAGCTATTGACATAAGCGCGACCAGTTTCCGAAATATAAACATCACCCTACGAATAATCCAAAACTAAATGGTAATCAAAAAATATTTATTCTGTAGTATCAAAGCAATGTAATGTGTTATATATTATTCAGGTTCTCCTTCATTTAAACTTCGTAGTTATGGAAAATTATTTTTCAAAATTTCTGAAATTTATTTTATCCGCAAAACTGATCATTTCAGATTTTCCTGTTTTCAAAAATGGCAAATTGAGTTGGAAGGAAGAATAAAAAACGGAATCTTACAGTGTCAATAATAATTTCTGTTAAAGTTCCTTTAAAACAAACTAAAGTTTTCTAGTCTCTACTACAATTCAAAATACTTCTTAATACCACTGAAAAAAAGATAAGTCTTTTCCATAGCTCAGAGGATCTCTGTAAGTTCAACATTTTTGACTACACGATGAATTCTGTGCCCACATTTCCATTGTCCATTCGAGTATGCAGTTTTTCATTTCAATTTGATATCGTTTTTTGTTTTGTTTCATTTTATTTATAAACATTTCACAAACATTTTATATTCATTTTCTGGGGGGTTTTACACATTTACTTTTGGTTTTTTGCTTTTGGGGGTACTTTTTCGGGTGACAACAATTTTTTCAACTATTTTGTATAATTACGCTACGAATTTATGTTTCGTTTCATGGCGGATTTTCTTCTCTGCCGGGATTTTCCCATTAAGTTATGGCTTTTCCATATTAGTTTTGGCATTGTTTGTTCTGTCTGATGGGATGGGATGGGGGAGTGGGAGTGGGACTTTTATTCATATTTCAAAATGCATGACCCTAGCTTTAGACTAATTTGTTTGTCATAATATTTGGGATGTGTGTGTCGCTTAGCTGCTATAAAGTAAGGTGATTTACGCTCGCTTATTGATTCTTCTCAATGATCTTCTTCTTGTTTTTGTTTTGTATTTACACTAGAAATTAAAGTTGTATTTTCTTGGAGTTTTGATTGTTAGAACTGATGGGCTATCGCTTGGAGCCCCCAATTTGTTGTGTGGAAAGATATGTGTTTATGACTTATCAAAAATGTATTTTCAATTTGTGCAAGATAATTTTCATTTGTTTGGATTGAAACGCTAACAGTGAGCAAGTGAGTGAGTGAGTGGAGTGGATTGGAGTGATTGAAGTTTAGTATTCTGAATGCTTTACGAGTCTATTTGCAGGCGTTTTGCAACACTGTTCTCTTAGCTTAGCTTACGTACTAGTCCAGGGCTTTCGCTTTCGCCTGTTTAAATGTTAATTTCCTATATTCAAAACTTGTAAGTCTTTTTGGAACGCATCTATGAAGTGGTGCACTTGTTGCTGCTGTTGTTTAAACGTTTCTGACATTTACATCAACTATTTACATGTGAAATGTGTGTGTGTTTGACTGCCGCTGCTTAAAATGTTAATTGACTAAAGTGAATGAAAATGGCAACTGAACGCAGCGCACAACCTAAGTAAATGCCCAATCTTCAACACTGTTCTCGTGTATTCGTCTTCGTCTTCGTAGTCTTCTTCTTTTTCTTCTTCTTTCATTCATCGTCAACTAGTATTTTGCTCACATTTAAAAACCCTGTATGTTCAATAGCTTTTCATATACATAAGTACAATACAACTAGTTAGAATATTCACTTGTTTGCTTGGCACAACTTTTACAACATTGATTTAATTTTATTTATTATTTTTTCTTTGATGATGACAACAATTATTAATGCAAGGTGTTCTCTATAGATTTTATAGTTATGGGGCTTTTATTTTGGTTTTAGTTTTTCTTACCTTTTAGTTTTAGGAAAAGTAAAAGCAAACAATATTAGTTTAAGAAACAAAGAAGCAGATGAAACAAGCTAAGGTTAAGTAAAGAAAAAAATGTTAGAAAACTACAAATTGGTTCATATAAGTTATCGTTTTTGAATGCTATGTAGAATTCAGTGTTTTGTTCTTTTTTTTTGTTTTTGAGCTTCTGGTTTGGGTTTTGGGAAAAAGTAGGTGTAAAAGAGGTGGAGAGAGAGAGTTAAAAAGAGACTTATGCAAACTTTTGCATACAAAAAGGCACTTAAATAATGAAAATAATTTACCGGATTTTTGTATTTTTATGTTGAGATATAAAAAAAAATAAACCTGGATATAATTTATATCTTACTTTTAGGTGATTTGTGATTTTTTTATTTGTTAAATTTTGGTTGCACTACTTGATAAGCTATTTGTTGGTATTGTCTTCAAACACTAGGCAACAAATTTTGTAACCATTTCTGAATAAGAAAAATAGTTTTGAAAGAATTGGAAAAAAGTTAAAACGATTTTAAAATGTTGTGCGAAAATCCACAAAATTCCTCTGTTTTGAATAGTTTGTGATTTAATTGGGGAACTTGTTCCGGTCGTCTGAAGTCCAGCTCTACTTCTTTGAGGAAAAAGAAAGAATATCTAATTAGTTAAAATTAGTGAAGTGGAAAGCACACAAAGCTCCTTTAGAATAGAAAATAAGCTTATTAATCTGTTTAATTAAAATATTAAAATTTTTAACATTTTCTGTCTATGAACTCTAATAATTCGGAATAATATTATGTTTGTCTATTTGCATTCATTTCTTTACACGACAACTAATGCGTCGCAGAGTCGCAGTGCTTATATTAAATTCCGTTTTGACAGCAATAACGGTCAGGGCCTAGAGGGCGGAATTATTTTCGATGTTAACTCTAAACTAAGCATTTTGTCAACTTTTCGGAAGAGACTCAAAATGATCATTGAGTTTCGTTTAAAACTGCGTTGGGCAGGTCTTTATTGCGAGAGTTATTATTTGGCAAATGCCGCCTCTCGGTCGCTCAAACAATTGCCTTTCGTCAAAGTGAGTTACAACAAAGTTCTTGCATACCGGCGCCAGCTTGGAGCACAAGCAGATAGGGACGAATAATTGATAGCATTAAGAATGATGTTCCACTCGACTATAACCAATAGCTCTTGATAGACATGTCTCGTCGCGTCTCTTATACAAAACTAGGCTGAGCAGTATTTGCTGAAATTCATAAAAAAAGCCAAAATTTTTTGAAAGAATTCGGACGGATTAAAACATCACTCTTCTTAACTTAAAAAATATCGAGTCTTCGAACCGATCGTTATGCGTGCAAACCTCCGGACTGAACCTTTTGCACAATTTTAAGGGGTTGCATTGTGGCTTTCTAAATCACATACAAATATAAGTCGTTCCCATACGGCTTACGACTTGAGCTGAGTTCGAGTTACAAAATAATGTTCCGAACTCAAACTTAGACTTGCTCAGATATTTACTATCAATTTAGAAAGAGTCTACATCGCGGATATAATTTTCTAGATCGTCATTTTCTGTTAACAAATCTAAGAAATATTTTACCAATGTGTCGCTTAGCTTCTAAATTTGGAAAATCATTAGAATATAGAATGTGAAAACAAAAGCTAATAGGTACCGATTTTAACACTTACTAAAATTTTTAATAAGACTCTTGAAGTTCACGATTTGTAATGTATACTGAATCGAAATCTATGATTTGGTACAGTTTCAGGTTAAATAATATTTTCACTCGGGGTTCGGCTTAAGTTTTGAATCAGAGTAAACAAGTTTTGGAGTTTTAAGACGGCTTGATTCAAAATCGGCTTGCAAGTGTATTAAAACTTTGAGACAAACAGCGTTAGCTTCACCTTGTTAATTCGAAACTTTCCAAGACAAATCAAAGCTCGTTTTAATTCGTTCAAGCTTAAAGCAGCTCACAACAATTGAATTGTTTTCCCTTTTTTTTTATTAACCATCGGCAATGCTTATAAAACCTTTGTGAAAAAAGTCGTATACGAAAGGTTAACAATGCTTCAATCGCAGTAACGAATCTAAGTAAAATAGTCAAAAAAGACGGGTAAATAGATGGTGAAGATAAAAAGCTTAAAAAACGCGAAATTTGCTAAAACTTTCTTAATAAGTTTAAATTATTATGAAGATTTATAGATGACAATCGTAAAGATGTGCCAAATGATGGGAAAGCATTCTTCTTCTTTGGTCTGGGCCACTTGGAGCTTTATCTGTTCGGACTTATTAAAAATATTAGCTGAATAACTCGAATCAAATCAATTTTAGACTTGCTTGACTAGACATTTTGGTTTTGAACCGAACCGGTTTGAAAACGGAAATCCGACTTAATATTTACTGCTAACCGAACCTTGAATCAAACCATGTTATTAAAATAGCGTAACATGAACATAGTCCGAACTAAGAGAGACTATTCAGTACAAAGAACAGAAAATCTGACCTATTTGTAAATTATTGCGAGTTCAAGAGTTTCTCGTTATTAAAAAGGGACAAAAACGCACGATAAATTCGTGGTACTATGTTGAAATTACCATACAATTTAGTCTAATAAATGTTCCTAAGTACTTTATCGAATATAAAGCTCATTTGTTTGTTCACAAGAGTCGTATTTTTAAGTTTGAGAATATTTGTCGGCAAATCGTGGGCCGAACCAAGTTCTAACCTTTGCCCAAAAACCCTGAGCATCAAATTAACCATCCGTTAATTTTGGTACGAATCGACGGATCGGATCTCTTTAAAAAGTTTTTGGGCTTGCAGCTATCTAGGATTATCTAGGATCGTTTGTTTGTCTTCAAGTTTCAATTCACAAATCTCTAAGTGAACATCTATTTATGCACGCTAAAGCAGTGGTCGGCAACGCAAGCAGAGAAGTTGCCAGTGACAACGCAGAACATGCAGCAGAAAGGATGCTTGCATCCTACGCTCAAGTGTAAGCGAACCGAATACAAGCTCGAATTGGACTATATACGAGCCCAAATGAGAGTGTACCAGAAAGTTTGCTTGTACCCTACGCACAAGAGTAAGCGAAACGAATACTCGCTCGAACTGGACTTTTGAAGCTCAGACACAGACGAAATAAGAGAAAGCAACAACAAATAATATTTCAAAATCGTTTTGCCGTTGATTGATGTTATATATTTGGTTACGAATAAATGCAAAACAAAAACAAAAATTTTAAGCGAACCAATTTGATTTGTTGTCTAGTGTAATTGGTCTATGATTTGGTTAATTTGTTGTTATTATTATAATTATTATTGTTTTATTTGATAACTCTACTTAAGGAAAAGAACTAACTAACTAATTGAATAAAATTTGTTGTTAACATTCCCCTTAAGCTACAATGGAACGAATAAGTTGAGGAAAAAAATGGGTGGTAAAGGCAAGCTAGTATGAACAAAATCAGAAATCATAACTAAGAGGAGCATTTCTAAGAGAGTAAATTGTGAAATAGGTTTAACTTGCAATACCCACCAGTTCCAGTCGAACTTGCGTACATGCATACATACACATTCATTTGTACGTATGTATGTCGAAAGAATTCTCTCGGTTCTTTAGTGTGTTTCAAATTTGTTTTCCATATTTATTCGTTAGTTCGCTTCGTGTAAACATAATTGAATTTGCCTAGACTTGTTGGGACTTCAATCACTTCGTTCTCCTTGGCTTTAGAAACTAAGCTTAAACATATCTACACTTTTCTTTAAATTTACAATTAGAATCGCTCGTTAAACTAGTTTGGCTTAAAACTTATTGTATGACGTATTTACAACTGTCGGAGTAGCTACGACCTTCCCTTCTTATCTAAACTTAAAGCAACAATTTTAAGTACAAATTAATTTCGATAACAAAATGTGATTAAAATTAACAAATCAAACCGCAAGCGTTCGGAATTAGTACATAAATTTAATTTTAACTACTATGCAGTCACTCTGGAGCCATTCAACTTACAGTCAACTCTAATATATAGTTCGTTTAAATCAATAATAGAACTGATTGGATTAGTTTCAGTTTGTTTTTCTTTGTTAGTTGGAAGTGCCTTGAAGCCTGGGCCTTTGCCTTGGTTTGTTCTGATAGGTAATTTTTATCTTCCTTGGATTCTACATAGCCGCTTAGAAGGTCCTTAATAGGTTCGAATCAATCAAAGTGGAAATCATAGTTGGAAATGAAGCCAAACACAATTGCAAAAATCATGTAACGCAAAAACAGCAAGAAACGAAAGGGAAAGGTAATAGGTTAGTACATTCGTTTTGGTTGGTTTCGCTTTCGATTTCTAAGCATAATTTAATTCGGAAACGGCATTTACTCATCCTCCTCCTCCCTGAAGAGATATGTACTCCAGTAGACCAGATTGAAGAGTGCAAAGACCAGCGGGAAGGTGATGCGGGATATGACATCGATTCTCTTCGATCTAGAACATTGTCTTTGGATAAATATTCAACAAGTACGAAACACATTAATTGATCATCTAGAGATTGGCTTTTTGATTTGTGATTGTTTCTTTTTAAATTTTGGTTGTGTAGCTTGTTTTTGTCTTGAAACATTTATGTGACTCAAAAAATTTGTTTGTTTTAAAAAAAGGAAGAAATCGAAGAGAGGTATAGAGCAACGTGCGAAAAACTGAAAAGTGTGCTGACTGGAATGGGACTTAAGTGCTACAAAGTGGGTCATAACTAGCAGGATATACTATTTGAGGAGTGGTTCTAAGCTACAACCAAAAGAAAACATTTTAAAACAAACAAATCAAAGAAAAATTATGGCATACACAATGTGAATAGCATTTGAAAAATCTTACAAGTTTTGTAAATAGATGTGGACTTTAAAAAAAAATCTTGGTCGGAATTTCGAGCACGGATAAAACACACGCGACTTAACATTACTTTTTTCAAAAACGACAAAACTTCCCGTACTTGCGATTCTGTGTGTTTTATTCAACACACTTTTGCCTGGGCTGAACGCTTCCGGCGTGGCTCTGACTTCACCTGCTGAAAAGCAAACAAAGTTGTTTCTCTCATAATTTCGGTGTTTTTTGTCGGATCTTGTTGGAGCAGAGTATAAAAATGATGGGTCTAATCCAGAGGTGCTCAAACTCATACAAACAAGCATTGCGCTTGTGTGCTTAGCAGCGTAACACGAAGTAGACTTCAAGACGTAAAACGTGAGCAACAAGCAAACAAACAAATGCCTCGCGAGAGAAGAAGAAACCGAAAGCACGCGTCGTGAGAGAGCAAGCCGCCGAGCGTGCTATTTATAAAACACACGTATTCTCTCTCTCCATGCGTGTGTCGGCTGCGACGCCGGCAGAATAATGAGTTCCTATCCCATGGGATAGGTTTTTGCCATTTTGGACACCACTGGTCTAAGCTCTGAGAAATTAACGTAAGTTTATTATTGTGGCGCTGTCTATTGTTGAACGGTTTGTGGGAAACGCGTCCAAGTGATATAATTATTGAAATTTCTTCCAAAAAATCATTTGTAACGAGAGGTATTTTTGCATTAATGGCTTTTTAAAGGCTGGTTTACAAAACGCACGAAAATAAATTTTTATGTCCAACTTCCCCTGAATAAAAAAACTTTTGAACTATTTTGAAATCTTACCCCTTTGAATAATATTTTATTTAAATGAAGTATTATGTAATTAGAATATCTTTTGGAAACCTTTGCATTTGTCGCACTCTTATTTGTTTCTCTCCCTAATTGAAATAACAAAAACAATTTAACGGCGTTCACCGTTACTTCTAAGAAATCAAAAAGAGCTAGAATAACAAGAGAAATGCGTGCCCATGAATTGGTAGTTTATGCGCTGTGAGCGCACGACTGACGGGCAAATAAACTCTCGGACACCAATACGACATTAAGTGTGTATTTTATTTGATTTCTAACTTAGCATGCATACGCATTTCAGCGAGTATTACAGGCACCATTGCAGAGCTCTGATATAAACTAGCATATAACAAAGTAAACTATAAATTTATTTGATACATAAAATCTGGAAGAAGGGACATTGGCTCTTAAACAAGCAAATTTACCGTATATGGGTTGACGCTATAAAACGGTGGTATTCGCTTTCGATATAAACTTGTACGTTGGTCACCAAGATCACCCATCTACACTATTTTTTGATGGTATTTATGAAGTCAGCAGAATCTTTACACTGACAAAAAAGCTCAAATTCATGTCGATATTCTCCTGATAAATATGAACTTTTCAAAAAATTAATATTTTCATTTAGAAAGAAAATAATATTATATTGATCCAAATAATATCATAAATCGATTTTAAAATTGTTCACTTATCAATTTGATATATGCCCGATTAGTAAAAATGCCCGGAGTAAAAAATTGATATGAAAAATTTCCTTTTTTTCTCGGTGTATGAAGTAGTGTTTTTTTTTGTTTACGGAAACAGTGACTAAGTCGCTCTATTGATGGGGATAGATACACAAAAGTATAAGTTAAGTTAATGAGCAGCGGTTGCCATCTCAATAGGATTATATTTGCTCACGAAGCATTCTTAGCAAAATGGAATTCTGTGTCTTCTCCAAAGTCGGAAAGTGGTGTACACGGGCTTTCGAAAAAGATTAAGTCGGCGTCTCTTGCATTGGCACATGAGCATTACTTTAAGCTTAGGTTATTATACCAAAACAAAATACGCGTACTTCACATACCTTGAGATAATATCACAAGAATAACTTCAGAAGTTCATTCAGTTGTCTAGAATTCCTTGGAAAATTAAACGCAGAATACATATTCTACTTCATCTCCTACTTTAGAGTTTTTAAACATAAACTTTGCAGGTAATGAGTTCATTTTGTAACCAAGGTCAACGAATTCAATGTTTTCCGACTCCAGAAGAGGCTTTAAAGACAGGGGACGGCGCGTCGCTATCTACTGTGCATGCAAAAGTGCTCAGCAGCAGCGCAACACAGCGACACACCGAAAGTTTAAGCACGTCGACAACAATGCTGCCGAGGAAATTGATCTTTTTGTCAGTGGCTACATTATAAAAGTCACCACCGTTCCAGTAGAAAACCTATTGACACGCATTCTGTACAAAAAAGGGATTTAACAAATATCAAACTTTTTAACAAAATACCAAAAATCTCAGTATATTTT
Organism: Lordiphosa clarofinis; assembly: GCA_018904275.1. Lineage (NCBI taxonomy): Eukaryota > Metazoa > Arthropoda > Insecta > Diptera > Drosophilidae > Lordiphosa > Lordiphosa clarofinis. The sequence continues at coordinate 293,106 of JAEIGQ010000067.1, read as the reverse complement.
ATGTGCAGTTTTTTCTTTGCAACAAAAAGAAATATTTTCGAACCAGGCTAATCGAGCCGGCTCGAGTACACTTAACATCTATGATAAGTTCATATATATTTTATTTTGCTTACCTTCCTGTAAAAAGTCCACATCTATTTAAAAGATTACCAAATTTGTTATAATTATTCGAGCATTGTTTTGTACATTTACTTGACTTTCGCCTCTGGCAAGCAGATTGGTAACTCAAAAAAGATAGCGAGCAAATTAGAAAACGGCAAGCAAGCAGCAATGTAGGGTTGGTTTTTCGTTTGTCACACGAATTGTGGTAACAAAAAGTCAGCAAAGATGTTTATCGAGAGTTTTTGTTTTAGTTTAGTTAATATTCACAACATCAAAAAGGAAATCCATCAACTACGAGAACGAAACACATAGAGCTAAGCTATACGTAAGAAAAACTGGTTGGGTGTTACCTTGTGGGGAACTTGGAGAGCCAAGTCTTGCAGCAATTTGGACGTTTCGGTGCCTGCATGTGCACCTCGCACTGCAGACGCTTCTCCAGGGCCAACGGATCGCCGGGATGACGTACCAACGGTTTCTGTAGGCCGCCACCGCGTGCAAATTGCGATGCCGTTTGAGATGAAAGTTTCGATTTGAAGTTGATGCAAATGATGGGTGGGTGGGGGAGGGGTCGGTGGTGAATGCAATGGCATGTGCGTAATTTGATTTAATTTCGTTGCAGACATTTCATTCAATTCCGGTTGAGTGGTTGCCGGTGGGTGGGTTGGTTGGTTGCCCGCGATGTATCATGATGGTTGATTTGATTTGGATTTTGGGAATGGTATAGATATTTTTTTTGCAGTTTATTTGTGGTTTGTTTTTGGTTAGTTGATGTTGTTGTTGTTGTTGTTGGGATGAGCACGTTTGAAAAAAGTTGTTGAATTTTTGTTTGATAATAAAAAGGAGGCAAATATAAAAGGAAAAAGTTGTTTTAATAGTTTTATCATAACAATTTTGCATTTGCCAATGGAAAGTTTGTTGATATTTTTCCAAATCAAAAACGGCACATAAAATAAATATAAAAAAAGAAAGCAGATAAAGTTTTATTATTTTCTGGTCGATTCAACTGTAAGAGGGTGAAATCATGAGGTTTTCTACAATCCCAAAAAAAACTCAAAGCTAAATAACTAACCTGTGACTCTTTTTCTTATCCTTTTTAAGAATTCTTATGCTTAAATCAAATAAAAAACGAACCAAACTGTATTGTTCGGATTTCTGCAGTGTAAAAAGTAAAGCTATCACATAGATCGAAAAGGTGTTGACTGACACATTCGCCTAAACAATGCGGACTTTTTTTTTAAAACGATGTTTCAAATTAAAACATAGTTTTGAATATGGCAGAAATTGAACTGAATATACTCTATTCGTGACTGTGTGTTAATTGATTTTTCATTGATTACATGCGAGCAGTCACAGATGCACGAAAGCACGCATCACTTGGTTAAAGACCTAAAATTTTCCTAAATATATTTTTTGTAATTCTTTGGCCCTGAAAAGCAAACACAGTTAAAGTCATGCTTCATAGTTAAATTTTTTGGGCTCACTTCTTGGGGAACTTTGGTCTATAGAGAGAACACCGTTCCGACACTGTTTGTCCAACGTTTTTGCACTTTTCCCTATTATTTTGTGTGATCCTTTTAATATTTTTAGAATAAATAAGTAGATATTACAGCTAAATCGAAATTTCCATTAAACAATTTTTTGGGTAGTTACAAATTTAATTACCATTACAATTACAATTATTTCATACTACAATAACAACTACTTTCATGAAAAATTGCTTTGAAAATTACTTCAATTACTTTAAATCTTACTAATATTTACGAATTTGATGGAAATTTGGCACACCAAATATTTGATGACCTGGAATAAACCGAAGGCTATAAAACTTTAATTGAAAATATCATGAGAGAATTTACGAAATAGCAGTCGTTGGCAAATGAGAGGTTAAGGTTGAAAGGTTTAAATATTGCAAAAGTTTCAAATTTTTCATAAGACCTTAGATTATAGTGGGGCCTTGATAGACGGTTCTTATTTTGGTTTAGAAAGGTAAATACCCGGGTAAATAGGAGGTGCAAATCAAAAAATCTGGAAACTTGCAAAATATTATAGTGAGTTCAGATTATCATTAGGATTTGATAGATAGCCATAATACACCTAATTGTAAACTAAATGGCTCAAAAAATCGCGAAATTTGCAAAATTGTGTGATTTTTTAAGGACAAAAAAAAAATCAAACGGGCCAAAAATCGATAAATTTTTAAAATTTTTATCTGTTAAGATGCTCTTGAAGACGGGTAAATAGACAGATGGTATATTTCGTATGACTTCGTGAAACTTGCTACATTTTAAAATGATTTTAGACTATCATGTAGATTTGATAGAATTAGATTGTCATGTGAGTTTTATCTATTTGTTTTGAGTTTAAAGTACTAAAGGGGACGTAGCATTTCATAACACTAGCTTACAGCCAAAAAGACCCATTTCTACTGAAAATTATTTTAGTGTAGTTTGGAATGGTCTCTCAAAAATCAATTTCAAAAACTTTTTCATGGCTCCGTTTTTTTAAATATATTTTTTTTTGTTTTTTGGTAGCGGCACTTATATTTTAAGCCATATCTCACTTTATAATTGTCAGATAGAGTCAAGCAAGATAAGAATCGAAAGGTTATTGCGCTGCCAGTAATCGAGTAGAACATTGTTTTTAAATCAATTCATTAGTTTGAATACCTTAACCAAAAATATTTAAAAAAAGAAAAAACAATTTTTTGCTCGAAAATTTATTTTTGGTCGCCTGGAAAAAATATAAAAAGTCCAAAAAAATTATTTTTATTTTTTCTACATAAGAACCGCACTTCCACGAAGAAAAACAAACCTTATTTTCTTCGTAAAAATGCGTTTCCTAAGTAGAAAGAATAAAAATATTTTTTTAAAATTTTTTTTAGTCGTTTAAAAATAAAATTTCTTGTATTTTCGAGCAAAAAATCGATTTATTTGAAATATTCTTGGTTGTTGAATTCAAATTACTGAACCGATTTTAAAACATTGTTCTCGCAATTATTGGCAGCTCCATTACCTTTTGATTTATTTCTTACTCGACTCTATCTGACAATAATGAATTGAGATATGGCTTAAAATGTAAGAGTACCTACCAAAAAAAATAAAAAAAAAAAAAAATTGTAAAAAAAGGGCCATGAAAAATTTTTAAAATCGATTTTTGAGATCACCATTCCAAACTATACTAAGAAAATTTTTCAGCTGAAATGGGTCATTTTTTGTTTTTATTTTTGTAAACTAGTGTAATTAATAATAATTTTTAATAACGAAATTAAATTGAAATTGTAATGGTTATAAGATTTTTAATTGCCCAAAAAATTGTAATTGTAATTTCACTTTACAAACCTGAAGCTAGGAAATAACATTAGGTTCCCACAGTGTTTTAGGGAATTTTTTAAGAGATTCACAATTTCCGATCTTCATAGCGACAAAGCACAAAAGTTCTTTTATGCGTTTGAACTTTATTACCAACTGATTCTGTACATTTATATAAATGTTTTATTTGTTCGTAAAACAAATAGCAAAACAAGTGGTAGAGGTGGAATATGGTAAAAGCTTCTATTTGTAACAAAAGTAATAACCATCTAAAAAATTGATAACTCATAAAAGGTATGAAATCCACTTATTAAAATTTGAAATTTTAAATAAGTTTCTTTCCTTGCATTTTCAACAAGTCTGACGATTTCAAGTATTTAATCTTTGAGTGTATTTCATACACAGAAAAAATCCAATGGGTATTTTCCGTATCATTTGGACTGTAAAGTAAAGTATCGGAAAAAGTTTATCAATAATATCTCTTTAATGTTGGATTGATCGTAGATTGACATCCATTGTCTACTATCCATCCCAAATGAATCTCTTATGGATCTATATTTCCAGTGAGTTATTAAATAATTCATTATCTGACTGAATACTCTTGCACTATAATTTCAAAATCATTAAAAAACCTGTTATCTAAAACAAATTTAAAATTAATCTCTATTTTTGAGAGTTATCAAAAAGGATTATTTTATGATGGAAATGCAAAGATTACCCTTAAAGGATTCTATTGGAACAGTTCTGTTAACGTTTCCTGGCGCCTGAGTGATGGCTTGGTAACGATTAAGAATTTTTGAAGGCAGACTCTGGTAAAGGTTATGGCTGACTTATTCAAAAAAAACTAAAAAGAACTGTACTTTTTTCCCCCGCTTGAGCGCCCCTTCTAAAAAATACACTTAAAATTCTGTTTTGTTTTGTTTTAAGAAATAAATTAAATGGGGTAAGTACCATTGCGAATGTTGCATTGCTATCTGTATCTAGCAGATCTGAAGCGGCATCTAAACTGGCCTGCTCCAAATCGCGACGTTTCTTTTTCATATTCTCCTTATGCATGTCTGCGGCCCGATCCGTATATGTTAGAGTTGGATGGCATGTGGTAGAAGATGTTGGACAAGAATTTATTTGTTTCACAGCAGTTGGATGTTTTTTTTTACAGTGTAATTTAGATGCATAGCACACAGTTATACAGTTATAGACAGCGATAGAGAGTGACAGAGACAGTTAGATACATAGTAAGGGAGAGAGATAGAGACAGAGAGATAGTCACACATACAGAAATGTTAAGGAATGTCAAATGTGAAATGAGAAGTTAGGGTGGCACAAATCAAAACAAACAAAATGATCAGTATAGTTCCCATTTATTTATACAGGCATTGGTACAACAGCCAAGAACCAAACAGAAAATCAGAAACCAATTTGTGGTATTTTTTCAAACGCGTTTCGTTGGTTGGTTCAAATCGTGGGTGCGTGTGTTCGTTTGGTATGGATTTTTGTAATGTTTGGATGAATGTCAAATGGGCGGACAATGAAACAAGAGAGTAAAACACAAAAGTGGATTAGTATACGTATACGCGAGGAGGTCACTTCGGTTTCTATTATTCTTGTGGTTAGATATTGAATTGAAAAGAAAAAGAAACAAAAATGTTCATAGTATCAAACAATGCTACATATAGAATGCACTTTACAAAAAACTTTAAAAAGTTCGTTGCCCAAAAAACTGTTGTGAGCCACTCCGAGCCTGGCCTAGTGTGCGTGTGTAAGAGTGTGTGTGTTTCGTGTGAGTAACGGTCCTTTGAGTGTGTTGAATAGAGTTGTCGGCGTCAGATACGGTTTGATTGTATGTACAATAAATGTTTTTTTCTTTACGTATTTACTCGTTTTTCACACAGACAATAAAACCAACAGTAAAAAAATAGATAAACACCATCGATTAATACATTTATACGATTGTTAAAAAGCATATCAAATTTCAATTACTAGCTTTATTCGAACCTGAGCGGGAGGCATAGTTCACCAGGGCAAATTCGAGCAGTGCCCCAAAGACAAACGTCAAACAGACGCCGGTCCACACATCAATTGCCTTTGTATACGAAACGGGGGGCAGTGAGGCATTTATGCCCGATGTTTGGGTAGCCATGGTCAGTAGCGTGGTCACACCTGAAAACAAACAGCAGCAAACGTGTATAGTGAAGGTAGATCATGGGTTTTATCTAAAGGTAGGGACGGGATGCAACATTTCTTTGTAAGGTTCGTAAATATAATTTATTTAAGTTAAGCGAATTTGGGATATAAATTGGATTAAGTTTTTCTAAATTTAAACTGAATATATATTCGTTAGTCCTGACTGATTGGCCATCTACGCATAAACGGCAGAGGCAAAAAGGTATATTCAGGCATGTTGTCAATTTCACTACTTTTTGAAAAGTAAATCGAATCGATTTTGAATGAAATTGCTCTCTTTTTACTTTTCATAATCCGCTGGACCAATCGAGAATGGCACTAGATAAACCAGAGAGAAATCAGATTTCCAAACGAAACGATCAAAAATGGAACAGTCAGAAATGAGAGAGGCTGACTTTTACTGACTTTACTTTAAACAAAAAAATCTTTAAAAATCAATTGAAGACCAGAATGGCATTTAAATTTTACTCACAATTTCTAAATTGATCACAGAATTAAGATAAATTAACTTTATGTACATCTTGCAACTGTAAGAGTGCGGAATTTGGCAATTACTTTTTATTTCACCGACTAACAAGCATTAATTTTCAAAACGAAAAACTCTTTCGTTTTGGTGTTGCCAGAAATGGATCAATTCCTCTTTCGAAAGGTTGTAGTGGAAGTGGAATTGAGAACAGGCCTGATAGACACGGTTTTAAGCCATATTTTTCTTTTTCTTTTTGCGTTTTCCCTCAAATTATTCTACAAATTTCTGAACTAATATTTACAGATGGACCTGGGTATATCAACTCAGCTGTTGGTGATGATCAAGAATATATATACTTTATAGGAGTGTAATTATTTAAGCGTTGAACTTGATATAAATATTTAGTTTTGAATTTAACCGTTACAAAAGTGATTCAAATCGAGCTCTCAGATACTTTTAAGCTATGGTATTCAAATTTGCTGTCCTGGTGGGTGAAATGGAGTTAGTCATTTTACTGCTTCGTGTTTGATTCCAAATCCAATTGAACCGCTTCCAAAGTGTCTTAGAGCTTTATTATCTGAATTTTTTTAGGCTTGGAACTTACTTAGGTTGCGCTTGGCATTTAATTTCAACTGATTTGTTTGAAAAAGAAAAGAAATTTCTCTGCTTGATTGTAACTCATAAATCGATCTTTGCAGTGTACAAACAGCAAGTTGAACTGATTAAAGATCATATTAGTTTTAATTTCTCATAGCTAGAGATCACAAGGCATAGAACTATTTAAACTTCATTTATCTCCAATTCATTTATTACTTTTCACAAAAAATGTTCATACCATACAAAATTTGTCGTTTCTTTTCACTTACCCAATGACACACGCGCCGGCACTGCACCTTGATCCAGCCAGAATGATACCCAGGATACAATGACCAACATACAGCATGGTATATAAATTTGTATTAAGTAATATGAGAATTCTCGCTTGAATAGTAGATCGACTTTGAGGCAACTGTATTCACCTATGAGTATACAAGTTATATAAATTGTGTCAAACTCAAAATGTACGGGGGGATGTTTTTGTTTAGCGTTTGGGTTCTTTCGCACGCACACACACATAAAGAGACAAGTAAATATAAGTATATACACAGACATATCCAATAATATGGTACAAGAAATGTCATCCAATGAAAACACAAAAACTGATTCTTGCTGGGAAATTTTGCCAAAAACAAATAAAGAAGAAAACGGAAAAACAAAACAAAGAAATCAATTCACATTTATAAACAGTTTCAGTTTTACTTTTGCGAATTTTTGTTATGTACAGAAAAGAGGCAAAGGGGCGGTTGGTGGGAGACATGTATGTATTTACAGGACACAGAGTATCGAGAATTGAAAATTATAAAATCAAATGGAAAACCAAAAATTGCATCATAGGCAAAAAGTATCAACATCAATTCAATTTCTGACATTTTTTCTTGCAACAAAAATCTTAACGGAAATGAAGTTCGACGGCTTTTCGTGTGGCTTTCGCTGCTGGCTTCCGTTGTATGTACGTCGCACGCCCACTAAGCGAGGCCACGCCCCTTTCTTGTGCTTCATTTCCGTTAATTTGTTGGCAAAGCGTTCCATACTCTTCAAGACAAAGTTGTTTGTTATTTAACATTCTCATATTTTTGTTTTATTTTGTTGTGCCGGGGGCTTCCACTTGGCCCACAGGCAACATCATCAATCAAACGCAGACGCTGATGCTGACTCTGACGCGGACTCGGATTCGACTCTGGCTGGGATTGCTGCACATTTGACTTTGTGCAATTCTGAATTCGTATTTAGAAAATCTCATAATGTGATGAAAGAAGATATTCATATATATGTAAATATATGTAAAAAATTAATCAAATTTGCCAACAACTACGAAACGTCTAAGTTGTATATTTTATTTATTTATTTATGTTGGATAGATGTAAACTTTTACTTTTGGGAACGATTCTCAGGCTCATGCTTACATTTAATTGTGTGAATGATTGAATGAGAGATAAGCTAAGGTGACATGAGTGAGCTTAGAAGATGGGTTAACTGTGCAGATGGTAATGATCTTGGATATGCTGGATGGTGACTTGGATTTCTGGGTACTAATGTTGAGAAAAAAGTGCTATAACAGTTTTCGGCATAATGTTGGTTACGATCATGTATCTTTGCACTCACACGTATTGCAAAAATCTGGCAGGCTTTCTTTTTCAAAATAAAGAGTCAAGGAGGACCTTGGACTTATATGTTAGGTCTCAAGCAGAGTCCGTAAATTGGTCATCTCTATCCATTTTCATATAAACCTTAAAGTTTTGGTAGCTTTTGGACTTATAGCCACTTTTATTTCTGCTTTATTGTACAGCCCCAAAGGACCAATCCAAGCTTCTCTCAATCTTTTGGCGTGTGTGCTTATTCTTTTTCGCACAATAGAAAGGAATGTTAGAGAAGCTTTTTCATGGTTAGTTACTTCACAGCTGGCGCCAACAGTTGGTGAAGGTGACCGGATTTGTAAAAGCTATTTTCTATTCTCAGTACTCGATACTCAATTCTCGATACTCAGTACTAGATACGCAGTAATAGATACTCGATAATCAGTTCTCGATTCTCAGTAATAGATAATCTGTACTCAATTCTCAGTACTCGATGCTCAATTCTCAATACTCAATAATAGATTCTCTATAATCAGTTCTCGATTCTCAGTACTAGATAATCAGTATTCAATACTCAGTACTCGATACTCAATTCTCGATACTCAATAATAGATACTTGATTATCAGTATTCAATTCTCAGTACTCGATACTCAATAATAGATGCTCAATAATCAGTTCTCGATTGTCAGTACTAGATAATCAATATTTAATTCTCAGTACTCGATACTCAATTCGCGATACTCAGTAATAGATACTCAGTAACAGATAATCGATAATCAGTTCTCGGTTCTTTGTTCTTAACTCTCAGTTTCCGATACTCAGTACTCGAGTCTCAATAATCGATACAAGATTATTAGTCCTCAATACTCAGTTTTCGATACTCAATACTCGAATCTAGGTAATCAATACAAGATACTTTGTACTCGATACATGGTACTCAGCTCGCAGTATTCAGTACGCAAGAGCAAAATCAGTTGACTTTGCGAAGCCAACGGCGTACCAAAGAGACCCAATCAAAGGCGTACCAAAGAGATCCGTGTTCAACCAATTTGGACTGGCCTTTAGGGTGTGTACCCACAAACCGTACTTGGCAAATAGGAACAACTGAAACGAAAAACCGTCTTAGGTAAACCCCCAATCAAATGCCACTGTTTGCTCTATCCGTCGTAAACTATCCTTAATATGCTGACACACAATTTGCCAACTTGTAGAAAAATCTTTTGCGCTCTTTGTTTGCCCTCATCATCATCATCATCTTTGTCGTCATCATTATCGGCGTCTTTGTGCAAGTTTAAACAGCGTCGCAGACAATTTCCTCGATTAATTTACTTTCCGTACGGCTTTGCCATTTTCTTACATTTTCCGTTTCGAGTCAACTCAGAGAATAGTAAACATTTACTTAAAAAGCGCGCGCAGATTTGAAAGTGCTCATAAAAACTGTAAGGCAAGGTAAACGCTGGCAAAGTGTGCATGTGTGTGGGTGTGAGGTTACATCGTAAAAACTTGCTTCTTATGCGATTCGGGATATTGATAACGGGGGCGCCCAAACGATATGCTCATTGAAATGGCACAGGTGTAAACGGCATCATATTGCTTTGAGAGTGTGTGAGTGCTGTGAGTGTATGAGGCGGTTATAGCTATGTTAATAAAATGTTCAAGATATTGTTTTTACATGCGCTATTTTTTTCTGTTGTTTCGAAAGCCAAACTTAAAATGTAACTAGATGCATGCAATCACAAAAAACTCTAAGCGAAAAGATCGTCAAAATGAAAAAACAACATACATTATCTGTAATTCAACTCTGGCAAACACACACAGTCAACGTACCCGTGTTGGTTTTACTGTTACAGTAATCAGTCAAAAACTTCTCCAGTGTGAAGCGAGGTAGGTGTAAATTCTTGACAACTTGTACGGGATCACCCTCTTTCCAAAGGAACACCAAGTCGTTGGTGGTCCAGCCATCTGTGTACGAGGAATGGAGTAATTAAAATATTAGAATAAGATAAGCGATATTTTGGATTTGTTATAAATTGGCTTAAATCAATTATTCGGATTATTCAATTCCAATTACAACTTTTGGTAGTCCAAATTGTTTCATTCTAGTATATACAAAAAACAAGTGAGAAAGTCGGTCAAGCCCGACTATAACATACTCTGTACCTGGAGTAGAAGCTGAATGCAATGCTGGCGCTGCGCTCATCTCTAAGTCTCTTTCTCTTTTTCTCTCTCTCACTCTCTCTCTCTCTCTCCTCTAAGATTGTGCGGTGTTAGTTGTGAGGGTGGAAGGGGTGGGGGGAAGGTTGTTTACTTATTTGCTCATTACTTGAGAACCGCTGATCCGATCTTTATCATTTCTTCGGTGAACTATCTAAAGAAGCTACGAATTGTCAATCTTAAAAACTGTAGGAGATAAAACGTTTTTTCCGAATTGCGGGGGCGGGAGGGGGCGTGGCAAAAATTGAAAATAAACTTGATCTGACTGCAGCTATAAGAAACATATGTCCCATACATGTCAAACCTCTATCTCTTACCATCTCCGAGATCTGTTTGTTCATACGGACGGACAGACGGACGGACAGACGGACGGACAGACGGACGGACAGACGGACGGACAGACGGACGAACAACGGATGCGAAGAGGGAAAAAACGCTATTGATGCAAAATGATCCAGAATCATTTTTGTTTTTGTGTGTGTGCGTTGACCAATATACCGATACGGAAATGTATTTTGTTGTTGTGTCGGAGAAAAAAGAGACCATATGTTGTTGTTGCAGGTCCCAAAAAAAAAGAGAAGGATAAAAATTGTTTTTGTTTTTTGCTGGTTACGGGATACAAATGGGTGTTCCTTTGCGTAAACAACAACCTGTTATTATACTCTATGTACAAACTTATTATACTCTATGTACCTTCGGTACAGAGTATAAAAATATAATGAAATCTCTTTAAAACTAGCTAACTTAATTTCTTCAATAACACTTGTTTACAGCCAAAAATACCCATCTCTACATTTCTACCATTGTAGTTTGGAATGGTGATCTCAAAAATCAGTTTCAAACATTTTTCCATGGCTCCGTTTTTGAAAAATAATTTTTTTTAATTTTTTTGGGAGGTGCACTTACTTATTATATTAAGCCATATCCCACTTCATAATTGGCAGGTAGAAACAAGCCAGATATGAATCGAAAGGTTATTGAGCTGCCGCGTAGAACACTGTTTTTAAATCGTTTCAGTAGTTTGAATATAATAACCAAAAATATTAAAAAAACAAGTGAGAAAGTCGGTCAAGCCCGACTATAACATACTCTGTACCTGGAGTAGGAGCTGAACGCAGTGCTGCCGCTGTGTCTCTCTCTATCTCTATCTCACTCTCTTTCTCTCTCCCTCGCTCTCTCTCTCTCTCTAAGATTGTGCGGTGTTGGTTGTGAAAGGGTGGGAGGCGGGGTGGCAGGGGAGCTTGATTCACTTTTTTGCTTATAACTTCAGAACCGCTCATCTGATCCTTATCATTTCTTCAGCGTAACAGGCAGAAGGAATCATTTCCGACCATATAAAGTATATATATTCTTGATCAGCATCAACAGCCGAGTCGATATAGACATGTCCGTCTGTCCCTCCGTCTTTATGAACACCTAGATCTCAGAGATGGTAAGAGATAGAGGTTTGACGTGCATGAGACAAATGCTTATTATACTTGCGGGCAGATCAAGTTTATTTAAAATTTTGGCCACGCCCCCTCCCGCCCCCGCAATTCGGAAAAACCGTTATATCTCCTACAGTTTTAAAGATAGACGATTCGTACCTTTTATATTGTTAGTAATTAGCAACGAATAAATTTGCCGAAGAAATGGTAAGGATCGGATCAGCGGTTCTCAAGATATGAGCAAAAAAGTCAACCAAGCCCCCCCGCTACCCATCCTAAAAAAATGTTGCATACTTTTCGGATGGTCACCCTAAGGAACGCAGGAACACTGTTAAAACTGTTTTTTCATAAGTAACGCGTATATTGAAGTCGGTTAGAACGGACTTTAACTTACGCTCTCGTTTTTTACTGCCCTTTTGAGTAACTCTTCCGCATTTACTCGCCCTCATTTAAAAACTAGCCTTAAAAAAGGACTTAAAATCCATCTTTTATACTCACAACTTGCCATGCGTAGTGAACAGATTTGTCTATCCAGTGGATACAGTTTGAGGTTCATTGGGCAGGCCAATGTGAGGGATATACGTATACTATATAGCACCGAGCCATTGGGAAAGATGCGTATATATACATTGGGCATGATGATATTATGAAAATGTCCCTCCTTCTCGTTCGAGAAGAACAAGTCGGGCATCCACACACGATTTGCCTCCGTCAAGGTGAGATATTTGAGGCGACCTAGAAAAATAATCAAATTTAAATTAATTTAATTGGATTTTCCGTTTCCCACTTACCCTGTATATCATCGAACTTGAGTCGCTCATCCGTCCACTGTTCACGGAAGGTTAACTGTACGCTGTACTCCTACAGTTCAGTGTGGTGGTGGTGGTGGGGTGGGGAGAGTAAATTCTCATTAGTAGACGAAGTTAACAAGCTTTTCAATGATAGATTTCTTTCTCAATTCAATTTGAACTACAATGCAAATTTCGCTTTGCCGGATTCGAAAACAGGAATTTCTTTCAAAGTTTATTTTTTGTTCAAGGGGCTTTTCAATTTTGGGTGGCTTTACTTTTAGAGAGAATTGTTTAATTTTTTTTATTTTTTTAAGTATGAAGAGAGCGAGCAAGGCGTGGCATGGCGAGGCGAAGTTTTTGTATATAAAGTTTGACTTTTTTTTGGGTTTGGGGGGTATGTTTTCTGCTAGTTAGTTGAAAAGGTTCGTAGCATTTGGTTGTTGCTGTTGTTTTAGTTTATAATTTTTGTCATCTCTAATAAATATTTCATATTTGCTCCAAAATGCAACAAAATGCGAAAGCATGCATTGTCCAACAATTCGTACGTGTTGCATACCAAGCATTCACAGCAAGCGCACAACGTGACAGAAAAGCAAAAAAAAAGAAAAGTAGACAATAGTGACGGTTTAAGGACAGCAGCAAAGCAGCAGGCGGAGGCAGCAGGCAAGGAAAAAGCAACGAGCAGAAAGCTGTAACATGTGTAGCAATACCTAAAACTATTTCAGCTATACGAATAAATAGCTTAAAAAATACCTTAAAATTCCGTTTCATGCTGAAAATATTGATCGAAAAACTTGATTTTTAAAGAGACGATATCCCAAAAAGTATGCTATGAAAAGTTTACGGCTCAAGTTTTGTGTGCAACCGCAATCTGTAAACACTTCTTATTTTCTTATTTTAAATGTAAGCAGCTTTACAATGAACACGGTCTAAACATCTTGCTATGTCGAGCGATACTTTTGGAGTGAGTACTCAAATATTTGTGACACGGCATAATCGATGGTAGATGTTAGATTTGCTCAGTGTGATTAGCCTATTAGATTCCATTTTAAAATGTTATTCAATTTAAGCAATCGAATTTTAGAGTTTTTCTTTATTAAATGTTGTGGTTATTAACAGTTATTGGATTTGGATTTTTTTAAGTGTTCTTAAATTTTTGGGATTCAGATTTAACCTCACATTTTTGCCGATTTCTCGTGTTTAAGAACTTAATCTTATATCCTTAGTATTACTTTACAAAATGTAACAAAATTGTTTAATTGTTCATAGCATACTTTTTGGATTCATTCAAAAGGAAAACTGGTCACACATTTCAAGTAAAAAGTATTTAAATAGTTCCTAGATGATTGCATGCCCAAAGAAATGTTTAGAAACAATCAAGGCATGCGCAAGACACCAACAGGAGTAAAAAACTGAAAAACAAAACCGAAAACCAAATCAAATCGGGGAAACATTCAACAAAATCAAAATCAAATGGCATCAAAATAAAAAATCCTATTAAAGCCTATGTATTTAATGATGAATTAAACTTGGGCATTTATTTCGCTTCGATGACACAACACAAACAAAAAAAAACAACAAAAAACAAAAACACGACACAAACAATTGTTTGTAAACACTTTTCAATTAGGCAAAGTGGAAACGAAATAAATTTGAATAATTATTACAAATAATCGGATTTTATTTATGGCTTAGTCAGAGTTGTTTGTGGCAGCCGTTGGCTGTCAGTGCCGCATGATGCCAACGGAAACCCAACTGACCGAAACGGGACAAATGAATATGGGGTGAACGATACGTCGTTTTTTTATTATATTTTATTTTTGCATGTTTGCTTATCTTGATTTCTCTTTTAGTTTTGTACTTACAGTTAGACCTGTCAAAGCTATAAAATATTTGCATACTTTTTTCATGTGTGGTAAGCATTTTTTGTGGTAAAAAAATAAAACAAACCTAAAATAGCTTTAAAAATCGATGAGAGGCAAAAATGAAGTGAATTGAATTTGAATGAGCAGTGGTGTGGTGGGTTGGTTTTTTTCCTAGAGCTAGCTTAAAGATGACTTACGTGTTGTTAGTTTAACTTAAAGGCATCAAGTTACATTATGCAGCAAAAAGCAAAAAAGTTGTAGTTGTAAATTGAACAAAAAATAATGACTAAATATCTTGAGGTGATGGCCCGTTGTCGAAACTGGCCGTGACTATTTAAAAGAAAAAGTTACACAACCGAGGGCTGTGAAGAGACGAGCCTTAAAAATCCTACTAAGCTTTGCCGTTCGATTTCAGAGTTAAGCTGTAGGTGCTTTTCCCATGTGCTGAAACTAAAAGCACCCAAGCCAAGAGATTGAGAGAAGCTGGGATTTTCGATTCGACTGAGAATGAAACCCACGACCTTTTATACTAAATAATGAACTTATGAATTGGGGTGTTCGCACATTGCACGATCGCCTATAAATGAATATTTATTCTCCTCTGTGTGGTGGATGAGTAGAGTTGAATTGTTTTCACTTTAAGTACTTTAAGAACATTTCTTCTCAAAATAAAAAATTCAGTTAAACTGTCGAGAAGTGTCTTAACTGTCTTTCTGGGCCTCTTCAGATAATTTTAAGAACTGAAATATTAAATTGCAGCTTGCTTTGAGTGTGAAAAATCGTCTTTTTGAACTCTTGAAATTATTTTTAAATAACTTGTCAAAAATAAGAGCGACTTAAAAGTTGTGTGTTTGCTTTGCAGGAAATCTTCTGCGTATGCTCTAATGCCTTTCAGAAAATCTGGCACTTGGTCGCTTAAAACCGTAATTAAATTATGACGGTATGTTCTCTTCCATTAATGACGCAAAATTTTACAGAAAGTTTGTTGGGAGACTTAGCGAAATTCACCGACCAAACAATTTTAATAAGAAAAATAAGTTTTGGAATTTTAAGCATCACTATTTTTCTGGATAGGTTGCATCAAATGAATATAATATTATTTTGTTTTAACATTAAAATTTGCGTTTCAATAATTGTTTGCAAAACCAACCGAATGTTGACAAACAAACTCGCTACTTAACCTCAGCTGGCGCCCTCTACATATGGTGGCTTCATCTGTTTACCAACGAGCGCTTAGGGTTGCCAAGTTACATTTTATAATTCGCTCAAAAACATTTTGCATTTTATTTTTGGAGAATCTGTCTTATATTTGAATTATAATTTAAAAATGCATCATGAAACAATTAGAGAATTGTCCATTAGCATGGACACAAACCTTCTAACTTGATTGATTCAAATAAGAAAATGAAATCTCTTGAAGTTCTGGGATACCGACGAATTTTTCGAGCGTTTTGCAAACCAACCGAGGCCAAAATCTCTAGAGATTTCTGTAACACCCCCGTATAATACGGTTTAATCTACACCTCCTCTTACCTTTCGATTTACCGGTCCATTTACCCGACCATTTAGCCGTCTTTTATGACGATCTAAGTTCATTTATGAAATAAGCAAGTTCATGATTTTTTTGGACCGGTTGCTCCTACACCTCCTATTTACCCGTCCACCATTGCCAACTACGAAATCCACATGATAATGCTTATAATAAAAGTTTGCACCTAGTGGTTTCAAAGATTCTTTACCAACTATTCATATTCCTAAATTTTCTAAATACTTTGAGATATTTGAAATGCTATTACACTATCGTCAGAGAAAAGTGTAGATAAAAGCTAGAGGGAAGCTAACTTCGTCTCGACCGAAGTTTATATACCCTTGGAGCTTGATTATGCCTGCCAGTTTGTTCTATGGCCGCTATACAAGATATTCATCAACAAATTCATGACAGAAAAGTGAAAAGTGTTCAGAAAAAGTAGATTTTCTCACTAAAACTAATTTTTCGACCGATCGTTTCTATGGCAGCTATATGCTATAGTCATACGATTTGGATCAAGCTTGACAGAATTGTGTAGTAGCATATAGTAAGGATCAGTAACAGTTTTGGGAGCGATAGCATTAAAAACAAAAAATTTTTCTTATTAAGACTTTTTTTTCAACCCTATCTTTTGTATGGGAGCTATACTATATAGATGTCCGATTTCGAAAAATCTTAGTAAAATTATGTGAAATCATTAGAACTTATAAGTACGAGCGTTGGGAGCAATAGCACTGGAAACAAAAAAGTTTTTCGGACTAAAACTAGTTTTTCAACCGATCGTTCCTATGGCAGCAATATGCTATAGTCATCCGATCCGGCCGGTTCCGACAAATGTGCAGCATATTTGTTCCAAAAGACCTTGTGCAAAGTTTGGTTACGATAGCTTTAAAACTGACGGAGGAGATAGCATAGAAACAGACGGATGGACGGACATACGGACATGGCTATATCAACTTAGCTCGTCATGCTGATCAAGAATATATATACTATATGTGGTCGGAGATGCTTTCTTCTATGCGTTACAAACATCCGGACAATTTCAATATACTCTCTCCAAGGGTATATAAAGTGAATTTCTGTATGTCTGTTGGAAGCCGTCGAAAAGAGCAGAGTATTTTCATTTTGGTCCGGAAATAGTCACTGGCTATGACTTATATCTATGAACCGGTTCAAAAGGAGTTAAAAGTGGTTCAAAGTAGTTTGAAGCCATATTTCAGTAGTTATTTTAGCCATGAACTTGAAATTTTGTCAGTAATATGAATTATGGTTAGTAATATGAAGTTGGAATTTTTACTGGTTCAGAGCAGATTTCGAACTAGTGTACAAGTGGCACTCAACCAAGTCTCAAAAGTTGTTTAAACAGACTAACGCAGAGAGTCATCTGAAAGCGATACTCAATAAGGGTTGCAATCATACTCTCTGAAAGGTGTGCCAGTCATCTGGCATATTGCTTAGACTAAAGCTCCGTTTATACGACCTGATCGCTCAGATGAATTCTCGTCAGACAAAAACGTGGACGTTATCTAAAAACCATATTGCCAGTTTTGATTTCAAAGCATTAAAAAGAAGAATTGTTTAAGAAACGCAAGGAACGCACAGGACATTTAGCTGGTGTGAGCAAGATGGCGCTGTCCATGGCTGGGTTGCTCCAATTGAGGCGTGAAAGCCATTTATTTAGCGAAATTCGATTGAGTGATTGAAAACCCTAGACTTGTATGTCTTATTTCAACCATCAGACATGGCTCCATCTGAGTACCGCTTGTTGCGATCGATGAAGAAAGCAAAAATTAGTTCGATTCTTGGATTGGCTTCAAGGAGGTAGTCTGCCTTAAAAATGGAGTTGAAAAAAAAGTAAAATGTTATGTACAATTTTAGTGCTCTTTCTATTGGATTCTTGTTTCCCAATTCTTTTAAATTATTCAGATATCAGCCTTTTAGCAAGCCTGGCAAAACTTTTTAACTTTTATTTGCGGATTGAGTTTTAAGCTCTAAAAATTAAATCCGCAAGCCGAGTTTTCTACACCTCATGAAGAAAGTGAATCCACGCTTTACCCCATTCTGTCTTACATAACTCAGTTTTTTCCCCCCAAAAGAAATATCTAATTAATTTATGGTACAATAATTATGGTACAATTGTTTTGTGTGGTTTGCTTGCTTATATAATAAATAGTAATAATAATAATAGCATTTTGTGTATAATTTACAATTTATTAACTGGCATTTTTACACACACATACATACACGAATGCATACATACAAAAGTTTATGCAGTTTATTTTGAATAGACGAAGCCTATACATGAGGATATACATATTTGTACTGTATTTTTTTGTTTTACACTCGTCACTCACATCAGACATACATAAAATTTAAGTGTAATTGTAATTAGACACGCACATTGAGAGCAAAGTGAGTAAAGCATTGGTTGTAATTGTTGTTGTTGTTGTAGTTGTGTTCTTTGTTGGAGCCGGGACTCACCATTTTATAGTCATCGATTTTTGATATTGAGCGTAGAAACATGTTGACTTGTACAATTGTGGCCATATTTGCTAAAAATCAATTTGCTTTTGATGAGAAATTTGCTTTGCCTGATCGACTTGGACTTAGGGAACTAACTAGAGATGGCTTAAATTATGTATTAAATATATGTATATATATATAATAGTTTTGATGAATTTGATGTGTGCACGAAATGTTTTGTGGAAACAAAGGCAAATCGAAAAAATTAGTCAAACCAAGAAATATACAAATCAAACGCAATTTGGTCTGGAGAAAAATGTCTGCATGGATCTCACATTGAAGTATGAAATTTTGGTGTTCTTGTTATTTATTTTCTTGGGGTTGTTTTTAAAAGAAGAGAAATTTACCAGATTTTTGCTCTATCGACTTTATTAAGCTATTCTTTTTCTTTTTTGCTTGGGAAATTTTAAAATGCATGCCACACATTTTCAATTAGTTTTACCTTTTGATTAAGCTTTAAATATTCATTTAATTATATATTGGGGTCAAACGAAAAGTTGTTAACTTGCACACACACACACACGTACAAAGCACACGGAAAAACTTAACACTCGACATTTTTATGTATAAAATGTTAACTAAGTACATTGATTAACTTTAATTAAATTATTTAGCAATTATTGTTGTTATAATAAAATTAAGATAAAAATCGTCTGAGGATTTTTTTATTTATTACATCTTTAGTTTAACAGACAGAGAGAGAGAGAAGGTGTTGATGAAAATTAGTCTAAATTTATTTTGACAAAATAATAATTCAAAAAGTTAGACAGAAATGTACATACATGGAAACAGAGAGAGAGAGAGAGATCCAAAAAGACATTTTCTTATTTTCTTTTATATTTATACATTTTCGTTTATTTCCAAATCAAAGAAAATTAATTCATCCAATGCATAAACTAAATCTAATTTGAAATGCTAATTTCGTGAACCGAAAGCAAACAAAAAAGTTTCGAATGAATTAAATAAAACATATCACATCGATAGTCAAACAGTTGTAATGTATTTTAAATACCAATATGAAATATCGTTTAATATATGTATGTATAGCATAGAAATATGACAAACTCATATTTATTTATAATTTGAGTTCAAGTGTTTGTCGTTCGCATAACCCTGAGCCAAGGAGAAGTAGTAGAACAACCTAACCCATAGGGAGCAGAGCTAGAAGAGTACTGGTAGAGTGTGGCAGAAAAGGGGTTTTGAAAACATTTCATTTACTTTTTTGACACCCCAAAGAACCTGTGAACTTGATTTGGATTTTTTTTTGTGCTGTAAGTTTCTTCCCACTTACCATGGTTACATCATCGATTTTTGATATACTCCTAACGAATATGTTGACACGCACAACAGCGGGACCATCTGAAGTAGTAGGATAATAGGTACATGATTGATACGCACGCAATTTGCAACCAAAGAAAAAACAAGATGAAAAATATAGTTGGCCCCTTTACACTCACAGAAAAAAAAGGAAAAGTCAAAACTTTGAAATTCAACGGCGGATCGGCGTCTGGTTTTAGGGCGAAGGATGAAGGGCAAATGCCAAACAAGAGCTTGAGCTTCTTACTGAAAAATGTTTTCGTTCTGATTGTTTGAATGGCAGCTAGACGCATATGAATTTATGAAAATTAATGGATATTTTTATTAACTTGTTCCCTTACTATTAGTTAAGGCAATCTGATCTTCTGGTAGGTTGTGCACCAACTTTGTTGGAGGCCTTGAAACAGTTCTGAAAATATTTTAAAGACTTTGCATTTTTAGTAGAAAAGTAGAAGCGCACAAGCCAAGAGATTGGGCTAAATATCTGTACCGAAAGGGTTCTTTAGAGTTTAATTCTGACTTGAAAATATTTTTGTATTCTATAGAAATATATTTCAGGGACCGTAACAGTTATATCTTTTATTTTAAAAGTCCTCAAATTAACTGTTATTTTGTGATTTTTATTAAAAAAGTCCGAAATTAACAGTTATTTTGTGATTTTTATTAAAAAAGTCCGAAATTAACAGTTATTCAGACACATATTTTTTCAGTCACACAATAACAGTTATTCGGAGACTTTTATTTTTTCAGTCACACAATAACAGTTATTCGGAGACTTATTTTTTCAGTCACACAATAAAAGTCTTTTGCTTATACCGCAGTAAAGGAACATTTGACGAACAAAAGACAAAGATATTCTTAATCAGCTCGACAAGATTAATCAAACAAGCCGAAGAAGATGATTCTTCTTCTTCTTTATTGGCCATCACAACCGTTTGAGCCTCTGCGATTAACGATCTCCATTCGCTTCTGTTCTGTGCGAGCTGGAACCAGTTGGTCACACCAAACTTGGCAATGTCTTCCCGCACCTGGTCTTCCCTGATTGCCGCCTCCATAGTCAGCCGCCTTCGAAGTATACGCCTTTTTCGCTGGAGCTTCTTCCTTCATTCTGGCGACATGTCCTAGCCAGCGCAGCCGCGCTTAGACTTAAGGCAAAATATTTTAATATTAGTCTTATCTGTGCTCACGCGCCAACAAAAGACAAGAAAGACCCGATTCGAACCATTTGATACCAAAAGAGGTTTTAGGCAGGGCGATTCCTTATCGTGTGAACTCTTTAATCTACCGATGATATACTGCGCCGGTGCCAACATGCCAACAGAACCGGCTGGGGGGCTTGGTTCACTTTTTTGCTCATAACTTGAGAACCGTTCATCTGATCTTTATCAAATCGATTCATTTTGCTAATTACTAACTATCTCTAGAGGGTACGAATCGTCTATCTTCAAAACTGTAGGAGATATAACGTTTTTTCCAAATTGCGTGGGCGGGAGGGGGCGTTAAACTGAAAATAAACTTGATCTGCCTGCAGCTATAAGAAACATAACTAGAGAACCGTTCATCTGATCCTCATTATTTCTTCGGCAAACATCTATCTTTAAAACTGACAGACGGACGGACGGACAGACGGACATGTCTATATCGACTCGGCTGTTGATGCTGATCAAGAATATATATATACTTTATATGGTCGGAAATGATTCCTTCTGCCTGTTACATACATTTGCACGACTTTAGTATACCCTTTTTACTCCACGAGTAACGGGTATAAATAGCGCTATATAAGTCGCTTATCATCCCAGTCCTGCAATATGGCGCAGAAGCGTGATGACGTGGGTGATGGCGATGATTTCCTTAATCAAAAAAATGACGAGCTGTATGAGCTCTATGGGGAAAACTGTTTGGTCATTCGCATAAAGCAAAAGCGGCTGCGCTGGCTAGGACATGTCGCCAGAAAGCGTATAAATAGAAGGCGGCTGACTATGGAGGCGGCAAGCAGGCAAGACCACCACTAAGATGGGAAGACCAGGTGCGGGAAGACATTGCCAAGTTTGGTGTGACCAACTGGTTCCAGCTCGCACAGAACAGAAGCGAATGAAGATCGTTAATCGCAGAGGCCCAGACCGTCAAACGGTTGTGATGGCCAATAAAGAAGAAGAAGAATCATCTTCTTCGGCTTGTTTGATTAATCTTGTCGAGCTGATTAAGAATATCTTTGTCTTTTGTTCGTCAAATGTTCCTTTACTGCGGTATAAGCAAAAGACTTTTATTGTGTGACTGAAAAAATATAAGTCTCTGAATAACTGTTAATTTCGGACTTTTTTAATAAAAATCACAAAAAAATAACCGTTAATTTCGGACTTTTTTTTAATAAAAATCACAAAATAACAGTTAATTTGAGGACTTTTAAAATAAAAGTTATAACTGTTACGGTCCCTGATATATTTACATTTAATTTTGTGAAAATGTATGTTTCAAAACCATTGGCTTATTAAACCCGTTACTCGTAGAGTAATAAGGGTATACTAAAGTCGTGCAAATGTATGTAACAGGCAGAAGGAATAGATCTCAGAAATGGTAAGAGATAGAGGTTTGACATGTATTGACAAATGCTTCTTTTATCTGACGCAGATCAAGTTTGTTTAAAATTTTGGCCACGCCTCATCCCGCCCCCGCAATTTGGAAAAACGTTATATCTCCTACAGGCGATTCGTACCTTTTAGAGATAGTTAGTAAATAGCAAAATGAATCGATTTGCCGAAGAAATGATAAAGATCGGATGAGCGGTTCTCAAGCTATGAGCAAAAAAGTGAACCAAGCCCCCCCGCTTCCCCCCCTCCCACCATAAAAAAATGTTGCATACTTTTCGGATGGTCATCCTAAGGAAGGCAGGAACACTGTTAAACATGTTTTGCATGAGTAACGGGTATATCGAAGTCGGTTAGAGCAGACTTTAACTTACGCTCTCGTTTGTATAAATTTTGTGTTTTATAAAGTCACCATACCAAGTTGTCTAAACACGAACTTAATGTACAAACCGAAAGCCATTAATTTCTTCACTGATGTTTTCAATCAGAATGGTCGGGTTGGACAAAGAGCTTTCAGTTTTGAGCTCGGTATAAAAACTTTATTTCGACTCCCTGATCATTGAAGTGTTTACCGAGCAGAGATTGTATTGCCATCCTTCTGGACACCCTTGTAAAACAGAGAAAGTAACGTAATCATTTTCTCAGCTAGTCTCACAGGTCTCAGCCTTCCCAAAGGCATCGCATTATAACATAAACTATATGCAAAATTAACACATGTTCTGCTCCACAGTCACAAGTTGAATCTGTCCCACTGTCAGCTAGTTCAGGAAACACTATATTTGCAACCCTGCATGGCAAAGAAGAGGGAGAGACGGGAAGCGGCGGTCGAGAAAAGCAGTATGAAAAAGAAGCAGCAGCAAACGCACAAGTTCATCCGAACCAACCTTAAAAATCTACATTAATTAAGTTGTTACCTCCATTTAAATTACCAATTGAGGTTACATATGTATATGAATAAAATCTTGAAGTGATTATATCTGGTCTTGGAAATTGAAGAGAGCCTTCCCCATACTGCACAACTGCACAACACATGTTCATCTTGTTCAAAGAAGGTGAGCATTTGTGCAGATATGGGTACTAAGAAAAGGTCTGAAATAGATTTTAAATATATTATTTTATTGTTCATATATATGTGACCCTTCCAATTTAATGCTTTTATCGATAGAAACCCGGTATCATATAGCTTACATTAGAACAATCAGTAAAAAAGTTTCATTTAATGAGAAACGGTCTTTAATTTCAAACTTTGAGTTCAATCAAAATCTCGACCTGCAAGTTGATTTTTCCCAAATTCCGATCGTTTCATTTTTTCTGTGAGTGTAAAAACTTAAAATGACCAAACAAGATATAATAAACAAAAACACGAGGGCTGTCTCTATCACTCGTTTATGCACATATGTATGTATCTTCCACATATATGTATGCGTTTGTCTGTAATAAAGTTTTATTTTATAGCTCTTCCTTGTTATTGTTGTTTTGGGTTTCCTTGTGGTGCTTACTTACTACATAAATACTACCCGGAAGTTGTGTTCCGTCTTAGACTAAGCTAAAGTTAAAAAGAATATTTTTGTCCTGCTGTTTTTTGTTTGTTTATTATTTATATACCTAAAGTTAAGCTAAAAATTTATGTACAATACTAAAAGTTGCGTTGTTTTGTTGGGTCTATTAAAATGCTTATGGGCGCCTTCAAGGGGTTGATCGATGGTGGGGGGTGTGTGTGTGAATATGCATAAATTAATTGAGAAATGAACCAGAAAAGAGCCAGCGTATTGCATTGATTTTTGGTGCTAATTGAAATGTTTTTGTAGTTGAGAATCAATGGAAAAAAATCGACTACAAATTTATGTATTGTTTATTTATATTTATATATATATATATATATGTATGCGTGTGAGAGTAAGTGTATGTGTGTTAAATATTAATGTGGCTCTTGCATAATTAATGAAGTCATTGGCTGTGGCAAAAGTCAACATGACAAAATTGTCAAAGAAATTATTAACTGTGAAACGAAATCAAAACTTGATTTTAAATAAAGTGGAAAATAAATGAAATCATAAAGCGTTCATTTAATGGGAAACACATTTTTATTGATTTTCGAAATGGGGGAAAATTGAGAGCAAAGTTGAAATTTTTTTGTTCTGGCCCCAAAAAGTAGGCAACACATTTTTGCGCTATATTGTTTTCTAGCTGTGAGGGTGTGTGGGAATGTGTGTTCGTGTGTTGGTGTGGGAGTGAGTGTGCAAGTGTGTATAAATAACCAAAATACACATACAAAACAAAAGTCTTTTATAGAGTTTAATTGGAGATTACAGCAGTTAAAGTCAGGAAGAGAGAAATTGTTTAAAACCAACTTTAAAACGCCAAAGAAACAAACAAATATTGCTCAAGTGTTGTAAAAGTACGTGTATATTTCAAATGCTACCAGAAACATTCTTTTTGTTTGGTTTTCTTGTTGATGCGATGAGATGAGCGAGCAGGGGGAGGGGCTAAGGTTTTTCTCTTATTTTTGTGTCGGCATCAAACTTACCATTTTGATATCACTAATCGTCATAATACTGCGTACGAATAGATTGATTCTGACTATGGCGGGACCATCTGGTATAGAGTTTGAGTTTGGTTTTGGATTTAGGTTAAATGGGCTAGCAAACAACGCGTACTAAACTAACTTAGTCAAGTTACTTACATAAGCTAAATAGTTTATGCGATTAATCATTGATTCTTTTTTGTGTTTTACCAATTAGCTTATATGCTCACCTGTGCCATTGATTCCCGATGGTCGTATTCGGGCATCGTATTTGCCTGCACCTAAAATTTGATCTAACACTTTTTTCTCCTTTTCTCGGAAATTTATTTTGGCATTATTTGCTCTGAAATCAGGATATGGATAAGGTACGAATGTATAATTGAAGTTTTCTTTTTGATTTTTTTTTTTGCATAAATTTACAGCAATTTTTGTTTGTTTTATATATACAAGAGGGAAAAATTAGCGCATATTATACACTGTCGCACTTATCACAAGCCCAGGCAAAGTCGCATATTTCTTTGGACTTTGGCCTGGACTTGAGCTTAAATAATTCCAAAATTTATGCTCCGACAAAAATGTACACCAAATATTAATTACATTTTAATGATGTGAGTGGGTGTGAGGGTGGGGACTGGGCGTGGCCTCTTTTGAAAATTAACGGCCATTGTATGTAAATTGCTTGCTGAAAAGTGCCTTGTTTAACATACGCACAAGGGCCGTGAATCAAACTGAAAATAGCGGAAAAAATAATAATAAAGCTGCCTACTTTTAGCTACAACTGTGTGTGAAGAGGGTTGGGTGAGTGCATGAGTTCGGCGGGTACTTACAGTGAAGCACTGCACAGGCTGGCAAAGTAGAAAATCACCCAGAAATATTGTCCACTGCCCATGGCTAGGCCAGAGATGTGTGTGTGTGCGTTCCGGGGAAGCGAGAAAAAGGTCTTCCTGTTCAATCCAAGTGTGTGCGTTCTCAACTAGCTGGAAAAAGCGAGAACAAAAAAAAAATGTAAATTTAAGTTTATATTTCCGCCCACTTAACGTTTTACCTGGTGAAAGGAGGAAGCACAATGAATGTAATAAAAGTTTAGAGTGCTTGTTCTCATTAAACAATAATTTTGAATTTATTGTTTTACTTTACTATATTAAGTACGTGGTGTAGCGGAACAATAGCCAGAGCCAGTATTTCGCTTGAGACTGTTTTTGTTTTAAGTTGGCGATTGTATAACTCAAATGGCATTAGGAGAAAATTGGTTGTTTGAATATGTCCAATGCACACCCGGAAAATTAAAGTTTACAAATATATTGCAAATTATTATACTCTGTTCCAGGGAGAAGGTATCATTCCCTTGTATCATATCAAAAAGTTTATATATTCTTGATCAACATCAACAGCCGAGTCGAAAATCGGTATGCCAGTCAGAATGGACTGCAAGCTGCTTAGCCTCTGGAGACGTGATCATTGAGCGAACGTCTCTTGTGCAGTACACATGCTTAATTCATTTGTTTAAGAAGTTAGTATTTCCCCTTTTGACCATGTTCAAGTTATGTCAGAAGGACACGTGATTGATTTGTTGAATAAACCCCACACTGGATAGAGCCTTCCTCAATACGCAGTGCCAGTCGGAAAGTGTTTATTGAAATTGTGATTTATTATTTGTGGCCAGCTACAGAAAAAGTGTAGTGTTTCTGCAGAAATGTAATATCTATATTTTCTTGGTGTCATGTGCCAGTGCCTCCTTATGCAAGGCTTTAATCATGACGCCTTGCAATCGAAATGCAAGTATTGAAACTACACTGAGATTGATTCTCAGTGTAGTGTTTGTTAGAGCAAATTCAAAGCCAGCTGGAAGAACTATCATTCTGAGCCGGAATGGATTAGCAACGAGAAGATTAGCTACCCTAGGATCTAGCATTGCCTATCATATTACGATCTGCATCGTGTCCCATTTTTGTCTTAAGCCATATATACAAAAGCTTTTAAAGTAAAGTGAAAGACTTAACAATTTTTCTCATATTGTGAATTAAGAAATGTCAATGAAAAGTTAAAATTGATAGAGGGCAGCTGGCTTGTTCTCTTTTATGTACATAAGATGGCCTCTGGAGAGTTTTCTTCTGCCTTACTGGGCATAATTCCAACATTCTCTTCGGAAGTCAAACCCGACTTTTCAGCACTTTTTTCACACTTTTTTTGGGTGACGTAACCAATACACACTATTTTTTCAAAAATGCACATTTCTATCAAAGGGCAATTGACCAAAGATAATTCCTTCATACTTACTTTTGCTCTTACGGATAAAATTTTAATGAATATTCACAAGTCAAAAATGAAAAAAAAAAACAACAGAAATGCAAGGCTAACTTCGTCCGTGCCGACTTGAAAACGCTTGTCTTAACGGTTAGCGACTTCGACCAAACTTCGCAGATCAGCTTAAAAACATTTAATAATAATATTACCCATGACCGAGATTGAGAGCGGTAATATTGAGGAAAATCCAGTTTTTCTCATTAAAACCCATTTTTCGAACGATCATTTGTATGGCAGCTACAAGAAGTAGTCATCCGATCCGGTCCGACATATTAGCAGCGTGCAGACAAAAGAAGACTCTGTGCAAAATTTCAGCTCGCTAGCTTCAAAACTGAGGGACTAGCTTGCGTAGAAACAGACAGACAGACAGACGGACGGACAAAGCTTAATCGACTCAGCTCGTCATGCTGATCAAGAATTTATATGTACTTTATGTGTCGGAGATGATTCCTTCTATGCGTTGCAAACTTCTGGGCAAAATTATAATACACTTCTCAAGTGTATAACAAGTGAGAAAGTCGGTCAAGCTGACTATAACATACTCCGTACCTGGATTAGAAGTTGAGTGCAATGGTGGTGCTGCGCTCATCTCTAATTCTCTCTCTCTCTCTCTTTAAGGGTGGGAGTGGGGGGATCGTTGTTTACTTATTTGCACATAACTTGAGAACCGCTCATCCGATCTGCATCATTTCTTCGGCAAATCGATACATTTTGCTAATTACTAACTATCTCCAGAAGTTACAAATCGTCTATCTAAAACTGTAGGAGATATAACGATCTTTCCAAATTGCGGGGGCGGGAGGGGGCGTGGCAAAAATTGAAAATAAACTTGATCTGCCTGCAAGTATAAGAAGCATTTGTCCCATACATGTCAAACCTCTATCTCTCACCATCTGTGAGATCCGTTTGTTCATACGGGGGGTTGTAGATTTCAAACGCGAAAACAAAGGCTGCTATTACAATATTGGAGTTTCCTCTAGAATTTAACTGAACTCATTTCCAGGACAAAGTGTCTTGTATAACGTTTATTTGTTTTAAAATGATTTCATAATTACAGCACAAATATTCAATATCGCCCTTAATTTCCAGCATATTTTTCAAACAATTTTTTGTTCGAAATGAATTGCAAAATATATCAATTAACTGCGTCTTCATTTTTACCATGAAGTTTGAGTTGAGCACAAATGCCTTTTAGCGTCTTAAAACTGTATGAAACGCTGGGCAGACTGAGTGATGGAGCAAAGAGGTTGATTAATTAAATTGTTTGTGTTTCTGAGGTGAACCAACAAAAATTAACAAAAGTCCACTGCGATTTCCTTTCGAAAACTCAATTCTACACACAAAACATAGAAAGGCTCTGAGAACGGCGAATTGCCACAAATTTATTAAAATCCACATTTCTCAAGCGGTTTCCGTAAACACAGACTATACATAAAATTTTTCAACAAAATTTGTCAACGAATCGGTTGCGGTGTCTAACTCGTCCGATTTCGATTACGGTTATAGTTTATAGTAAACGGGAATGGGTACTTGGCCGATTGCTGAACAAGTAAAAAAAGCATTAGGCCAATATAAATGTCTTGACTCAAACTGAAATTAATTTCAGTTTAGAGCGCCATAGGCAAATTATTGTTAAAAACGCTCATTTTATAACTTTATTATTAGGCAGCAGGAAGTCCCGAAAATATTATACGGGGCCTCATTTGGCACCAAAGGGGTGTTATTTCATAATAAAACTATACCCCAATTTAAAGTATGAAATAAGGCCCACTGCAACGAAATAAAGCATAAAAAAAAAAAATTTTTAAAGAAAGCAATGTTGGGATTTTATTTCATATGAAATAATACCCCAATTTAAAAAATTCGAAATGTCTTCCCGCACCTGGTCTTCTCATCTTAGTGGTGGTCTCCCCCTCTTGCCGCCTCCATAGTCAGCCGCCTTCGATTTATTCGCCTTTTTTACTGGAGCTTCTTCTTTCATTCTGGCGACATGTCCTAGTCAGTGCAGCCGCTGTTACTTTATGCGCTTGACCAGACAAGTGCCCCCATAGAGCTCATACAGCTCGTCATTTTTTTGAATGCGGAAATCATCGCCGACTTTTAAAGGTCCATAAGTCCTCCGAAGAATTTTTCGTTCGAACACGCTTATCGCCGCTTCATCCGCTGCTGTCATTGTCCATGCTTCTGCGCCACATTGCAGGACTGGGATGAAAAGCGACTTGTAAAGGGCTATTTTTGTTCTTCGTGTGAGATCTCTGCTCTTGAACTCCCTACTTAGCCCGTCAGTAGCATCGGTTTGCAAGAGTGATTCTTCATTGTATTTTCAGACTGATGTTGTTGTCGCTGGTTATCGTCGTTCCGAGGCAGACAAAATCCTCCAAAACTTTAAAGTTGTAGTCTTCAATTGTAACAGATTGTCCAACTCACAAAGACTTTCTGTTCGCAAATACTAGGTACTTCGTCTTGTCCTCATTTACCGCTAAACCCATTATTTCAGACTGCTTCTCAATCTCTGAAGATGACATGCGTACTGCTCGTTCGGTTTTGCCGATAATGTCAATATCATCGAAATATGCAAGTAGCATTAGATCTTTATGAATAAAAGCGCCGGTTCTGTTGGCATGTGGGCACCGGCGCAATATATATTCTATCAGTAGATTAAAGAATTCGCACGATAAGATATCGCCCTGCCTAAAATCTCTTTTGGTATCAAATGGTTCGGAGAGGATCTTTCCTATTTTGTCAATCTATCATATATTCGTCCATTGTCTTTACGAGTCTTTAAAAGTTAGTATGAACGAAAATTCTATTTTCGGATCATTTCCAATAATCTCGTCTGAAAGTGCACTTAGTTTTCACGTGGTTTGTCCGCTATGGTAGGAAAAACAGCACCGCATCCGACAGGCTGATCTTCATGTCAGCCGGTCGATCGACTTTCAAAATAATTAGTACACACACGCTGCAATGTCCGCAACAAAGGCATAAAGATTATAAAAAAGAAGCATCTGCTATTATAATTGACATGGAGAGAGGTGTAATTTGTGGTACCCAGTTCGTGTGGCGCCACACTCGTGATGCGTGAAAATTGAAACAGTGAAACGTCGATCTTCGTCTGGCGCCACAAAATCGAATTTTATACAAAGTAGTAATAATCACCCTTTATTTCTTCCCTTCCACTTTCTCTAATTTGCATATGCTTATCTATTGGTCCACATACTTCCTTTCTTACTGACTCGCACTCACTAAATCTAACACTACGTTCATTCAACTCAAAAGTAGCGTCTGAATCTGAAACCCAAACTGCCACTGAGGTGTAGGGAGACAAGCGTTTGTTTTTGTTGTGCGAGGCTGAAAAGTGTGTCGACTTTGCCAACTTGCACACAAATGAAATAAAAGTAAACCCATTTACACCACATGGAGGCGGTGGGGGTGGGGGTTTTGCGAATGTGAATGGTGTGCGGCAATGGCGCCAACTGCTGCTGCTGCTGCTTGGCAAGTAGCAAATGTGGGACATTTGGCAGTCACCGACGCATTGTTAACTTTCTTTGACAGCGGGCCAACAAAAAAAAAACAAAAAGCATAGGCAAGACCGCCCGGGTTCATGTCCTCAGCTCGATGCTGTTATTTCCTGTTCTATTTGTTGCTGTTGCTGTTGTATCAGTCAACAACAAAACTGTTTCTGTGTGTGTGTGTGCAAGCGAGTGTGTGTATTTATGGCACAAAATTGCAGTCACAGCAGCAGCAAATTAACACAGCACGAAATACGCTTGGACGTTGCCAGCCTGTTGCCATATTCCCATTTGGACAAATTGATTATTTGCATGTTGCAACCGACTCGCCTCGGTCATGGCCACACAGACAAATGGGCGTGGCCAGCCCCATTTCATCCGTTTTCACCACACGCACTTATCGGCCATGCACAGCACGTCGGCCACTGAAGTGCAGAGAAATGCTTATAAAGGATTAATTCGATTCCGATATTCTGCATACGAATTTCACATTTTTTGCTTGCGCCCGGCGAGGAGGCTTCGAATTTACGAATTTCATTGTCCATTGTGGCATTGTTTTAAATGCCCCCCCACCGACCATAATGGTGCACAGTAAGTGACGGAATGATAAGGGCGGGCGGGGAGACTGGCATGAAAAGTCATGCTGAGGACTGGGCATGGATGTAATTTGTAAAAGCTTTTAAGTAATATTCCATTCTAGAGTTACTTTCCAGCTTAATGGGGTCTGGATGGTTTATAACAACAGCGGAGAGATCGCGGAATTCTCAATTTGCTTTGGTCAGACGTTAGGGTTGGACTTTCAAGTCCAGTGAATACGATGGCTCGGGAAACTATTCTGAAGAATGTTTTTTTGATGTGTGAGCAAGAGCTGCAAACTGGATCTGGACCAAATGGCCATGGCAATTTGCGCCGCTTGGTGTGAGTCGTTCCTGATCGTGGTGGATTATTTCTAAGTTACTTTGCCATCAGTAAGAAGGACACAATTCCATACAATCTGCTTTACTTTGCCATACGCAATGTTGCCTTGGCAACGGGATGCCCACAGTCTACATTACTTGTAATAAACGATGCATGCCAGAGCCGAACGTGTTCTGTCGAAAATGTGCATTACGCCTGTCGAAAAAGTAATGCACTACAATCGCTGCTTTTCGTAAGAGAGTTAGTGATCGAAAATAAACACACTGCGACATTAAAAACAACTGAGAAGTCGGTCAAGCACGACTATATCATACTCTGTACCTGGAATAGAAGCTGAATGCAGCGCTGCTGCGCTAATCTCTAAGTTTCTCTCTCTCCCTCTTACTCCCTCTCTCACGTTATGCTGAATGAAAAGCGAGGAGAGGGGGGTTTTGGAATTTTTGTTTGCTCATAACTTGAGAACCGCTCATGCGATCTTTATAATTTCTTCAGAAAATAAATGCGAAGCAAAATAGGTAGAAAGAATCATTTCCTACCCTAGAAAGTATATATATTCTTGATCAGCATCAACTTCCGAGTCGATATAGCCATGTTCGTCCGTCAGTCCATCTGATCGTCCGTATGAACAAACAGATCTCATAAATGGTAAGAGATAGAAGTTTGACATGTATGGGACCAATGCTTCTTATACTTGTACTTCTTATACGGTTTATTTTAAATTTTTGCCACGCCCCTTCCCGCCCCCTCAATTTGAAAAAAATGTCAAATCTTACATATTTTTGTAGATAGAGGGTTTGTACCTTTTAGAGATAGTTAGAAATGATCGAAATGTATAGATTTGCTGAAAAAATGATAAAAGTCGGATGAGCGGTTCTCAAGTTATGAGCAAAAAAGTGAATCAAACCCGTTTGCCGTTTAACCCTTTGTTCTGTTTGCGGTGCTCCACTTCTTCTATCTTCGATTCTTGGGACACAGAGGATAAACCATTAATGACTCGTTAAGTTCTCCCCCAGATTTGCCAAAGTTTTAAGCAAGTGCTCGACTTAGGATCGAAGAGCTCTGTTTTCCGCATCTTTTCTTGCCAGATAAAATATCCTAGGATGGTAGTTTTTCAATTATTTTCAGTAACAGTTCGACAGCCCACATCCTTGCTATGAACAAATTTTAATTTTTGAAAATGTTGAAACAAATCGGAAGTTTAATTGAATTTATAGCCCTGGCTGCAAGGCAAATACCAATTTGTCTACTCACTGTGCTTGTGTGCTTGTATGTGTGTGGGAGCAAGAGGGGCTGAGTTGGATTTTGTTTGCTGCTGCACAGATTGCCCAAATGGCATGTTAATTGGCCTAATTTGATTTCAAATTGCATTGCACATGATAGAGACAATATAATCACAGTCCTGGGGTGTGCGAATTTGTGTTTTTAGTTAGCGCAGTTGAATAGTTTAAGGCAGATGCGCCCAGGGCCAGCATGACTTCTTTAAGCTCGGCCACAGCCAGCTGAATTCTAAATTATTCCATGACGAGCAGAAATCAAAAGTAAGATTTCTTAACCGCAATCCTTTTCCTTTTTCCTCGCTCTGAAGGCTTAAGGTCTCTGTGGGGCTTAGGGCGTTGCAAAGCCTGCTGCATAATTTCTCGCAGTGTGGGTGCAATCTCTCTCTCTCTCTCTCTCTACACACACATACACTCCCTCACATTCGCATATATTTTATGCCGCTCAGCGGCGCTTGTAGCTCGTTATGTTGATTGGATTTTGTTTCGCCCGCAAGAAAGTAGTCCGCACTTTCCACACACTCACACACACACGCACACTATTAAGGCACTTGCGGAATAAAGTCAAGTGTTACACAAATGTGTGTGTGTGTGCGTGCCATAAAGCTGGATTCATTTTGTTGTTCTTGATTTTTTTATACGTTTCGCTCGTCGTTTTATGTATGCAAAAAATTTTACACTCTCGTTTTCGCAATATGATTTTTTTTCTCTCTCTTTTTTTTTTGTTTTTGCCTTTGCTAAATTGTAAGTAAGTGGGCTTAGTGGCATTTCGCCGTTTAGGCTGCCTTCGCACTGCGTGTGTGCGGGGCCAGGATTTACATAAAGCCCACCTCAGACGGCTCTGACTTAACTTTCGCATTTTGCAGCCATTTTGATAAACATTGAAAATTGTTTATGTCAGCAGAAAAAAAAATAAATAAATGTATATAAAATGAATAACAAGATGAATATTACTTTGATGACATTTCTCGCGAGCTGAGGGAAAAGCGAATGAAAGGGCAAGGAGGGCGAGATTACCTTTACACTTTTCAAATTTTATATTTAAAGTCTTTGCAACCTTATCGAGTCTATATAAAAAATATATTTTCAAGTTGTGAAAGATGAATATTTTTTAGATGAGGCTGACCCATTATAAAAAATTAGATTCGCAGAATCGTACGTAATGAGAATAAAAGTCAAACTGATTTGTTAAACCAGACCAAAAACCGAATCTTATTAGTTGATCACCAGCTGAACCTGAAACTTGTTAAAGATTTGGCTCGAAAATAAGCTTAAGTCGTGTTCTGAAGAACACAAATATTTTTCTTTAAAATTTTACACTCAAAATAGTTTAAAAATGCTCTTTTGCATCTGACATTAAAGATGCTAATCGAAAATGATATTTGTATTTGAGAAGGACAGAAATCAAACACCAAGTATGCCAACGACAAGTGTATAGAACAAAACCTTTTGAACAATAAGACAGGTCTACAACTAAAGGCCAACCATTTTTAATGAGAAGATTGCAATCTGAACTCAAACCAATATTCACTCTGAAAATCAGGGTTCAAGATATTCGCATAAACGTATGATAAGCAAGGTTTCTTTACGAAATTTTCCCATCTCCCTCCTAATACCACAAAAAAATGTCAGGGCCACAATTTTCAAGCTAAAGCTTCGTCGCCTTAGGGCTATTCTGAGAAGCACAATTAGATCCGAGCAATAACACCAAAGTTAAACCCGAAGCAATTTTGTTCGTGGGAGCGGGGGGGAAGCACTGAGCTTATTGCAGGCAGCTAAGGCGTGTGAGTCAGTTTGCGCTCGCGAATGTGTGTGTGTGTGCGTGTATTTTGAAGTCGGGCTACTCCATTGCACCGGTCTTACTGGTTTTATTTGATAAATTCAATTAAATTAATTAGTTTAAAAAATTCTAAATAATAAGTCTGATGTCAGAAATAATCTTTGGAAATTCTTATGAATGGCACTTTGTTTCCTTATCCGAAAACTAAACTTGCAGATAAAACAGCACACAAAACACAAGTAAGTGTGTTTCAATCGAGTGGCCCCACTGAAAAATACCTTTACAAAGTGATGTGGTTCCTTTCGCTTTGATTTTACAAGTTAATATTGAATTAATTTTTTGACTAATTATATATTTTCTTGAGGCTTGACATGCTTCATATGCATAGTTTTGATTTGGGTACGGTATACATCTACATACATGAAACAAATTGTGGGCCCCATCTATTATAGTCTCTGAGTTCGACGCGTTCATACAGACAGACAGATGGACAGGCCGACAGACGGACATGGCTAAATCGACTCGACTGTTGATTTTGATCAAATATATAAATACTTTATAGGGTCGGAGGTGCTTTTTCCAATTTCATAATTACCTTTCCCAAACCCAAAATTTTTTGCGGGTTCGACTCCCTTCCGATATTTGAGGGGTTCGCAGTCCTGCTTTGTATGGCATTTCCAGCTGAAGGATTTCATGCCCCTTAGACAATGCTGCGCCCATTGTAAGAAGAGTATCAAATAACTAGATTTATATTATAATGACTAATGTTCCAAAAAGTTCTTTAAAATTCGGAATATTTATTGAGTTCGCAAGCAGGAAATGAAACTTAAACTTGAACCGGAAACTTATTATTACTAATTTTATAGAAGAGGCACTGGAAGTCATATTTCTAATTTTTTCTGTACTGATATTCGAGAACCGATATTCTTGGAACCTTAAAGTAACTAATTGTAATCCATTGTAAACTAATCAGAGTGGCTTTTTCTCAGACCCCCATTGTAAAGTCATGCTTACTTCTAACAATAGATAAGATTTTGTGTAACTTCTCTGGCAAATCTATATTCAAGAATTTAACCGTTGTGTAGCTCAGCTGTTAGTGTGCTGGCCTACTGTGGAATATCTATTAAAAAAGGTTTTTCTTTTTTAGGAAATAGGTTTAACACATCCAGTCACCTTCGCCAGCTATTGGACCCCGCTGTGAAAGCGGAATTCGGCCAAATGCAAGGATATCCTTTGCCACCATTGAAACTGAATTGGGAAGAGATGTCAAATCCATTTGATGTGTTAAACTTTCCACCTTCAGATTTTTATTTGTTTCGATCTCTTCAAAATTCTTTAAAAGCGAAATATTTGATGGGCTGTTAAAATCCTAACGTCCAGTTCAGAAGATCTACGAGAGTGAGATATACATATGTCCCTTTTGCATCCACATATATCTCCAGTGTGACAGCATCATATGTGACAGCATCATATGCATTTGTTCTTGCTGTTTAGATCCACATACAGTCCACACATCTATAGATAGGATAACTACCGATCGAAAGGCGTATTTATTTCTGCGGTCTTAAAACACAGAAAGTGAACAGGTTTCTATATTATAAAATCAATTTTGAAGTTTAAGGGAAAAAACTGGTATTTCTTTGTAGCACATATTTGGTTACTGCAATATTTTGTTGCTCCGTCGAGCCATTCATCACCTATCTTATTCATTCATTAATTTCCCATTGATTGGCCTGTTGCCATAACATTTTGCATTGTTCATTTTTCGATTTCATTTTCCAATTATAGAACTAGTTTAGATGAAATAATTTAATATTTTCCAATTTGTATAGATATTTGTTTCAAACTTGTTGTTCCCATCTCTTGAAATATCAGCCAGCTGTTGGGACTAAAAGGTCGGAGACACGCGCTCTCTCTCTCTCTCTCCCCCATGTCTGTCCTTTTTCCTCATAATTAATTGAAATGTCAATACACATTGTTTGTTTATGCTCCAGCAGCAAAGATATTAATGAAACCTTCCCCCACCTGCCATCCAGCATCCCTTAATTCCACCTTCTCCTTTTCGACGTCAGCAAAGGATTCAACAGAATTGGGGCTATTATTAGCACTGCACAGTCAAAGTCATCTATCATGCGTATGCTCCCGGTTATTTATAGAATTCCGACCCCGGGCAAAAGCGAATCTCAACTTTAACTGGAAATTAACTTGCATGAAAATGGCCCAATAAGTTTTTGGCAAGGGAAATTTATGGCCTGCTAAACAAATTGCCGAGCATGTAAACTTTTACCTAGAATCTAGAATGGGTCAATAAACTAAACAGCTCCCCGAAGGCGATAAAAATGATAGACAGAGTCGCACAGGCAGTATGAGAAAGGGGGCGAGGGAGAGTAAAAGAGTCGCGAGATAAATGCGATTAGAAAAACGTTGCATGAGAGAGGACCTGGTCACGCCAAGGCATACTGATGCGGGAGGAAAATGCACACACACACACACAATCACGCATAGATAAATCACATATTCCAACGCTTTGCGGCCATTTAATGGCTGTCAAGATAAGCTTTGGGGGCTTCGTTTGGGGTTTGCGTGAGTTTGTGGAGCCAACCAAAGTAAATAATTGCCTAAAAATTGTGTGAACTAGTGGGTATCCGCAGCGGTTATTTGGTGGAGGGGCTGCAGCGGGTGCCTGTCAAAGTGCAGTTTGCTGTTGGAATGTGCCAGTTACATGTCAGAGGGAATTAAGTGGAATTGCAATCACGAAAAGTGCTTTCAGAAAAATCGAGAAAATTATTTTAAAAACCGTAAAATAGTGCCAAAGGCTTTAAAAACATTTTTGTGTAGTTTAAATTGTAGTTAAAATTAAATCAAGGTAAAGAAAATCAATTGAGGTAGCATACAGGATCACGAGAGCACGAAGACTCTTACTTCTATTTACTTTCGGAGCAAAGTTTATAATGTGGTTTGCATAAGCATAAGCCGTATTCTTATGTGTAACTAAAAATTTAACCAAAAATCAGACCTAAGCAAGCCTATGCTAGCGCGCCCCTCTCGCTTAAGCTTGAGTTGAAGCAGAGGTGCACACAGCCTATGCGCACAGCGTAACTAAGCCAACTTTGTATGCGCCGAAGTTTTAATACACTCGCAAAGGCTGGTTTTGAAGTATGTATCAGAGTTTAGGATAGCTATTATCTTTCGATAGTCATCTGACATCGAGCAAGTTTTGTGAATATTCATAGGAAAAATAATAAAAACAATAAAATTACATATTAAAATTTTTTTAAAATAAAGCCTGTGCCAGCCACAAGATATGGTCATTCGATTTTTCAATTCTTTTTGAAACGATAAAAATGACAACAAAAAAGATTTTCTCAACCAAACACATTTTCCGATTGATCGGTCCTACGGCACCTATAAGATATAGTCATTCGATCCGAACGATTGCGACATTCCAGCAGCGTGTAGTGAAAAAGACTTTTTGCATAATTTCAGCACATCAATTTCGAATATATTCTCTCTTCTATTTCTCTCCAATGCCTTTTGCAAAATCGAACTTATCAACAAATATGTATGCGTCACTTCAGCGTAGGTTTTATTGGCGTCATACGATTTCATGTGCATCAGCTGTCAATGGTTGTTATTGCATAAGAAATATTTTCTTCATTTATATGGGCTTACAAATGCCTTAAAGTCTTATTTAGGGTTTAATTATTTTTACTTTTGTTTTCGTTTACATCAAAATGCTCAAAAGTGAAGTCCCGTCTCTGCTTTTCTTCTTTGTATATTTTCCTGTTCCCTGTTGTTTTTCATTTTGCAGAGCCTTTTCAATTAAGTCGCTGGATAATTGGAATTATCCATAACAACTTTGAATGGCCAGAAAGTTGTACGCAAAAGCAAATGCAGCATTTCAATTAAGTTTGCTCACTGAAGATTGAATGCTCCAGTGGGAGCAAAAAGAATGCCAAAAACTTTTACATAAATGTCTGATGGAGCACACACACACACACACACAAAGTACTGAAGGATCCGCAAGTTTTCGTGGGCAACAAAAATTGTGTCTGAGCTCTTAGCTCTCGGCTAGGTGAAGGCGGAAAGTGCTTGGCCAAATGGCCAAATCGTTAACGTTAACCGAAATGCAGACTCACTTACTTTGGGAGTGAGATTTTTATATCCCATGCTGAGTCACCAGCCCGCTGAGTGACTCCACCCTCCTACTCCACCTCCTCGCCTTTCCGGTAGTCACATTTCGGTTTCATTGTCAATTGACACTTTTTGTTGTTGCTGCTGCTGTCGCTGGCCATTTGAGCTGCAACTTGATTGCATTTTCACAGAGTGGAAACCGACCGTGGGAGGTGAGGCGTTGCTTGTTTTATGACCCAGGGGCAACTGCTTATTGCTTTCGGTTTGCTACCAATGATGGCCAAAGTAAGCGACATTCTTTT
Source organism: Lordiphosa clarofinis (assembly GCA_018904275.1). NCBI lineage: Eukaryota > Metazoa > Arthropoda > Insecta > Diptera > Drosophilidae > Lordiphosa > Lordiphosa clarofinis. The sequence goes on along the minus strand of JAEIGQ010000067.1, from coordinate 253,873 downwards.
CAAACTTTGCTGAGCGTTTTCCATGTTGCAAATTGAAATAGTTGCAACATTGCCTGGATTTATGTATCCTGCAGCACTTAGCCCTAATTAATGGCCATCGGAAATTAATATCAACTTAAATGTATTTAGTGTTGATTAATGTGGAATTAATGAACAGCCTCCAGGTGCAGAAAAAAGTCTTCTTTTCACCTGGAACGGCAGGTTGACATTTTTAGCTTCATTAATCATTCAAGCGGGTACGGGTTGAATTCCACGGAAGTGGAAGTGGCAGTGGCCGGGGCCATCATTAATTACTGCAAAAGGCGTCAGGCACGACCTGAGCAAACATTCAGGCCAATGAGGAAAAAAGCGCACACACACACACTAACAAAACGAAGTCAAGTAAACTGCCAAGAAAACAGTATTTCATTAAATGATCTTATTTGGGGACGGACAATTATTTTACGTAGTTTGACTTATAAGTGCACAGAGAGAAAAAAACCTGTTCAGAAAATTTGTTGCTGTGCACTTAAAATTAGAATGAAATACTCTCAAATTTATAAGGTTTTTGAACTCGATCGAAGAAAGATTATTCTCCAAGTGAGAACATTGTGCTCAATAGTTTTGACACTCTCGTTGCCTCCCAAAAATATCAAAATTTTTTCCATCCGCTTAACCATTCTGGTCTCTGAATGTTGGTTAGTAAATGCTCCACAGGGTGGGAATACTCCAAAGGGTCTACTGCCGTCTATAGTTGGAGCCTAAGCCCGAACTGTAGAGTCTAGTCTAAATCACCACTTTTCTGATCTAAGACACAGAAGCGCGGAGTGCATCAGATATACAATCACCCACAAAGGGCATCAACATCAGAAGCACCAGGGTTCGCTACAAACAGTACCTACTCAAACCAACTGTGCTCTCTGGAATCAGAACAAACTTTAATTATGGTTAAGTGTTCTTAAAAAAGGGAATTTCCACTAGTTCTTAATACTTTTTGCCCAAAGGAAGATTGAAATTGCCAATTATCGGAAAGGTAAACAGATTTCAGTTTAAATTTTTGAACAAAGATACACGCAATACATAAGCGTCGAGATAAAAGTACTATAAAAATACAAAAAAATCACAAATGTAACCCATTCATATAGAAAGCAATCAAAATGATTTTCTTCCTTCTCTTTCTTTCTCTCTCTCTCTCTCTAAGATTGTGCGGTGTTAGTTGTGAAAGGCTGGGAGGGGGTGGGGTGAGGGTAGTTAACTTATTTGCTCATAACTTGAGAACCGCTCATCCGATCTTCTATCTTCAAAACTGTAGGAGATATAACGTTTTTTCCAAATTTCGGGGGCGTGGCGAAATTTGAAAATAAACTTGATCTGCCTGCTGGCATACTTGTCAAACCTCTATCTTTTACCATCTCTGAGATCTGTTTGTTCAGACGGACAGACGGATAGACGGACATGTCTATATCGACTCGGCTGTTGATGCTGATGAAGAATATATATACTTTATATGGTCGGAAATGATTCCTTCCCCCTGTTACATACTTGTACCTTTTGTACAGAGTATAAAAATACCGATTTCACTGTTTACATACCATGAACGACCATCCACTTAAAGGTGGCAATAATTATTCTGATTCTAAGTGCGAAGGTGTGAATTAATTTTCATTTAATAAGGATGTATATGGGGCATTTCACACAACATGGGATAATTAGTGGTAGTGTCGTCAGGAATTCACCATGCGAGAGAGGTACCAGTTGATATGAACATGTGAGAGCACGTTGACAGCCCCTTTGCAACTGAGTGTTTTTCACCATTCAACTGGTAACCCAAAATAGAGGCAGCCTACTTTAATGACTTCACCTGGTATAATTCCACCATGGCTAATTATACCATGGACTCATTCGCTCTCTCAGAACTCCGTATATTTGTGTCAAAGAGAGCGAGAGAGTAATATATTTCAATACAAAGCCTTCCAAGCTACTAAGTCGGGATTTACACGATGAAGCGAACTTCATGAAGCTTTCTTAGTAGGCTTGAAAATCAAAGGGATTTTACTAGATTTGTTAATCAAAATGTATGAAAACACATGTGTATGTCTCGCCTACTAAGATAACTTCATGAAGTTTGCTTCATCGTGTAAATCCCGTCTTAGTAAACACACAAAAAATTCGTCCGCGGAGATGCTTTGCTTACAACAGTTGCTTACTGACTGAAATTTAACAAGTTGTCAAGAGAGATAGAGAGTGAGTGAGCCTACCTTGTTTAGTATGCCTTGCCCTAGCCTTCTTTATTCCGATTGCTCCTATTGCTCCGAGTATTTTGATAGTAGTTTTTGTGTGCTATTGACAAAACTGACAGCACGGAGCAGTGCAATAGTGTTTCAGATTTGGTGCTTCGGCTACTGCTCTCCTCTTTTCACATTTAGAGCAGGAGCAAGAGCGGAGCATATTTTTGGTTGCTATTGCTGCTGTATAGGAAGCAAATCAAACCCTGGTATAAGGTATAAAAACAACGCAAATATTCAGTGATATGGCGATTGCTACTGTGTCAGCAGTTCTTTTATAAGATGGTGTCTGTCAGTTCATAGAAGACTGGCGAAGATCCCTGATGATTGAATGGAAGAAATTCATGAAATAGCTATACGATCAACCAGCCTCCTTTGCGGTGTTGTGCGTGTCTTGTTTCACAAATGTTATGAACAAAATCTTAGCTTATTGAATCGAAAGGTCGCTAAATAAGTCCCATTGACATATATTGATCATATATTTTGAAATATTCTAAAAAAACACACCTATTCCTCTCACTTAAATGAAACTTCCAATTGAGTAAACTTTAATTCCGTCATTTTATCATATTTTATTTATTTATATGCCAGACAGAATAATGAAAAATCCAACCAACTAACATACACAGCTCATTTTGTATTATCCGCAAAATCAAATCAAACTCATTTGGCCCCGAAATGAGCAAAATTTAGTTTGGTGCGCTCTTTTGTGCCAAGCACACACTTAATTATAAATTTTCAATTAAAATGTATGGGCCAAAAATAGTTTAAACAAATTCTCTTTCTCTCTTTGCCTCGTTGTCTGACAATTTTGCAACAGCATAAACAACACAGATGAGGCAAACTTTTGTCCATGTCCATCTACCCACTCCACCACCAGCAACAACGCTGTGCTGGCTTCCTGAAGCCTTTGTCCGCTTGGCCGTAACCAGAAAATGACAAAAGCCATGTCAACAGCATGTTTAAGGGTTCGGGGCTCGAGTTCGAGTTAAGACAATGGCGTGTGTGTGTGTGTGCGTGTGCTCTTATCCGTGTTGCTTGTGGCCAAAGTCTTAACATGAAACTTCTCTGCTCGTTTGGTTACTTTTCAAGCTGGCAAACAATAGCTCAGATAATTTATTCATATTTGGACACTCTCACACACACACTTGCCTGCATGAATTTTTAAATAACTATAAATTTCTAAATTTACCCAAGAGACACCGAAGACACATTGCACTAAAGATAAGCCAACAGGACGAACCAACCAAAAATGATTCTCCCTGGCCAAACAATGGAAATTTTAATGAATATTTTTGGGGTCGAAGCTTTTGCTCCCTTTTCACAGAGTGTTGAAAATTGCAACATAAATTTTCCGGACACACACACAAGAAGTTTTTCCATTTTCATGATAAACATTGTGTCAACACTGACCAAACAATTTGCTAAATATTTATTAATTTGCATTATATGTTGGCAATTAAGAATGTTCCCCAGACGAAGATGATTTTCTAAATATGAAAACGAAAAATATAGTTTACCTTGCCAGAAAATTAACTGAGTGAAATTTTAAAATAAAATGTGCAAAATTAAAGTGCAACCAAATCAAAAACTATATAAAAACACAAGTTGCCAAAACGTTTGAGTTGTTGTTTTAGTTAGAAACAGCATGAAACAGACAATGAATGAGTCAAATTTTCTATGTAATTGGCATAATATTAGTACCTACTTTCCCCAAGTATTTACACAACAGCTTCCAGTAAAAAACATGTTATATTTGCAACAGATCAAAAAGTACTAGAAAGTGGAGTAACAGAAACTGTTGCAGACGAGAGTATCATATCATAACTCTTGGAAGAGATTTTCTGAGAAAAGAATATACAGCTTAGTAGAAGGAAGGAAATTTCCGCTGGCAAGCGGCCAAATTCATAATGTCTGCCATCAACCATGTAACTCTAAATCTTGAACAGAACAGAACTCTAAATCTTGGTTCTCAGAGATGGTAAGAGATAGAGGTTTGACATGTATGGGACAAATGCTTCTTATATTTGCAGGCAGATCAAGTTTAATTTCAATTTTTGCCACGCCACCTCCCGCCCCCGCAATTTGTAAAAAACGTTATATCTTCTAGAGTTTTGAAGATGATTTGTTTCTTCTAGAGATAGTTAGTAATTAGCAAAATGAATCGATTTGCCGAAGAAATGATAAAGATCAGATGAGCGGTTCTCAAGTTATGCGCAAAAAAGTAAACCACCCCCGCCACACCCACTCCCACCATGTCACAACAAACCCAGCACAATCTTAGAGAAAAAGAGAGAGGGAGAAAGAGAGACTGAGATAAGTGCAGCAGCAGCAGTGCATTCAGTATCTACTCCAGGTACAGAGTATGTTATAGTTGGCCTTGACCGACTTTCTCACTTGTTTTTTTCTACCTGAATTGAATTTCTTTAATTTTTATTCCCAGTCATATTATTGAGTAAGTTTAAGGGTTAAGGTATACCTTCAGGTGCCATTTTTTAAAGGTTTAGAAAAAAAATGTAATTGCACAAAAACTATAACTGATTTTAACGAGTGGTTTTATAAATTCGATAGGTATTCGGTTAAATTAAATTTTAAATTTTGTTGTTGTTGTTGTTGTTATTGTTCTTGCGGTTGTTAAGTATTCCTGTTCGAAGTTAACCAAAAATGTAAAACAAAGTTGAAACGGTTGCAAACATTTGTTGACAACGGATTGTCTGAAAGTTAAAACAAAACGAGGTTTTGTTAAGATATGATGTAATTCTGGTGTGAACTAGGATATTTTGAATCGGTCAAAAAATAGCAGAGTTATAAGGTTTCAAAGTCAAAATTTCGAGATGATGTCATACGGACATCAGAAGTAGCGAGAAGTTTCATACAAAAATTGAGGGAAGAAGAAGCAGAAGTTTCAACTTCGCCGCTTGAACTTTTTGCATGTACGGAGGTGCGAAGTTAAAAGTTACACTTAACAGACAATGTTGCACCTAGCGCACATTTGTGGATACTATGTAAGATGGCTGTGGGCCTTATTGTGCTTTGACCAGCTGAAGCAGCATTGAGAATGCACCATGTAAAGCCACTCTGCTTCTACCTGCATCTGGACTGCTTTTAGCTAAATTGATTTAAAAAGAAAATAAAAAAGAACAGAAGAAAAAACAAGCGAAAGAATTGTTTGAAAGTGTTTTTGCGTGACAAAAAAATGTTTTTAATTATTGCGGTGAAAGAGCGAGTTGTCATTTTTGATCTTTTCCACCCCAATCATTCGGACTTTAATTTTGGGAACATGGCTTGGGGAGAAGTGGCCGAGCTTCTACAAAAAATCAACTAGGCATTAAAACAAAATACAAATGATCGAGCAGTGTGACCCACCGCCAATTAAATTAAAAAATAAAAATCATATTATCATCATCACATTATCATTGACCTGTGGAAAGATTACATGGAAGCATTGCTATCTGAGCAAGCCAAGGCAATTGGTCACAGAAGAAATGGCATTAGATTGGGAAACTTTGGACGCAGTCCAACAACAACAACAGAAAAACAACTCCTTTCAGCGAGGCTCGGTCGACCACAATGCACTTGCTGTGCCGTTTGCAAGTGCGGTCTGGGGCCGGTACGAAGGGATTTTGTTGTTTTGAAGCGAGTCAATTGCACTTGTTGTGTTATCCCAAAATTTTTTTTTTCAACCGAGACCTTTTTCAAAAGTGTCAAACTCTAGTTAGGACAAACAAAACTCAAGCCGGCTAAAGCTTACAACATAATGTAATAGGTAAATGTGATTTAAGATGAATTTTACATATTTATATCAAAATAATTAAATCGATTGTGTGTAAAACACACCCACGAACAAACATGCGCGTGTACTTAAATCTGACGCTTGCGTTGCTGCCAGCGTTGTCGTCTGTCTGTTGCCTTTGGTTTTGGCATTAATGCCAAGAAATTTTGTGGAGGGCGGTGTGAGGCCAACTAATTGCGGCGGCATAACTTGTTGCGCCCCCATCCCTCCGCCCCCTTCCGCCATGAGTGCCACATGCATGCGTGCGTGTGTGTGTGTGAGTTTGCAATGTAAATGTACGCCACAGACAGACGGCGAGCGGCTGGCGGCTGTCGTCTGTCTAAGAACTATTGGCAACAACAACAAACTACGGCCACAGCGAATTGCATTAGCTTTGCTTGTGTATGTGACTCTATGCCACGCCCATGAAGGCCCCCGAAGGCCACATTACTCTGGCCTCTTGTTTACTATAAACAAAGTCAAAGTGTCGCCTCTCCTGGCAAAACGGGCAAAGGCAACTTGAACATTTTTGTGTTTGATTTGCACACAGGCACAACTACAAGTGTGTACAAGAAGCTAATGAAATAAATATCAATAAAATAGCTGAACAGGAAGTGTAGCAAAAGGTCAAGTGGATGCAATTACAGCGGCAAAGGACACAGAGCAAGGGAAAGTGCCCATAGGGCGTATGAGTGATACAATGATTGGGTCGAAGGACCAGGAGTCTGTCTTTGTATGGTTTGAAGTCACGCGTATTTTTTAAAATCCTGAAAATCCTAGTTTAATGCGGTAACATATACTTGCATTTGTTATGATAGAGATGGGTATTAAAGTTGCACAAAGATTGAGGATTATCAAGCTTAATCTAAAGACATTTTGTTGATATGGACATTAAAATTTTAGATGCCTTAACAACCTAAGGAAGATCATTGAAAAACTTGAAAACAAATTCCAACCCAAAACCTGAAATCTTTTTCGGTTGGTTTGAAATCTCTTGTGTTTTGTTGAGAGATTCAACTTTGTTCACTCCCAAAAACCACCCAAATTTTGATAAGCAATATTAGTTTTGGAAATGTAAAGTGCTTGCCAAGTTTAACAGTTTTAAAATTTTTTTTATTTTTAAATCTTGCATTTAATTTTTAAAGAATATGACTTAAATTCAAATTATAATTTAAAAGTGCATTACAAAACATACAACACAATCAAAATATTTTATTTAAACATTAAAATTATATTAGATTTGATAGAGATGGACCATTAGCAGTCACAAACCCTACAACTAGATTCTCAAATAAGAAAATTAAATCCCTTGAAGTTCTGATCACCGAATATGGAGTATTGCGTATTGAATACTGAATGTCAATCACTGAGTATCAAGTATAGAGTATCAAATACTGACTATAAATAGCGTATCGAGCACTCAGTATTGAGCAGGATAGGGCAGGGTATCGAGTACAGAGTATCAAGTACTCCGAATCGTGAACTGCGTATCGAGCACTAAGATTGAATACTCAGTATCGAGTATAGAGTACTGAGGGTAGTGTGGTGAGTATCAAGTACTCTTAATCAAGTACTGAAAATCATGATTTGCGTATTGAGCACTGAAAATTGAGTACACCGTATCGAGTACAGAGCATGGAATACTGAGTATCAATCACTGAGAACCGAGTTTAGAGTGTCGAGTACCGAGTATCAAGTACTGAAAATCGAGTACAGTATCGAACTCCGAATATCAAGTACTGAAAAATGTGTACTGAGTATGGAGTACTCAGTATAAATCACAAAGTATCGAGCAGAGTATCGAACACCGAATATCAAGCACTGAGATTTATGTTCTGCGTATTGACCACTGAGTACTGAGCACTTAGTATCGAGTATAGAGTATCGAGTACTAAGTATCCTGCTTTGAGTTTTGACTACCGAATATCGAGTAACGAGTAGAAAATAACACATACAGAATTATGTGCTGGACAACACCTCTTGTACAGCTTTCTTCTTTTTTTTAAATCTATATATATAAAAGAAAGGCGTGTTTGTTACCCCACTTTTAACTCAAGAACGGCAGAACAGATTTGGGTGAAAATGGGGGGGGGTGTATAGGAGGGAGAAGACGGACAAAGATACACTTTTATCCCGTTCGACAGCGTTCCCATGTGGAACATTCGCGGTTTTTTGTTTTTCATCCGATCAAGCTCAAACTCATTTTCAAAGATCTATATGAAAATTCAACAACATCTGCATACCAATCTTCCGGAAAATTCACCTCCATTGGGTGGAAAGTGGGTGGTCAAGATTGTATGGGCGAAACTTAAGTTGCCAGCGACTAGCTCCAAACTCATTTTCAAATTTACAAACATAAAAAAGTGACTTTCAAATTTTGGAAAATTTATCCCCAAAGTGGAAAAATTCGCGGAAAACTGTTGTATGAAACTTTTTGTTTTTCATCCGATCAAGTTCAAACTCATTTTCAAAGATCTATATGAAAATTCGACCACAACTGCATACCAATCTTCCGGAAAATTGGGTGGAAAGTGGGTGGTCAAGGTTGTATGGGCGAAACTATAGTTGCCAGCGATTAGCGTCAAACTCATTTTCAAAATTACACATAACAAAACATAGGTTGTAAGCATAGTACGCGAAGTGGTCTGTGGGCAAGTGGGTGGGATGTGGGTGGCAAGTGGGTGGAGTGTGGGTGGGATGTAGGTGGGAAGTGGGCGGAAAGTGGGTGGGATGTGGCCGGGAAGTGGTTGGTATGTAGGTGTGAAGTGGGTGGGATAGAAATGGGAAGTGGGTGGAATGTGTCGGTAAGTAGGAGGGATGTGGGTGGGATGTGCGAGGTATGTGGGAGGGATGTGTGTGGAATGTAAATGGGAAGTGGGTGGTTTTTGGGCGGGAAGTGGACGGGAAGAGGGTGGGAAGTGTGTGGAATGTGGGTGGCATGTAGGTGCGGAGTGGGCGGAAAGTGGGTGTGATGTGGCGGTAAGTGGGAGGGATGTGGGTGGGATGTGGGCCTGAAGTGGGTGTGCGTTGGTTCTATACTGTTGAAGGCGCGGCGAAGCGTGACGGGCTATTTGCTAATGAAACAAAAGTATTCTTCCATGGTTGTCTATTAAAACTGACACGCGGACGAAGTCGCGGCGGGTTTTGCTAGTAGAACATAAAAAAGCTTAAATTAACGACTCAAGTTTTCCCAAATTCAAATTCTCTTGAGCTTCATTCTACAACACATAAACTTAACTTCAACCACGTTGATGAATAAAATATTAATACCCATTTAAAGAGTTCTTACTCTTGACATCGGCAACAACATGTTGCAGTCAAGTGACCACAAAAAGCAGGAAATGCTCTTCAGGACCCAACTCCCGTTTATGGCCAGTGGGGCCCAGAGTCTGGCTAAGAGCTTAATAAAATTATGTGACGATGATTGCCCCGACTGGGCCGACGAGTGCCCCTTCCCCTTTGCCATTTTGCTCGGGCAGGTTTCGGCTTTGGTTGCCACTTGAAAAACGCATTAAGGCTGCAGTTTGGTGTGCCATTTTTTATGTATATAATATACAAATATACATATGTATTTGTGTGTGTGCTTGCCAGCCGCCCTATATGCATGCCAGAGTGGTTTGTTGATTGCTTGTTAAAAGGCTGCCTCCGAGTCGGCTTCTGGTGCTGCAGTTGCAGCTGCAGCTGCTGCCGCTGCTCTTGCCATGAAATTTAATTAAAAACTTGTGTGCCATGAAATTACATTTCGACGTGCGTTTCCCTTCGCAAAGTCCACTGGGCTGGACTGAATGAGCAGGAGTGGGTGAGTGGGTACGCCCAAAGGTAGGCAACGCACACAAAGGCGCAAAAGCATACGATGATTTTTATGTTAAAAAGGAAAATGCGGAAGGAAATGAAAATGGCCCACCTCCGTTGGACAACGAAATGGAGTTTCGAAGTCGTTAGCTCTTGCAGTTGGTGGCTGCATGTATACAGTCTGATTTTTCAATTAGGCTTGCAAAACTCAAAGAAAACAAGTGAAAATAGTACAAAAATATAATTAAATTAGAACCACTCCCACAAAATGTGTTTCAAACCAAAAATGCAAAAAAAAAACAACTGGAATAAATGTTCGTTTATCGATTTGCTGAAATACACCTGAAAATTATCACTAGCAAGCTGGGGTTAGTTATCAGAGATGCAAACCACAAACCGAACCTTTGTCCTTTCGAAAAAGTCAACAACCGAAACCCTTTCCTCCCTTTTCAATTCAAATTGTAAAAATTTTAATTAATCATTTGATACTTCCCAAAAGCTGATGCAAAATTTAGCTAAACTTTGAATCAATGATAAATTGTTTTAATCAATTTCAGAGGAAGCCGCACCACTTCCTCTACACCAAACATACCTTAAATTCGTAAATTTGGCAGCTCCAATTTGTGGAAACTCATAACCAATTTATAAGTAAATGCTGATTATAAATGTAAATCTGGCTTCTGGATATACAATCAAATTGCAACACCTTTTGGCCCCGTTTCCTGTTTGTTTTGCCTGCCGCCTGTTGCCTTGGCATTTGTTATGCTAAAATTGTTGGCTTGCCATTTTGCATATTTCAATTAAACATTTCACATACGGTAAAGCAACTGGCGGATGACAGCGGCACACCCTCGCCAGCAAATCCGCTTAAAACTTATTCAATTAAAGTTCAGCTAAAAAGGCAACACACACACACACACAGACACGAAAACCCCCCACACTTATACAGACAAAACAGACGACAAATTCAAGTCATAAAAATAGAAGGCAAATGGCGACCAGCAAACGAGCAGAAAACAACAACAACAACAGCAATACAAACGCCATAACTATGAGCAGGGCATAAAAATATGCACATAAAGTGTGTATAATATGCAAGGAGATGGAGATGAAAATGGAAATAGAAATACTGCAGACAACCGTAAAAAAAGAAAAACTATAGTGAGACCAACACTGAGGCAACACACAAATGTGGCAAATAAATCAGCAGTCAGTTGTGCTAGAGAAAGGGGTGAAGCAGTTTGGTTAGGGTAGGGTCCAATGATGATTCCTTGTTAACCATTTGTTGGGTTTATTTGTACGTGACATTAGGGAGATCTTGAGGTATATGGGGACTTTTTAATTTGTTAAAGTTAAAATTTAAAGTTTCTTAGGATTAAGAAGGATTACTGATATGATGAGGAAATCATTGAGAAACTATCGCTTAAGCTGTAAGTATTAACTTGTCAATTTGTATTACGAAATGTCTCAAATACATATTTAATAAAATTTCAACAACTAAAAATCGATTTAAAGCAAATTGAAGGAGAAACTGGACAAGCTACGGCCGCTAACTGTTAAGCATCTGTACCAAGATCTTGACTGGAAGCTTGGTTCAACAACTATGTATTAGCGCTACGTGGTGCAAGGCGGAAGAAAATCAGTCCTATAAACTTTTAGACAAACTCTGTACACTTCCAACTTCCAACTTGCATGTAACATTGATCAGTAACAAGTTTGGATGCGATAGCATAGAAAACAAAAATTTTTTCTCACTATGACTTTTTTTCAGACCTATCTTTTTCAATTAGTTTTTCAACCGATCGTTCCTATGGCAGCTATATGCTATAGTCATCAGATCCGACCAGTTCCAACAAATGTGTAGCGTATTTGTATCAAAATACTTCGTGCAAAGTTTGGTTAAGACAGCTTTAAAACTGATGAAGGAAATAGCATAGAAACAGACGGACTTGGCTATATCAACTCAGCTCATCATGCTGATCAAAAATATATATACTTTATGTGGTCAGTGATGCTTCCTTCTATGCGTTACATCTGAAAAGTTTTAATATACCCTCTCAGAAAGTATAAAAAAATGACAATTTCTTTAACGCGCGATCCCCAGCCGAAATGGCAGCCCACCTTGACGTTCAGGTTTTCTTTTTCTTCTCTAGAATATTGAAAAAAAACAATATTTTTAAATTTATTTTCGTAATCTATATATACAACAAGTAAGTGTTGCAGTCGAGAGCCTTGACTGGAAAATACCCTGTATCAAGTAATGTAGTAGCTATGGCTTAGATTTCCAAAGTTCAAATTAAGTTAACTTCTCCGACTGAATACATATACCTGGGTCTGAGATGCTTCTCATAATTTTGAATTTACCTATTTTGATAGGCCTGCCTTTTTTTAAAATTTATATAATTAAATGGGGCGGCGTACTTGCACATATTCGGTGTTATTGCTCAGATCTTATTTTGATATTCAGAATAGTCAGATACTGGCCCTTTCTTTATATTTATTAGGTCACTAGGTTTAAACTTAAAAATTGTGGCTCTGACATGTTTACGCGGTTAAAAGGAGAAGTAGGGAGATTTAGTCAAAACTGATGGAGGAGGAACTTGGCAAACTTTATCTGGGTACGGTACACACCTATATACATGCCAAACTTTGTAGCTCTACCTCTTATAGTCTGTGAGATTTACGCGTTTATACAGATAAAAAGACAGATTTTCGCTGTTTAAAGATGGAGGAGGAGGATTTTTCGAAATCTGAAACAAACTCGATGTGGGTACAGTATACACCTATATCCATTCCAAAACTTGGGGCTCTATCTGTTACAGTCTCATAGATCGACGCGTTCATACAGACAGACAGACGGACAGACGGACATGGCTAAATCGACTCGGTTGTTGATGCTGATCAAGAATATATATACTTTATTGGGTCGGAGATGCTTCCTTCTCCCTGTTACATACATTTGCACAACTTCATGATCCCCTTTTTTAATGGGAACAGGGTTTAAAAATGAATAAAATTCCTTAGGAATTTGCAGGAATTTGCCTGCTTTATGTTTTTCTGTCTTTGACGTTCTTATGTGTTATTTATGAGCTCAAGCCCGTTTATTCAGAGTAAGGAAGAATAAAGCTGCTTTCTAAAAGCAGTCAGTCAATTTGCTACACTTAAAGGCCTAGTCCAGTTAGATTTTCCAAAAAAAATCAACTACAACGCGTTACGTTTGATAACTAATCGACCTTCGGAAGGGTATTTACAAACTTTTTCCAAGCAACTTTTTCACATAATATTTTGCCATTTCCCATTTTATTTTCGTTTAGTTTTTGTTTGGCTGTTTGACTGATAATAATCTGCAAATCAGCTTAAAATTTCCAACGTGGACCCACACGAAATTGCTTTAACTATGCAACTTTTCAAACTTGGTCCAAGCTCCCCCCCTCCCCCTTAACGAGCAGTTGGGATAAAACTAAAATAAAAGGCAAATATTTTGTCTGATTTAGTTTTTTGCGTTTCGTTTATTCATTTGCCGTTGGCCGCAGGCGCCACAACAAAGCGAATTTTTCGTATGTGCAGGAAACGTGACTTTTTTGAAATTTATGTACTTTTTAGTGAATAATAAAAAAAAGCATCAGCAAGCCTCGCAATTTTTAGAGCACAGATCCCTGGTCTTATCTGTTACTCTGGTTTATTTAGCTAAATTTTTGCTCGAGCTTAATTAGAAAAAAAAATGGACCAACGTGGCGTATGTGCCATATGCAAATGCAAGTGCATTTCCCACCAACAACAATAAGAACAATTCACAAATTGAAATCAACGAGCTTACAAGTTGATAGGTTTTTTGTTGTTTGTGTGCCACACCCCTCCTCCCGCTCAGCCTGCCCCTCCATTTCGTTTCTATACGCTTCGTTTCGTTTCGTTTTTCAGCTCATGTCACACACGCCATTCACTTGTTGTTGCTGCTGCTGTTGCCCGCTGTTCGACATGCATCGATTACATAAATGTAGGGAGGAGGTTGAACGGACAGACGGCAGCAGGAGGTCTGCTACCGAGGCAACAGCATAAGTCACGAAGCTTTTGCTAATGACGAGGGCCTTGATGCTTTTTCAATTAACCAAATGTGTGACATTCGCTTAAGGGCGTGCGGGACGGAGGCAAAAGGCACAGCACGAGCGGAAGGCATGATGTGAGGACAACTGTTAGTGACAGTGGTTAGATGGAAATCAAAGCTAAGGCAGAAAAAAAACTGAATAAATGAATTTTGCAAAACCACCCTAAGGTCGTTTTCCCCGTGCTCGTTAAGCAAACTTTTATAAGGCAAATGAGCATTGGGATAATAACTTAATCGAAATCCGTATGTCCGGTGGAAAAGGTAGTATTTATTATTTTTACTTCCCCCTGAACTAGATTCAAAACCCTACATTCATTAATATAATTGTTTAATTTATTTTCACATTTAAGCAAAATAGAAGATAACTTTTATAAAAAAAAAACGCAAACTGTTAAACCAAATAAAAAAACGAGAAGGCCAAGCTAACTTCGTCTTTGCCGAAATTTTTAAACCCTTGCAAATGTTTTACCACATTAACAATTTTTTAATTTTTTTGTAAGCCACAGAAACGTTCTACTGAGCCTCTGACACTGACGCACTCAAACAGACAGATAAGCAGACAGACAAACCTACAGATTGGAAAACAGATGGACATCAGAACATGGCCATATCAAATCGACTGTGGACGCTGATCAGGAATATTCATATTTATGTTATGGAGTTGTATGTCTCTTTCTGCTGATATTATTCGAACTTACCAATCAGCTTGTCGACTGGAATTTAATTCCATTTCCCCTAAGCAAACATTCACAAATATGACAAATAATTCGCTTTGATAAAAGCTGCTTAGCATTTGAATAACATTAAAATTTGATAAGAATATATATTTTTATTTGTATATTTTAATATTTTACTCTTATCGAATCTTGCTAAATGCATTCCTCATACATCTTCATTTTGTAAGCCTTTCCCTGTTACTGGCTAATTTAATCAAATTTTCTAGCTCTGGGAAAATGGCAAATTGCATTGTGCAGACCAAAAAAGAAAATCAAATTGAAAGCTGTCAGCAAACTTAGTTTCATTCCCCACTCCCACACCCATCCTATTCCCATTTCTAGGCCAGAAGTAGAGAGAATTCCATAAACAGCATAAAACTGAAAATGTTGAGATACTCCAGCGTACACACGCACAAATACAGATACACAGCTTCAGATACTTGACGTTGGGGCAGACAAAGGCAAAAGGCAATTATAGAAATACAGACGAGCAGCAACAAATAATAAAAGCCAGTTGCCATAGACAATCTCAACAACAAGAACAACTGGAGACGATGGCGATGGCGACGACGATGTTGACGACAAGTAGCTGCAAAAGTTCTGCGACGTTTTGCGCATATTAAACAAAGTTCTCATCGCTGACTGCGAGCGAAGGCAGCACCAGCTCCAGCAGTCTCATTATTTATTTGATTGCCCGCACAGCCAATGCTCAAATTACCCCCAGGGAGTGGGAGATAGAGCATACAATGACAACAGCAACAACAACAACAACAAAAAACAGAACAGTATAATAGTCAGAGGCATAAACGTAATTAATAAGGCAAATTAATGCAAACAATAATACAAATTCATTTTCAGGCACAAATGAAACTAAATTACAACAACGTGAGGCTAAACCCGAGAAAAAAAACCAACAATAACAAACTAATTGAATGCTAATTTTACTCAAGCCGACCAACCAGATACTCTCTGGGGAGAAGCACCTGTGTGGGTAAAAGATAAGGGAAACAATTTCAAGAAAATTCTCAAACTTAAACAGTAGCAACTGCGGGGTCATATTACTTCAAGAGCGACAAAAAGAATTTTGTAAACAATTTTTAAAATTATATTTCTCGACAAATCAGTTTAGGTTACCAGTTATACTGGATAAGTGCTCCCCAGCAGTATCAATGTCTATTATTCACAGAATTCTGGCTGTACTCGCAACATTCAGAAGAGATGCAATATCCGCTGATTATTGAAGCTGTTCACACACAAAACAAATCAAACAAAAATTTTCCTTTCGCAAAATTCACAAATTTCCGTCTACGATTTTCACCCAAAAGTTTTTGCAATAAAAATCAAATGGTCTGGACTTTTGATTTCTGATTTGTTGTCCAGGTTGGTCATGGTGGATCAATTGAACCTTGTATTTTTATACACAGAATATTATTATAATATTAAAATTTCTGCTTCAATAATTGTTTGCAAATCCAACCAAAGGCTGCCATATCAATCAACATCAACTTGTCACTCAACCTCAGCTGGCGCCATCTATCATATCGTCGTCGGCCCGAATAGCAGAATAACTGTTTATAACTTTTATTTAAATGGTCCAAAGACCGTAAAATTTACAAATTTTTTATATATCATTACAGAACTAAGAAGATTGGATTGAATTGAAGACGGGTAAATAAAATATTAAAGTCAATGGGTCAATGGGGAAAATCGCGAAAATTGTCAAAATTTCATGAGTTCAAATTATCGTGATCGTGACAATTTAATGATTTGTTAGTCAAGGAACGGTGGTTGTAACAGTGTTAATGATCTTGACCATATTCTTTGCCGTTGGCCATTCATGCGATTAATCGTGGCTCGGTATAGTCATAATCATGGTTACAAAGATTCGTGTGTGGTTTCGAAAAGCAGTTTCTTAAGGATTTAGCCATGGAGATCCTTTTGCTATAAATTGCGCTTATGCATTCATCGTGACATGATTTTCCACTAGGTTGGCATTAACGTTTTCCATTCTTTCTATTTTGCATTCTCTTTGGAATTGGTTTTCGCGATTTAATAAGTCTTCAGTAACGGTTAATAGGTTTAATTAACTCACCTAACTAATATTTACCCCTCTTTCCTCTTCTACATAAAGAATTCTTCTTCTTTGTCCCGATATTAATTTCTGAGCATTTTCTTAAAAATTCATTAAGATTGTGAGAGCGCTTAGTTTTCAGATTTATATACATAAAGTAGAGACCTGCAGGAGTGATTCCGGAATCGTTTAATTACGAGTAATAATAATCCTTTTCTGAGTAAAATGATAATTTTATTTTATCTGTGTTATTTTTCAAACGATGCCAAGTAATAATCATTGCATCGTACGAGTATAACCATCAATGTTATTATTAGGTTCAGAGAGAAAACTATTATTTTTGATTACGAACGAATATAGCCATCATATTTTAAAATTGAAATTTTCTGCATAAGCATTTTTAATTTTTATTAATTTTGATAATTGGTATATTATTTTTGACACCAAATAATATTTTTATCTTAAAATAAAGGCTTATCTCATCATTTAACTTACTCGATTCGACTGTGTAGTATGTAGAAGCTTGGAATTGGCTTCAAGCTACTGAATACAATTTTTTGAGATCAAATTTTAACAAATTTTCAATTTCTAAATTTCAAAAACAAAAAATTAAGCTTCCTCACACTTTTTCTTCTACTCTCAAAAGCAATAAAAAAGTTGCTCTACCCTTTTAATAAACTTCTAAGAACATCACTAAATGCTGGCTAATCAGCAAACGACACACCCACACGCACACATGCACACTTACCAGCATCGACAACTAAACAGTTCGTCGAGCAGAAAAACGAGAAAATCTACTTAATCACGTTTAATTAAGGTGAGTTTATAAGTATACCCACATTCATATGGCTCTGTGTGTGTGTGTGTGTAACTACTTTTTTCGCTTTTTGCGAATTGCTTTTATTGCCTTTATGGCATAAAGATACAAAAGTGCGAGACATACAGAGAGCTTGCCAGGTAATCTGAACTAACCCTCAACCCATAAACCAAACAGATTTCATGATGTGCACATAAATGCAAATTAGGGTTAAATGTGAATGAGTGTATTTGTGTGTGTGTGTGTTTGCGTGGGTTTCTGTGTGCAGCGGATTATAATAATAAGCAAGTGCTTAGCATAAATGGATTTATTGGCTGCACATTCATCAGGAGTCAAATGTTTCCACTTAGTTTGCATTAGTCACATTCCACTGAAGAGGGCACCGGTTGCCCGGATCTCGGGTCAGTTGCCGGTTCACCTGCTCCGCCACTCACTGAATTTGGACTTGTTATGAGTTGACCGATTGCACTTGGCATCGGCTTCCTTCTCGCCGGTGAAGCGTAGCAAAACTTCATGTACCGCCTCATTCTCAATGCGTTGAGCATCCGTCAGACCATTTTCCGCAAAAATCTTGAGCAAGTTCTCATTTGAAGTTGTATTAGACATGATGGGAAAATTAATTTCATTTACTTTTTTATTTTCAGGAGTAAAGTTTGAATATATATCTATTGGATCGTAGACTCTTGGTTTGCTTGATTTTCAAGAAAATAGCCAACTTAACAAACTGAAAATCTGTTTTCAAACTCGTTTCGAGCACTTCCACAAAAACTATCTGGACTTCATAACAAAATTGAACAAAATTTCTGATAAGAAGAAAGGTAAATTAATTAATTTGTGCAACTAAATGCTGCGTCGTACTTTTTGGTTTGGTTCAGCAAACCGAAACCGAATACCCTTGAATCACTGTACCGACTCAGCCCCAAATCTCCAGCTAATTGTGAGCTTACAGGCATTAACAGTTCCAACCTGCACAAGGAAACAAATGTAAAACTAATAAGGTCACTTGTTATTCGCTAAACAAATACTTGCAGGCAGGGAATCAAACCGACTCGTATTTCGGTTCCGGTTCTGGTACGTAGTGAAACTTTTGATTCGAAACCTAGACTTTTATTTCGGATCTAGACTTTTATTTCGGTCCTTTGCTTTGTACATCCAATTTTTTGCGATGATATAATTATAAATCTCTAAAAATCAAACGTTCTACGCTTACTTACCCTGCTCAAAGGCAAAGAAGGGTTTTTATCTTCTTTATTTTAGGAACGTTTCTAAAAAAAAATAATGGTGTTTGAAGCCATTAAAATGTTTGGGGAAAATTCTGATCTATTTGAATTGACCTCTTTCTTTTCATAAATGAATCCACTTAGCCTTCATCTAACTTTCATCTAAGTGCCAGCTAAGAGCCAAATCTTCGTTGGGTGTGTTAGATCACTTATATCTCAAAGAAGGAGGGACGGATTTGTAAGATCTAATAGCTATTCGGTCCATAAAACACTGCGAAAGCTGGCAAAATTTTATTGCTAGCTAAGACTATCATACAAAATTTAATAAATGACAGTTTTCGACGGGTAACATAGGACGTTGGTGCAAAAAATCGCTAAATCGCCTTTTTTTAATAATAAGTTTAGATTATTATGAATATTTAATAGTTGGCAATTGTCGACGGGATGAATACAGATTGTGATGAAGACGTCGTTAATAGAACGGTCCAAATTAACTCAAAATTTGCAAAATTAAAATTTGAGCTTAGATTGTTATAAAGACAGTTAAAAAGACGGGTAAGTAGACGGGTAATTAGAAGGTGTAGATTAACGGTAAAAAAAACGCGCCCCCATAAAATCCCGAAAATTTTCCAAATGTTAAAAAAAGTTTATACTATTATTAAGATGTTAAGTTGGCAATTATCGCGTGGAAAATAGAACGCTAAGGCCGGTGAGGCGTCTAAAAAACACACAGTCATTTCACCCAACACAACAATTCAACAATTCGTCAATTCAACACAAACAAATTTAACACAAAACAAAGTCTTCACAAAACAGTTTCAGCACACGTCAATACATCACTAAGACATTAATAGTAATACACTAATAAGACATTAATAAATTTATTTTGTGTTGAAATTGTTTTGTGTTGAATAGAAGTGGAACCGTGTAGTATCAACATCAGGGACAGAAGGGAGACACTAGCTGTAGGTAAAAATTTTTTTGGAAAAAATCGCGCGATTTAAAAGAAAAATTGTGCAATTTTACAACATTCGTTGTGAACAAAAGAATGTTATCTCTGATGCTTTCAAATGTGCATACACTTTCGGAGAATATATAAGTCAGGTTCGACTGACTTTGCTACTTGAAGGATTGAAAATATATATATATATATATTTTTAATTGTTGTGTTATATTTTCCAGTGTTAAAATTGTACTGTGTTGAAATTTGGCGATGTTCAATTGCTTTATGATAAAATAGATTATGTTGAATTGTGCTGTGTTGAATTTGTTCGTGTTTAGATAGTTTTGTGTTGAATTGACGTGTGCTGAATTGACGTGTTGAAATTGTATTGTGTTGAATAGACGTGGAACACTTAGGCCAATCGCACAGTGGGCAAAACGGCCATTCTAGCGCGTCGCGTATTAACAGACGAATAGTAAAGGTCAAAAACTCTTAAAAAATTTAAAATGTTCATTCTGAGAGTAAATAGATAGATGTTGAAGTTCGAAAGGTAATCAAATCTCGAAATTGGTTCAGATTTAGATTGAGCTTAGATTATCATGAAGATTTGAGATATGGTCAAAACAATGTAACTATCTATCAATGTAAACTATTGTAACAACACCAAACGAAGAGTTTTTAAAATACTAACAGGGGCGCAGCAACGCTCACCAGTAATTATTTATAAATAATATATTTTTAATTCAGACAAAGACATCACAAATACTTTATACTTGCCCTAAAAATAACAATCTGGCAATTTGAGTGAACGCGCAGTTTGGATCTCGTTAAAATATTTAAATTGTTAAGGAAAGAAGGTTTGCATAATCAGACTGGCAGTTAACATGATATTTTTTGTGCTTGAAAAACTAAACTTTAGCTTATTTAAAATTTTCAAATGGTTAATGCTCGAGTATTTTATGTTTGATTGATATTTTATGCTTTGGTTCAAATTATGGTTCAGTCCCAATTTTAAACAAAATTTAACAGAAATGCTATTTATGTGAATCATTCTTAAAAAAAAATTCCTAATTTTGGTTCTTATGACCAGACAAATCAAGTATGAAGGCCCTGCCAACTGAAACTTCAGTCAAAAGTACTGATAAGGCAGTTAGTCCAATAACTTTGAGTTTTTAACATTGATTAGCTGACAAAATCTAAAAAATGTATGATATACTTGGATCGGTGGGTCTTATGATGGGAATCGCTATGTTATTTTAATCACTTTGGTAAACGTCAGAGACGTTGAGATAGCTTATGTCATCTTCCGAACTTGGATGCAAGGAGCTAAAAACTAAAGTTTACTATGTCGATTTTATTACTAGAGTTAATATTGAAAATCCATTTTACTTTCGTCACGATTTTGAGTCTGTGTCGCACAATTTCTTCGTAGTAAAAATTCGACAGTAAATTCCTTTCGTCACAGTATTTCACATAAATATAAAAACAGCACCTGGGCGTCAAAGCAAAGCCAAGGTGTTTCTACTTATATGAAATACTGTGACGAAAAGAATTTTCTGTCGTTCTCCGTCCGGAGCTTAACAATAAATTGTCATGATTTCAGAATCGGCCCTGTTCCAAATTTCGAGTCGATTTTCGTATAAAAGTGCGAATTTTGCAGTCAAATTCAATAAAGCTGTTTAGAAAGTGACAAATCTAGCAACGATTAGTAGATCAGCCGAAACCGACTGCTCAATTCCAAGTGAACTCAATTCAAAAGAAAAGAACGACAGTAACCACAGATATAACTTGAAATCTAAATAAAAATGCTAACGGAATTCTTAACAATCTCATTGTTTTTTATTTGGTTGAACCGAACTGAACATTTAGGTTTCTTCCATTTTGTGATCTTCGATTCGGTTTGAGGGTCGGTAAAAAATGACAAACTTGGATCTATCGGCTAATCGGCTTGGAGAACTTTGTACAATTAACTTATATAGTCACCGAAAGTTTGTGCTTAAGATCCGAAATTGAATTTGTAATTTTTAACGAGTTTTTGTATAAAAATTTAAAGAAAAAATTCTATAAGGTTGCATACCAGAACGGTCTTAAACCCATTATTTTCGTAACTTAAAGGACTATTTCTGCGCTGAATTAAGCAATTTTGTGCTCGAACTTTTGAATTAATATTACTTTTTACAAATTTTATTCGAAATCATGCTTAAAATGCGCTTAATAATTGATTCAAAATATGAGCTCAATTAGTATTTAAAATCAGAATTTAGTACTTAAATTAGGTGTTTGCATCCATATATATAATCTGATAAACGCTTAAAAACACTAACTCTCTTATTTTTTCAAGAATTATCAACACTTTTGTGTCGCAATTGTGCACAATAAACTGCAACTGCTACAAAACAAATTCAAAGCGAAGTTCCGTTTTCCCTATCTGAACAGAAAATCCACATTCTAGTGCATAAAGTTTCTACCAGAGACTGACTTTTGAACTTAACCGAAAGCCAGCTACACAAAATAACAACACGTCAAGGAACCAGCACAACAAAAAAAGGAAGCCGGAAAAGCAAAACTTAAATGTCAAGCCGATGGAGCTAAAGGCACTTCACATAAAACTCACATGGCACATTCACATAACATACAAAAGCCCGCGCGCACATCAACCTCAAGCAGCGCACTAGGCCACGCTGATTTATACACACACTCGCACACACACAGTACAAAAAAATACTTCCGTGTTGATTGTTTTGTTTTGCTTGTGCAAAAGACATGGACAACTGCTACGACAATGACGACGCCCATAAAAACTGACGACGTCTGCGAAAATCACTTTAAAAACAAGTGAAAGGAGAGCGCTGTGGGGAGGCGGCAGGCTGGCGGAAAAACCTGTCCATCAACAAAACTATTGCCACAATAAACAAGAACAATTTGACAATTGAAGTGCTTCCTACCCAAAAAAAAGAGAAGAAAAAAGGAAAGCAGAGCAAGTAGCCTCAGTAGCACTTGAGCACAGTTTCCGGTCATTTACACGTACACATGGCCTTCTATTCTCTGTTCTGTGTGTGTGTGTGTGTGTGTGTGCGTGTGCGTGTGACACAGTATCCTACATTTTCAAATCAAAAAATTAGAAAAATCGGAATCCCCCCAAGGTCAGTTTAAGAAACACCTGGTTAGAATTTATGAAATAAGAACAAAAAAATTTGCCTCAGGGCCCTGAAAAGTAGGCAATGAAAATGTACCCCAACTTTCATAACTTAATTTTTGTGTAGAAATATTTTCTATTTCTTTTATTTTTTTGGGGTACCAAGATTTTGCACAGACTCCACGTGCAGCAGCAGCCACACTCTCTCACTCTCTCTCTCTGCGAATCTCTCTCTGTGTGCGCAGCTGCTGCTCCTGCAGGATCAGGGTGTGGTGAGTTATGCTGTGGAAAAGAAAATTCCTTTGGCCCTACCTTCAGCTGGCTGCGCTGCTGCTTGTTGTTGGCTTCGTTTACAAATTTTCCTGCTTGGCTGCGCGTTTTTCCTCTGATATGTGACACGCACTCACACAGACATACAACTCTGTGTGTAACTTTACAACAAAAACATGCTCGCACACACTGACACACTTGCACACACACACCCGGTCGCGCACTAATCAAGTGTTTAGTCTTGGCAAGTTGGTTCTTAATTGCTTTACATTTTTCGGAAAACTAGTTTCGGGTTTGTTGTTTAAAGTCACTCAGATTCCCTTTTGGAATTGTCCACAAATACTTTTGCAACGCTTCCGCTCTTGTCAACCGAACACGTCAACTGTCTGCACCTGACTGAACTCGGAAAAGCGTTCTCAAAGGCGTCGCTGCTTTGGTTGCTTCTGTTGCTGCTGCAGAGAGCCAGAGAGATGTTGAGAGCGCCGAATCATTGTGGATGCTGCAAAAGTTGAATCTCACTTGGCTTTCTCTTCGAAGCAGTTGGCCTTTTGTTTTGATTTATTTTATTTTGTTTTGCTTGTTTTTGTCTTCGTGCTCTTTGTGGTAGGTTGCTTGGCTAAGAGCAAGCGTTCCGCGAACTTGTAGCGTTCAAAAATTCTGAAAATTTACCAGTCCCCGAATAAATATCATAAAAATACGAAAAATAAATACAAATATTTGGCCGGCTACAGTTACGCTTGGGCTGAACAAAAGGGCTGTCCAAAATCGGTTTACTCTAGCGGTGGGGGGCGTCAAGGGGTTTGCTTCTGATTTTTATGTTTTTTGTTTAAAGCGACCTCTGCTGCTCTTTATGCAAACTGCCGCCGCCGTCGCTCTTGTTTGTGAGCTCTGCCACGGGCCTCATGAATATGTAAATTGTTATTATTGCATATTGTTAGGCGCCAGGAGCATCAGCGGCACATGATGAAGATGACAGCCAAAGCGGAGGAAGCCCTGGTCTTTGGCAGACTTTGCTAAGCGCAACAAGGCCGGGGTCAAAGCAGGTATTAAGTTTTCTTCTAACAAATCGGAAGCCCCAGTGGCAGCAGCAGCTGGGCATTCAACGTAAGCCCTTTAGCTTTGCACGAAATAAATTCGTAAATAAATTTTGGTAAATTCAACGAATAATTTTACATTATTAATTTAATTTTGTTGCCATGATGAAAGTAAGTAAGAAAGTAAGGTTAGGCATTATTTGCTCATTTCTGACGATGTATAAGATAAATCCTTCACCCAAACATTGTAGTAGATAGCTCTTAAGGAGCACTTTCAAATCATTGGAAATTATTTTAATCATTCTGACCATAGCAAAGAAATTATAATGGATTAGGAATTCTGCAGGAAGCATTTCATGTGAGCGAATTGTAAAAGTAAAAGTGCGGCGAATGAACCTAAGAGTACTGCCGACGTGGAATCGAATGCGAAGTCATTAAACAGAACACGGAACAATCTATTTAGAAGATCTTGGTCAGGATACGGCATATCCTTGTTGAAATACCACGATTTATATTGATAAAAGGAAGCTGAGCGCAAGTAGAGGCTGTGGATCGAACGCAGATTCGACGTTGTAGGTGATCTTACAAGCCAGTACATCCTTTTTAGTAATAAAATATATGTTTGTTTAATTCGTTGTTTTTCGGAATAATAAAACAATTGCGGGAAGCAGCAGCAAGCTAGCATGTCAGCAGCAGCGGTAGCAAATTACAATTTTTACATTAGTTACAATAAAAAAATAAATGACCCACTTCAGCTTAAAATTTTTTTTAGTATAGTTTGGAATGGTGATCGCTAAAATCGATTTTAAACAAAATTTTCATGATGATATTTTTTCGATATTTTTCCTTGAATTCTTTTATAGCTGGGATATCTGAAAATATCGCCCCAAAAGGATTTTTTTTATTTCGAAATACTTTCGAAGATATATCCATTTTCTCGACCAATGTCATCGATAATACCAGCAATTTTCAAATATCTTCTATCTTTAAACACATTTTAACCGATTTTGATGATTAAAGCTGAAATCGACGCAGAATTGTCGCCATTCTTGTCCGACCTGCAATCATAATTTTCATTAAATTTTTACTATTTATTCTTATACTTAACTACAAAAAAGAGGGCCAAAATAGAATTTCGACATATTAGCAGTGTGCAGTAAAATAAAGACACTGTGTAAATACCCCCCCCCTTCCCCTCACCCAAATTTTCCAAATTTTTCCTCTGTAGGCCAGAAATTTTTTCACCGTTACGACTTTGCTGCTGTTCTTACCCCCCCATCCCTCTACACCCCCCCTCCCAATCAACTTCTTACACAACTTCCACCCGTTTCCCACCTACTTTCCACCCACTTCCAGCCTACATCCCACCCACTTATCACCCAATTCCCGCCCACTTTCCACCCACATTCCACCCACTTCCCGCCCACCTCCCACCTCACTTCCCGCACAAATCCCACCCACCTCCCACCCACATCCCTCCCACTTCCCATCCAGTTTCCACCCATCTCCCCCCCACTCCCCACAACTCCCACACACAGCCCGCCCAAACCCACCCACATCCCCACACCTCCCACCCACCTCCCACCCACCTCCCACCCACTCCCACCACTTCCCGCCAAATCCCACCCACATCCCTCCCACTTCCCATCCAGTTTCCACCCATCTCCCACCCCTCCCACACACCTCCCACCCACACGCGTTCCCACCCACCCATCCCACCCACTTCCCGCCCAAATCTCACCCACCTCCACCCACATCCCTCCCACTTCCCATCCAGTTTCCACCCATCTCCCACCCACATCCCCACCTCCCACCCACTCCCTCCCACTTCCCATCCAGTTTCCCCCATCTCCCACCCACATCCCCCCTCCCACCCACCTCCCCTCCAGTTCCCACCCATCTCCCACCCAATTCCCGCCCACTTCCCATCAGTTTCCACCCATCTCCCACCCACTCCCCCACCTCCCACCCACCTCCCACCCACCCCCCGCCCAAATCCCACCCACCTCCCACCCACATCCCCTCCACTTCCCGCCCACCTCCCACCTCACTTCCCGCACAAATCCCACCCACCTCCCACCTACATCCCTCCCACTTCCCCTCCAGTTACCACCCATCTCCCACCCACATCCCACCCACTTGTCGCCCAATTCCCCTCACATCGCTCCCACTTCCCACCCACCCCACTTATTTCTGTTGCTGTTATTTTAATTGTGGCTGGAGTTTTTGTATTTGCGTTTGTTTTTGTTTTATTTGCAACTGTAGTTTTTAATTTGTACTCTGTCTTGTTGTTGTTGCCGAGGCAACGGAACAAAACGTATTCCTCTGCCTTGATTCTTGTGTTTACCAAATTTTGTTACATTTTCTTCGCTCCTGATCGGTAACTCAATTCAACTGCTCCCCGCACACTTGAAATCGTTTCTCTTCGATTTTGCTCTCTGGGCTTTGGTTTTGCGTGCGCTCTCTCTCGCAACTGTAAAGCAAGTGTGCCTTTCGAAATGAACTGGGAGCAAATGGCTGGCAACCTTTACCACCATCTTTCCACCCAAAGGTGGTTGATTTTCAGGAAGATTGGTATGCGTTAATGTTGAATTATTTTTTATTGATTTTTGAAAATAAGTTTGAACTTGATCGGATGAAAAACAAAAAGTTTCATACAAAAAGTTTTCCGCAATTTTCCACATTTCCCGGCAGAATTTTCCAAAATCCTTTCTTAGTACTCACTTTCGGCATAAGATAAAACTACTGTGAAAATCTCATCTTCCTATCTTTTATGGTTTCGGCTGTGCGACGGTCACCAGTCAGTCAGTCAGTCAGTCAGGTTGAACTTTTTTATATATAGTATATAAAGTTTATGGGGTCGAAAATGAATATTTCTATGCGTTGCAAAATTCTGGGAAAAATTAGCAATGCTATAAATCGATGATAAACAACTTAATTGCTGTATATAAAGCAGTTTAAGCCTGTAATATACGATTGCTAAAAATTATAATTGTGTTTTTAGAACTAGGTTTCCACTAGGTTGGCTGCCCAGCCAATGAAAGATAGTAAACAGATCAGTGCAAGTATTATGAATGCGAACGTAAAAGCACTTTCTATGCTGGGTCAAAATTTATTTTGCAGTTTTTTATATTGTCCGACTGCAATCGGGAGTAAAATTCATGGGCTATGATTTTTGAATGTGTCATAGACTAGAAAACTCTCTTAGACTGGATGGCACTTAAAATTTTTAGAGACAATTAGTGTAGCAATTTTTGATTACTATACATTGTGCGCCGAAAGCAAGCATACTCTTTCTCACTAACACCAACGACTTTTCCCCATAGTCCAAAAATTGCGAATTTTCGATCGTTTCTAAAAAATCCCAACTCTTAGCAATTCCGATCAAATCAAATTCGAAAACGGGAACAGGACAGTACAGTCTTACACAACTGTATTTCTCGTTCTTTGAATGCCACTTGTAAGTGAGTTCGGGACTTATTAAACCATTTAAACTGGTCCATTAGAAACAGCTGCCACAAAATATTGGAAGTCCTGACAAAGCTCTTGAAATCGATGATGATTAATCGGCAAGAAAACATTTAATTGAATCAAGGACGGTTGGGACTACAATTATATCTGAGCCAAGCCTAAATATGGACTGGCTTATAAACCAAACTATTTAAAAACTTGGTCAAACGAACGACAATTCCAAGTCGAGAGACTTGTAATAATTAAGTTAGATCCTTATATTGTCGAACTTATTAATACTTTTCGCAGTAATAATTTTCCTATTCGTATATGAAATAACTTAAATCGAACGATCAAGTCAGCTTTAAGTTACTTCAAATCATTGTTAATAGCGTCAACAAGCAACACCTAGACAACAAAGTAATGGCCGTCGCACACACACACATTGACGAGCACACAGACAAACGCACTCATGTATTTGTAGGCAGCCTTGACAACCTGAACATGCCCAAGAACAAGACATTTGCGCTTTGCGACTTTGATTGGCAGCCCTCAAGCAGGGACATTGAGGAGGCGAAAGCAAAATCATCATTGACTGTGCCAGGTCGCTGTCGTCATCGCCATCATCGTCATCTATAATAACATCAAACAACACTGCCCAGACACCGCCAGGCCGTAGATAACCCTCCGCCCAGAAAAAAATGAAATAACAACAACCTTACCAGTCCCCCGCCTTGGTCTGCACCTCCCCACTTGTTATCAAACGCAATAAAAAATAAAAATAAAAAACGGACTAGCATTTTTGGTCCATACTCTATGAAAAGCATAACTTGAATTTGAGAGAAATACATAGTTAAAGTATAACTGAGATTTTGACTCAAGCCCTGGTTAAAAGCATCTTAATTTGTTAAACTTTCAAAGAATCCTGTTTATTTCTGTACAAAAGGAATTCTAATATTATAGCTATGGACCAAAATTTTACCGTTATCAATCAATTGTGCCCCTCCGATAGATATTAGCCCTCCCGTGCATGAAACATGAAATGTTTGAATATACTGGCTACAATTAAACGTTTTCTACTATTGTTTTACAAAGTTGACCGATCCTAATATAAGGAAATGTATACCCTATTTAATCGGAAAAATCCACTTGTCTTTCTGTTTCTGAAGCGAACCTTTTTCCAAAAACGTTCCGGTTCGGGTTAAGCCTGGGGAGGTGTATGTTTTAGGAAAGGAATAATATTGTTTATATATTAAGTTTTTCAAGAAGGTCTCTTTCAAGAATATAAACTCATTTTGAATCAATAAAATCACCCGTATCGAGATCTTGTCTAACCATCTGCTGATGGCAGGTATCGCTTATACTTCCAACGTAACATCTTTTTCTATCAGCAGCCTTAAAATAATTTGGACAAAATGTGTGTTATATTCCTATTCTTTGAGATTTCGGAGCAATAATATTCGGAATCAAGCTTACATCTTTATTATCTGCTCTAGCCTTGAAGATGTCAGAAATCAGAAGCATAGTGGTTCATAATGATCCCATATTATAGTATTGATCTCTATGTAAACGAGAGCGTAAGTTAAAGTCGGCTCTAACCGACTTCGATATACCCGTTACTAATGAAAAAGCATGTTTAACAGTGTTCCTGCGTTCCTTAGGGTGACCATTCAAAAAGTATGCAACATTTTTTTTAGGGTGGTAGCGAGGGGGGGCTTGGTTCACTTTTTTGCTCATAACTTCATCCGATCTTTATCAGTTCTTTGGCAAATCTATTCATTTTGCTAATTCCTAACTATCTCTAGAAGGTTCGAGTCGTCTATCTTCAAAACTGTAGGAGATATAACGTTTTTTCCTGATTGCGGAGGCGGGAGGGGGCGTGGCCAAAATTTGAAACAAACTTGATCTGCGTGCAGATAAAAGAAGCATTTGTCCCATACATGTCAAAGCTCTATCTCTTACCATCTCTGAGATCTAGGTGTTCATACAGACGGACGGTCGGACGGACGGACGGAGGACGGACGGACGGACGAACGGACAGACGGACATGTCTATATCGACTCGGCTGTTGATGCTGAGCAAGAATATATATACTTTATATGGTCGGAAATGATTCCTTTTGCCTGTTACATACATTTGCACGACTTTGGTATACCCTTTTTACTCTACGAGTAACGGGTATAAAAATGTGATATATTATGAAGATTGGATAAATGCCTTTTGAAGACGCAACTATAAAAGATGTGGACCAAAAACCACGAAATTTCACATATTCTCATTTGAATATTTACGAAAGCGCAGGTGTTAGTAACTAAGACTGGTAAATCAAAGAGTCAAAAATAGTAGCTAAAAAGTAACTTTAAAGTGACTCAACAGTGACTTGACTGTAATTTAACAGTGACTAAAAAGTAAGTTAACATTGGGGGAAAGTGAAAGAGTCGGGGAAGAGTGGAGAGAGCTTGGATGGATGAGGTAAGGGAAAAAGGGACAGCAAATGTTTATTCAATATTAATTGAAGAGTGGCTGCCATGAGGTCAATTAATGAATTCTGTACAATAAAAAAAAAATTTTTATTTTTTATTTATTTAAAAATATATAAAAAAAAATTTTCATAAAAAAATATTAAAAAAAAAAAAATAATAAAAAAAAAATAAAAAAAAAAATTAAAAAAAAAAAAAAAAGTAAAAAAAAAAAAAAATTGTATAAAAAAAAAAAAATTTAAAAAAAAGAAAAATAGGGTTATAAAAGTTTTTTGTTTTTAAAGGTTTTTTTAGTTTATATACAATCAGATTTATCGTAGTAAAGAGCTAAACTCGAACGGGGATCCACTCTTTTAATGTTTTGAACTTAATCAAAGTTTTGTGCTTTTATCTTTTGATCTTTAGTTCGTAATAAATGCTTCGACGAGACGTGGGTTATTTGTAATTCCCAATCATTTTTTACACCTACTATTTGTGGATGTCGAAGTTTTATCAAAATATATTGATTCCTTAAATTTTAGGAAAGGCGATGGATGCTATACGTTTCCAAATATGGATTGCTGAATCCGCATATATCTGCTTGAAATAAAAGGCTTATTTTCAACATCCACTTAACAGGTAGGGACTAATATAATATATAATTGTGGATTTTTTGAGCGCCTGGAAAATTTGGTAGGGTCCCTTGGCACAGGCATACACCACACAAAATTTTTATCAGCTGTGAACTCCAATTTCTCTACAAGATAATCATGATCAATGATCATAGATCATATTAAACAACAAAATAATTTGTTAAAATCTTGGGCGCGGACGAAGTCGCGGCGGGTACTGCTAGTACATTGTACCTTAATTTTTTTTTTTAAATTTTCTCTGATAGTATTTTCACTTTAGGAAAAATTTCGCGGATTAACAATTCATTAACAATGAAATTGAAAGTATGCTATCTATAGTCAGAATCATTTTTAAACCAAATTTGTTTTCCCACTGGGCGCAGCATTACCTACAATTTACAGCCTACTGCTTCAACCTATGGAAAACCAATCTCGCAGCTTCGACTTTGACAGATTTCTCGAAGCTGTGGTCAGTGTGAAAGGGAGTTTACCACAACTTCTTTACCTTTTTGCATAAACTTAGTAATTCCAGAAATCTGTATGCAAAACGCATAAATCAATGATGATCAATCTACCACAAGTCGAATGTTCGTAGATATGTGTAAATTGTTTGTATCAGTTGCGTCCCTTTTCTTAGGGTTGTATTGTCCAGTATATTTTTGTGCGTTTCGCGTACTTGAGACACCTGAACTCACTTACCTGCACATTTTCAAAATCCAAAATAATAATACGTTGATCAGCAAAAATGATTGAAGTTTGGCTGGGCGCAAACTGGAGACCCTATAATTTTATAATTACTTGGAGTACAGCACAACAGCATATGAATTGAAAATAAATTCCCAATTCCGCTTCACTTGCCTTGGCTTTTCTGCCTCACCGCATAAATTTTCATAAAATTAATCATATAGCACTTTTCCAAACATTTCTTCCCCAAGAACAATCATTTCAATGGTCCTACAAGGGCATATAATCTTCACCAAAAGGATATTCTGAGCATTTTTTTTTTATTTCAATTTTTTTTTCTTTTTGGGTGGATGCTTACTTGATTTTTCCTTCCTTACGATTTTCAAACATTTACTTTCGCATTTTGCAAAGGAAAACATAGGCAAACAGACTCGCACACGCACAAGCAGAAGCACACGTATTCAAATTGTTGCTGGGGCTGGGCAAGGAGCGGGGACGATAACAACGACCGTGTACGCAGGCGAAAATTGTTGTTGGTGGGTGTGGCAAAAGCTGCCTGAATGCGCGTTTAGTTTCAAGTGTTATTTTTGTGCTGAAAGAGCGGGGTGTGAGGGTGGGGCTGATTCTGCTTCGTTTTTCAACGTCTTCGTCGAAGGCGTCCTCGTTCTTGTCGTCGTCTATTTTGGCTGAAGTGCGTAATTGATGTGAAAAGTGGCAACAAACTGTTTTTTATTTGCGCTTGCTTTCAATTTGTTTAAATTGCTGGGCACACACACACATTCACACCGACATCCACAGAGAGAGGGCGAAAGGTGGAGAGAAGCAGCCACAGAGACATTTCTAAACGCTGATTGAAGTTTTATTGAATTTTAAATTGTACTGCCCGTCTGGTTTTCGATCCAAGGTTTCTTAGATTTCTCTCCCATTCCGGCTTTTTGCACGTTCTCCGTTTGTTTTATTGTTGACACAAATAATGTCACTCAAAATGTCAAAAGGAGGCCGCTGTTTCATATTTTATTTCTCCATGTTGTTGTTATTGGTTACAAAGTACTGAGGTTAGACCTACATTAAACTGAGTTGTCAGGTGTGTATTTAGGTCCAAGATGTCATGGATGGAAAAGCAATGAAGCGGCAATAGCAAGCTGAGCACAATTGAGGGCTGGACAGGAGCGCTTTCCATCTTGGAAGACGAACAAATACAGTGAAAACTGAAAATTAATTCAACTAATCAAAAGATTTTATGATTTTTTTTCAAATATCATATATATTTGGGCTTCGGGACTGTAAATCAAAATGTGCTGCCTGCTTTTAGGCGGGCCCGCTTTTATTTGGGGGCAGCATGCGCTGTCTACTAACAGTAAAGGTACTCCAACAAAATTATTTTCAAAGTGGCACATACTAAAATATAAATAAATAAAAAATGTCACTTTTAAATTTAGGGAAATCCACCTCTCCCCCACAAGTCAGAAAATTGATAAACTACAAAATACTACCAACGTTATTTACAAACTTAAATGAAATAAAGTACATTTTTTGCATTTTATTCGATCGGACTCAACATAATATTCAAAGCTTTAT
Source organism: Lordiphosa clarofinis (assembly GCA_018904275.1). Lineage (NCBI taxonomy): Eukaryota > Metazoa > Arthropoda > Insecta > Diptera > Drosophilidae > Lordiphosa > Lordiphosa clarofinis. The sequence goes on along the minus strand of JAEIGQ010000067.1, from coordinate 220,933 downwards.
ATGGAAGTATCATAAATTTAATATCGAAAACCCACCCACCTGCATGCAGTTAATTTTAATATCAGGGAAAATCTTAATACACAAATTTTTATACTCGCTACACCAACATGCCTTTGTGTTTGCTCTGTGTCTAAGTGAGTGCTTAAGGAGTGAGGGGTTAACGCTTCTTAACTTCAATCTGCCGTTGTCGTAAGAATGACGTTGATAGTCGAATGTGTTAAGATGCTGGTCGTGAGTTCAAATACCAGACTACGCGAAATAATAAGGTATAAAAAAAATAGTTGTATTTATATATGCAAAAATAGAGGCGAGCCAACTTCGGCTCGACCAAAGTTTATAATATAAACTTAATAACCTTGGAGTTTGAGATATGCCTGCCAGTTTGTTATATGCCAGCTGTACAATAAATTCTTCAATATATTGGTAACTGAAAAGTGTAAAGTGTAACAAAAAAAAGGTTTTGCTCACTAAAACTAGTTTTTCAACCGACCGTTCCTATGGCAGCTATATGCTATTGTCATCCGATCCGGCCGGTTCCGACAAATGTGCAGCGAATTTGTACCAAAAGACTTCGTGCAAAGTTTAGTTAAGATAGCTTTAAAACTGACAGAGGAGATAGCATAGAAACAGACGGACATGGCTATATCAACTCAGCTCGTCATGCTGATCAAGAATATATATACTTTATGTGGTCGGAGATGCTTCCTTCTATGCCTTACAAACATCCGGACAATTTCAATATACCCTCTCAAAGGGTATACAAATTCTAGAAAAAGACATCAAGAATTGAGTATTTATAAACACAAGTCATTAGTCTTCTCATAAGTCTCTTTCATTTTGTGACTTAGTTGAGAAATATCTCAAGCCAACCTATCATATCTCTCCCATTACAGAAGTGGACTTATTTTTTTAGTTTTTTAAAACCCGGTTCAAATTGTTATATAACTTGTATAAAGTTTGTACGTACTTATTTAAAGGACGCTTCGAACTCATTTTCTAAGTTTGAAACGTACTAGGGTAAATTTTAAATATTCTTACTTTAAGTATATTTCTTACTTATTTTTTAAGACCGAAAATAATAAATTCAAGTATGTTTAAAAATTTGGCATGCTTGGTGGCAGTAATTGCAGGCTCAATTGACTATTAAGTTAAAAAATACTGAGTTCAAGCACGCAATACTTGATTTTTCCTCTCTGTGTTAGAGCGATCAATCTGTTGGATAGGAAATAGATCCTCGTTGGGGATACAAAAAAATCATATTTTGGTGTATAACAAAGACTCTTCTGTAAAAAAAAATCATAGAACCGAAGTAGCAAATATTTTACTTATCAAACTGCATGTGGCGAATTCCGTAATCTTCGAATACATTTGCAAAACAATGAGTTGCTGGACTGTGAAACTTAATTTTTATTGCTTAACATTTAAAGTTAAACGACAACTATTTTTAAAGTAGCTAAATGCTTTGCGATTCGGCAGACACAGCTCAAAGCAAGTTCACCAAACAAATTACGCATACGTCACATTGGCCAAATGAAATCATCTTTTGAAATTTATAATAATTTTGTAAGATTCTAGACCATTACACTAAGATAAATATTGGAGAGTTAGATATGAAAGCCAGACGATCAAACTTGTTAAAATAATAAATCGAAATGGAATTGCAAACAGATCGGTCCTGGCAGCAGCTATAGAATGCAGGACTGAAAACCGATCAAACAGACCATAATAGTGGCACAAGACTGTGAAACGCGAGCAGTTGCCTTTGTTGCCGATTATTGAAATTGATTTGCTGTATTGAATGTCAGGGGCGAGGACGCGCATAAATCAACATTTCCATTCCATCAATATTTTATGAAAAAAAGAAAATAATAATGTTCTTTCTAGGCGTGGGAGTGGTGGGCGTAACTACGCACGCACTGTGAATGTTCGATTGTTTAGCAAATGTGGCTCTGGCTGCTGATGGTCGATTACAATTCTCGTTTTTGCGATTCGCGCCTCGTTGCCGATCAATTATGCAAATGGCCCGGCCAACATATTCAATAATAAAGTGTCGCCGCTGAGGACGACTACAACGACGATGACATCGAATGTTTTGCCGCAAGCATGTCACAGCATTTATTACAAGTATATACATGGGTGGGGTGGGGCGTAAAGTACTGGGCACAACTTCCCCCTTCTAGGAGTAGCATATGCGAGGCAAAACTGGCTAAAACAGTTGGGGCGGGTAAGCGAGAAGGATGAGGTCAGAACGAAAATGGATGCGGTTGCAAGCAAAGATGCTAAGCAGTTTTCGCATAGCTCAAATCTTTTTGATGGGGTGGAAAATAAACTAGAATTAACTGAGTTTTGGGAAAAGTGAAATTTAATTCCATTTATTATTACAAAACAAGTAGAAACCATAGCAAAACAGTTCGCTCTTCTTGTGTATTTATATACTCGCTGCGTATGTAAACAAAACTTTAATTTAAACAAACCCAAGCCCGAGGTCCAGCCTTCTCGATACACAATCCGAACAATTACCTGAATGTTATTATTGTATATTTGTTTGATTAAATGCATTCATATTCATAACTTGAAAACAAGAGCTATAGCTGATAGAGTAGAACAGAAAATGGTTTTGGAATACTCAATAATAAATTATTTGACGATCTTTCTAAAAGTTTGTCTTATTTAATAGTAGCCCGAAAGCTTGAAATGTCCCCACCTTTCACACCAAGTAGGGGGGAGCAAATAAACGAGGTTGTAGACTTGTTCGATACATACAACATTTTGTTTCATTGTATAATATTCAGAACGAACTCGAAGATGAAAAGCAATCTCTGTGCTTTAAAGTTTTGAAAAATCTATCATTGTAAAGAACTTAAAGATGTCACATTTGTTGAATCAGCTGTTCCTGCATCACAAGTATCAGTCTAGCGCACTTTCCTACTTCATATTTTATTAATCCAGCGATATAGTCAGTTATAATGAAAGATTACTGAAGGCACACTAATAATTAACCTATACCAATTGTTTTAACTGGGGTGTTAGAATTTCCTCCACTAATACAGAAGGGCCGAAATGGGGGCACTCACATACAAAAAGACTACTTCTGTCAATTTGGCGTTGGCTGTTGGTATCACTTCTTGCACTTGTGTAACCTTGGAATTCTAAAACAGTTATTGCAATGGGCTATGCATGCAGAATTGGAATTGTTAATTGTTCTGTTTTTCTAAAATCGACAGTTCTGAACCTAGGTTCAGCAACCTTCTGAACCTGCTCTTTGAACCCGAACCCAAAAATATTTCGCGGGTTCGAACCCCGGATTGAACCCCTCCCGCATTCAACGCAGCAAAACACAACGATCAATCAACCGTTTGGGCGCGATATCAATATCAATTGTTATGTCACCTCATGCAGACTGACAACACTAGCTCAGTGTACTAGTACTCTTACCAGAAGAACAAAAGTCCTAATCCTTTCTCTCCAAAACTCAACGGGCGATGTAAAATACTTGGGATTCGTTTTGGACAGATAGCAACTCTGAATTGACAATTGTCCGCATAAAAAGACAAGAATTGCTCTTATCTCCCATTCATAGTACATTAATTTAAACACAGACGTAGTACGCCCCATACTACTCTACGCAGTATGGTGGCCAGCACTCGGCAAACAATTTGTCCTGAACAGCCGTTCTATCTCAGAGAAGCGCTGAGATATGTATGTATGAATTGACCTTGTAGAGCAATATATGGCTACCACTAATCGGATACTTGGAACGGGGGTAATTCCATACACTTCACTGTGGGCCAGAAATCTCATTTTTTGGCCAAAACTTTGGCATTTCTACACCAGCCTAGCAAGGAAGGTGAAATTTTCGACGAAATGATCTTAAAATATTGTACTTAAAGCACATAATTTAAAATGCATCCAAAAATTTTTTTAGGATATTGATAATCCAAATCAAAGTCCAAAAATATTTCAACTTTTTCGTTTAATAATTATAGAAAAAAAACTTGTACATACGGTGCACGTATAGGTAAGTACCTGATAACTAAAAAAAATTAATTTGTACCATATATGGATATGTTTTATGGTTCATGAGATATTGACCCAAGCCGTTTTTGACCGTGACAGCCCAAACTATCGAAGATTTGTTTAACATATTACAATTTATCTTTAATGCTTCCAAGAGTATGCTACACATTTTAACACATTGAAATTGGCTTCATATTAAAATATTTTACCTCAGAGTGCATCCTGCCTACCTACAAAGCTTAAAAAAACAGCCCAAAGGGTCCAAGCCAAGCTTCTCTTAATCTCTTGGCGTGAGTGATTTATTTTAATTTTTCGCACATGAGAAAGAGACCTTCAGTGTGACGACGATTTCTGTAGAAGTTGCAGATATGAGGAAGAGAAGGAAACGGTACAACACCTTCTGTGCCACTGCCCCGCTCTGAGTAGGAGGACTTAGGATCCTGGATCAGCCCTTTTAAACCAATCTCTCGGAGACATCCGAGCTAGAGATTCCAGCTCTACTACATTTTATTTCTGTCCACACAATGGTTCAGCATTGACCACCCTCGGGATGAAATGGTTAAAAGGAACATATATGGCCGTAGTGGGAGAGCGATTTGTATCTCTCATCCATCGCAACCAATCCGTTCAACTTAAATGATTATTTTTTCTTTTTAAAATCAATAAATTGGTTTCTTATATATTTAAAACATCGTGTTTGGCTTTTCTGTATCGTTTCTCAATGCATCTTCCATTTAACAAAATGTGGCTAAAGAATGTTTCTACATGTGACCACAGGACCTAGAAATGTAAACAAACCTCGCTCAACACGCGTTCATGCAAATATCTCTAAAACCCAACGTACTGGGGAAATTAGACAATTGATTTGAGTTCAATAACACATACGGAAAGCTTGCTATCTTTTTATGTGATGAAGTTGGCCCAGTTTATTCTAAACCACCCTTTGGTACGGCCGTCCGACGCTATATCAACGTTCCGTCGACGATATTGTGACTGTCGACGACGCACGCTTATTTCCCTCACAATGAGCTCGACTGACGTATTTTGCAAGGGGATGTCCGCTCAATACGTTAACGACTCTCCAGGCACGCTAAGTCGACGCAATGCCATGCAGAGAAGCTACGTAAACGACGCTCGTTCGCCCCAATGACATGCATGGTGCGACTTTGTCGACACTCGTTCGACCCAATGCCATGCAGAGAAGCAACATAAGCGACGCTCGTTCGACACAATGCCATGTATGGAGCGACACAAGGCACGCTCTTTAGAACCAATGTCATGCATGGAGCGACATAACCCAGCGGCGCAGAGCTCAACGTGAGTGCGATGACAGTTCGGCTCTGGCATACATCCTTTATTACTTGTAATGCAGGGTGTGCGCACCGCGTTTACAAAGCGGCCATGCTTATGTAGTAATGCAAAGTAATGCAGATTGTATGGAATTATTTCCCTTACACTGAAGGCAAAGTAACCTATTAGTAATCTATTATGTAATGCCGATTTGCGCCGCTGGGAAGTGACGTTCCTTCAACCCAAGAGAGATGCTTCTCTCTTGACGCCAATGTATAATAGAAATATTTCACACGAACTCTTCATCAGAAATTTTAATACTTAGTGCGAATTGCAATGGATTCCACTTGCATGTTGTGAGATATATTGGTGATCAGGTGTTTGAGGACTGATATACATTTTTTTCAAATCCTTTCCTATTCTTTGCACACGCTCTCTCACGGAAAAAAATTAGAGCGTACGCCTCTCTCTCTAACAATTTTGACTGGTGTCACTCCTCATCACCGAACAAAGAGCAACGCTGGGTTGACGTATATAGACCGACTGACCCCAGCCGTACGTACTGCATTTTATAGAGCACACGTATTCTCTCTCTCTTGTGTCGGCTGCGACGCTGGCAGAATTATGACTTCCTATCACACGGGATAGGAAAAATGAGCTTTGGGTACCACTGCTCTAAGCAGTTTTATAACCAATATAACCTATAATCATGACCTAATAAAACAGCACTCACAGTTTTTTAGGTCATTTTAGTTAAACCAAAAATATTGTTGGAGCGCAGAAATATTGTGAGCTGTACCAGAAAGTCTTTGCTTAGCTTGCTTTTACAGTTCGGAGAATGCGAGGAGAGAACAAACTGGCGATCTAATTGGTGCTGTTAACTTGAAGTCAGGTTATCAGTCGAACAAAAGCACACTGATATGATGAAGCAAGCAGTAAAAAGCAGATAACCTTTATATAATATTTGAAAATATTACGAACCGAACTAATCAACACGCTTTCATAACTTGTCTTTAGTGTTGGGTTGTTTATGGGTGTGTACACAAAATTGAGTAATACTCAAAACTGAATGTGATTCAGTGATTCACGTTTGGTGAGAGTTGTTGTATCAACTTTAATGAGTTTAATTTGAACTTGCCATTGCGTGTGTAGCCAACGAGATTTCGGCACCAACTGAACATACTTAAAATATTGAGCAAGTCGGACTTAGGAACAGCTGAGCAACTGAGCAATTTGATTGAGTTGATTCTCTTTGAAAAACAGAACAAGAACCAAACAATACTCTTCATCGAGTTCTAACCGATATTTCATCCCACAGCCAAGACCGCTTATCCTAGAGATCTAAGAATTATCATATACCTTCGTTTAATTATGTAGGCCAAAAAACTTAAAAAAAAGTTTGGAAAATTTGACAAAGGAGAGCTGAAAATGACAAAAAAAAAATAAATCGAGCAAATAGTCTCGTCCACTTAACTTGAAACTCATCCAACTACTAAACACAACGAGAGCGTTAACAAGGTGTTCATGGAACAGCGGCAAGTTCATCCAGTAAAATATAAATATAAGGACCAGCCCAAAAGAAATTATTTTTAAAAAGAACTTGCCCCAAAGCTTGTTAGCCCCTTTCCTTAAGCCATTAACACATTTCGACCCCGCAGAAGACAATAAAGTTCAATATTAATGCACCCTTTGACACACCCTAGGTAACCCGAATCCGTATACGGATACCCATTCGAATCTGAATCAAGCACCATAAAAATAAGACAAACAGGCTACTTAAAAAAATAAAACCCGAAAAATTTTAATGATCTGTCATAAAAGTGGGGCGGCGCGTTGGTCCAGTGGCAAAAAGGGAAAATTGAGCGGCGAACATAAAAGCGGAATTTATTAGGCATTGCATACTTTTGAGGGCAATCAAAGTAAACCAGTAGAGGGGGGGCGGACTGGGGGAAACTGTTGCTGCGGCGAATCCTTTAAGCACTGGCGCCAGCAAGAGGAGAGCCATGTCTGCGTGTGTGTGTGTGTGTGTGAGGCAATTAATTCCAAAATCACAATAGCCATAAAGATGATGATGCGACTACAATTTGAATGTCCCCAGCGAAACGCGACCCTGCTCCTGCCGCTGTCCTGTCAAAGACACGACGAAATTGACAACAATGGCGACAAGCTGCGTTCGTAATAAGTAGTTTCCCTCCCCTCCCCATCCACCGGGTGGGTCCCTAAATCAAAGCAGGACATGCCCTGTCCCAGACAGAGCTCACGCTTGGATTGCCTGCCTGCCCGCCTGCCGGACTGCCTACTGCCGCACACAATATATCAAAGTTTATGCTGATTTGAGTGGCCAGCCAAAAACTGGGACCACATTTTGTGTTATTGTCTCTTTGCTCGGCTTTCTTATTTTTATATTGATTTATTTTTCTTTTTGCCATTTTTTTTCTTTTTTTTCTGATTAGATTTATTTATTTTTATTTGTGCCGTCGATGAAATTTAATAATTCCACTTAATGCAATAATAATTTCGTCGCCTTTTGTGGTCCTTCTTCTACGTCTGCCGTCGTTTGTTGTCATCATTTTGTGGCCGGCGCATAATTTGTGCGAAATTTGTCAGATTGCTGGCGCTTAAGTGTGCTGGGTCCACGGGTGGGTTGCCCGGTTGGTTGGCTGGTTGGGTGGGAGTCATTTGTAATATGTTTTATTTGACTTGTAGCAGCTGCTGCTGCTCCTGGGCATCTATCCTTGGGGGTAATAAACCAAAAAGCGAAAAAATAACTTACCGTAATTGACGCCTAAGTCTCGTGGGGACGTCACATTTGGACAGCTGATCTCAATTAGATGAGAGTACTTTGAAATTGTATCCAATGTATTAAAGGCAGTAAATAGTTTGTCAAACAACAACAAGTGCTTTAAAAATGATGGTGAAACACCGAAAGGTTTCTACAACAAGATCTAAGTTTCTCGGTGTTCATAACAAAAACGAAGCAGGCGCATAGATTTTCTCAGGCTTTCTTAAGTGAGAAATAATCGCGAAATAAGTACCTTTGGCCCTTATTATACCGTATAGACGTGTATATTACTTACATAGTGACACATATGTAAAAATTTTTGTAACTGGGCGCTTGGCTGGTTATTTGAGTTTAATTTTTATTTTAATGTTTATAATAAAAATTTTTTGATAACTGTTCTTTTTATACCCTTGGAGAGGGTATATTAAAATTGTCCGGATGTTTGTAACGCATAGAAGGAAGCATCACAGATCACATAAAGTATATATATGCTTGATCAGCATGACGAGCTGAGTTGATATAGCCATGTCCGTCTGTCCGTCCGTCCGGCTGTCCGGCTGTCCGTCTGTTTTTATGCTATCTTAACCAAACTTTGCACGAAGCCTTTTGGTATAAATACGCTGCACATTTGTCGGAACCGGCCGGATCGCATGACTATAGCATATAGCTGCCATAGGAACGATCGGTTGAAAAACTAGTTTTAGTGAGAAAAACTTTTTTGTTTTTAGTGCTATCGCTCCCAACGCTCGTATTTATAAGTTTTTAATGATTTCACATAATTTCACTAAGACTTGTTGAAATCGGACAACTATATAGCTGCCATGCAAAAGATAGGTCTGAAGAAAAGTCTTAGTGAGAAAAATTTTGTGATTTCAATGTTATCGCTCCCAACGCTCGTATTTATAAGTTTTTAATGATTTTACATAATTTCAACAAGATTTGTCGAAATCGGACCACTATATAGTATAGCTGCCATACAAACTGTAAGGCATATATCAAGCTCCAAGGGTATATAAACTTCGGTTGAGCCGAAGTTAGCTCGCCTCTATTTTTAATTTTTGCGAATAAAAACTAAAATTAAATTTTGTGTGTTGATTGTAAAAATTAAAAATAATTTTTTTCAAAAATATTAAAAATAATTTTTTCAAAAAAATTAAAATAAATTTTTTTCAAAAAAATTTCGAAATTATTTTTATTTGTAATTTTTATAAAAAAAAGTTATACCAGATACGGTCCCTGATAAGGCTCTGTGAAATTAGACCGCGTGAATTTAGACCGCGGTGCATTTTGTATGGCGGCCTAATTTCATTCTGCAAAATGAATTTAGACCGCCAGCTAAAAATGAAATTAGCCCGCGCGGCCTTATTTCATTTTTCAAAATGAATTTAGACCGCCATGACAAAATGAAATTAGGCCGCGCGGCCTTATTTCATTTTGCAAAATGAATTAAGACCGCCATGACAAAATGAAATTCGACCGCGCGGCCTTATTTCATTTTGCAAAATGAATTTAGACCGCCATCACAAAATGAAGCTAGCCCGCGCGGCCTTATTTCATTTTTCAAAATGAATTTAGGCCGCGATTACAAAATGAAATTAGACCGCGGGCTTGATCTTAGACTAAGTATTTGACTTTTGTACAGATGTGCAAAAATATGTTGATAAATTAAGTGATTTGCATTGTGCAAAATTTTCATTATTTTATTAAAAAAATTGAATCGATGTTAGCGCCGCAGGCGAAAATTTGATACAAAAAAATCGCGCGATTTTGTTGTATCAAATTTTTATTATTTCTTATAGTTATATTGATGGCGGTCAAATTTCATTCTGCAGAATGAAATTAGACCCCGCGGCCTAATTTCATTTTGTGATGGCGGTCTAAATTCATTTTGCAGACCGCGCGGCCTAATTTCATTTTGTAATCGCGGTCTAAATTCATTTTGCAAAATTAAATAAGGCCGCGCGGGCTTATTTCATTTTGTAATGGCGGTCTAAATTCATTTTGCAAAATGAAACTAGACCGCCGACGGCGGTCTAAATTCACGCGGTCTAATTTCCATCACCCCCCTGATAAATAGTGTCAACCTGATACAGGCAAGTATTAATCTGACATCCTCAAAATATCATTTCATTTCATTTCATTTGCTACTTGGAGTATTAAATAGAATTGGATACTCTATAGTTTCAAATTGATGTCTAAATTATGTTATTTTTTTTTTGGTGTAAACCAATAATGAAAATAAACCGGCTTTGGACCACCAAAACTTTCAAATCTTTATGAATTTCCAATTTCGTTACAAAAGCATAAGCGCAAACCATGATTGTGTGAGTTTGCTCACCACTGATCCAAACCTTTATTAAGTTTTATCGCGGTAATCGGTCTACACCTCCTTAAATGTGAAAGCAGAAATGGCTCAACGAATTCGCATGAAATTTGGCACACAGATAACATATATTTAAATGAAGCGTTTGAAGTTTAAATGACAATGCAGGCGTTGGTTTATAGAAAATGTAGATCCAATGGTTAAAAAAATAGCAAAATTTAAAAAAAATTATATTTTAGCTTGGATTATTACGTGAGGTACTATTTAAGTATCGGAAACTGGTAACACTCACGGCAATTTTTACCCTTGCAAAGGGTGTTTAGATTTTTGCCCAGAAGTTTGCATCGCATAGAAATATTCATTTCCGACCCTATAAACTATATATTTTCTTGATCAGGGCGACAAGCTGAGTCGATTGAGCTTTGAACGTCCTTCTGTCTGTCCGTCTGTCTGTTTCTACGCAAACTAGTCTCTCAGTTTTAAGGCTATCGAGCTGAAACTTTGCACAGAGTCTTCTTTTTACTGCACACTGCTAATATGTCGGAACCGACCGGATCGCATGACTATATCTTATAGCTGCCATAGGAACTATCGGTCGAAAAGTGGGTCTTTGTGAGAAAAACTTGTTGTTTTTAATGTGAACGCCTTCCGCTTCAGCAATTATTAGTTGTATATGCTTTTACACAGATTTGGAAGTTTTGGTCAAAAACGGATGACTTTATCTTATAGCTGCCAAGGAACTATCGGTCGAAAAGTGGGCTTTATTTAGAAAAATTGTTTGCTTCAATGCAGTTTACGTTCGTAAACTCTGATTTATTAAAACATTTGCAACGGCAAAAACAACTTAAGTTGAGTTAAGAAAATTTGTACTACACATGTGCGTAGGTATTTTTGTACCAACTTTCGAGTGACATTTGGCTGCGAAATATATTTCCTGCTAATGACTTAAAGTCAACAGCGTGCAACCCACGTCTAAGCCTGTATATACCTATACGAGCAGCCGACATTCTTACCACCGGTAATCAGTCAGCCTCAAATTGTTTCTAATTAAGCTTCAGTTTTTGTCTAGTGGAAGGGGAAGCCATTCCGTTGCCTCTAAAATTTGTGCACTCAAGTGCTGTCTATGGCAACGGCTGGCTTGGGCTTGGACACAAGGTCCCAAGTGCTGTTTACATGCCCAGTTTGTTGCACACATTCAAACTCACACACACACACAGACACAGTGTTGCATGCGAAGGAATTTAATTACAACTTCTGTAACTAATTTCCGTTTTTGGCACAACGGATGTTTGAGAGTAGTCAGAGCAGCCTCCACAGGGATTTGTCCAGAGGAATTGGTTGCAACGAATTAATATTTAATGCCAGCAAATATACTGATTGAATATTACGCATACGCCGCCAAAAGTTTGCGCTGTCACCGAAATTAACACGTAGGCGGCGGCATCAGCATCATCATCGTCATCATCATCCACAGGCTTTTCCATCTACGTGCCTGGGTCCTGGCCAATGTCACCCAAAGGATTACCCCAGTCCGGGGAGTTATTAGACCTATCAGGCGAAAAGAGAAAAAGGGAAAAAATCAACAAACTTTTCTCGTCTGCCACAACTTTGGCCTGGGCTTAACCCGCCACGCAGCTTAGCCCCACTTATGCCCCAAAGTGCGGAGCTAATTTAAAGTTTGCTTTATTTTAAATATTAAATACCAAAAGGGACCACGTCAACAACGCGGACCCTTGGAAAACAATTTTTATTTGCACTTTTGATAAATTAATTAAATGCCAACGAGAAAAAAGGGCGCAAATCTTTAAAATAATTAATTAAATAAACGAAAAACGAAAACAAACACAAAAAACAGAATGCCCAATGATGAATTCGCGTCAAAGCGGCCAAAGCCAAACCCCAAACCAAGCTGAAATTATGGCAACCAACTGACACAGAAATCCATTTTTCATTTTTTCACCCCACTCGGCTCCAAGGGCTCCCTTGCCTACTTATTTATGAGCTTGTATGTTGTAGTTGGTCAACAAAACAGAGAGAAAAACAAAAAAATGGAAAAATGACGAGAAAAAGAGATACGCCGCAGCACAAGAACTACAGCTGAAAAGGGGTAGAGATTACAAATAAAAAAGCAACAGCAGCCCAGTGCAAAACAAAGAATGAAAGAACCAAAATGGAAGAAAATTGAATACCCTTGCAACTCTTTGAGAACTCTCGTGGTATAGGCAAACGGTTACGCATTTTCTTTGGAAAATCGAGAGCACAGCATAGAAAGGGGGAATAATTTAATCATAATTCTGTATGGAAATTAAGCGGAACAGTTACAAAACATTTTCCTTTAGCAGTAAAAAGGCTTCTGACTTCACCAGGATATAGACATAAACTTTAACGACGAAGACTAATCTAAATATTGTTTTTTACGGGTTTTACAGAAATAGAATAATATATTATTCTGTCACATAAACTTACAAATAACACAGTGAATTGTAAGCTTATCTGACTAGCTATCTGGATGATGTGAAATCGGATCTTTAGACTGATCTTTCACGAGGTCATTAGCTTAAGCTGAGCAGCAACGATATGCACGAAATCAGTGCACAATCAGCTTCCTCAACTTTTGACATAGTTCGGTTTCGGTTGTGATCATAGTTTTGTTTTTCGAACATAACTTCGTTAAAAATCAATATATCCGGCGTTAAACTGTAGGTCCCTTTCTCTTGTGCGAAAAATTTAAAGCACACACGCCAAGAGATTGAGAGTTGCTTGGCTTGGTCCCGTTGGAGGAGCTGTATAGCCAATTTTACATTTTACAAAAGAAATTATTGCACACAAAAAAAATTTGACATGAATTTTAGAACTTCGACTTATTACTAAATAAAAAAATTTTCTAATAAAAATAAAAATATGCCATGCCGAAAAATATGCCATAACAATTTTTAGAAAAAACTTTTCTAAAATAAATTATATGAAAAATTCTTCTTTAACTTTCTTAAAACTATGGCAAAAATTTACTTTTGATTTACAAGTAAACGCGCCCTTAGAGTGAGGGTAATTGGAGAAATTAGCTTAAAACATGTGTGTCCATTTCTAGAAAAAAACAAGTAAGAGCGCTGCAGTCGAGTGGCCCAACTCCGAAATTCCCAGTGCAAATGAAACATGTATACAAACACGCGCACACTGACTCTGAAATAGGCACAGCGCTCCCCCTTTCCACACGCAAAACTGTTTCGTGAATGGTATTTTTGATTGGATCTTAGTGCGCTTTTCAGAAAAGACCTAAGATAATATCTCTGAAATCAACGCGTTCAGACAGACAGACAGTCAATAATATTTATACTTTATAGAGTCGGAAATGTTTCCTTCCCCCTGCTACATACAGTTGCACAACTTGATAATCCCGTTTTAGTCACTTTCAGGACACAACTATAGAGCGAAGTTAACGCGATAGACGCATCGTCATTGTCACCGGTGATTAATAACCATGAGAACCTAATCCGACTCCAAGAATCTAATTCCCGGAGTCAGTTCCTAGGTTCGCCTCAACATATATAAATGTTTCGCGCTGAGTTCGGTTGAAAATTACAGAATCGAATTGAATACTTCCGTCTGTGGACTTATTAGTAACTGCTAAGCGAAGTTTTAGAAAAAAAGATCAATTTGGTAAATAGACAGGTGTCGTATTCGTCAGTTTAATTCAATTAGTGTTTATGACGTGGCGCAGTAGGCGGTCATTCCATGACTGATTGGCACATGTAGGCTCCGATTTGTTTTGTTATTTTCCAATTGAATTACAAATTTTAGGTGCAAGTTTTGCTCTCTTTATTTTTACTATTTCAAAAGTGAACTGTTGTATACCAGGTGAGGATAATTCACATTTCGATATTTGCCTATGGTAATATTGGTCAGTATTCTCAGAGAACATTAAAATGTAGCATTCCGTCGAACGAAAGAGGAACATGCTGTTAATAGGGAACCAGCTTGAATCAGAATAATCGTACGCAACGGTCAAAAGACATATAGATTGTAGTGCTATTTTATATATAAGAACTGAGAAATAGTCCAGCAATGGCTGCCAATGTTACACGAACCCAATTGTTGTTGCTGGTGAAAATTTGGAATCGTCTGATAAAAACATCAAACAATGAACTGGAAAATAAGTGAGACACATTGATCGTATGCCGCACTGCATTTTCTGATGATGTTCTGCCGTGCTGAAAGCGAATATCACTTGATAAATATATTTTATAACTATGTATACAATTCAGCTTTTTTCCAAGGGACACAACTTTTGACATTTTTTTTTGTCGTCAGCATACCCGGTCTCCCAATATAATTTTAATATGTAAAGCAGGGCCGACTTTAACTTATGCTCTTCTTATATATGGGTAGCATAATACAACCACCCATTTTTTTCTCTTTCGGAAAGACTCCCTCCGCTCAAGCTTCACCACAACTATTCTCGTTGAAAAACGCACATTTTCTGTGGCGCTTGGCTAACAGTGCACTTGTATTAAAGTTTTGAGCTTGCATTAACTTATTTTTTTTAACACTGAAAATAAGTTTAAATAATTTAGTTTACACTTTGCATTCAAATACAGATATAATTGTATATCAGGTAGCACGCTTTTGGCTAAACTATTCAACTCGCTTCTATAAGTAAGAGCAAATCCTCAGCAACTGGCTCAGTCAAAGACCTTTCTCATATTTGTTTGTTGTGTTTGTGGGTTTTTATGAATCTTTGGGCATTGTCTGGTAAATTACGAATACGCCTGGCAGGGCACAACCTTAGTGTGTGTGTGTAGCATGCAAACAAAAGCCGCTTGTCTGTCAGTCGAACTTGAAAACTTTCTGTTGCGTAGAGAGATTTTTGAAAAAATGAGTTGTAAATGTCAAAAGTGCCCTTTCAGTGGGAGTTTTGGGGTTTGGGTCTGCCTTTAGACAAGTCTCAAATGTCGACAATCTGCAAAGCAATTTAAAGAAGAAATGAAAATATGCGCAATAATTTACACCCCAGGCAATTTTTGTGTAGCTCGACTATTTGGTTTTTTGTTGTATTCATATACATATTTTGTGCCATGACAACTCTTCAGAGCCAGAACCAGAGCAGGGCGCTGGCCATGTTTGTGTGTTTTGGCTGTAAGCAGCTGTCAGTGATTTCTGACAAATTGATTTGACAGTCGACAGGCGACCAGGACGCAGGGATGGGGGTGGGTGGCAGCAAGTCAGGCGCGTGTGCTAAAAAAAGATGAAAGCTGCCGTTTGCTGTTTACTGTTTGTTGTTGCCTGCTGCCTGCTGCTGATGCTGCTGTTGCCATGTCTATGCGTGAGAGACGCCCAGCACGGGCACTGGCTCAGACTCTCCTAGCCGAAAAAAGAGAAGCAGCAGCAAAGAGTTGTTGGCGCCCCGAAAGACCCAAAGAGCAAAAGCGTGGTGAGTTTTTTTTCCTCTTCCAGTACTTTATCCTAGACCGAACTTAGTTTTGCCTTTTCTTGCCGTTTTTTGCCTGGCTTTGTGTGTGTGTATGTGTGACTTTGTTATTGTTTGACGCTGTAGGCGGTAAAGGAGTGTGTTGGTGCTGATCTGAAGAATTTAGACAATATTTTTATCAGTTGAAAAAGACAGTTAACTGTTACTGGAATAGTGGACTCCTGGCTTTGGGAAACTCGCCTGAGATGTATGTTCATCTCATGCTAAAATTATGAAATAAATTAACCAACAATTTGGGAACAGATTTTTCTTTACATCCGCTTAAAAATGGAAACCTTAAATCCAGGGATGCAAACCGGTTCTGAACCGAACCGGTTTTGAACCGAACCGAACCGCTTTTTTCGCTCGGGAACCGAGCCGTAAACCGAACTGGTGTGTTTTCAAAAATGCTGAACCGAACCAAAAACCGAAAATTAAAATGGTTCGGTTCGGTTCACTTCAGCTAGGTATTGAGTTACCTGCGAATAGTAAGAAAAATCAGCAATTAGCTTTACAATATTGCGAAAATACTTGGAAAAGCAGAGTTGTAAAAAACTAAGAACATTAACCTTATTAAATTTGGTAAGGACCCAAGATTGTAGTAAGCCAAGTCTTGATTGTATTTTCAGTTGGGGGTAAACTTACTTTAAACTCAAAAGTAAATTTTTTATCTTTAATTGAGATTGGCTTGAAACAGAAAATGAGTATGAGTATTTCTATGGCTGGCAGGCCTGCAAAATTCATGTTGAAGAAAAGGTCCTCCCTCAGTAATTGTCAACACTTTGAAAAAAAGAGCTCCGCCTGTTTTTGAATTCGATTGGTTAGATTCCTGGAATCAAACTTGCTATCAGAAGAAGGAAAAAGGTAGCTAAATCTCCTTTAATGTTAATAATATTATTTGGATAATTTTTTGAACTCGATAAGTAAATCGAGTTGGAAATACTTGCCAAACAACTCAGTAATAGGGATTCAATTCCATGAAAAAGTACAATATCGATTGTTAGCGTTTACCTAAGAATATTAAATTTTGGAATATTTACAGCTCGAATAGTCTTAGCAGTTCCACCCACACAAGTGTCAGTAGAATGAACATTTTCCACATTGGCGATTGTTTTGTCAGACGCTCTTAAGTCTTTCAATATCGATGAAAATATACTAAGAGATATATATTTTTATTAAGTCTTAACTAAAATTCCATCATATTGAAGTTAATTTAGTTTTTTTAAATCTATATTATTCCCTGTTGTTTTGAAAATCAAATATATAAGTATAATAAAACTATTGAAATGGAAATGTCTTCATGAAAAGAACCAGTCTCATCTATCAAAGCAAATTTAGAATTTATTAAAAAATAAATGTTTATTGTTTAATAGGGTGTGTTCCCAGATCGAAGTCGGTTTCCGAATGAACTTATGGATTTCGAATTAAAATTGTTTAAGTTTATATGTGAAGTGCCTAATATGTCAGAGATGAGATCAAAAAAAATTGGAATTATTTGACAGTTTTGATCCGCTTGGCTTTCAGTAGTCGATTTTAAACCGTCAAAGTTTCTAAACAATATCAAGTGACCAAAGTTGTTTTCGTCACTTGATATGTAAAGTTTTAGGATTTCAAATTCCGGCGGTTCGAAAACTGTGTGAACCACTGAAACGAACCACTACATATTTTCAAGTGGTTTGCATCCCTGCTTAAATCTAGTATCTTGAAATTCCCTAATTTAGAGTTTATTAAAAAAGAAGGCAAAGTCTAGGGAGATTATTTTGTAAAGGTCACAACTAAAAATTAGTACACAGAACAATTGTAGGTATGTATATTTCTTGTAGTGTCCCGAAAAACACGTTTTATTTATGACAAACATGGTTCACGAGTTCCGAAAAGATTTTTTGGAATTGCCGAAAAATTTTCAACTTTGAGTTGTGCCATTTACAACATCAAAAATTGATAGAAAAGTATCAATAAATAGCGAAACTCCGGACTTCAGTTTACCTTACTACAATTGCAGACCAGGATATTTGTTCAGTCTAGCTGAAGGCCAACAGCAGCGTTGTATCCTTTCAACTGGAGATTTAAGTTAGTTAACGTTAGTTACCTGCTGCGTAGCAGTAACTTTACTCCCTGCCTGACATGGCTGATTGACAAGCCAACTGATTGAATGGACTTGCAATGGGAAGCTCCAGCTCCCGGCTGCTTTGGCAGCATAACAAATGGCGGAACTTTAAACAGGCATGGGAAAAGGCCATTAGATGAACAGCTGCCAACATCAGCAGCAGCAACATCTCTCACTTGACAGTTTTATTTATAAACTGTGCAAATAAAACTGTAAATCACTAGGGAGAGAGAGAGAGAGAGCGAGAAAGAGAGGGAGCCCTGTGACCTACATAGACTGCCACGACTAGCCCAAAAAAAAATGGATGCGATGCTGCCCACAAATCAAACAATTAATTTTGCCGTCTGAAATTCCAGCACTAAATCAACAGCCAAACAATTGAACCATTTAACTATGTAAATAAAATTAATGCTCTCACTCAGCTAGAGAGAGCAAATGGATATGGACACCTTATGGCCAGAAAATCCATTAAAAAGCAATCAATATATGGAAAACAAATGCCAGTCACTTTCACTTTCACTCTCTCACTTGCCCAGCCACCATCTCGTCGCATTTCATTTCGCTAAGAGCCCTGCCAGCCGCATAATCTGAATTTAATTTACCCCGCAACGAAACAAGAAACAAGCAGAAAATAGGCAAAGGAAAAAATTGAAAAATGTCAAAAACGAAAATGAACTTTGCCAGCAACGGGCGGTCCTGCAAGACCAGCGAATGAATGGCCATTAAGTAGCACACCCAAGACGACCCCCAGCAGGCTCAAGGTGAGTGCGGAGTGAATGGGAGGAGTGGGCACCCGAAAATATTCCACAGTGAGTTGCTATTTTTGCTGCCCCAACATAATTTGTGTGCCTACCAACCAGCCTACTACCATTGCTCTTGGCAGCATCAGCCTCGGCTCCCAACCAGCCTGGTGTTGACCTGATTTGAGTGACGTCATTGGGGCAAACCTCCGCCCACACTGCGTATACAGAATGTGGAAAATGCAGAGCATTTGGTGAGATTCATTTGTTGCCAAGTTACATGAATGGAAATTACTTACTAATATATATAAAAGAGCTGATGCGAGGTTAGTTTTAGTAGCAAGCCAATGTGAATAACAGTTAAAGGAACGAAAACAAGCCATAAAATAATTTAAGGAGATAAAAAGGTGACAAGAAAAACAAGAATTCCAGTTAAGCAACTCATCTGTAATTCGTTGTACATTTACTTCAACTACCTTCCTACGAGTCTCTATTTGGCTTAACCCTGTGACATTCTATCAACTTCAAGTGAACCATAAAGAAAACAGAAAATTCAACTGCAACTTCGTATTAAACTGAAGCAAGAAGCGCTTGCAACTTTTAAGGCAGAGAAACTGACAGCTGGCACCAACTTATAACTCAAAGTGTTGGGGTCTGTGTGGAACCCAGCCCTTGGGGCAGCTGCTGCCACGAAGAAAAACAACACGCTCACACACACTCACACACACGCAAGCATACCGAATGGGTAGAGGGTGACGTTGAAAAGATACAAAACTTGCAACAAAAAGAGAGAGAGAGAAAAAAGAAAAGTTTCAGTTACGTGCTGTTGCTTTTAATTGAATTTTTTCCCCACTGTAGATGCTGCTGCCGCTCCTAACTGGCCGCTGTGGCGAGCCAATGCTCTGGCCAAGCACATCCGTTTGCCACTTCCGCTCCACTGCCCCACCCGTCGCCTAGCCACAACAACCATCCAGATGAAGCAGACTCTTGCTGGCGGCAGTTTTCTTGTTATTTTCAATGCGCAGCAAGTCGCAAGTCCTTAAGCGGTTTATTTTGCTTCACACTGATTTGCAGCCAAGCAGCTAGGTGTCCTGGTATTCAGTGATGGAAAATCACTACACTTCAAAAAATAATAATAATAATAATTTCAGCAATTTAAACCAAATAAAAGTCGTTTAGAATGAAGAAAAAAGAATGAGTTGTCCCTTTTATACAACTCGAGCATAAATTCGAACTTGAGAACTACAAGTAATTATTGGTGTATTTTTTTAGGCAGATTTAATACAAATAATATCTAAGACTTGTTTGCCTTAAGCGTGCGCCATGGCGCAACGCATTAAGACGTCATTCCAATCGTGCTCAGTCCAAGTTCCATGTTTATATTAATTAAAGATTAATTCGTTGTTTTTCAGAATGACAAATTAATTAATTAATTAAAAAACAAAAATTAAAATGCAGACCATTTGTTTTAAAATGGCAAAACTTTTGCGTGGTGCAATTGCCAATAAAAAATTTTGATTGAACCAAATTGACATTACAAACTTTCCTGCTAAATATGTGGAAGATGGAATAAACCCACAGGTTTATTCACAATTCAGTGTGCTTTGGCTCGTAACGCGTAAAATTTCAAAGAGCAGATCAGTGGACCAAACTGTTCGATTTGTTTCTCAATAGCTAGTGACATTAGTCGAACGGCTCAAAGTTTTTATCAATATCAATCAACGTCCCCTTCCAATAATTTTGGAATATGGGATATTTCTTTCGATTCGATCCTGGAATTTTCAAAAAATTTTTAAATAAACCACACACCCAAGAACTTGGTTTGAAACAGCTAAAAACGAGAAAGGCAAGGCTAACTTCGTCCGAGCCGAAGTTTTTATACACTTGAAATCGCTTGTCTCAACGGTTAGCGACTTCGACCAAACTTCGCAGATCAGCTTAAAAACATTTAATATTACCCATGACCGTGACTGAGAGCAGAAATATTGAGAAAAAAACAGTTTTTCTTATTAAAATCCATTTTCGACCGATCATTTGTATGGCAGCTACAAGAAGTAGCGATCCGATCCGGTCGGTTCCGACATATTAGCAGCGTGCAGACAAAAGAAGACTCTGTGCAAAATTTCAGCTCGCTAGCTTCAAAACTGAGGGACTAGTTCGCGTAGAAACAGACAGACGGACAGACGGACAGACGGACGGACGGACAGACGGACAGACGGACGGACAAAGCTTAATCGACTCAGCTCGTCATGCTGATCAAGACTTTATGTGGTCGGAGATGATTCCTTCTATGCGTTGCAAACTTCTGGGCAAAATTATAATACACTTTTCAAGTGTATAATAAACCTAGACTACAGCCTACACGAAAAAAGAGATAAATTCAATCATAAGCATGAAAATTCAATATCGACTTAGAAGACATTCTAATCTGAATTTAAGCTTTAAATGATGGGCCCCAATTCTTTCCAACTTGTATCATTCCAAAAGTGCATACTTCAATCCCTTTCGAGCGAGAAATTGAAAAGTTATAAGAAGTATCTTTTACAAGTATTTTTTGACTTTTAGCTATTATTTTAGAAAATAAAAGTTTAAAAATTAGCTTGCTTAAAGACAGCGCATATATATTAATTAAACGAGAGCGCAAGTTAAAGTCGGCTCTAACCGACTTCGATATACCCGTTACTCATGAAAAAACATGTTTAACAGTGTTCCTGCGTTCCTTAGGGTGAACATCTGAAAAGTATGCAACACTTTTTGAACTCGGCTACTTTACACATTTTTGCTTATAACTTGAGAACTGCTCATCCGATCCTTATCATTTCTTTGGCAAATTGATTCATTTTGCTAATTACTAACTATATACGAACCGTCTATCTTCAAAACTGTAGGAGATATAACGTTTTTTCCAAATTGCGGGGGCGGGAGGGGGCGTGGCCAAAATTTGAAATAAACTTGATCTGCGTGCAGATAAAAGAAGCATTTGTCCCATACATGTCAAACCTCTATCTCTTACCATCTCTGAGATCTAGGTGTTCATACAGACGGACGGACAGACGGACAGACGGACATGTCTATATCGACTCGGCTGTTGATGCTGATCAAGAATATATATGATTTTTATATGGTCGGAAATGATTCCTTCCGCTTGTTACATACATTTGCACGACTTTAGTATACCCTTTTTACTCTACGAGTATCGGGTATAAAAATTACTGACTTTTCATCATTCATAAAGCCATCATACGTGTCTTACGCATCAATACCTTTACAACTGCTAATAATGTTAGTAGACATCTCACGCTTAATTAAGATTTTTCAGATTATTCAAAGAACTTTAATAATTCGATCTGCAAGGTTGATAGAAAGAATGTAGAATAAAGACAGTAGCAAAAGGGACAACATGAACAAATAAATATATTGGGCACTAGCAAATAATCCGTCGCGCTTCGCTGCGCCTTCAACAGTATATCCCGACCACATCACACCCACTTCCCACACATTTATATATATAGATTAATATTGTTCAAGCAAAAAAATCAGAATGCAAACCTACAGAAGACTGTTCTTTAATAGTCTACAACGCTAGAACAGTTTAACCATTTTCATGTGGATAATAAATTTTTCTAATTTTAGTCTTAGGAGTTTTTTGTAAATAGTCGCTAATTGTATATACATCGATAAGTATTTTAGCGTCAAGGTATTTTAAGACAAAAGAACGCAGCAGCAGAGAGAGTAAGTGACATACAGACGAATAAAGACGAGTCGTTGTAAATATAACGGACAGAGTCAACCCGTATTGACAATGAAAAAAGTAACACGTGCAAATACTGTGAGAATAAAATATTGGAACCCGAGAAAACTACCTGTTCGGTTCAGCGTTTTTCAACAGAAGCTGGACCGGCTCGCGGTTCGGCTTAACTGCGGTTCATAACCGGTTTGCATCCCTGTACCTCAAAGCTGATATAGGAACTATCGGTCGAAAAATGGGAAAAGCTTTCCAAAAAAATATCAATCCATTTGCAAGCATGTAAAAGCTCCGGCTAAGACTAAGTAAGCTTGTCCTGCTAGGTAACTTTTATATATGGGCTAATCCTGCGTTGCGGACGTTACATTTGTACGCAAATTTGCTTCCTAAAATTGACACAGCTGGCGTCCACTTTGGTATATTTGAAATACCTTTGGTGCAAAATGCAGTTCTTTGGGAGTACTTTCAAACCTAATTTAAGATAATAGGTTATCTGTTTTTGAAAAAAAGTTATGCTTGTTTAAAGTTCCGTTGCGGACGTTACAAAAAATGGAAGTCGACTTTGAGGCTTATGTGCATTTCCACATTTTTTAGCGAATTTTGCATAATAAACAAAAAAAGTCTGATAACAAAAAATTTAGTAGAATATATGACCAATTCAACCCAGCTTTCAAAAGAATGATAAGTGGTCCCGTTATTAAAATATCTTAATTTTTGTGCTGTTGCGGACGTTACGTTGCGGACGTTACACTTTTTCCATTGACCCAAATAGTATAAAAAAAAAATTTTTTTTTCATCCGATGGACTTGAAACTTGTTTTGTAAGCTTAATACGCGAAACAATTCGACACGTGTTTTCCCGATTTTGGAAAATCCGCCCACGAGGTAAATGGCCGGAAAATTCTGTTTGCAAAAAAATGATTTTTTATCCGATTGGCTTGAAATTCAGTTTGTAATGATTAAACTCGAAATCATTTGGGTTTTCATTTTCCGATGTTGGAAACTCCGATTTTTATCGATATTTATTAATTATTAATATTAATATTATTTAAAAACACTTTTTGTTACTTTGAGGTTATGTTTTTCGGATTCTCGACAACCTAGAGCAATTTAGAGCCCAGATTTCGACTCAGCAGGCAATAATCCATTATAGACACCTATTTCCACCTCATAGTAAAAAAAAAAATTTTTAGTATTTTCTTGCCGTTGCGGACGTTACACATTTTGGCATTAACTTTTTTCAAAAATATATGTAATAAAGGTATATTTTTTTTTCATCAGTTTAAAGGGCATAAAAAACTCTGTTTATAAAGCAAGTTTGGATAACCGAATTATTTAAATTCATTCTGCTAAATTAAAAAAACCCAATTTTCCGTTGCGGACGTAACACACAGCAAACCGATTTTTAGTTTAAATTTTTAATATATATTAGATATCCTACAAATATAATGAGTACCTTAAATTAAAGGAAATGAAACAAACTTTATGTTTTGCTAAGCGGAAAATACTATAACGACTGTTTTTACCATTTTTGTGACCAATAAAAAAACCCTTTTTTTTTCAAGAATTAATAGAAGCAAGAGGAAGGTGTAGGTATGCCTCTTCCAAGAGCAGACAAACCACCGTAGAACAATATTGCTTACATATTTTGAAGCTTGAATATGTACCCTATTATTCCATTAACAAACATTTGGATTTTGGCCAACTTTATTTTTCAACCCTTGGTTTAAAAATTTTCGGATTAGCCCATATGGTGTTTGTAACATTGTCTATATGTTATACAATCCTTAAATCGACTTTTTTTGGCAATGACGTCAAAATATACAAATCATTCATTTCCGCCATTTTTTTTCTAGAGTATATTTAACATATTAACTGCATTTCTATTTACATTGGGTAAGACTTCATCCACAGCAAGAAACCAAGAATTTGATAAATTTGAATTCAAACCCGCGATTCAGATCAGCGCAACATTTTTTGGAGCTTGTTATAAAATGTTTATACCCGTTACTCGTAGAGTAAAAAGGGTATACTAAAGTCGTGCAAATGTATGTAACAGGCAGAAGGAATCATTTCCGACCATATAAAGTATATATATTCTTGATCAGCATCAACAGCCGAGTCGATAGATACTACGTTTATGCTACGAAATTCATGATTTCTTCAATTTGCAAAATCAAATTTGTTCCTGTTTATGCAGCTTTTGTAAATTCACAAAATGACCAGCACACATATGGCAAAACAAAAGATCTGGCAACACCAACGCAACGAAAAGCTCTTTGCGACGCGGCATTTCATGAATTGACAGCGAATTCATAGTCAACTTTCGTGTGTATTCGAATTCATGAATTGGTGTTTATGCACGCACTTTCGGACCCATTTCATGAAATGATTTTGCAAAATGAGCATAGCATAAACGTAGTAATAGACATGTTCGTCTGTCCGTCTGTCCGTCCGTCCGTATGAACACCGAGATCTAAGAGATGGTAAGAGATAGAGGTTTGACATGTATGAGACAAATGTTTTTTTTTACTTGCAGGCAGATCAAGTTTATTTCAAATTTTAACCACGCCCCCTCCCGCCCCCGCAATTCAGAAAAAACGTTATATCTACAAACTTATTTTCTCTCTGTGCACATTTCTTTTCTTCATTTGCTATTGCCTTCTCATGCAGCAAGTTTTTAATTAAGAAGTTTCAATTTAACATTATCCAAAGACTGCACTTTTCCACGCTAAGAGAACATTATCATAATAATTTACTTAGTCACTTAGCGGCCTGTTCAGAGTTTCGACTTCTCTCTGCTCGGGTAATGACTTAACTTTCAATTCGATTTTCAGTTTAAAAGCAAAAATTTCCACAAACTCACAAAATATTCTGGAGGGAATATACACATGATTGACCAAAAAGGCTTATACGATGCCCGAATACAACTGCATTTGCCTGATAGTTATGCTGCTACTTCTGTGCATATTTCTTATCATCGGCGGCTACTTCACCTTTACCCAAAAAGAGAAACCAGGTGAGAAAATGAAGTCCAAGTACGTGTGCAAAGTAGTGGCTTATCACTTTTCACCTCCAGTGTTGGCGACTTGCTTTGGGCTTGACGGTCACTGTCTAGAGGTGAATCATTGCCCGGCCAAGTATCAGTCGCGTGTCTTGACCAAATGTGTTCTAAGACGCAAAGTTTGCTGCATGAAAAAGTCCCAAGAAGCAGCATTGTTAATAGATTAGACCCAAGGTGAAGTACTTTGTGGTAGAAATATGTCAAGAAAATTGCAGAAAATTATTAATTTATTTCCATGAATTTGGTAATGGAGTGAATTATATGCATATCGGAGGTCTAATCGAAGTCGCTTTGTCAATTAATTGTGCAAACTTTTCCACACTTTTTAACATTAAAAACTTCAATGATTTGTTTGCTTTTGGGTCGTTAGAGGATTGTAAATCTCAGCCAAGCTACCTCGTCGCCGCAATATGTTCCCGCTGATCTGTAAACGAAATCAAATTTAATACCTAAACTCCCCTCGAACCATCAAGTGTACATCCCTTAACTTTTATTTACTTATCCCCATCTCAGTGCCATGCCAGTCGTTTCCAATTATCAGTCCCATCAATTTAATCATTATCCAGCCGGCCGATAGCTTTAACATACTCCTGGCCTGGCCATCAGCTATTCACCGGTCTATTGCTACATCGCTGGCTCAGGAGCTAATTTGGCTGGAGTTTGCCATTGCCATTTGCCTTGGCCATAACACTCGCAGCAACTCATTTGTCTGTGTGCCTGAGAACTGCTTATCCCTGTCCCACAGGACACTCGAGTGCCACTCAACAACATTCGAGCAACACTTGGCATTGTCCCACACACGCCGCCCACCGCCCCGCTACCTCCACTCTAATGAAGCGCAAATGTTGATGTAAAAATTTAATTTAGTTCCTAACCCTGGGATGCCACACACGCAGGATCTGTTCGGGCCGAGAGTGTCCAAATGTTTATGCATCGTGCGGCGAAACGCGTGTTTACCTTCTAATGTGTGCGTGACATGTACCCAAGGGTTATACATATGTACATACATTTAGCATTACGTATACGCAACGTTGTCCTTCTGGCACACACACACACACGCAAAAATAACAAAAAGAGTAATAATAAACGATGGCCGCCACGTACATGTATTAAAAACAAAAAGCAGCGCAAAAACGCTGACAGGCAAAGGCTTCCCACCGGCGGCTGCTACTGCCAGGAGCCAGGAGGAGGAGCGAACCGATGGTCGCGCGAAACCCATCACAAAGCAATGCTAACAAACTGAACGGTGATGCGGCAACCAGCGACTGGAATGAAGTGTCGCCCATGTCATTGAATGTCGCTTGTTGTTGGTGCTGCAGCGTTTTACGGATACGCACATATATATATCTCCCTATGCTGTCACAGTGGTTTGTGCAAGTTGCCAAAACTATACAATTATATCATCTTCGTATATTCCATAAGATAAAATGCATCCAGACTTAAGACCAAGGGACTCGAATTCCCTCCAGCTTTTTTCTTGATATTGCAGACTCTGCTGGCCGGAGCAAATTTACAATTCTGAGAAAAAAATTATTTATAGTTTGAGTAATGCTAAATAAGAAAAAATAGCAGTTTTGGTTACTAATTTTAAAAGTTTTTAACTGGACTAGATGGTAAATTCGGCCAAATATACCTAATTTTGATAAGACATAGAAAAAATCATTAAAATCGATTAACAACTATTTAGTATTAAGTTGTCTTTAATAACCCAGGGAGACATTCACAGCACCACAAACAAGGCTGATTGACTGTATAGCTTTTACATAAATAAAATAAAATCATCAGCAGTCTTTGCCTATCTTCAATGTGCTGGCTTAGGCTACCTCAGGGCAGAATTGCTATGACCGCTCGTCGACCTTATTTCGACGAAGCTGGCCCACTTCCAACGAAGAGATGCGTTTTATCCACGGCACAAGTGCATTTGGAAGGGGGGGACTACTTTGAGAGAAATGAAATGAATGTAGAATTAAAAATAAAGATTTTTTAATTTATAAACAAATTCCCGGTATTTTTTGCCCACAGTAGTATAGTAATCCGCATTATTTATAGATCCTCAAAGTTTGGGAATTATCAAATGGCCGATAGTTTATTTATAAGCAGCACCGTAAAAATAAACTATGCACAGCAATGCCGCAACCGTGATGAGTTCTGTTAGGCTCTAGATGTGAACTGAGCTGAATAGTCGACATTTTGCGCTAATATACGATGTCTATATCTATATCCATATAGCGCCCTTGTATTTTTAAAAATGCAATGATATGTACTTTATCGCAATTAGTTCATAAAATATATTACCATAATCTGATAAAAATAGACCTGTACCAAAAACACTGTTGGGCTGTGTAATTTATACAATGGTCATGGTACCTTTTTGTCAAATGTTATGACTTTAAACCAAGTGTACGCCAACTACTTAAAAATTAAACATTTAGGCAAGGCCAAAAGTACGTATGAGTAAGGCCCTAACACTCATTTTTTCTGAAAATATTGTTTTGTTATGCCTTTTTTAGCCGTATGTGGCCTAGTGGTTAGTGTGCTGGACTGCTAGGCGGGAGGTCGTGGGTTCGATCCCGCCTCTGAGCATCTAATAATAAAAGTTTTTTTCTTTCTTTAGAAAAATAGCTTTTACACATACGGTCACCTTCACCAGCTATTGGCGCCAGCTGTGAAGTAACTAGCCATGAAAAAGTAAATTCTCAAACTTTGCCGTTCGGATCCGGCGTTAAACTGTAGGTCCCTTTCTCTTGTGCGAAAAATTTAAAGCACACACGCCAAGAGATTGAGAGAAGCTTGGCTGGCCCCGTTGGAGGGGCTGTAAAGCCAACATTTACATTTATGCCTTTTTTACACGAAAACGTATCCCAAAAGGGGGATGACCTTACATTCAAATGTACCCCTAGTGTGCATGCCCCACACCGGCCCTTGAGTGGTATTTCAAATAATATTTCAAGGATATCAAATTGATACTAAGTTCTATCAAGTTGACAGTTTTTTGAAAACATTTGTATGTCCTTGCAAAGGGTTTTTTAATTTTGCCCAGAAGTTTGCAACGCATAGAAATATTCATTTCCGACCCTACTATATAAAATATATATTTGGGTGTCCCAAGACATAAGAAAACTATTTGATTAGCGAAATCAAATACGCATACCCTCTATTTTTATTCTGTTTTACCTCATTGACTCACAAATTAAATATTATTGTATTATTGGACAACGATAACCCGTGCTGACTTGATGCCAAACATCTAATATGAAAATTTGTACTGACTTACTACACAGTACAACACTATAAAAAACCCCGGCACAGGACAATTAAATGTTTATAAAGGGATCCCCTGTAAGCATCACCTAATTTCCAGAATTTTAAATGAAGCTTCGATTCGCGTCTTATGGGTTCTTTTGTACTTGCAACACACAACGACAACAATTTTAAATTAGTTTTTAATGGTTTAAAATAAAGTTCTCCAAAACTCAGCAAATGTGGACGCAATATAGAATATTCACTTCAATCGTGCAATCTGTTAAGGTACATTCAGAAGAAGGTAAACCTTAATTTTTGACAGTACAGTAGATTTTCAATAAAATCGATTTTAATAATGCTATAATGGGCTATTGCATGTCCCTAAGAGATGGTACGCCACAGTCAAAAAACCGCGACATGGAGTACCATGTTAAGACTCACCCACAAATCTTTTCATAAAGGTCATAGTCCAGATCTTAAAATAGACAGATTAGCGTTTTCAGTTTTGCTTACGAAGCCTTGGTTCGCGGATTATTGTTCAAATTTTCTTTTCAACGAGTGTTTTTTACAGTCAGGATAAATTTTCCGGCGGTTTAGTACGCATCGTAATAAAAATTGTTTTTGTTTCTCCTAAACTGTGATTAACCCATGAAAGTCTTGCATCAACTTAACCGCTCTTTCGGTTACATCGTTTACTACCTTCAGTTCCAAAACTTTTTTTCTAGCTTCTTTAAACGAAGTATTATTTGACCACGAAGTAGGACATTCATGAATGAAACTGTCTTTAATTTTAAGGCCTTTTCCCACTCGCGAAAAGTGAAATTCGCGCTTTCATAGACAGTTAAACTCACCTCACGAATATTGTAAAATAAAACTGTTACAACTTGTGAATTAGACGAAAGTTTTGAACCCGTTATTTAATGTTTTACGTCACACATTAAAACGAGAGCGCAAGTTAAAGTCGGCTCTAACCGACTTCGATATACCCGTTACTCATGTTTAACAGTGTTCCTGCGTTCCTTAGGGTGAACATCTGAAAAGTATGCAACACTTTTTTAGCTCAGCTATTTTTCAAATTTTTGCTCATAACTTGCAATCCGCTCATCCGGTCTTTATTATTTCTTCAGCAAATCAATTTATTTTGCTAATTACTAAATATCTCTAGAAAGTACGAATCGTCTATCTTCAAAACTGTAGGAGATATATTGGTTTTTACAAATTTGGGGGGCGGGTGGGGCGTGGCCAAAATTTGAAACAAACTTGATCTGCGTGCAGATAAAAGAAGCATTTGTATCATACATGTCAAACCTCTATCTCTTACCATCTCTGAGATCTAGGTGTTCATACAGACGGACGGACGGATGGACAGACGGACAGACGGTCAGACGGACAGACGGACATGTCTATATCGACTCGGCTGTTGATGCTGATCAAGAATATATATACTTTATATGGTCGGAAATGATTCCTTCTGCCTGTTACATACATTTGCACGACTTTAGTATACCCTTTTTACTCTACGAGTAACGGGTATAAATACCACATTTAGAACTCTGTAATTTCACTGACATGTTGATTGATTGAAAACAATTAGGGTGTTCACTTTGTTGAGCACTTGAGCACTTGGGGAAAAGTGTAAACATTTCCAACAACAATTTACTCTGAACAAATTGTGCACAGCTTGCTCGACCCAGACCCTGACTACGAAAAGTCGGGCACTTGTACCTTAGTGCTATAAGTGTTATATGTACAAGCTAAAATCAAATGTGTGATCAAACATTCATATAAATTGTATGGAAAAAGCGCCAACTTTGAATGAACCTTATCCCATGGTTCAATCATATGCCGAATCATATCTCAAACGTAGTTAAGCACAAATTTCGTGCACAGAGGGCTGCTCACAATACTAGTCAGGCAAAACTGCTCAAGTGCTCAACAAAGTGAATACTCCAAATATATTTGATGTTTGGTGTCTCGGATCAGACTTTAAAGTGAAGTGGTACATCTTCATTTTAAATTACTTTTGCTATAACCAAATGACAAGTAAGCAAAAGTACATCGTCTCGTTAGCGTCAGCCTCAGAGAGAAAGTACTGAAATGTTTCATTGTAAGTCGGCACGGGTTACCATTGTCCTAACTTCTTAAAATTTTATTTATTACTGTTTTGACTTTGAAGTAAAAAATATAGGGGGTATGCGTAAGAAAAACGACTTTGATTTTTTGGGACACCCTTATATAGATCGGATGACTATATCTTATAGCTGCCTTAGGAACTATCGGTCGAAAAGTGGGTCTTTGTGGGAGGAAAACTTGTTTGTTTTTAATGTTAACGTCTCCCACTTCAGCGATTATTAATATTATTCGCTGTTACGCAGATTTGGAAGTTTTGGTTAAAATCAGTTGACTATATCTTATTGCTGCCTTAGGAACTATCGTTCGAAAAGTAGGATTCATTTAGAAAAATTGTTTGTTTTAATGCTGTGTTCTTAAACTCTGATGTATTAAAATATTTACAAGGGTATAAAACTTCGGCAAAGACGAAGTTAGCTTGGAATTCTCGTTTAGTTTCAAATTAATATTAATTGATATGATACTAGTTTCAGTTTCAATTTAAGACAAAATCAAGAATTTTTTAACAAGAATTTATACAATTTGAAATGAATTTGCAGTCCACTGTGTGATGTGTGGTACAGGCAGACAGGCAGGAAAAACTAACAACGACAGGCAAAGGATTTCAGTTGAGCTGGCTGAAAGTGGGGAAGCGAAAGGCGCTCGCCTCACTCTCTGTGCTTGTTTATGGCTTTGTTTGCACTTTTGTTTATGGGTGTACATTTTAAACGCTGTGGCGCACCTGCTGTCCATGTGTGTGTGGGTGTGTCACGGTTCCGTGACTTGTCCTCTTGTCCTGAACCCACAAAACGAAGCCAGCTTCAGTGTCAGCTGACATTTGCAGTGATTTTAAGCGTCCATCAAAAGCTTCTGTTTGACATTTAATTGTTCGCTCTGCTTGATGCTCTGACCGGAATGGCGCTTGGCCATCATCAGGCTTTAGATAGAGCAGCAGAGGCTGTTTGAATGCGGGCAAAATTTTAACACGAAGCAGCCATTAAAAGACCGAAAGTCATGTTGCTTTATTACACATCCAACGAACGGCAATGCGGCAAAGATTACACCAATACCAAGGTGAGACAGGTGGAGCTGCTGTGCGTGCCTGTGGCGCATTGTTAGGGATGACAATTAGAACGTGACTCGCAATGGAAGTTAAACTTAAAAGTCAGTTTGGGTTATTTTTTTTTAGTTTTTAAGAATTTTTTTCTACGGTCTTAAGGTCTTTGATTCTGTTGGATGATGATTAAGTTGAATGAACTTTAGGAACTGGTACGCATCTGTCTCTTCAGCAATGTCTACAGGTGTCTTGTGTATAAAAGGCAAATCGTATATTTTCTATTTTTGTCTTAATTATTTATAATTCAGACTTAACAGTTTTTAACAGCAGTTGATTTTTGATTTCAAATATTTTCAGTGTGACCTTCCTCATATCATTGAATCTTCTATATCATATATATCAGACAGTCTTATCAACGTTCAATAAGAAAAACTAATAAATAAATGATGCTAGTGAGTTTATACAACAACTAATACAAACAGTTTGTAACAATCTCTGTTTGGCCCCATTAGCCTTTGGCTGCTTGAGTCTACATTGACCTGCTTTGGGAATCGTCATTCCTTAGAAACTCAATCTGCTTGATGATTGCCTGCCGGCCATTTGAAATTAAAGTCATTTTTAAAGTCGTCCATCCCTAAGCTACCCCTCTTACACCTGCCGTCTGAAGGCTTCAAAAAACTTTACACATGTTAGGCAAACGTTTTGTGGTTTCATTTTGCAAAACGGGCTGTATGACATTTCATATACTTTTTTTTCATTTTGGGGTTTATTTCTGCTTAATTTCCAACTGTCACCCGAGATGCCTTTACGACTGGCCCCCGAACCTCTCTCACACACACACACTTGGCTGACCATTTTCTAATGGCTTTTTCGTGGTCAAGCATTTAAGAGCCCTCAACCCCTCACCTTTGACCCGCTTTGGCGCTCACTGGCTTTTACTTTGTGCAAAACCACAAAAGTCGTTGTTGCTGTTGGCTCACACACACACACACACACATACACACGTGGATGCACACACCTTTTCTGACCATTTCGCACACGATGTTGCGGTCGTGTTGACATTTTAAATGCCTTTTCATTTGTTGGCTCCCCTTCGTCCCTTTTTTGGCGCTAATTTCATTTCATTTTCGCTTAAGTGCCGCAAAATTTGACTTCAAATTAAATGGAATAGTGCGGCCCAAACTTTGACCCTTTCCTCTGCAAAACATACATTTCTATTTGATTACCTCCCCGACCCACACACGCTTACCCACAGTCAACTACTTGGGGCTAAATGCTTCCACAGCGACACTTGAGTCACAAAAACTTTTCCCACATTTTCCATATTTGTTTCGAATTTTCTTCACTGACATTTTCTGGTTTTTAGTGGCGAGAGCAATAATTAAATTTGCATTTTGCCAGAGTTTTTAGTTTCGGTCCCATGGAGATTAAATTTTCCTATCTGTTGGAAAGCAATTAAAATAACATTTTTCTCACGCACACGCGGACAAAAGGCCGTTTGAATGTAATTAAAAAATATCACGTATACGGCAGACGCATGAGCCCCTCGAGGGCAATTTGGTTAGCCTATTTATGACCGCCATTCAGGAAAAATATTTTCTTTTTTCGCATTGTTCTTTTTAACGGCAAGACAAGCACGCACATTCCATTCCACTTATTTAAGTTTCATTTTTAATGGCTTATAAAGAGGAGTCAAAACTGAGTTTGGTTCTTTCGAAACCCAAGTTAATTTTGCCGTTTAGGCGGCGCGTACATAACCAATTAGTCAGTAAGGCAAAAAAAAACCGAATAGAATTTTTCTTCTTTTGATTTCCTTAAAGTTTTTACTACATACACTGCCGCTCAACTGAATAGTTTCAAAAGTTACACGCTTAGAACCTACATTTGTTTACAAATTGAATAGCAGCAAAAATGTAGATTCTCAAATTTTGCTCAAGTCATCAAATTCGCCAAAAGTCATTAGATATTAATCAAATTATGGAAATAATTCGAAAGGAAGATTTATCATCATTATCATTGTTCTGCTGCCTAAGACAGAAAAGAGTGCCGCACGTTTGAACAGAAGTTTGGTCAAGCCCGACTGTAATAAACTCTGTAGCTGCAGTAGCAGCGCGATCTTTATCATTTTTTCGGCAAAGCGATAAATAATGCTTATGCCTTGGTAAAAAATTGATGGTGACTGCGTTGACCGATACCAGCGACATAAACTGACTGTCATAAGGAACACACAAGGGTCAACTGTTATTTAACTGGCTCAAAATGGCTGCTACAGGGAACAATTCTCTTCCAGATGTGCCATCTGTCATTAAACTGGTTCCAAATGGCTGCTTCCGGGAAACATTGCCCTCTGCCTGTGTAAAATGGATGAGTTCAGTACATAGATTTGGATATTAAGTGCAACTAGTTCCAAGTTATTATCGACAGGTACTGGTATTTCTGGTTGTTAACTAGACACATTCCCTGTATTGACAATGGAGAGGGAGATGAGGGTGCCGTGAAAGAGTGGAGAGCGAAGGAAGAGGAAGGGGTGGCGAGGGGAAAAAGTCGAGTGCTGTGGGTAGCGAAAAAGGGGGAAAGCCAATTTGAATTAAATTTTAATTGAAGAGTGGCTGCCATGAGGTCGAAATTTTTTTCAAAAAATATTTTGGGTCTGTTTCGAATTCACGAGTGGAATTGTCGCTGTTTCGAATTTCGCAGATCAACCAGAATTGTCGTTTTTAAAAGCTGTGATGCAGAGTCAGCGGAATGAAAACTAATTGCTATTTAAAGCATTAAGATTAATCCCTCAAAAAAATGTAAACTAAAAAATTGAATGATAATGAACATTTTTAAAATCGTTTCACATTACTGCTTACAATTTTTAAAGTTTAATTATGTTTTCAAAAGAATTTTTGTATAAACATTTATAAAATATTGCAAGGAAATCAAATCGAGCTGTTCTGAATTCCACAATATTTTTTTCTCCATTTTTACCGTTAATCAATAGCTGCTAGGGTTGCTTCATGTAAATTAATGTATTTTTTCTTTATATGTAAATGACCCCTCAGATATTTTGACTAATTGTAATGTCCACATGTATGCCGATGATGTTCAAATGTATGTTAGTCGTCCTCTAAATAAAATAAATGAGTGTGTAGATGTTTATAATAGAGATTTGTTAAGTGTAAATGATTGGGCTAACTGTAACGGACTGTCACTAAATCCTACAAAGTGCAAGTGTATTGTAATATACAAGAAATCCTTAAATACAACTGAAACTAAACTAAAAACTATGAACAAGCCTATAAAGTATGAATCATAAACAGTTAACCTTGGTATAATATTCAACGATACTTTATCCTGGAGTAATCACGTGACTAAGGCAACTGGAAAAACGTATGGAGTACTGAGACAACTTTCCATGACGCAGAATTATTTACCGACGAACCTCCGACTTTTAATCGCAAAAACATACTTGATACCGGCATTTGCTATGGGCTTGAAATTTTTGGAAACTGTGATGCTGCCTCCCAAAGAAGACTTAACGTTACATTTAATAATATAGCTAGATATGTTTACAATAAAAGACGAACTGACCATATTACACTCCTATCTAGACAAATATATGGGTTCGACTTTAAATCATTTACAATATACAGATCATTAATTTTCCTGCAAAAGATTATATATACCAGAGAACCATCATATTTGTATGACAAGATTAGATTTGCCACATCGATAAGAACCATGAACTTAATAGCAGTACGTCATAAGCTTGCCAGCTCGGAGCGACAATTTTTTGTTAATACTGTTAGGTTGTGGAACCAACTACCAACCAAAATAAAGAACATCAGTAGTGCAACGCAATTTAGAGAAACATTAAATATATACATCAAAAATAGCCAACTTAATTAATTATTGTTTTTTATAATAACTTTCAAAATTGAATTAAGTAGGATAAGTCAGTTAAAAATCAAATGTCTTGCTTTTGTGGCTGGTGCAATAATTCATAGGTATATACTTGAATCACCAGGAATTTTAATCAAATAAATCTAAATCTATATTTAACCATATTTGATATGACATATTGAAATTCTAACAATAAAATAGGGTTTTTAATAAAAATAAATGTACTTTAAATGTAAACAAGAGCTTTTTAAATTAAAAAAATAGAGGCAAGCTAACTTCGGCTCGACCGAAGTTTATATACCCTTGGAGCTTGATATGTGCCTGTTTGTATGGCAGCTATACTATATAGTGGTCCGATTTCGAAAAATTTTGGTGAAATGATGTGAAATCATTAAAAACTTATAAATACGGGCGTTGGGAGCTATAACATTGAAAACAAAAAAGTTTTTCTCACTAAGACTTTTTTCAGACCTTACTTTTGTATGGCAGGTCAGACGGTCAGACGGACAGACGGACATGGCTATATCAACTCAGCTCGGCATGCTGATCAAGAATATATATGCTTTATGTGGTCGGAGATGCTTCCTTCTATGCGTTACAAACATCCGGACAATTTTAATATACCCTCTCCAAGGGTATAATGATAGATATATACACAAACACGTGCTCAAGCTCGCCAGCCAGCTATTTAGAAAAGCGACTTCGAAACTGGGTTCAAAAATTCAAAACGTCACAAACAGCAAATAGTAAAATTTTCGTTTAGTTTTTAGTTTTAGAAAACGTTTGGAAATTTGGATAAGGCCTGAATGTCTCTTTAATTCTTGGGAAAGACTTAGGAATCTTTACGTCCCCAATTATGGGCAAGCATTGCTTATGCTGCTGTGAAATGCACAATCTTCATATATATTCACAAAAAATGAGCGCGGGACGGAAATTTGTCAAGAGGTGTTCATGCGGGAGAGATATGT
Source organism: Lordiphosa clarofinis (assembly GCA_018904275.1). NCBI lineage: Eukaryota > Metazoa > Arthropoda > Insecta > Diptera > Drosophilidae > Lordiphosa > Lordiphosa clarofinis. Next base: position 184,137 of record JAEIGQ010000067.1, on the reverse strand, counting down.
TTTCAGCATCCACTTGACAGCAAGGGACTAACTTTCTATTCCGGAATTTTCGAGCGCCTAGAAAATTAGGTAGGGTCCTTTGGGACGGTATGGAAAACAATTTAACATATGTATAGGCCAGTATATTTTCACTGCCATATTTTGGTGGGTTTTTTTTTACCAGCTGTGAGCTCGAAGAAAGCAGTGCTGAGCTTAATATAAGACAACACAATTTCTTAGAATTTGGGACGCTCGGGAAAGTCGCCTTAAGAAAGGCACACGTTGAGCCGTCCTTCGAACGATTTGATAAGCTTGAAGCTTCCCGAGCGACAGCTCTCTTACTTCGTTTACAATATGAAGTATGCTCCGATACATCGATAGCAGGTCACCTCTTTGGATTGTTGGCCAAATGCACAAACCTCGAAATTATCGATAGTGCTAACGATGTTTTCTACTACTGTAAATTATTACCTTACATACATTTTCTATTGTTTTAAGTTTATAAACTATCGAGTTGAGCCAACATAATTGGGAATTTTTTGTTATGATTTTGAAATGTGCCAGATCTCGAGACTGAAAACTATTTTATTTATTAGCAAGTTATTGTTCTATACTAAGAAAATAATTCACAATTTGATAGAAGAGATATTGCGAATTAATTTTTGGAAACCTATTCAGTTGAGCGGGATTGTACCGACACAACATTCTGTTATTCACAAACATTGCTGGTAAAATTAACAAAATTCAGGCCAAAAACTGCAGTTCGCAAAGTTAGTTTTTTAGTTTGCCCTGCCGGCAGAGACCTTATTGAAAATTATAATTTATTTATTAGCATCAGCTGCCGGGAAGGAGAACAGCTGCCGGATGAACTGAAAATGTCAAACCAATTTGCTTTGGCTTAGATTGGATGCCATGGCCAAAAAAAGTTTTAATTATGAAAATGAAAAATTTGTGGCACCCGCCGACTTGTAATTAAATTTTTAGCTCAGGTAAACGAAGTTGGCAAAGAAGAGGGCGAAAACTTGGGTAGCTGCCGCTGTTGTTGTTAACTGATTTAGCGACAAATCTGCTGAGGCAAACTTTTTAGCTGCCGAGCGTATGCGTAATATTTTCCACTTTTGATTATGCGGCGCGGGGGGGAGAATGCAGCTTCCGCTTTGTGATGTTAATTTTTGATGCAGCCATATGAAAGTTTTGTTTGAGCTCCCTCCCCATGTGTTTCGAAGAATATTTCATACTTCAGTTTCACTCGGTTTGCTGATTTGCAAAGTTTTGTCATTAAGCTCACTTGCTGCTTATCCAAGCGTCGGCCCTTAACTCTGCTTTGATTACAGTTTAGAATTTCATAAATATTTGTTTTGTCTGTTTTGTGTGCTTGTTTGTTTATTTGTTAGTTTGACGCTGACAGAGTGCTAAAAATTTGTGTCGACAGTTTTATTGCAAAATCCATAAAATATTTAGCAAACATTTATGACAAACGCTAATGTGCTGCATATGTGTGTGTGTGTGTGTGAGAGAGTGAGTGGGAAGGCAATAGCTGACATTAAAATCAATCAAACGAAATGATTTAATTGTGGGCAAGCGACATTGTGAGAAAACTGAAAACGTTGATGAGAGTTTAATGAGATAATTCAATTTAATGAGACTATTGCTAACGAGGCCTCTTAGCAGTTTAAACAGATTTATTATTATATTAATTTTTAACAATGAAATAACTGTTGGTTTTAGATCAGTCATGCCCCAAATAATAGCCCTCGAGCATTTTAGGTAAGTGTAAAAAGGCTGCACCGAAGTTACACCCAAATAAGTAATCATCAAAATGATACTATTTACACTTAGAGAATTTGACTTTTAAATCAGGAGCATTCGTTCTCAAAAGTACGGTAAGAGCAATAATTCTTAATCCAAGAGTGAATTTGTTATCCCGATATTCTTGATTCAAGAGTTTCAGTACTTGATCCAAGTGATGATAATTCTGAAAATAAAAGACTTAAAAAATAATTTGAAGGGGTTGGGTGTGAGAGACACGACCGAGACTTGGAAGCCAAAGATATTAGTAAGGGAAGGATTTTCCAAAATAATTCCCTTAAATATGATTTTATTAGACGCCGCGGTTTTAACAAATTTTCAAATCCAGAGCTTAAGCTTTAAAGGTGGCTATTCCAGGCACAGTAGACATAATTGGCATAATAATACGCATAGTTTGTGTCTAGATTCTAAAACAGTTTTCCCATCTTCTGATGGATAAATCATTCTCTGTGCACTCGCCAAGGCACAAAAACAAAAGACAAAGAAAAAAGAAGACAAACGAACAACTTTGATAACAAGCCATATAAATGTCCTGGACAAAAGTGTGTTAAACGGTTTTTTACCGACTTTGCCTGGTCCAGTGTGTAGAGAAGACCAGCAGGAGCGAGAGCGGAACAGGAGCACAACAGTAACAGGAATAACAATCCATGCAACGTTTAAAGAAAGTTTTGTGTTTTATGTGTCTGTTTTTCTCTCCGTCCTTTGCTGTTTGTTATTTTTTTTTCCGTTTCCTATTTTTGTGTGTTTCAACTAAAACCAACTTTAAATTTATTAACACCAACAGGCGAAAGTAAGTAGTGGGCTAAATGTGGGCGTGGTCCTGCTGAAAATTTTATATCCTGTTCCAAGGGTACAAGGGGTATAATTAGTTTGTGCAAACGTTTGTAAGTGGCAGTTTGTGTGTTTGCTCATACACAACTTGGGTGTTTTTTGTCCGATCTTAGAATACTATTTTTAACCATTGTTTTTAGGAACAAGCCACAGGGTATTCAAGTGTCCAGTTTACACAATTTAGCGGACTCTTTTCTATAGATTTTTCTTGGCAAAATTCTCACATCGCTTACCTTTTGTGGCGGCGTCGTCTGCCATAGACAATGAACTTTTTTGAGGCTGGGCGACAGCGACTCCGAATGCGTTTTGTTGTCATGGCATCTCTTGCGGTCATGCCAGTGAAATCCACACGCTGCTAGCTGTCAGCGACCGAGTGGAAAAACTCCCGAAAAAAATGAAACGCTGATGAAAATTACTTGAAAGTGGTTTCTGGTCCTGTGTCTGCGCCAGTCAGAGCCAGAGTCAGAGTCAAATCCAGAGCCCAGGACTGTGCCATGTAATGGTCTCTCGTTTTGCTGGTAAAACTTTTGGATTATTGTCAGGCACACACACACACACACATACGTGGCCTGGCCAAGTGCCAAGCGACAAGGGCCTGGACATGGAAGTCGTTCGCGTTCTGCTCTTAACAGCAAATTCTCGCATATATTTTCCCTGAACTCGATATCTCGGCTTTCTGTGCTTTCTATGGCGTAGGCGTCGCCATGTTGTCCCTGGACTGGAACTGTTAAATCATCGGTCGGCAGTTTGAGCTTGTGTCCACACGGGCTACAGCATGCAGATGAAGGAGCAGCAGGAGCAGATACACCATCTGGTGGCGACTGCTTGACTTGTAGCTTGTAACTGGGCGCTAAGCTGGTTGTTTGCGGTTAGTTTTTTGAGAACACAAGAGGGACAGCTGGGAAGAGAATTACATTTGATGCATTTGGTTTGGTTATTGCCCTAATGGAGGTTCTACCACACATCAGTCGAACGATGTGTGTTCAGGGCAATTTGGCCATCAAATTGTAAAGGACAAAAAGATTGTCCAAATAATGACATTGCATCTAATGGACAGTGTGGGGGCAATACCATGTCTTATATGTTACAGCAACTACATCAATTTGCAGTTATTTTTAATTAACAAAAAATATAAAAAAATCTGCAAAATTATACCTTGATGGCTAGGGCGTTGCCAGGGGGGGAGGTTCAGGTGACAACGGCAGTTAAAACACCTAATGAGCTGATTTTCTGACGAAAAACCCACTACGAAGCCATGAAACGTGAGATAGCACGTTGAAGGGGGTATTCCTCATGCGCAAAAATTTTTTTTCGATTTTTTCTTTGCATTTTTTTATAGCTTGGATATTTGAGAATATCGCCACAAAAGGATTTTTTGAAATTCGAAATACTTCAGAAGATATAGCCTTTTTAGTGGAGCAATGTCTTCGCTAAAACGAGACATTTTTGAGTAAATAAATTTCCAGTCAATAAAACTGTGATATAACGGCTGGTTCTTGAATTTGAATGGTAAGATATTGTCGCCCAGATCGATATCGATTATTAATCGGCTTTTAATCGATAATTATCAAAGGCTGTCCTACGCAATTTTTGGCTACTTTCAAAGCAACTTTTTCGGACTGCCAAGTCACTTTTCTCCAGTTCTACAAAACCGATTTTGATCATTTTATATGCAATCGACGCAGAATTGTCACCATTTTAGAACTGCATTTTTATACACTTGAAAAGTGTATTATAATTTTGCCCAGAAGTTTGCAACGCATAGAAGGAATCATCTCCGACCACATAAAGTCTTGATCAGCATGACGAGCTGAGTCGATTAAGCTTTGTCCGTCCGTCTGTCCGTCTGTCTGTTTCTACGCGAACTAGTCCCTCAGTTTTGAAGCTAGCGAGCTGAAATTTTGCACAGAGTCTTCTTTTGTCTGCACGCTGCTAATATGTCGAAACCGACCGGATCGGATGACTACTTCTTGTAGCTGCCATACAAATGATCGTTCGAAAAATGGGTTTTAATGAGAAAAACTGGTTTTTCCTCAATATTACCGCTGTCAATTACGGTCATGGGTAATATTTAATTTTTTTTAAGCTGATCTGCGAAGTTTGGTCGAAGTCGCTAACCAATGAGACAAGCGTTTTCAAGTGTATAAAAACTTCGGCTCGGACGAAGTTAGCCTTGCCTTTCTCGTTTGATTTTACTTTAAACGCGTTTATCCCAAAAACCACGTTTTTCAAACTGGCGGCCATGACATCTCCAGTTACACTTAACCGATTTTGATGATCAAAACTGAACCATTCTGGTCTGAATCATAATTTTAAAAAAAATTTTACTATTTTTTTTTACACTAAACTACAAAAATAAGGGCCAAAAATAGTTTTTTCATATTTTAACGGCCGCCATTTTGTCAAAAAAAATCACAAAATTTTTGTCGAGGTTCAGAACAGAATTACATCTATTCTGCTTATAACCGCGTTTTCACTTTTCATTTCAGACATCCTGGGGACCTTGAATCAAAGCCGCCAGCACCATACCTTTTTTTTTGGACACCCACTTTGACGGCCGATAAATTTTGAAACAGCCCTCGCATCGAAGCAGTAACATTTTTTATACCCTTGCAAAGGGTATTATAATTTTGCCCAGAAGTTTGCAACGCATAGAAATATTCATTTCCGACCCTATAAACTATATATATTCTTGATCAGGGCGACGAGCTGAGTCGATTGAGCTTTGTCCGTCCGTCTGTCTGTCCGTCTGTCTGTCCGTCTGTCCGTCTGTCTGTTTCTACGCAAACTAGTCTCTCAGTTTTAAAGCTATCGAGCTGAAACTTTGCACAGAGTCTTCTTTTTACTGCACACTGCTAATATGTCGGAACCGACCGGATCGGATGACTATATCTTATAGCTGCCATAGAAACTATCGGTCGAAAAGTGGGTTTTTGTGAGAAAACTTTTTTGTTTTTAATGTAAACGCCTTCCGCTTCGACAATTATTAGTTTTATACGCTTTTACACAGATTTGGAAGTTTTTGTCAAAATCGGATGACTATATCTTATAGCTGCCATAGGAACTATCGGTCGAAAAGTGGGTTTTTGTAAGAAAACTTTTTTGTTTTTAATGTAAACGCCTTCCGCTTCGACAATTACTAGTTTTATACGCTTTTACACAGATTTGGAAGTTTTTGTCAAAATCGGATGACTATATCTTATAGCTGCCATAGGAACTATCGGTCGAAAAGTGGGTTTTTGTAAGAAAACTTTTTTGTTTTTAATGTAAACGCCTTCCGCTTCGACAATTATTAGTTTTATACGCTTTTACACAGATTTGGAAGTTTTGGTCAAGATCGGATGACTATATCTTATAGCTGCCATAGGAACTATCGGTCGAAAAGTGGGTTTTTGTGAGAAAACTTTTTTGTTTTTAATGTAAACGCCTTCCGCTTCGACAATTATTAGTTTTATACGCTTTTACACAGATTTGAAAGTTTTGGTCAAGATCGGATGACTATATCTTATAGCTGCCATAGAACCTATCGGCCGAAAAGTGGCTTTTATCAGAAAAATGGTTTGTTTTAATGCTGACTTTCGTAAACTCTGTTGTATTAAAACATTTGCAAGGGTATTAAAACTTCGGCAAAGACGAAGTTAGCTTGGCCTTCTCGTTTTTTTTTACTTTAATCTGTTTGTAACCAAATAAAAAAAACAGAATTGGAAAATTTTTATATGAGAAAATGAGGGCGTGGTAGCAATTCAACCCGCTAAAAAAAATTTTTTAATTTATTTAAAAATATTTTTTTTGCTATTTTAAATGTAAAATTACTTTATTATTGAACTTCGAGTTTTCTGAACAAAAAAATCTGCGGTTCATTTATTTTGAGGAATTTTTGTTCTGGTCTTACAGTCATCTCTAACTGCACCATATTGCTTTTTAGTGATCCAAAATTAATGTCAAGGCGACGTATATTTCGTATCATTTTTTACTTTTCCTGACCAATAGCAATAGCATCTTACGAACTGCTGCAAAGTCGCCTTGTCCCTGTGTTTGCTTGTTATTTCCCTCAGATATTGTTTATTTAGCAGATTGTTTCCTCCGATTTCACGATTTAGCGTAAATGACTATCGGGAACGACACACTTGATAAAGCCAGTCAAAATGTCTACGTTGAAACTGTTGCAATACTCGGTCAAATTCCCAACTTTTCATCGCCATACCAACTCCTCTCTAAAGCAATCAAAAATAACACCTCGTCGCATTTTCCATTTGGCATGCAAGTAGGCATTGGAGAAAATGAGGTTGTATACTAAAAAGTTAAATTTTGCATAGAATTGCGGTTGAAAAAAAACTGAAATAGAAGCAGAATTGATAGCTCTAAAAGGTGGATAAAGACACAGACACAAATCTAAACAAAATATGGTATGGCTTTGCAAAATTAAATTTTCATCCCAAATATTTTTTTTGTGAGATGAATCACGAATACCTTAAAATTTTGGGTCTTCACGATTAATTTCTACAGATCAAAGGTACTAAAATATAGTACATACCCCAACGATTAGATTACTTCAAAAATATTCGATAAAACTTTCTGTTTTATTGATAAATTGCAACAGAAAAACACACACCTAACATTGAAGTGCCATTTGTTAGCATAACCTGACTTTAGCAGCTGCTCAGTTAACAGAGGTCTGTTAATTCAAAATTCGTGGTACGAAACATTAAAGACTGATTGAAGTATTAGTGAACTAATGAGTCAAACAATTTTAAGTTTGGAGCACTTTTGGCAAAGGGTTTTATGCCTAATATTTGGGCAGCTGCGGGTTATAGGGCGGCTGCGGAAGCGTTGGGATACCGGCCTTGGTACATTTCCACTCGCCGCAATTTCTGGTCGTCAGTGAGCTTTTTTGGGACCATCTTCGAGCACACTTTGTCGACGGTCTGAGCTCCAAACTTTGCACACACGGGTCACATTGTCGGTGTTTGTCGAAGTCCAGTACAGTCCTCATCGGCGACCTCTTCCTTGCCCTGTATTTTTTTCTTTGGATAAACCTGGCTGCGTATTTCCTGCTCTTCTGAGAAGGTTTCGCTCAGCCAGCCAACATCAAGTGATCTCGGTGTCAAGTGGACACCAAACTCGCTACAGTATTTAAGCTCGTGTGTTGAAAATTTTCATATGGAAATTTGCAAAATCTTTTCCCCAAGTTTTATAGACTTCACGTAAAAATTATGTGATTATTTTGATTAGATTTTTTGATTACAACTTCCCGCTCTCTTTTTGTTAAATATATTTTATTTAATTTCTTTTATTTTAATTTATTCATTGTATATATTTAAGAAATTGTTTTTTTTTTTGTTTTTGGTTATTGAAACAGGTGCATTACACAACATTGAATTGTTTGACTCTTGCTCTTAAGAATGCTGTAATACAGGGTGCTTTCACCCCCTTATAAGATTGAAAGCTCTTTTGTAAATCCCACAATAATTAACAGTAAACATTTTTGTTATCAATTGAAATCCATCTAAAATGTCTTTAGCAAAAGCTAGCCGAACTACGAAAGGCACTTTAAAAGGTGATCTAAACTAAATTTTAACTACATTAAATTCTTTTCAATGTCTTTTATCCGTAACCAGGTCATGTTGCTCTCTGGGGGGAAAAGCCTAGCGTGATGCTTAATTTGTAAGTGATGTTTGTAGTCATGTGTTGACTTTTTGCTTTCCTAATAAGTGGGCCTAAAGCCATTCCGTTGCGAGAGCACAGAGTCGGGACTTTTAAGCTCCATGGCCAGTTTGTAGCCCAGCTCAGGGCGACGATCCCTGCCCTCGGCCATGGCCTTCACCTGGAAGGGGAAAGATTTTCATCAAAAAGTCATAGCATTTTTTTTGACGAATTCGCTACCTCATTGGTATGCACAATGACGCCATCGCTCGTCACCACCTTCTCCTTGGTATGCTCGATGTCATGGAAATCCGTACCGCGGCAGCAGTCATCTATCAATATGGTGCGATACCCGGCGGAAAGAGCATCCACTGCTGTGGCTCCCACACACACATCGTAGGCCAGGCCACAGACATAAATATCCGTGGCACCTTTCATCTTCAACTGTGCATTCAGTGTGGTATCCGAGAGTTTCTTATTGTCCCAGAAAACCGAATAAGAATCCACTTCAGGATTGGTACCCTTATACACCTTAATGCCATGATCCACAACTTTTAAATCCTTATGCAGCTCCGCACCCCACGAATCCTGAACACAATGTCGTGGCCAGAGACGTTGTTTCATGGGTGGTGGACCGGCAAAGATTACCGTATCGAAGACCTGAGCCGAATCGGCATCCAGCTGCGGAGAGGGGAGCAGAATGAAATAAATGAATAAATAAACCGACCACCCAAAAGAATGCAACGCCAAGTCAAGCGAAGTTTAAATATTGTTATGTTGCTTTCCTGGAAGCTTAAAAAATGTTTTCGGAGGCATTTCATCAAGGAGAATTAAACAAATTGCCTTTGGGTCATCAATCATAGTATCCATTAGTTGCCTAATTCGCTTTAGACTAAAATTTACCTCCACCTGGTGTAGCATACTTTTCAGCGCGACGAGCAAATATTAATGTTAATTCACTTACCGCCGATGACTCATCCATGGGTCGCATTTTGACATTATCAATAAACGAAACATGATCGCTGGGATGCCAATCCAATGAATAGAACACCGCATCAAAGTCCACAGTGTCCAGCAGCTTATTGATGGGCTCCAGTATCTGTGGGGGAAGAGCAAATGATAAAAATTGGTTTAAGTGGAGGACGAGTGTCACGTTCTCGCAAAATGGAGAGTCCCTGAAGCGGCGACGAGAGGCGGAAGTGCGTGTTATTAATTTTGACAAATTTTCATGTTGAAGTGCGCCACAGCAGAGTCAGATGCCAGATGTCAGTTGGAGTTGGAGTCGGAGTCTCTTCTGCAGTACTCGATGCTGGAGCTGACGACGACTTCCGGCGTGTGTCGCAGTCGCGGATGCGACTTAAGTAAAGCATATCCGCTTCCGCCCCACACACACACACAGTATCTGACATGCAGAGCAGTCCTTTGCCTGTACTCCCCCACTCCCAACACTGCTCATCTGCCTTATGCTTATCCTCTCATCTTCAGCGGCAATGACTTTGGCTCCGCCTTCATTTTCATTTCTTGTTACATTTTCGTCCCGTTTTTTTCTTTCTTTTTTGTGTACTTTTTTTATGTCTTCCGTCTTTGCCGCTTACCGCACCTGCCTCAGAGCCAAGCCACAGCTAAGCTGCTGGCCATGTCTTCAGCTCCAGCTCCATCTCCAAAAAGGCTCACCTCGTGTCCTTGCTGCTGTGCACTGCAATTACTTATATCCAAGGAACCACTTATAAAATCATTTTGTACATCAACAATGAGAAACGCGTTCACCGGTCGCACAATCTGCAAGAGAGAGAAAGAGGGAGACGAGAAAATGAAACATGAGCAGCCACGAAAATTGCGAGGAAAGAATTTTTTGTAAGAAAATTGTATGGAGCAGAAATTAAGTGAAGCAGACGCCACAAAAGACCAGCCCAGGACGCCGAAAGTACCTCCTAAGCACAAACATGGAAAGCTAAAAAGAAAATTTTTATACATACATACATATATGACAAGAGTGTGTGCTGATGAGTTTCTTTTTTCGCCGCCCTGCGTTATAAATGCGTTTTAAATGAAGTAAAAACCGAGCCAAAAAAGAAAATCTCGCTGCATATATTTTTCAATTTGCAGGGGAAACGAAAACGAAATGCTCTTCCATTTAAGAGATTTATTTACTAGGACACAGTTTACTAGGGTTACCGTATTTGACAGTAAAGCAATCCTCAATCTTTTCGAAATTTTCGTCCGAAAAGATGACACCTAACTATTGGAGATGACTCATATAAAGGCTGAATTTTGAAGCGTTTGTTTTAAATATTACAAAAATACACAAAATTTGCTCTAGTGAATGAAATATTTAATTGCAGCGATACATTTTCCTGTTAAAGATTAATTCATGTAAATGTTGTCCGCTGCTACGGCAAAGGTGCTCCATCCGTAAACTCCAATTTCAGAATACTTTTTCCAGCATTTCGGCCTGTATCTCACCAAGGGCAGCTGTAATGTTGTCTTCTAGGGCTGGCTTGTCCCAGTACACTAGAGTCCCTTCACGTAGACCCACAAAAGGTAGTCTAGTGGTGTCAAATCATATGATCTTGGCGGCCAAATCCGCCTCTGAATTGGTCCATAGTGTGGCATGTGGCACCGTCTTGTTGAAACAACATATTAACTAAGTCCAATTATTCCAATCATTAATCAATGCACGTTACTTTGCTCCTATAACTGCAACGTTGTGATTTTCTTTATTTTTTGTTAAAGAATCGAAAAAGATATTATTGTATGATCAGATCTCTGTACCTGCTTTTTCAAGACATGACCTAATTTGACTTTGAGCTTAATTATAATGAAATATATAACACATTTAGGGACTTTAAGAATATTGACTTTATCGAACTTGGGTTGGAAGTAACTGCTTTTGACTGGTCGGCGATATATCGTACGATATATCGCCGACCAAAGATTAATAATAAGTTCGTGCAGATCAAAACTAAAGTGATCAAACCGTGGTTTAATGCCAATATCAAGAAAAAGATTTATCTACGCAACATTGCTTATTGTAGATAAAAGCGTTATAAAAATAATGTTATAAACACTGCCATCAGAACGTCTACCTTTCCGTGTCTCTGGAAGAGGGCTAAAATTCTACGTAATCCTAAGTCAAACAATGAGTTCAGGCCCATATCTATTTTGCCATTTTTTGCTAAGGTTTTAGAAAACCATATGGCCTCTCAGATGCAAATATTTCTTAGTAAATTTGGCAAAAAAATGATTTTTTTCTACATTGAAGCCTATAGCATTAAAAGCACACACCCCACCTCATTTTTGTCTGAAAACAAAACTTTGTGGCAAGGTTTTTATACCCTGTACCCATTGAAAATGGGTAAAAGGGGATCATGAAGTTGTGCAAATGTATGTAACAGGGAGAAGGAAGAATTTCCGACCCTATAAAGTATATATATTCTTGATCAGCATCAACAGCCGAGTCGATTTAGCCATGTCCGTCTGTCCGTCTGTCCGTCCGTCCGTCTGTCCGTCTGTCCGTCTGTCTGTATGAACGCGTAGATCTCCGAGACTATAAGAGATAGAGATACAAATTTTTGCATGTACATAGGTATAGGCCGTACGCAGATCAAGTTTGTTTCAGATTTGCAAAATTTCCCCCCCCTCCCCCTTTAAACCGCAAAAAACTGTCAGAGCCACAATTTTAAAGTTACAACATCGTCGCTTAATATATATTATCTTAGGCCTATAATCTATCTATTCTGAAAAGCACATTGAAATCTGAGCAAAAACACAGAAGTTATTAACGAAACAATTTTTGCACCCCCCCTCGCCCCACGCTTTGCTAATTACGCATTACGTTTGCTGCTTGCGCCCGCGTGTGTGAGGGCGCGTTTGTGTGTATGTGTGCGTGTGTGTTTGTTTGTGTATGTGTGTGTTTGTCAATTGTACAGGGTATTTTGAAGTCGAGCTAACTCGACTGCAATGGTCTTACTTGTTCTTTTTCAGTTTGAATAGAGTTTTTAAATCGGTTGAAGCGCAAAAAAGTAATGGGAGTTTAAGTGAAGGCAACTTTTGGAAAAATCGAAAAAAGCGATTATCGGAAATATCTCGATAGCTCGTCGATACAATTTTTTTTATATGGCGATTTTCGTGATCAGCGGGCCAATTTACCTTAGCAGTGAAACACTGTATTAGTTAATCCATACAAAGGTGCATTTTTCCTCAATTTTGTATGGTAGCCCCCCTACGGAGGGGAGAGAGGGATTGGGTGTCAAGAACAAAAGTGTTGGGAAGTGAAAAATAATGGGGGTTGGTCATACATTTCACCCTTCCAGGAAGTGTTTTAAGGGGTTGGAGGTCCATTTTATAAAAACGTAATTTTTGTATGGGGACCCTTCTAGGGAGTGGAGATAGGGGGTAGGTGCCTAGGACAAAAATGTCGAGAAAGGAAGATCAATAGGAGCCACTAGTACATTTGACCCCTCTAGAGGCAACCCCTGGGCAGAAATGACCTAGTATATCAATTTTCGACCATTTTTCGAGAACTTTGACCTTGATGCGGGGTCATTTCTCCTCAACCCACCGAAACCACATTTTGGCTCACGCATTTTTTTACCCAACCTCACAAATTGGGAGGCTATAGCAAGCCGAAATCGAAAAATCGTGCACTAAAACATGTCTAATGTGCATACTCATTGAAAATGTGATATGACAATGTGCCTCAATTTGAATGATTAAAAGTACTCAATATTAATGCTATCATCTGTATTCTGCAGCTCCGCTACAAAAGATTTCATCCGACATGACACGATCACTCGATAGCAGCTTTCCAAATCGATTGTTTAGATAGCACGGTGCTCAAGTGCTCAACAAAGTGAACACCCTAATTATGTTTTTTATTAATTTGACCTTGTAGCACTACTCTTAAAAATTTAATTAATTAGATGGTTAAAGGACACATGAACTGTAAAAATTCCGTGGTATTGTCAAAACTGGAAAGTGGTCATTTTAAATTTGGAAAATTTTGACCACCGTGTTTGGACCTAAGGAACAATAGTAAAAATTCCAGAATTTTATAACGGATAACTGCGGTAAATCTTTTCAATATTCAATCAACAGTTCATGGTAGAACGTAATGTAAGACCAGATATATCGATTTATGTTTTAGCATTTCTTCAGATTAAGGGTACTGTATACCTTCAGAAAAATTTTTTTTGATTTTTTTTTTATTTGCTTAAACGTTCTATTAGGATCTTATAAACATCCTGCAAAACTTTCAAGCTGATCCGAAACTCAGTTTTAAAGATATAAACAAAAACAATTATTTTTTCCGACCCTCTTATATGAAAATTGTTTTTATCGACCCTCGTATTTTTAGAAATTCGTATTTTTTTCCCTTTTTTGGTCAAAAACTTTATAAATATTTATAAAATGTTCAATATTATGGAAAAAAAAATTTTTCAAAAAAAAATTTTACTTGGAAATTTTTGCAGATTATATTTTTTACCATGTCTTGACGCACTTCGACTCAAATTTCTGGAGAACCGCTTAACCGATTTTCATAATCTTTTTTCCGGTGAAAGTTAACACCCAAATGCACCAAATCCGATTTATACATTTATTAAAAATAATTTTTATTTCATCGAAAACAGATGTCGAATCTTTAAATGCGATTATCTCGGAACCACTTTTTTCAAAATGGTTGCAAAGATTTAAAGAGTACCTGTTGACCGATTTTCAAATTCTTTCCCTTAAATTACTCCTAATACCCACCATTCTGGTGTGAACTAGGATATTTTTGATCGGTCATCAAATAACGGAGCTAGGACCAATACAGTGGGAAAAAATAGTCGATTTTCGAAATTTTGACTTGGAAACCCCATAACTACGTCATTTATTGACCGATCCAAAATATCCTAGTTCACACCAGAATTACATTATTTCTTAACAAAACCCTGTCTTCAGTTTTAAATTCAGATCATCCGTTCTCAAAAAATTTTTGCAACCATGGGCCTATGTTTTAAATTTTTGGTTAACTTTGAACAGAAATACAACAACAACCGAAGGTATAACAACAACAACAAAAATTATTATATTTAGTTTAACCGATTACCTATCAAATGAAAAAAACCGCTTCTTAATACCACTTATAGTTTTTGAGTAATCTAATTTTTGGTAAACCTTTAAAAAATGACTCCTGAAGGTATACAGTACCCTTAACCGTCAACTAATAGACCTATTGACTTTAAACTTGGCATGCATACCCTCCTGCATAATAGCTACCATCCTTGATTCAAAATATTCAAAAATCTGCTGGGGCAGTTTTCCCAGGCTTATCGGGCTATGCCCTTTCGGCACGCTGACCCAGTGTGCTTGGTTAAGAGGTCTTTTGACCTCTTAATTTGTTCCTGAACTATTTTCTACATTTTATTTTCGTACTTTTAAAGCTAATAAGAAGCGTATTATGTACTTTTTTATACATTTTTTGGCCAACTCAATTACTTATTTAAAATACCCTAAACTCAAGCACACATCCACATTACAAGGCTCACATACAAAGAGCAGCTCGTTAGGTTGCTATCTTCACTGTCAGCCCAGGCAGGCATCATCAACGGCCCTCGTCCTGGGCTCGTGTTGTTGTTGTTGTTGTTGTCTAGCTGCTCCGTAAGCTGATTATGTTCGAGCATATTTAAAATTAGTGAAGCGCTTTTAATTTGTTATTTATGTGCACGCTGATTATGAATGATTATGATCTATGCGCAAACACAGACGCAGTCGCAGACGCAGACGCTGAGGCCGGAGACACGATGCAGCTCCCTTGATTTGTGTTGGGGGGCATTTGAAATATGTCAGCCAGCTAAATGCCTCAAAGCGGCAAAACGTGAGTCTGGCAACCCGGAGATCGAGAGCACGGTCGGTGGGGAACAGGTGCTTAAGCAGTTGATGATTTATCACCATGTTGGCAGTCGCACTTACCACCGGGATGCAACAGCACACCAACTTGCGATGCAGTGCAGCTGGCGGAAGTGATTTACATTTACATGGCGAACATTCTCCACATTTTGAGAATAGTTTTTGGTAAGCGAGGTGGCACACACACACACTTTAGAGATAATGGCCGGATCAAGGTAGTTAATGTATCAATTTAGCCAGGTCTTGTGTGTGTGCCTTGGGATGTCAGATGGAATCTGCATACTTAAGTGAAAGGAAATTTGTTAGGGTAATTACTTGGGAGTAGCGTGGAGTTGCAAGCGGGAAAAGAGTGAAAATTTGATGCTTTTATGGTAGGAAAATTATTTGTCAACAATTGTTGTAGTTTTGAATGGAAAACACGAAAGAAGATGGTTTTCTTTTGAATACGTTATGCTGAGAGTTCACACTGGAACTGAACACAGACGTAAGGTAACTGCAGATTATCTATATAGAAAACGCCAACAAAAGTTATTTTGGACTGTTTTGGACTAAGCTGTTTTGCTAAGAGCATGAGATAGAGAGTGAGAGTGTGGAGTGTGAGTGTTGTGTGTGTATTTTTTTTAAAAAACAAACAAAAAATCAAATAGCGAATAGCCTAATCCAATTGAATTGAATCTTATGGCACATACCAAACACATCGATAGCTTTAAGAATATGTTGACTGTATTTCAGAATAACGAAGTTAAAATTACACAAAGCAAGCAGCCAAAAAATGTATATACATATGTAGCCAGAGAAAAGTAACGGAACTGGAATAAACTGTTTTTCTAAGAGCGCTTAAGAGAGTGAACATGAGAGCGATCGCTCTCACGCAAATATGACCCATTCATATCTTGCCTCACTGAGACAAATGACAGCTGCTGCAAGAGTGAAGAGTAGTGAGAGATGGTGAGGAGGGTGGGGAAAGAGTGATGAGTGGGTGATGAGGAGGTTGAGACATACGGGAAAGCCAATTTTAATTGAATTATAATTGAAGAGTGCTGATGCTGCTCTGAAATGCTATGTGGTCGTGCGGCAGAAGTATGTTTTCAGCATCCACTTGACTGTCAGGGACTAAAAAAAAATTGCGGAGTTTTCGAGCGCCTAGAAAATTTGGTTTGGTCCTTTAGGACGGGATGACGTTCCCCGTCAAACTGTCTACTGTCGCAACTGTCTACAAGATAAAACAACACAATTTCTTAAAATCTTTGAAGCGGACATAGTAGAAGCGGGTTCAGCTAGTGTTTCAATACCTTCTTGTTCTTTTGATTTAATATAGTTAAGTTAAACCTAATGAGAAATGCAGATCTGACCAATGCTGCAAACCTCTGAAATTCTGATAAAGGTTCGGTCCATGGGCTTAAACACCTTGGAAAGTGTTAGGCTCGCTTCTCAAACCGGTTAAATTACTTATCTACCCTAAGTTTGGTTCATGAATTCTGATATCGTTGACATATTTTTCGGTAAAAATATACCTTATTTTTTGGTTAGGAAGCTGTCTGCTAACGAAACTATTGAACCAGTTTATCAACACCCGAATGGACCACATTCTCTATAGTAATCATTCATTAGTTCTCTGCCAGAGCCGCACCTTTTATGTAAATCAATAAACGGATTTGATTTGCGATATAACAACTTGACTACATTTCCTTCACAGAGTTGTAATATTCAGTTTGGATATAATTTTGAAAGAATAAAACTCCGATTCAGCACAAAATATTGTGACAATTTTAGAAGATCGGAAAAACTTACTAAAAATATTTTTTAAACCGAAACTTTTTTAAGCAGAAGAGGTTCGGTTCGGGTTCAGGATTGGGAGGTTAAAACTTAAAGGTTTGGTTTGTGAGTCCGGTATTACCGGTAAGTATTAGCAGGATAATGTTAAAACATCAGAATTTTTTTTTAATAGCATGAAATATTATTTTTCCCGAAAAACTCTCCAAAAATAATGAAATTAAAAATTCAACAAAGTTTCCATATTTTCCTTTAAGACGGGCAAGTAAGCGTGGAGCGTTTGTTACTTGGAGTGTAATTATTTTGTTAACGCTAAGATGGACGCAAAACCAGTGACCGATTTTTCTTTACATATCAACGGTACATACCGGTACGTATACGGTATACCGAAATAAAAATCTTGGTACCGGTACGGAACCGAATACAGAAACAATATAAGAAGCAACACAGAACCGTTTACAGAAACATAAATATCGGTACGTACCAGAACCGGAACCGAAATATGATTCAGTTTGATTCCCTGATTGGAACTGTTACGAACACTTTTCGACGACAACTTTTTGAGATAAAATCGCGGTACTATTTTGTCCTCATCATTTAACAAACTACACAGGAAAAGGGAGAGAAGGAAGTGGTGTAAGGATTGGAAAGGAGGAATCGGTGAATTCACCTCCTAGGGAAACCGTGTTTACCTTGAAACATACCTCAATACCTCAATATAGCTCGAATAAAAAGATTTATTTTTATGAAACTGCGGGTTACCGGAAAGTAATTTTAATTTTTTTTTTGCACGTAAGTTCTTCATATTTCGCGGTCTATCAATAACATTTTTTTCCAAATTTTTTTGGGGTATGTACTTATACTAAACATTTACCAACGATTTTTTTCAGCGCAGCATACTCCTGGTGAAGGCCAACTATTTTGTGGGCGATGCATCTTATACTAATCATTGTGGCTTAACCGTCCCCCAATAAGCGCAATTTCTAAATTTCCAAACAGAAAACTACCGCACAATTACCACAATTACCGGACGAAGTCTCTGTGGGCTCAGCTAGTTATTTTATAAAGCTGCAAAATGATGCTCTTAATTTAGTGCCGCTTTTGCACTGCTCGAGACAATTGTGTCTTTTAGCAACAAAACTAATTCACGAAGCTTTGTCAAACAAGACAAACGTTTCAACTACAGAAATTACAATTAAAACATAAATGAGAGCAATTTGATAATTCACTAAATTTAATTAATTTTTTACTTTTATTCGTGTTTTTGTTCTCTTCAAACTCCCAGCCTTAAGTTCAACAAATTTTGTACCCCTTTCCCGTCTTTTTTGTTCAACAATTTTCTGCAATTTACCTCAACCAGCCGCAGGCTTTTTCAAAACCAAAGGCCCTGAGTAACTGCTGCAACTGACAAGATGACCATCATTATTATCATCATTAGCTCAGCCATACCAAGCCCCTTAGTCAAAATGCAGGAGTTGGCCAACTTCAGAAGCCTCTAAACATAATAAAAGCCACAAAATGCTTCTCGGCTCCACCCAACAACTTGGCCGCAATTTGCACATCAAGTTGCCTCACCTCAAGAAATCAGAGCAAACATCCAATTATGAGCCATCTGGAGCAGCTGCTGGTCTACTCCAAACTTGGCAAATTAACACGCATCTCATCCTGCGACTTCGTCTTGGGCTAATACAAACAACTGACCCCAATAGACCCTTGGGACGTTCATTGTCCTGTCCCGCCCCGACGTCACATTCTAATTTAAACTTAAAACTATGAATCTTTGATTAAAGTGCTTCAACTTGAAGCAAAGTCAAGAAATTTACTGCCAAATTAATTATTGAGGAGAAGGTTGGGACGTAGGGAAAGAGAGGTATTTTTGTAGATATATGGTCAACCTCAGCGACCACACGGCTGGGATGCCAGGGGTATGACATGGCTTGGCACCTTTTTTGGTAACCACAGCAAATCTTAAATTCAAATTACACTTCAACCCGACTCTGTCAGAGGCAACAAAAGGAACAAGTCATAGAAATAACTTTGCCAGCCGCCAGCACACACACGTGCACTAACATAGATAAGTCAGGGGTAGGCTTTCAGTTAGGCAAGGTAAGGTGACAAGGGGGGCTGTGGGCTTAAATTAATTTTGAATGAAAGAGAATAGTTGCTACTTCGAAGCAGTTTCCTAGAAATTTAATCATTTTACTTTTGAGAGCGATTTCTTACGCAGACAGAAATAATTTTTGAACAAACTCTAAAATGCTTCAGAACACAATTTCTACATGGTAAAAGCTTAAATTTGTTTGAACACACCGTAATTTAAGTTGCGTTTAGGGCAGTACATTCTTAGAAGCTATAACACGGTGGTTAACATTCAGAAAAAAATTATAAATAAAATTTAGCAATACTTTTTTAAGATTATGAAGTAATTTAAAATTTATTAAAACTATTACTTGAGTAGAGACAGAATAATGCTTTTGACCAATATCAACCTGAGGCCAGTCCGATAAACGAAACGTGAGATATCACGTTTTTTAAAAACCCCTTTTTCCATTTGAATTTAAAATTGTTTATTAATTTAACAATATTTTTTTTTGGAAAACCGCAAATGACGTTTCGGTGGGAGTGTCGAGATCTTTTCGTTTTTTTTTTAAGAAATGTTGAATTTGAAAAAGAATGACCCCTATTGGTTGTAGGATAGCACTTCAGCAGCACATCATTTAATGTAAAAGCTGAGATTTGTAGACAGTAGTTTCCCAAATACAGGTAGACAAACAAAATACGTAACGCGACACAATAAGGAAGTGTGTTTTGTCTGCTTTGCGTTCCGATCCTTTTCATAAATTTGTTTCACATAATAATTTCAATTCAGGAACTTATATTAATATGCATAAGATAATTTAGCTGCATCAAATGAATAGAAATGTTCAGATTTTGGTTCACCTTTCAGTAAAAATGCCCATAACAAAAATAAGGAATTTTTTTTTCGGGAAAGACCTAGTGATAGAATTTTTATTAGAACAGTTAAAACAAAAAAACAATTAAATTTTAGATAAGAAACTGAAACGTCTTGCAGATCTGGGACACCGATTGACTTTTCAAGCCTTTTGCAAACCAACTGAGGCCAAAGTCTCTAGAGATTTCCAGGACACACCCGTATATAATAACTGATCGACCCGTATATAATATAATCGGTTAAGTAAGCCCAAAAACTGTGGAATGAACCGAACTGGCAGTTCAAAGACTGTGTGAACCGCTAAGCCGAACCAGTCATACGTTAAGGGCAGGAGGAACCGGGTTTAACTCCCAGACGAGCGCGAACAAATTTTTATGTGTTTTTCTGAAATACTTAAATTAAACGAATCGTTGATGTTTTTTGTACCTGCGATGTCTTCTGGTCCTACGGAATATTTGGGTGGAGAAGCATCAGCAGTGTATTCAAGCGCCCTGACTGCCCCGTCCACTCCAAAGAGGTATATCTCCTTTGCCTATTCCTTACAAATGTGAGGAAATAATAGTCATAAGCCTTTATAAAGCAACAAAAATTCATATGAGTGCTTTCCCCTCTTTCTTTCCAAATGAATGTTTTGTTGTTGGCTATTGCAGACCAGCAATTACAACATCATATGTGTCTCTTTTCTCTCTCTCCGATGAACTTCGCAAACTCAAACGCAACAACAAAGTTGCTAATGCTTACGGCCGAACGCTTTTCGCTATCCACGGCGGTACGAGCGAAACTCAAGAATATATATACTTTATGTGTACTTAAATTATCCCAACTCCAAAAATATACCTGTCTGTCGCATCACGATTTGTAGATTCGGCTTTTTCCCTTCTGTCTCTCTGCCTGTCCTTTTGTAATTTTTATACCCGTTACTCGTAGAGTAAAAAGGGTATACTAAAGTCGTGCAAATGTATGTAACAGGCGGAAGGAATTATTTTCGACCATATAAAGAATATATATTCTTGATCAGCATCAACAGCCGAGTCGATATAGACATGTCCGTCTGTTTAAACACCTAGATCTCAAAGATAGTAAGAGAGAGAGTTTCGACATGTATGGGACAAATGCTTCTTATTCTTGCAGGCAGATCAAGTTTATTTCAAATTTTGGCCACGCCCCCTCTCGCCCCCGCTATTCGGAAAAAACTTTATATCTCCTACAGTTTTAAAGACAGATGATTCGTTACTTCTAGAGGTAGTTAGTAATTAGCAATACAAATAAATTTGCCAAAGAAATGATAAGGATCGGAAGAGCGGTTCTCAAGTTATGAGCAAAAATGTGAAAAATAGCCGAGTTAAAAAAGTGTTGCATACTTTTCAGACGTTCACCCTAAGGAACGCAGGAATACCATAACTTAACACTAAAATAACGATTAAATAACGATTTCTCGAAAGAAGGCCTCTCTTAGTTATAACGGGGAGCCCCTTTAAGCGATGCCTCTGCCACTCAAATGCACACAAACACACACACAAACAACTGTAAAAACTTTCGTCTTTGGAGTTTCGAGTCAATTTCAGTGGCGAATAAATTTCAAAATCCGAAAAACCCTGAGCGACGACGTTTTTGGGTTGCCGCTAGTTTTAGTTGTTCGCCCCCAGCTCCGACAGCTGCCTGCCCTGGCAGACAAACTGTCAAAGTATTCGGCTGGGTTCATGCATTTGTGTGAGCCAAAAAAGTTACCAAGCTAAACGAATGACGACGAGGATAAGGACAAGTATGAGGATAAGGACAGACAGACACGATTGGAATGAAATTTCAACGTGGTATTGAAGTATGTGCCAAAAAGGGAAACGTGCCCAAGCCCAAGACCCCAGACACACCCACATGTGTGTGTGTTTCTGTGGGGCAGGTGCTAAAGCAATTTCCGTTTTGAAATTGTTGCATAAGTTGGCGGCAGTTGCCAGATCCCATATATCCCATATATATATATTTTTTTTTGGCATAGGCAGACAGTTTCGGTGGATTTGTGGGCGTTATGGTGGGGGTGGGGATAAGGACGGCAAATGCTGGAAAATTACATTATACAATTTATGCGACTGACAGACGAATGGATGCGATTGGAGTTATGGCTGCCGCGAAAAAAAAAATAGTTTTCGGTTGGAAGTGAACTCGAAAAACTATAAATAAATTCAGACTAAGGATAGAAAAGTGTTGAAGAGGGCGTATAAATATACATTTGGTGTACTCAATGTGGTCGCATGGTAATTGATTTATAAAAGTTAAGAAAATAGTTAAAGAACAGGAAAAGTCAACAGAAAACAAAAATAAGCTTAAATTAAAGTCGTGATTATTTTCATTAAATTTCTGAAAGAGATTTAAAATTCTAATCAAGTCGCACTGAACCAAAGCTTGAACCAGAATCTTTGACCATAAGACCCAAATTGGCAATTGGTGTAAGAGTAAACGAGAGCGTAAGTTAAATTTCTGCGGCAAATCGATTCATTTTGCTGATTTCTAACTATCTCTAAAAGGTACAAATCGTCTATCTTCAAAACTGTAGGAGATATAACGTTTTTTCCAAATTGCGGGGGCGGGAGGGGACGTGACCAAAATTTGAAACAAACTTGATCTGCGTGTAGATAAAAGAAGCATTTGTCCCATACATATCAAACCTCTATCTCTTACCATCTCCGAGATCTAGGTGTTCATAAAGACGGACGGACGGACGGACGGACAGACGGACATGTCTATATCGACTCGGCTGTTGATGCTGATCAAGAATATATATACTTTATATGGTCGGAAATGATTCCTTCTGCCTGTTACATACATTGGCACGACTTTAGTATACCCTTTTTACTCTACAAGTAACGAGTATAAAAATTAGGGTTTAAAGCAGATTGTAGTTTAAAATGAAAATCCACTTCCCCATTCAAATCCCATAAAAAACTGTCAACTTCATTTTTTTCACAAAATTTGTGTGCATAAATTTCTTAAAAATTGCGCAGTCATTTGGTTTTGTCACTTTCTTAAATTTTTCATTTCTTTAAACTGTTTTTTTTTTATGCTAATATAATAAATTTATGACCAGCACAACCGACTATACCAACCTACATATGTGGTCCTGCCTGTCAGCACCTGCTTCTGGAACTAAATTGTATGCCATCCCAAATACAGTACATATATATTCTCCAGCTGTGCCCCTCCAGCCCATATATCAAACTGGGGCGACATCATCATATAGTTCATTGAACCCCCAACCATAAAGCAACTCAAAAATCTTCAACAGCTTTAAGTGTCTTAGAATGTCTACCGTTAATCTTGGGCGCACTTACTCACATTCATATACATCTACTCGTACATACACAGACACAGCATCGTTTATAATGTCTTCATTTATGGCAGAATGTGGCACATTTTTTCGTGCTCAGTTACGCACCGACACCAAAAAAAGGAAAAAAATGAATACCCAGGAAAGAGACAAAGCGGGACACCAAATTTGGGAGTGCCAAAAGTCGCCCCACAACTTCTGTGCTCATCGAGCGGAAAATAATATCTTGCTATAAATTTTAGCTCAGTTTTTTATCCTCTTCCACAGTCCTCTCTACTAATTTTTGTCGGACGAACGGTGAGTCCGACTGATGAAAGTTTAACGACCAAAGTTGACACGCTGCGGCGATTATTTAGAAAGTTAATGACTTATAACATACCAAAGCAGGGAAAAAAAACACGGAAAAGCGATGGAAAAGCAGAAATAACTCAGAGTGACCAAATGAGAGTTGAAGAAGTTGAGAGCTGACAAATGTGATTTCAATAATGATAAAGCTGAAGGGAAATTGTGGATGGAATAGAAAAGAAATTAAGTCGCGGGATGAGAACAACAAGCGTTGACCCAAAGTCACTTATAATATACGAGGGTTGACATTTAGATATCCAGCTTGGTGGTTTTGTGTTATAAGAAAACTTTACTAATATGACGGCAAACTTATAAATAAAACGAGAAAGCAAAACAAACTTCGTCTGGGCCAAAGTTTAAATACTCTTAAAAAAGACGGTCTCAACGATTTCGAACAAACTTCGCAGATCAGTAGTTTTAGAAGCTTTTTCATTTCAACGTACATTACAGCTGGCACCAATAACTGGGAAAGGTGACCGGTTATTTAAGCTTTTTTCAGTGTATTAAAGAATGGTAGTGTGGTAAGTTCAAATGATCTGCGCATGCTGAACACAAATCTGTTCTTTGAATAGAGTTAAAAATTGTTTAATTGTTTATTTATAACCTTTTTGGACACGATTTGTGGAGAGCCCGGCTTTTTTTTAATCTTCTTGATATTGTTGTAAAGGACTATTTCATAACTTTAAAGTAAACTATACCAAACAATTTTACGAAGCCTTCCGCGCTGTTTTTGCATTGCATACCTTTGGGCAGAAGGCAGTTTAGTCATTTCCAACACATTTATTTAAAAATATATTTCTTATTATTAAAAAACAACGTAGAATCACTTGGGATACGTTCTATGGAAGCTAAGTATACAAAGTAAACATAGATTTAATTAAGGGTTCGATCAAATAATAATAAATAAATAATTTGACAAATTTCAGATAAAAATTTGTCAAAAAATCCATGGTTGCAGAGTTTGCATGACTTACAACATAAACAATGGTTCCATTCACTAGTAATTTGATCAAATATGGATAAGAAGTTTGACAATTGGCCAATTTAGCCAAATTTTTATACCCGTTACTCGTAGAGTAAAAAGGTTATACTAAAGTCGTGCAAATGTATGTAACAGGCAGAAGGAATCGTTTCCGACCCTATAAAGTATATATATTCTTGATCAGCATCAACAGCCGAGTCGATTTAGCCATGTCCGTCCGTCCGTCTGTCTGTATGAACTCCTAGATCTCAGAGATGGTAAGAGATAGAGGTTTGACATGTATGGGACAAATGCTTCTTTTATCTGCACGCAGATCAAGTTTATTTCAAATTTTGGCCATGCCCCCGCAATTTGAAAAAAACGTTATATCTCCTACAGTTTTGAAATGATAAAGATCGGATGAACCGTTCTCAAGTTATGAGCAAAAAAGTGAACCAAGCACCCCACCTCCCTCCCACCCTAAAAAATGTTGCATACTTTTTGGATGGTCACCCTAGGGAACGCAGGAACACTGTTAAGCATGTTTTCTCATGAGTAACGGGTATATCGAAGTCGGTTAGAGCCGACTTTAACTTACGCTCTCGTTTATCATTATCAATGTACGATCTGTTAGTAAAGCCAATCAAGAGCTTTAGCACACACACGGTATGGCAAGAGCCAGAAGCACACACTGGGCGAAATGTCCAGCTAGCGGTTAAGAATTCGTAGCGAATGAGTTTAAGGCTATTTAAACGAAATTTTTATCTAGATCAAATAGCTCCCATACAAACGATGATAACGAGAGATTTTTACTATGAAAAATCAGTTTTGCAGACTGTAACATGCCGTAGGATGTTTAAATATTTGCAGGGAGCTCAGCTCGAAGCGTTTTAAGTATCCCTATCCCTATCCCTATAAAAAGCTAAGGTCGGTTCTAAGCACTTGATTCAAGGGATTTTCTCATTTTATCCGATGTATCAAGATCAGTTTGTCTGAGTAAAACAATGTAGATCTCATTTCGAGTCCCAGTTTTATAAAGGCTGGATTGCGATGCACTCATTAGTTGATCACAGGAGGTTTCGTTTACTAATTCTGCGACTTTTGGCAATTAACTTTTGACCTTTCAACTGAAAAAGGCCTTTAATGGCCGACGCACTCACGCCAATCTTTATTTTGTATACTCTATTACAAAGGTACATAGGGTATATTAAGATTGTGCAAACGTTTATAACAGGGAGAATAAATCGTTTCCGCCCCTATCTATACTTATAAATCTGTAGGACCGACTGACTGATAGACTGACATATTATTAAGTTTATTATTAGCCCACAGCCTAACTGGCTTATACAACAGGTTTGAAATTTGGCATAGACCTTCGATTAGTAATGCAGGCGTGCACTAAGAAGAAAATTTTGAAAATTTCACCGCTAATAAGGAGAAAACGCCAAAAAAGGTGTTGTGTGTGTGTGTTTTTTTTTTTCACAAAAACAAACGAAAAACGAAATAGCGAATAGCCTCATCCAATTGAATTGAATCTTATGGCCTATACAAAACATAGCTTCAACAATATGTTTACCGTATTTCACAATAAAGTAGTCAAAATTTCACAAAGCTAGCAGCCAAAAATATGTATGTATTATCACAATGGCTTTTATTTGTGGTCCGTCTTTTGTTAGAGGTGGTGGTACGGGATCTCAACGATATTATCGGATAAGTAATGGCACACATCACATGAGCAGTCTGCTGAAATTTGTTGTCTCCTTTTCTGATGTACGAGTCTTTGTTAAAAAACTACCATTAGGTTGCTACGCTCTGGCTTATTATTTGACATTGCTTAGCTATATAAAATTAATCTTTGACAATTTGTAGCATTTTTAACAATCGATTTAGCTATTTGTGATTTTTCAAGCTTTAATCGCAATTTTCAAATTTGCGAAATTTTGTTATAAAGTCGCTCCTTGAAAACTGAGTGAATGATAATTTTAATTGATTTCACTCAATTCCCGGTAAAATTTTAGTACATCCCCAAAAAGTGTACATATTTATGAAGCCAAATAAAAGTAACGGAACTTTGGCGCTCAGATAATTTTTGGACTAAACTGTTTTGCTAACAACGCGAGAGAGAGTGAGCATGAGAGAAACCAAGTCACACTCATGGAGAAGGTACATACATATGTGGCTTGGCTCAAGGCATACTAAACAAGGTAGGCTCACTCACTCTCTCTCTCTCTCTTGACAACTGTTGTAAGCAAAGCATTTCCGCGGACGAATTTTTTGTGTTTTACAAAGTAGCTTAGTAGGCTTTGTATTGAAATATATTATTTTCTCGCTCTCGCTCTCTTTGACACCAATAAACGGAGTTCTAAGAGAGCGAGTGAGCCTACCTTGTTTAGTATGCCTTGGCTTGGCTCTCTGAGACAGATGAGAGACATGTGTTTGAAAGAAAAAGCAATTAACCGACTCCGGAACTAGTCCATTAGACCCACATTCAATTCTGAGTGCTATGGTCATGCATCAAGTCATCGACACACCAAAGACAGTTGGTTCAGTGCGATTCGTCTCTCCGATGACGATTTAAGTGCGTGGCTGGCCAACCAGAACGGGACTTTGCCCCGGTCACCTAACAAAGATTAGTTCCGCTCGGCCAACGACTCCAAAGGCGACTAACTTAACAAGTTGACCCAAATCAGCATTTATTATAAAAAGCCAGGATGAAGTCTTCAAATAAAGTAAATTTAATTATTTTCTTGGCTAATCGAGAAAAGTTTCAATGCTCGCACCAAATCAAACGCGATCTTTGAAAGGCAACAGCTAATGAAATAAGTATTACAATGGTATAAAATAATTTTCAATAATCTAGTTGGAAAGTAATTTTTTCTCAATTTTTTTCACCCATAGCATACCACTTGGGCTTAACTTCCACAATCACAAAACTTAAAGCTATTTAAAGTAATTCCCACACCATTATCAATTAATATAATTCTCTATTTTTAGAAAGTCATTCAAAAAACAAAACCATTCGCGCCAAACAGTAGGCCGGGTTGCGTTCAATTGGAAGCACTTTAACTTAAGCCCTAATCAAAAAGGTTCTTGTCGTCCCTCATCAAAAAAGCGTTGGTTTTTGTCAAAGCCGCAACATGTTCATGCTTCAGGCCACATTCGCCTCTCTACTTCAGCATCCCCCTTTGCACTCTCTATTAATACGCTATGAACCACTGTTTTCTCTCTCTGTCCCTCTCTCTCTCCCTCTCTGTGTGTGTGTGTGCAGTTGGTTAAAAACCATTTTCTGCACATTTAAGCACATAAATTACGCATTTCACACAATAAAAACATCGTTTTGAATTTGCCCCGAAAATGGACGCCGTGTAACTTCACATTGATTGTTTTCACCAACAAAAAATCCGCTTTGCGCTTCACATTATTTCCATAAATTTGCGTTCATTTCCGTTTCCGTAACTTCAATCGATTTCACCAATTGCGAATATTTTTGACCGGCCGACACCAGTGCGAATGATTTATGGCGTTAATGTCCTATTTATGCGTTTATTTAATTTCCAACAATGTGTGCGCCTCATAATTCTAAGCTCTGCTCGCCCATTCGCTCTTGTCTACCATTTTTGATTTGTTTATTATGCAAATTTCGCTGTTTTTGGCTAGCTTTTGTTTTTGTTGTGATTCTGCTCCTACTTCTGCGCCAACATTAAACTGCAAAATTACCATTTATGCAATTCAAGCGGAAATACAAACAAAAGTCAATTTTTATGGGTAGCCAAAACCAAAAAAAAAACTCCCAATTGGGGTGCGAGACTGTCATTTTTTTAAGTGTTTGCCCGTTATTACAATATCAGCTGCCGGAAGACCGCGTACTTTTTTTTTATACGTTCATAAATTTTTTATTTATAATATTACACAATTTGGCAGGATACAGAGGCAAAGGTAAGGGGGGCCAGGGACATCGCTTAAATGGCATATCAAAAATGAAATTATTTTTGTGAAATAATTTGTCGCGTGACAAACGAGGCAATACTCAACAGGCAGTTACCCACTCGGCGTATACGTTATATGAACCATTTTCGTAAGGGGAATTTTCAGTTGGAGGACATTTTTTTGTCAGTATTTATAGGCGGGTTGCTTTTTAAAATTTTGTACACTTGTTTTTAGCTTGCAAGTGACTGAACTCAGATTGAATCAAGCTGTGTATTTTTCTATTATTTTTCTGTGTATTTTTTAACAGGCTCAGAAATAGTTTTTACACTTTTCTTCGAGATTTTGTGCTTTCGCGCCTATGTTTAAATCAGCTGATCCGACAGGCTGTTGGCTGTTCACGATATCTAAATCAGATGAGTGTTTTCCTAGCGAGCATTTTACGTGAGAAAGAGTGTTTGGTAAAGCGACGTAAACTAGCACAGACCTGCTTTATCCACCGCCGGTCAACTATTAAAAGCAGTTTGTTTTCTTGGCGCAAGCCTCGTCATGCGTTCGACTCCTGGCGGTGTGATTAGTGAAACGTGTTCGGCTCCTGAGAGCCAGGATTGCTTTGTTTGGACGCAAATTTCACGATAATAGACGTGTAAACTCCAAGTCATTCAGACTCTCTGATCATTGCAGTGTGCAAACAAACTAGCGATCCATTCAAAATCATTAAGCGATTACCTCAAATGTTTTCAAGAGATGGTAAATCAGTCTGACACTCACCTAATTTTGGTCCCAGAACGCCGTGACATCGAGGGCAACTCGATAGGAAGGATCTACGAATGCGAATCGTTTTCAGAGATTGCTTCTTTTCTAAACTAGTCTACAAAACGACTTTATCTCTAAGGCAGCCGCCATCTTTACAGCTACTGTCTTCTCTTGTAACACGAAATATTTCTGCAAATTGTCTAAAAACTTTGTTCAAGCTCGATTGATTCAATCCAATTTTTAACCAACTTTATTTACTTTCAAACTTTTTTTTTTGCTTCAAGTTGCTTTAAATTTGAGGACAACCAACAAGTCTCTGCCTCACGTACGCAAGTTTATGGCAGCGACTGTGAGTGGCAAACAAAGTTGTCCTGGCGTAGCAACGACTACAATAAAATTATTTGAAATTTTTTCTTATTTTTGTTGTTGTATTTTAATATGCTGGAAAGTCGCAACCAAATGAATGCAGACCAGCCCAGGCTGCTGTTCTGTGGCATTTTATTTGTCACGCTTTTTATCACTTTACGTGAGGTGGAGCTATAGGGAGAGGAAGTGAAGTCCCAGCATCAGATTATCACATTTGCATACGCCGGCAACGATTCGTGACAGGCCAGAGCAATGATGAGCATGCGAAATGTGAATTTTCGGAGTGCGAATGATGATGAAAGCAATCCCCATATGCGGATTGGAACCCCGTGACGTGTGACATTTGCTGTAAGCGACAAACAACCAAACTTCAGCCCATGCACCGCCCTTAACAAGGACTGATCAGGATTGAATTACACACACAATCCGGGATTCGGCCACTTTGATTGCGAATGTCGGTGTATTTGTGTGTGTGTGAATGTGTGGGAGCCAAAACGTTGACAAATATTTTATTATTACATTTTATGATTTTATGAGTCCCCGGATATGAATCACTGAATAACGACAACGTTGCCACAGACAGGAATTCATAAATAGTGAAAGAGCTGGAAGGGGGTAAAAAAGGTAGCAGTTGGAGATGAGAATTTCATAATTTGAGCCTCGACTTTGCTGCGCATAAATTATTGTCTTATAAATTTTGACGCAGAAACGGTATTTTCGAGAATCCCCTAAAAGATCCGACAAAAAACACGGAAATTATGGCTTTTTATTCAGCAGTATACAAATTCGTATGCAAGCAAATTAATGAAAACACACAAAATAGCGCGTATTTAAAACAGCTTCTTACAGCTACACCAGCTTAACTCCACTGCAAACAACCACCCCAAATGCTTGTCTGTATATGTGTGTGTGTGTGTATACTCAGCCAAAGCTTCCCCCTTTTTATGTTGCTTACCGTTTTGATCCATTGATTCCAGCAGAATTTAAACTCCTCCCTATCAATAAAGCCATCACCGTTCGTATCAAACACAGCAAATATCTGCTCGAGGCGCTCGTGTGGCACATCATAGATGTGGCCCTTGTCGTTACGGAATAGAGCACGGCAGATTAGTGTAAATTCAGACAGATTCAGGCGGTCATCTCTGTAAAAAAAAAAAATGAGAAGAGTGAAGCAGACTCTGTTGGTGAAATTTAATGCACACTTTTCAGGGCAGCCGTTAATTATCGCCTTAAATTGAATTAGCTTAAAGCAAGAAATTGATTGGCAGCCACGGCTTAAATTATGTTAAGTTTAACAATTTTTGTGTTTATTTACCCCATCGATGCAGTTAATTCACTTAATTCCATTTATTTATTAAAAGCGATTTTATAATTTCGCTTAAAATTATTTATTTTTTTCTGGAAAAAGCATTTAACACTTTTTCAATTAGCGCTTATTATTCAATATGCATGCTTTTCATTTACATTTTGCATATTTATTTAGCTTATTAAAATTAGTTTGAGGTGTGCAGTTCAGCCAATACGTCAGAGACTCCAAAGAGCTGACAGACCTGATCAGATAGGTATTGGTTAGTGAGGCCGCGTGCCTTACTTTTTTAATCGAATTTAAAAGCGAACTCATTCACGTCGGCAAAGCGCCTGGGTAAGAAAGGCTCCCAAAAAAAGTTGTGCCGGGGGTTTTTCCTGATCTATACAAATAGTGCATCTGGAAGGAAGTCTTTCCATCAAGATGGAAGCTCCAAAGACGGAATCTGCTTACAAAAGGGGCAAGAATATGGAGTTCGAGCGCATCCTATGCAACCGGCTAGGGGCGGAACTGCGAGAATGTGGAGCCTGTCTACCCATAAAGCCGAAGCAGTTCTTATCAGCTGCAAAGAAACTTGTGGATACTGCCAACTCTACAGTCGGAGAATAGCATATAATATCGAAGGAGGCTGGGCGTTATGCTGGACCATAGGCTAAATTTTAAAAGCCACCTCACATCAGAGCAACGAATTCCTTATCGAGAATTATGGCAAATATCAGTGGACCTTGGGAGCGAAGCAGATGGCTGATCTGCACCGGAGGCAAGTCTATCATGAAGTACGCAGCACAGGTGTGGGCCCCTGCAATGACCGTGCCATCAAGCAACCGAGGACGCTAAAGAGCGTTCAGGAGGTGTTGGAGGACGCGGCGCTAGTTCTAGCAGGAATTTTACCGCTTGACCTGTTAGCGATGGAAAGCAGAGAAGCAGATGAACATCGGCGAGAGAGAAAGATGACGCAATGGCAGACGAGGTAGAGCACTACCACCTAACGGCAGCTGGGCAAGAGGACTGACAAACTGACTGTTACCTATCACAGTTACTGACCGGACATGGATGCTTCAAATCATACCTCTATAGATTTAAGCATGAGACAGATCCGTTTTTTTCTCACTGTGCGCGGACCATAGAAGTGGCAGAACATAAATTATTTGTCATTCCGAGATTCGCTGCCGAATGGGATAAGCCTAGGTATTGGAAGGACATTTACAGTCACATCCCACTTAGCTCCAAAAACAATTGGACTGATAACATACACCGTGGCTGCAGAGGTGTTGCGCTGAACGACAGCTCAATTCAACTTCAACCTCTAGATATACTTTATAGGATCGGAAATGATTACTTCTCTTTGTTACATACGATACTCTGTTTAAGACCAAAAGAGAGTTCGCTGCACGTGCAGAGTATATGACAGTCACACTTGACCGACTTCCTTGTTTAAATTTATTTCATAAAATAACCGAATCTAAAGTGTTCAGTTTCAGATCGTTTTGCAGCCTTGAATATTAAAGCCCTATACGGAGTACGACGAAAAATTCGTTTCGATACAGTATTTCATATAATTAGAAGGCTTTATTTTAATGCTCATGTGCTGTTAGTCACTAAATTCTAACTCAAGACAAAATATTGGTTAACGCTGAGTTGTTGTTTTCGATTTCAAATGTACACTGAATCCAGATAGAATAAAAATAACCAATGAATAACAGACTTGTTGATGCAACTTTGCCAAATGTGAGCCGAAGTTGTGCATTTTTGGGTCGGCTAAGCCAGACAGCTTCCGGTGTAACATCACATATGTATGTATAAGGAAAGATAAATAGGGTAAAGATATTGGTTAGCTTCACACATCGAATATACTAACGTCAGAGCTAGCCACGCATCACTGAGTGTCAGTGAGAGAAAGGCACATTTTTCTGTTCTTTCCATTTGGCTTGTTTTGGTCTAGACCAGAGCCGGAGAGCCAAACCCACCAGGGGCCGAAGTCACTCATATATTTATGCAAACGCGAGCCGAACTTATGTTTGTGTGAATTAGCGAACACTGAATTGCATGTAAAACGGCTGTAGTCTGGATACAGCTTTTATGCTCACTAAAACAAATTCATTTTTATGACCTCTACAATTGCCCGGCACTGATTTACTTTTATCGAAATAATTACTAGTAAAGGAAGCCTGAAATTAACCCGTATATTTGTTTTTGTTTAGGTACTAATAACCAGTTATGGTAATAAAGATTATACGGTTACGGTTATCAACAAAAAAATTAGTTTCGGTTACAAATTGTAAAGTGTTTTTAGCGGTTAAGCGTTACGGTTTCGGTTATGGTTTTAGTCTCTGCAGCAAATAAAAGTTTTGTACATCTTGCTCGCACCATCTTTGGTCTTACAGTTGGCTTATACGGCTTCACTACGAATACTTTGTCACTTATTATTTATTTTCTTAAATATTCTGGGAATATTTATACATATTTGCCCGTATCCATAACTACGGAAAATTAATTGCGTCACAGCATTTCATTAAACTAGAAATATTTTGTCTTTGCTTTGATGCTTAATTGCTGTTAGAAAGCTGTTATATTAAAATGAAGAACAGTGATATACAGGCCTGTTCCCGTTTTCGATTCCGATCAAATCATGCGGAATCGGAATTGTTAAATGTACTCGGTTCCACAAACCGACTGTGTTCTTCGGCTTTTAACTTCAAACCCCTAGCTTCCTTCATTTGACCCTCTTGATGACAAAAAGATTCGCCCAAAATCTTTAATCGTTTCTTAAAAATCACAGCTCTTATCAATTCCGATCAATCGGATTCGGAAACGGGAACAGGCCTGATAATACATCTTTAAAAAAAAAGTTAACATAAAATCCTTAATCTAGTCAATGGGCCCTGTTCCGAATTCCAAGACGATTGCGGAGTAAGCGTTTTTGTATTTCGAATTCAAGTTGTCTAAATTTGATATGTAAGTGACAAGCAATCTGTGGTTACTAGATTCTGAATTTATTTGGGATTGCTCAAACAATTCCGAATTTTGTTCTATCGCAGGTATATTTGTCATATTCTACAGCGGACTATA
Source organism: Lordiphosa clarofinis (assembly GCA_018904275.1). Lineage (NCBI taxonomy): Eukaryota > Metazoa > Arthropoda > Insecta > Diptera > Drosophilidae > Lordiphosa > Lordiphosa clarofinis. Next base: position 150,212 of record JAEIGQ010000067.1, on the reverse strand, counting down.
TCCCAAAACCAATAACGACTTCTGATTAAACATAGAAATAAAAATCCACAAAATACTCTCTAGAACAAAAAAATAAAATAGTAAATTAATAAGTATTTATTTGTTGCTCTTGAACAATGTGTAGGCAAACAACACTTGACTGACCACTAAAATTGATTAATGTGAATTTAATTAAATTATTTTGTTATTTGGTTTTCAATTTGTTGACTCCAGTTTATTAATTTTTGTTTAAGCTGTACCTACCCATCCTTGTCGAATGCCGTAAAACAGGCGTCCATTGCTGAACCGTTTGAATCTTCGATGACAATTGACGGTGTTGGTGAATCCATAACTGCTGCAATGTTGCTGGCAACCTGCAAGCAAAAAGCGTGGTTCCGATGTAGTTTCTTTCGGGCGCTCTCTTAATAAAACTAGAAGTTAAAGTGAGGCTATCACATGTTCACACACAGACACACACCTTTACACTTCCACACGGGTTGGCCCGCTCAGCTGGAACGCTCGCCAGTTACTAACTACTCGCGTTTCACATTCGGTTGCTCCAATAGACTTATCGAATAAACAAAAATATCTATGCCGCCCGCAGTACTTGGCCTCGTCATCATTGTCATGGAGACGACGTCATCTTGTGGTTTAGTTTATTTATTTGATTTTTTATAGGGTGGGGCGGAAGAACCAGCCCACCCGTACATCCCACACGCCACACATAAAGGCGGTGGCCCGCAGCGATTACCTGACGGTGTTTTTGCTCTAATCAAAAAGTGCGCATTGTATGGGTAAACCTTTTGTTGTTGTTGTTTCCCTGGATTTCTTTTGTTTTTCGCACTAAATGCTCTAATGGCTGCAAATGAAAGTTTCGACATTTAGCCTCGAATACGGGCCCCAGGTTGATGGTTGGTTGGTTTAAAAACGCGTCAAATAATAGTACAGTTGTGCACAAATGCGCTCAGGTGAGGTAAAGGAAGAAAACTTGGCAAAATTGGTGTAGTTGTTGGTAAGGGGGAAGGTGGGACTTGGCGCTGGCCGAGGTGAAATCAACTTCTTGAATCGCTACTTAACAAGGCCAATTGCTTTGGCTGGCATGTTGACTGCCATTCATAACTCGAGCACCGAAAATGTCAACTTTTTTCGCCCCGGTAAAGTGGAAGAGTTAAACTTAAAAGAAAATTAATTGGATTTTAAATCAGAACATTTATGTGCAGCTTGGCCATTGAAATGGGGTTCTAAAGATGCTGAAATTCAATTAAGTTCAAGTATGTCTGAAACTTGAATTACTTTTTTAACGGAAATAAGCACTTCATTTAAAATCTGGAGGTAAGAATCCATTTATACAATTTGATGGCTTAGATCTCCTATAATTATAAAAACTTGACAGTGGATTTTGCATATTTTTAAAGAGATTTTAATTCTAGTAGGTCAAAGTAGAATACCCAACATGACAATAAATTTTCTATAGTAAATCTGGTTTAAAATATGCGAAATCCGCTGTCTAAGAATAACATACAGACTAGAGCCCTGCACAAGGTCTCAAAAAATCATTTTAACAGTGGGCAATCATACTGTGTACACTATCAACCCAACTCATATTTTGAATTGAAACAACTCTTATTGAATTATTTAATTTTATTTTAATTCATTGAGTCAAAGCTAACCTTCCAATTGAATCTTGTCATCTCGTATGTCTCGCTCTCACACTAGTTTCAGTTCGTGTTAATTTTGTTATAACTTGCCTCCTACTTGCTTTGTTATTTTTAAAAAATGGAGAGCAATTCTCGTGATGTAAGCTTAAAATTGTACGCGAAAATTTTGAACCAGAATATATATTGATTTATTTGATTTATAACGAGAAGGTCATGCTAACTTCGTCTTTGCCGAAGTTTTAATACCCTTGCAAATGTTTTAATACCATAGAGTTTACGAACGTCAGCATTAAAACAAACCTTTTTATACCCTTGCAAAGGGTATTATAATTTTGCCCAGAAGTTTGCAACGCATAGAAATATTCATTTCCGACCCTATAAACTATATACATTCTTGATCAGGGCGACGAGCTGAGTCAATTAAGCTTTGTCCGTCCGTCTGTCTGTCCGTCTGTCTGTCTGTCCGTCTGTCTGTTTCTACGCAAACTAGTCTCTCAATTTTAAAGCCATCGAGCTGAAACTTTGGACAGAGTCTTCTTTTTACTGCACACTGCTAATATGTCGGAACCGACCGGATCGGATGACTATATCTTATAGCTGCCATAGGAACTATCGGTCGAAAAGTGGGTTTTTGTTAATTTATTAAAACATACTTATTTCGTTTAACTTGATTTTAAGTCTTAATAGCTCAGAATTCCCATCCTTTTGGAAATTTTAGCAAACAGATCTCAGCCCTGGTAAGAGATAGAGGTTTGACATGTATGAGACATAAACTCTCATACCCCTCCCTAAAATTAGAAAAAAAAAAACAAAATATATTTTACATAGTTTGATAAATAGAGGGTTTGTACCTTGTAGAAATAGTTATTAGCAAAATTAATCGATTTGCCGAAGATAAAGATAGGATAAGCGGTTCTCAAGTTATGACCGAAAAAGAATAAAAATACCCCCTCCCCCACCCCCACAACCAACACTGCTTATCAATTAACAAAGAAAGAGAGAGAGAAACATAGAGATGAGCAGCTAAGCTGCATTCAGCTTCTACTCCAGGTACAGAGTATGTTATAAACCATGAGGTTTTACAAAATGTTTAGGTAGATCGGAGAGAAATTTCTAGTTGTGCGCGAAGGAACCGCAAGATTTATTTGCCATAACAGAGCACAAGAGTCAATATCACCTGATAAAAGTTTGTGAATGAAAAGCACACAATGGCACGTCCGACGGTTCTTAAGAGATGGAAGATCAATTAAGAGTAATCTATGCTCGTATGGTGGAAGATGGTTGATGGGATCCCAGTTGAGGCCGCGGAGGGCAAAAATTAAAAACTGATTTTGAACTGATTCAAGCTGGTCTTGATATTTTTGGTAATGCGGTGACCAAACACACGACCCACATTCAAGTATTGGTCGTATTAGTGAGACGTATAAATGTTTAGTCAGATACGGATCGTTAAATTAATTGGCCCATCTTTTGATAAACCCAAGAACACCCATAGCTTTGTTAGAGATGATTAATATAATATATCTATCTTACAGTATTTTATCTGAAGCTTTACAAAAAACTGTAGGATGGTTGATAAGTTGCGAGATGATATATTTTGTTTCTTAGATTTTTAAGCTTATTTCAAGGATTTTAAATTTTGTTTTTTAAAATTGCAAGATTCTCGAAAAAGATATTTTCAATCTAAATGTTAGACCATTTGCACTTTCCAATTTGCTCGGCATCTTATCGAGTATTTTATTCTTTACTTTTAATGTTTAAGAATCTGTGGAATTGCCTATATACATAAGGAGCCACTTAATATTTATTGCGTCACAAGGTTTTTGTTTTACAGTTAGTTCTTTAGACCGAAGTTAAATTTCCCCTTTAAAAAATTAAGGAAGAAATTGTCTACTAAGCTCTAGTGCAGTGTGCTAAAACTCTTTTGTAAATCAGCAAGATTTTTTAAGATTATCAATATTATCAAATTCGTTTTATAATTCTGGAAATTTATATGTTGTACTCAGCTTAAGCTTCTGTTTTCATTTTAGTTTTTCCTTTTTTTGTTAGGTATCATATTTTAAAAACTTTCTATTTGTGTGTGTTTTCTTCTCTGCTTTTATTTAATCTTCATGTACTGTGAAAATCCTCTCATTGTAATAGCCAAAGTCCTTCCTTGAATACATGTTACCTTTTTTGGGGGCTAATCTTTCATGTTGTTCAACCCCCTTTTCCGTTGTCAACTGGGGCGGCACACATAAGCCACAAAGCCATAGATTTCCATTTAACTTTTAGTCCTAATTCAGGCAGAGACTCCAGGCACTGGCTTTTTATTTTTGTGCCGTTCTCCCGGTGACTGGAAACTAATGCGCAGCAGGCAATAAATTTAAATTTATATATTCTATATACGTGTTTACTTAATATTAAAGATTTATGCACAATATGTTGCTGCAGTTCACTCCGTTCCCAGTACGAGTAAATGTCGGTAAACAGGGCCTAATAAAATAAAAAATATGGCCAGGACCGAAATACAAGTAGGTCATGATTTATGTGACCTTTTTGTGCCCGCATGAATCAGCAGAAATGAAAATGATCACAATTTCCGGGCTTTCAGTTTTTGAGATAAACAAACCAACAGACAAAACATAAGAAAACATAACAAAACAATTTTTGTTGTGCCAAAGGATAAAAATGCGCCTAACTTTCTTCAGGGAAGGGCCAAGGCCCACAAGCACACTAATTGAAAACTATTTTTGGACTCTCTGGGGGCCTTTTGGGTTAATATGTAAATTGAGTATAACGCGAAATGTGCAAAACTTTAGCTGCGAAGCAATTTACGCGGCATTAGGCAAAACGCGTGGGCACACCTCACCCAAGTTAAGGACTGTTGGATTCATGACACTCGGAATGCTTTTCGATTAAAGTTGTACGCCGACGTCAAAGTCATTGACTAAATAAAAAAGCATCGCAAAAGCCAGCAGCAAAAGTAGTTAGAAAATACAAAACACTGTGTGTGAGAGGGAGGTGGGGGGTAAAAAAAAAACTTTGACAATTTGAAAGGAAACAATGAAACGCCAGCACGTGTCCTGATTATGAGGTTGACTGCTATAGGTGATCCCTGTGACAGGTTGAGGGTGGGTCTCGTCGAAAGGTTAAGCTGGGAAATTGTGATAAGAGGCTGAATTTTTAGGGGGTCTGTCAATTACTTTCGGGAAACTTAACACACTTTATGCTGGAGTGAATTTTTCCGATTTTCAAGTAAAGCAATTTGTTTGGATGGCAAAATAATTGCGTGCTTTTAGGCGCACGCAACTGCTGAGTAACTCAGAAGTGCTTCACAGTCGAATCAGTTTTGTGCTCATTTTGAGCGTGTTTAAACAAAAATTGTCCGCACTACTTCAACTTTAAGATCCACTCTATTTGAAACCGCGCTCATCTGCTTCTGCTCCTGCTCCATCCACCATCTAAAAGTCTTGCATAATTTGCCCGAGTGGCGCTCTGAAAAGTAAATTACCGCCTAAGACTTCCTGTTTTCTTTGGGGTTGGGCGTCAAAAGTGGCTTGTCAAACCACCGCCGATGGGATCAGCTAATAAACCACGCAAAAGCTGAATCTAAAGCAGGATACACAAAGCTAAGTGGCGCGTAGCATTTAAAAAGCAAACGCTTTGGGGCACGCCCTCAATTGAATTGCCAAAACGACAAAAAATAAGAAAAATTTAGCAGCTGCTGCTGTTGAAAGCAAAGGGGGTGCCTATAAAAGGCTTTCAGTTTTTTCCCCTCTTTTTTTTTCTTTGTGGTATTCGCTTAATGCAGACACGTCAGCGCCAGGGCCAGGCCTCACACGGTAGACATTGATGGATACGCAAGTTGAGGAATGCCACGTCAGCGCGGCAGAAGGTTGCCTTTCACCTTTACGGCTCTAATGCAGCAAGAGGTGTCAGTCAGTTCCTCTGTTCGCCAGTTAGTCAGTCAGGCAGAGGCGTAGCGAAAGTGGTAATTCGTTTAGTTTAGGCTTAAAAGCCTATCATGAGGAAATTGATCGAAAATTACTTTAATTTAAAAAAAATCTTATTTTCATTTTCTCGACCTTCTATGAGATCAAAATGCGAATATTTTTACCTTCATTGTCAAGTCTTAATATATATATTTGATATTTTGCAGGTTTCCAAAGCCGAATAGAAACGAAGTACAATATTTTTCTTAATAAAAGACGCGGTGAGGAAATTTAATTTGCCCGTCCGGCCAGCTACATACGTCCCTACTCATAGCTTGGTCAGAGATTTCCTTAAAAATAATTAAATTCTTTAGTTACAACTTTTAAGTTATATTTTTTACAATTTTATTGCTTTAATACAATACCATCGATAGTTTTTATTGTGTGCTACCAAAAACTGTAATTTTTCGAGATTTAGTTGAAATTATAGATACTTTAGGTCCCTTAACTATATGAAGGACCAATCGAATGAAGTTGGTATGTTCCAACCGATTGATTATTTTAGTGTAAGCTACTTTTTCGTCTTGAATTTCTTAGTCAAATTCGTTACAGTTTTCAAGACAAAGTTAAAAACAGTATAAAATGAGGAAAAAACATGATGGTTTTAAGACCTTTTTGCAATTTTGAGTTTAAAGATGTGACTATTTTGAGTTGCTACTTTGAAATGTTTTGTAAACGATGTCAAAAGCATCAAGATCCATTCAGACGTCAAAGCGAAATCTCAAATAGTTTACGAGATATGGAGTTATCATAACCTTAAATTTTCAAAATGCATTAAAAAGAAAACGGCAGCTACCCTTTCAGAATTTTTTGGTCTCGACTCTATCAAATATTATACCCGTTACTCGTAGAGTAAAAAGGGTATACTAGAGTAAAAGGGTATGCAAATGTATGTAACAGGCAGAAGAAATCATTTCCGACCATATAAAGTATATATATTCTTGATCAGCATCAACAGCCGAGTCGATATGGACTTGTCCGACTGTCCGTACGTCCGTCCGTCCGTCTGTCTGTATGAACACCTAGATCTCAGAGATGGTAAGAGATAGAGGTTTGACATGTATGGAACAAATGCTTCTTATACTTGCAGGCAGATCAAGTTTATTTTTATTTTTTGCCACGCCCCCTCCCGCCCATTCAATTCGGAGAAAACGTTATATCTCCTACAGTTTTAAAGATAGACGATTCGAACCTAGACATAGTTAGTAATAAGCAAAATGAATCGATTTGCCGAAGAAATGATAAAGATCGGATGAGCGGTTCTCAAGTATAAAGCAAATTGGTCGTAGTAGACTGACGCTTTGTAAATCCATGCTGGAAGGTGATAAAATCGATTAACAATAGTGCTGCAAGGTCTGTTCAAATAATTATGGAACAGCGGATAGCTTAGCTATTCCCCTATAATTGGATTGGATATAATAGATTTTCCATCCTTTCTTTTTAAGGGGAATAATATAAGATTTGGCCCAGTGGTTAGTGTGCTGAACTGCGGGCGGGAGGTCGTGGGTTCGATCCCTCCTCTGAACATCTAATAATAAAAGTTTTTTTCTTTCTTTAGAAAGTGGCTTTTACACATACGGTCACCTTCACCAGCAATTGGCGCCAGCTGTGAAGTAACTAGCCATAAAAAAGCATATTCTCAAACTTTGCCGTTCGGATCCGGCGTTAAACTGTAGGTCCCTTTCTCTTGTGCGAAAAATTTAAGGCACACACGCCAAGAGATTGAGAGAAGCTTGGCTGGCCCCGTTGGAAGAGCTGTATAGCCAACATTTACATTTACAATATAAGATTCATTCCAAAGATTCGGAAAGACAGTTGATTCTAGCGATAGATAAAAAAGTTTAAGAAAAGGATTGCATAAAGATATAGTTCAACCCTCTTTGAGAACACAGCTAGGAATGTTGTCAGGTCCATGGGAGTATGAAGATGTTAGTGATTTCAAATCTGTAAGTAAGGAGCTTTCAAAAATTGAGGGAGCAGATTTCGAGTTAGAAAAAGAAATGTTATAAAAATGAGAAGTATTGGTAAAGCGGGCAAATAAATAATTTGATTGCTAATATCAATAATCAATAGCTAAACTGGTACCAGCTTTTTACAACCAACTTGGAAATGTCTTCCCGCACCTGCTCGTCCCATCTAAGTGGTGGCCGTCCCACCTTGTCTTGTCCCAGTTTTTTCGCATTTCTCTTGTAGACCATTGTTGCTGAAGCTTGTTCATCCATACGGGTAACACTACGCTTCACTAGACTAGTGTCCCCATAGAGCTCATAAGCTCCATGCGCCGCGAGTAAGAAAATTTTTAATGAAATTATTAATTAATAATTCGATATTTTCCAGAATTAGCACCGTGGTACAATATAAAGAACCTGTTAAAAACAAAACTGTTCACTGTAATTCCGAAATCCAGTGAAAGTATCAAACTTTCTGTCTTCCCCTTTAAGAAACTTTACAAGCTACGTTCCTATTGTATCTCATCCACATTCATTGCTCCTTTCATTTGTTTGTGTGTAAGTTGCTGGCTTTTTTCACTTGTTAGTATCTAAAAATACGTGGCGCACATGCCGCCTTTCATTTCATTTCGCTTTTTTTCTCTGGTTTTCCTTACCTTGCCGCGCTCTTAAATACAAAATGATAAATTGCCATTTTGACTGCGGTCCCCGGGTTGGGGTTGGGGTGTAGGTCCCACTTCCCAATTCGTGCTCAACGCAGCGTTCCGAAAATGAAGTCGACTCTACATGGGTTTTAGTTTGCTTTTGGTCTCCTAAACAAAGCCCAACGCTCACACACACGCAGACAGTAAAGTTTTTGGGGTCTCGAATTGGCCTGGTTTTTGGTATTTTTGCCGCATTGGTTGAAAAATTTTCGCGTTACGCGCTGCTGATGTTGACGCGCAGATAACACTAAAACACCAATACAAACACACACGCATAGAGAGAAGGATTCGCTTATTTCGTGTGGCGTTAATGGCGTGGTTTGGATCGTTGAGTTTGCCCAAAAGGTGGATATAGTGGGGCACAGTGAGGCAAACGAGATGAAAATATTTCAGTGTGCAAAGTGAAACAGGAAAACTGAAAGGAGGGAAGGAAAATTAAATGAAAGAAATGAAGAAGGTAGAATGGCAGAAACAGGGAATAAAAAATAGCATACAAAAATATTGAACAGAAAGCGAAAAACTGAAGTTTATTAACAAGCAGGAAATAAAAAAGAAGTACTGAAATTAATTCAGTATTAAACAAGAAAGAAAAACAAAATGAGATGAAGAACAAGGGACTCAGAAAAAGAGAAGAACAAAAGAAGAAAGTTAGCTGGTGTATGTAGAAGGTATAAGTGAAACAGAAAGCAGCACTGAAAAATGGGGAAATGATAACAAAACTGGAAGAAGTCAGGTGGATTGGAGGAAGAAAAATGACCACTACGAATCTAATACATATATTGAATATAACATGCGCTGCTCTGGAATTAAACGTCAAAATGTAGTAGAAACAACAGCACACTACTTTATCATTAGAGAACAAGCCCTTAGCTTATTTGCAATCAGTATGGCAGTTTTTTAAATTGAATTCTTGAGCTTCATCAAGCTTATGTGAAAACTACACTTAGTACAAGTAAGAAATTAAAATTCAAGATGACGACTAAGCGAAAACTATTTCTTTATAATATTTTCACTTTGATTTCAACATTTTCAGCATTATTCCGCGCTAAATATGCAAAACGTAAATATAAAGTGTGTGCACTTTAATTTTAGAGGGTATTCTCCATGTTCAAAATTTTTATTTTCAATTTTTTTTTTTTTATACCTTGGAAATTTGAGAATATTGCCCCAAAAGGAAAAGAATTTTTCAAAATTCGAAATACTTTAGAAGATATAGCCTTTTTTGTCGTCTAATGTCTTCACAAATACAAGTCATTTTCACATTACTTCAAACTTTAAACGCATTTATCTCGAAACCACGTTTTTCGAGCTGGCGTCCATGATTTCTCCAGTTAAGGCCTATTCTCAGAAGCGCGGAAAATAAATTTTTATGACGCACTCCATATAAAAAAAACAGTGGCGGAAAGTTTCCGCGGCTGAATTTATTTTCTGTGTTCTGAGACACTCTAAATAAATGCGCTGTTGGCCTATCGATAGTTGACGTATCGATAGCAGTGTGGGTCGTGAGTGGATTGAAAGAACAGCTGATTTGATTTGCGGAAATAGCTGTAGCTATTTATTTTGACAAGATAAATTGATTATGGAGGAAAATTCACCTGAGCGCAAAAGAAAACGGATTGAAAGTTTCAGACGAGGGGAAGCCCCAAGCTAAGGGCCACAAATCAGCCTAACAAAATGACGAAATCGGCACTAAAGGGACGTACTAAAAACAGTCTCCAATGCCAACGTGACGCTTGGAGACGCCTCGGTCGGTTGGCACGGACGGTTGCGTCCAAAATCGGAGGAAATCAGCAGGTGATAACCATACCCAACCAGGTCATCATTTTTACCACCACCACAGCGAAAACTGTGTTGACCACGGCCGGCTTCTCCTTTTTGGAGGTCAAAAATAAACCCAATGCGGACCAGCTGAAAATGGAGTTGGATAGCGATGCGACTGCTTTGGGCAGCAGTTTCAGCTCCATCGGCTACCGAGGAGGAGGATTTTCAATTAACGACAAATAAAATACAAATTTTTGATGAAAACTAAAGTATATTTGCCAATCTCTAGCGTAGCGTTTCAGTTGAGAGGAAAACGGTTTCACAGCACAAGTCCATGATTTGCAGATACTCCAAGTAACCTTCCTGAACTCGATAGCAGCATTCCTGCCAAGAATGAACAGTCAACCAACTTGGAATCAAGCCTTAAAAATGCTACCACCCACCCCCATCTTGTCGCATATCTGGGCATCCGTCAGGGCCGCATGATGCACTATGTACTCCAGAAACTGCTCCTTCTGACCCACACTGTAGACCGATTAACCAATCTCTTGTACAAACTTCTGCAAGCGATTATAGTTGCCCGAAACGTCCAAATAAACCTCCAATTGGTATTCCGGGACTATGTCCGAAATCTCAAATATATTGACCTTGTTGATGACATGCTCGGCCCCCTTGAGACGATAGAAGGACTGCAAAGTGGATCACCGCCCAATATCTGTAAAATTGTAGGCCTCCTCCTCAATCTGCACCTGCTCGAAGTCACAAATGTGTCTCATACGGGCAATAATTTGATCCTCGCTTTTTTTTGTAAACAAAACAAAACAGCTGACATCCTGTGTGACCGTTTCTGTATTTGGCCTCATTGGGCACACTAAAAATTTATTGTGGATGCTAAATAAATAAAGTGCAATTTAGCGTGCTAAATTTTTCGCGCTTCTGAGAACAGGCCTTTACACTGAATCGATTTTGATGATTCAAAATGCAATCGACGCAGAATTGTGACCATTCTAGTCGGAACCTCAACCATAATTTAAAAAGAAAAATTTAGTAATTTTACTATACATTAAACTACAAATAAAATCGCCCAAAATCGAATTTTAATTTTTCAATGGCCGCCATTTTTGTCAAAAAAATCACAAAATTTTGTTTGAGGTTCAGACCAGAATGACATCTATACTGATTATAACCCCGTTTATAGTGTTCATTTCAAACAACCTGGAGACGTGGAATCATGGCCGCCAGCACTATATCTAACTTTTTGGACACCCACTTTGACGGCCAATAACTTTTTGAACAGCATTTGAAACAAATTTTTCGTCCTACTCCGTATGGGGCTTTACTTCAATCTGTTTGTAACATAATAAAAAAAACAGAAAAACTGGAAACTGGAAAAACTGATGATGTTGATCAAGAATATATAGTAAATATACTGTATAGGATCGACGGTAGCGTTCTCTCTTTTTGCAGGAGCAACGCTGGTGCTGATAGAACCATGTTTGCTCACCAATAGATGGAGCCACTACCTTCTTAGCTTGTTGAGAGAATTAGAAAACTGACCATTAATAATCTTGGTTACTAACTATCTCAAGAAAATTATTAACGGTATCAACATCATGAAAATACAATTGATCATAGCACAGTATCGATGGAGCATATTGTGCTACTTGTAAAAGTCCAGTACTCTATCTGCAAAATACACTTCAGAACTTACCATTGAAATCGATGATTTATAGCTACGTACACTTGCAAAGAAATTTTTCGATTTAAAAACTATTTGAAGTGGAATTTGTTCAGCTTTCTTTCAGGTCAATTAAGCGTAAAAAAAATTGTTATTAAACAATAAATAATTGCAATATAATTCGTCAATTCTTAATACTCATACCAACAAATAGTATAAATCTTGTGTTAATGAATTGGTTTTACTATGCTGAAAAGGGAGACGAACATTTGTTGGGAAAAATGGATTAGAAAAAAAGTATTTTGTACGAAAAATTTAACCCATTTATTGAAAACAACCTTCACAACCTTTCCAACTAAACAATTTTCCAAGACTTTTCATTTTAATCTTTACGACAATCACACTTGACTATGGGTTTCCGCTTTGTCACCCAGCTAAGCTCTCCATTCTCTCTCTCTCCCTTTTGGCCCTTAACAACTCCATTCATAAACACAATTCGCAATCTCTTCGCATGTCTCCTAATATGCCATTCACACACAATTACCCATAAGAACCCTTTAGCATTACAGCCAAAAAGTGTGTCTCAACCTCCAAACTAATCTGCTATTGCAGCTTATCCCCTCTCCCCCAAAAAAAAGTCACCAACTCAATTTGGTGGCCATCATCTGTGCAAACGGGGCCAAAAACGGACAAAACACTCGCCAAACTTCAAATGGCAAATGGCGCACAACTTCATTTAAAAGGCATTACGACAAACATTTGGTCCCACAACAACGGCCAAAAAAACTATCCCAGGCAACAGCAACAACAGTTTGCACCTTTTTCGGGCAAAAGCGTTGACATAAACGTTGCCCCATTAGCATTTTTTATGCATTAATGACAAGCCACAAAAATGGACACATCGTCATGCATATGAATGAGAGCGAAAAAGAGGCAGGAGCGAATGGATAAGCCCATTCGACGAGTGTGGTTTAGGTTGTGTGTGGGGTGTCAATCCCACATACATACTATAGACACAAAAAAACTCATCACACTGTGCTAAGAGATATCCAAAGGGCAGGGGGAAAAATGCAAGTTAAATTTATTTATAACGAGAAGGCCAAGCTAACTTCGTCTTTGCCGAAGTTTTAATACTTTTGCAAATGTTTTAATACAACAGAGTTTACGAACGTCAGCATTAAAACAAACCATTTTTCTGATAAAAGCCACTTTTCGGCCGATAGTTCCTATGGCAGCTATAAGATATAGTCATCCGATTTTGACAAAAACTTCCAAATCGGTGTAAAAGCGTATAAAACGAATAATTGGCGAAGCAGAAGGCGTTTACATTAAAAACAAAAAAGTTTTCTTACAAAAACCCACTTTTCGACCGATAGTTCCTATGGCAGCTATAAGATATAGTCATCCGATCCGGTCGGTTCCGACATATTAGCAGTGTGCAGTAAAAAGAAGACTCTGTGCAAAGTTTCAGCTCGATAGCCTTAAAATTGAGAGACTAGTTTGCGTAGAAACAGACAGACGGACGGACGGACGGACGGACGGACAGACGGACATGGCTATATCGACTCGGCTGTTGATGCTGATCAAGAATATATATACTTTACCTTCCTGCGTTACTCTACAAGTAACGGGTATAAAAACAGTCCTTATCAGCGAGGTCTCGATGGCACACAATGAACATGTTGTACTGTAGAGTTGAAAATTTTAGTTCATTTTAATGACCTAGCTCATTAGTTCAATTTTTCATGAACTATAGTTCATTTGAAATTGTTTTGCCTTAAGCGTAAATGCTGGAAGGGATTTCTTAATATTGTCTTCATGGAAGTCGCTGCCATGGATCACAAACATGTCAGCCAGTTTGGAAGCCGGCTCATTAATAGCAATCTAGGCGTTGGCACGCTTTACCGACTTTTTTTAGGCAAATTCTTTTCTTCTACAGAAAACCTGCAAACCTGAAAGCCACACGCGGCGTGTAGAAAAGCTACACAAAACGAGAGCGTAAGTTAAAGTCGGCTCTAACCGACTTCGATATACCCGTTACTCATGAAAAAAAAAACAGTTTTAACAGTGTTCCTGCGTTCCTTAGGGTGACCATCCGAAAAGCATGCAACATTTTTTTAGGGTGGTTAGCCCCCCCGGCTTGATTGACTTTTTTGCTCATAACTTGAGAACCGTTCATCCGATCTTTATCATTTCTTTGTCAAATCGATTCATTTTGCTAAATTCTTTGTTAGGCTTTCTTAATCAATAAGGCTTTTTTATAACGTATGTGTAATACACACCCCACACCCCACATTAGCAAAATATCGATTTGCCGAAGAAATGATAAAGATCGGATCAGCGGTTCTCAAGTTATGAGCAAAAAAGTACATCGCCCTCGCCCCACCCCCTCCCACCCATTCACAACTAACACCACACAATCTTAGAGAGGAGAGAGAGCGAGAGAGAGAGAGAGTGAGAGAGAGAGAAAAAGAGAGAGAGACTTTGAGATGAGCGCAGCACCAGCATTGCATTCAGCTTCCACTCCAGGTACAGAGTATGTTATAGTCGGGCTTGACCGACTTTCTCACTTGTTTTGAGTGTTGTACTGTGTAATTCACTACTGTGTAACTACTATGTTTCGCGAAAAAAAAAAATTTTCCTTATGTCTTGGGACACCCTTATAGACACCCGTGTAAGTAGTGCGTAAATATATAATTGAATAAAAAATTAATTCCGTAGGTTAAATTAAGTATTAAAATGCAATGCAAGTCTTTTTTTTTCAAAATTATAAAAACAACATCAAAACTCTCATCCACTGTTCCTACCCTTCACCCTTAACTTTCTAAAGTATTGAAATTAACATAAAAACGCGAAACCGTGGCTTGACAATCGGTGCAGGGACTACGCTTGGAGTAGATAAGCGTTAAAAATGGCGGATGTTTTGAATAATCGATGCTTCCTGTGCTTCGTCACCAAGCTCAGGCCATGTTTTCCATTTGCCTTTTAGCCAGGTTGATTTTTTGCCATAAATTTTCATTCTGCATTCATATGCAAAAATATCTCAGTTTTCGGGCTGTGCATTTTTATTTGCCAATTAAAAACAGCCGCAGGATATCTGCTCCTGCATCAAATAGCAGCGCATTTAAATACAAATTGTTTGCTGATATTTTTTTTGTATACCTACCTGCTGCATAGTCCAAGCAAAAGTCCATGACAAAGCAAAATGGTCCCATGTTGCATTTAAATTGCACATTGAACTTTGACATTCTGATTGCATTGCCAGGCACAGCGATGGTAGTTAGGATAACAGCAGGCTGGCAATTTATAGGCAAAAGGAAACGAAAAGCAAACGAAATGTCAAGAATTTGCCTAAGCCCCTCAACTAGCTACGTTTTGAGGTGGTTGGTTAACATTATTGATGGCGTCATGAAATATTGATGGAGAGAGAAAGAAAACGAAATTTGCAATAATTTTGTGATTGGTTGGCAAAGATTTGAATTCAATTTTTGAGCCATTTTAAATGGCCTCAGCTTGGACTCATCGCACACTTTAAGAGAGGTATCGGTTTCAAATAAATTAAGTAGCTTAGTCTAGGACAAAAGGTCTGCAGGGAGAGCTAAAGAATTGACCATAGAAACAAAATGGTTTAAGCTGCTTAAAATCAGAGCTCTACCCAAAAACCAAATCCTCCCCAAAAACTAAGCTTAGGACCCATAAGACAAAGGCTGTCTAATAACAATAAAAGTCTGGGATAAGCACACAAAACTAGAAAAACAATTCGTAGGGGGGGTCCAGCAGCTGCTTGATTGATTGATTGATTTAAATTAAAGACCTTAAGTGGACCTCCTCCGTCCGTCTAATTTAATCGATCAAGGATAACGTGGCACAACAATTGTAAATTGCTTTATGTGTGCCTTCGGCTACTTAACTTCATCGTAATGCCATTTCGGCGGGCAGGACACTTCATGTCCTCTCGTATTTTATGACACAAACAGGCGGCGGCAGAGGCGCCTGCCGAATTTACGTCGGCATACCAAATAAACCAACAAATCAATTTGCCAGGTGCCAGAACACCCAGCCTAGTCCCGGCCTGCGTTTAGCTTTATTTCACTCTCGGCCGAGATTTATGAGCCAAGGGCGCGTGAGGTGGAAAAAAAGAAGCAGAGTCGGAAAAAGTGGCCAAGCAAATTGTTTTTGCACAGTCCGGCGCCGAAACTTGCGCCTTGGGCCAAGATTGAAAGAGCAGCGGGTGGGGTGTGGGCTTGGGCTGACCAGTCAGCATTTATTATTTATAATAGTTGGGTCCGGTTCGGTGAGGCTTTGCTTTTTGCCACTTTCTCTCTGGCAACCTTTTCTAATAGATGACAGCGCCGCCCCAAACCCAGACTCAATCTTCTCTAGCATTTTGGGCCAGATTCAATTGCTTCACCGGTTCCGCAGTTGTTGTTGTTATCAGTAAACATTTTATTGTCACACACTTGGCACAAATGGGTCGTCGTCGTTGTCGTCATCGTGCCAGCACATGGATCTATGCCCGATGCCTGGCTCTCCTACAAGGCAATCACGGCGGCAAACAGTTAACAACGAAATTTGTTGTAGTTGTAGAGTAAGTGGGGTATACTTCGTTTGCCAGGCAGTTGGTGAAGGGACTGAACAAAGATTTGATCAATTTTATGGTTACCAAATTAAAAAATATACAGGCCTGTTCTTAATTATCAATTTGTGAAATGCTTGCATAATATTTTTTAAATGGACGTGCAATAGACATTAGACTGGCCCTTAAAAACGGATTTCAAAATACCGGGCGGAAAAAGATTCGTTTTGGTCCCAATAGATATGAAAAAAAGTTTGGCAGCGATCGGACTTTATTTAGTGGACGCGCGCTTGCCCTCAAAATCGAACATTTGAAATATATGGAAAATGAGGGGGATGAGTTTCGAATGTAATCTCTAAAAATCCCAAAAAAATTGTATGTGTTTATTCTTTATATATCCTTTTAGGGGAATCATAGCAACATTTTACATTTAAATGTGTCTTATTTTGAGCGAAAGCTTGGCCAGAATCATATCAAAAGGACCAATTTTTCCAAAAATTTTTTAATATTTTTTTCGAAGAATTGTTAATATATATAAGATTCTGATTTTTGCTTTTGCCCGGGCGGCAAAACTATCGTTTTGGTCCCAATAGATATAATAAAAAGTTTGGCTGCGATCGGACTATATTTAGTGGACGCGCTCTCGCGCCAAAAACCAAAAATTTTAATTCGTAGTAGTAGTATTATTTATTATTTTGTAATACGTGACAACAAATATGAATATAAGTTATTAATATCCTTAAAATAAGTAAATAATCATGCATTTAAAGCCGTCAGCCCATATTTCCTTTGAATAGTCCCCAATACTCCATTTCCGGTTACTACACTTGACTTCCCCGGTCGTCCCGAGATATCAAATCGTTCACCGGCAATGATGCGTTAGAGGACCACTCATAGGAAAAACAAAATAAATAAACAAAAAAATTACATTAACTGATATTGACAATAGTATTAAATCTAAAATTAAAATACATTGATTGCGATTATAATTGCTGCATTAATTAACATTAAACATTGAATTCATTTATTAACATTTTACGATACATCATAATATTCTCTACAAATAAGCTTAAGGTCACCCATCCTCTTTCTCCATTTAAGACTCCAATTAATTCTGCATCACTCATATATTTCGCTCCAAAAAATCTTTGTCTAAACTCCCCGAGCACTGGACATCTCCCTAACGTATGTTTAATTTCTTCCTCCTCTTGCATATTGCACAGGCTGCACCTTTTATCGAGCCCGAGTACATTCCTCCATTCGATTCCATTCCATTCGATTTGCATTTAGCCATAACATATCGGCCCTTGCCTTGATGATCCATGTTATCTGCTTACGGGAAAAATTATCATTGCAGTATCTGGCTGCGACGTGATGATTCAGTTCTTTATAAAATCTTGACTGGCTTATTTTTGCATTTGCGTAGTATCTCTGAATACTTTGCAGTTTAAGTTTAATAAATAGGTCATTAAGCTTATTGCACCAATCGATGTACGTGTCAGATTCATTGCACAAGTTTAACTCAGAGGCCTGTAATTTATCATTGAGCTCTTTGCTCCAATCTATATTTTTTCAAGAATTTTCCTTGATAGAATGTGCGGTAACCGTTGACTTCCATAATCAAACAATGCTCGTGTTATCTACTTTAAGTGCAAACTTAAGGTATAAAAGTGCCCATCCTCGAGTCCCGTTTCAATTGCAATAACGTAATTCGGTGTTTGCGTTGGTAATTAAAGAACCCTCTTTATGAAGTATCTATGGAGACTATCAACTTCCTCAAAGCAGGAGTAACCCCATACCTGTGCTTCACACGCTTGTACCGATCTACATGCTGCTCGGAATAGGTTCCACTTGTCGGTAAGGGATATGTCTGATCTCCCAGTAAAAGAGTTCCACGTTATATAATATTTAAGCTCCTTTTTGCCTCTCCATTCCTGTTAACGACGTGTTTTTTAAAGGACATTCCTGGTGTTAAAGTAACACCCAAGTATTTATACTGGCAAGCCACTTCCAATTCCGTACCCCTATATAACCAGGTTTCATTCGCTGCGCGTCTTCCACTTTTTTTAAAAATCATAATTTGAGACTTCTCAAGATTCACCTCCATTCCCCACGTTTCGCAATAACATTCAAGTTTTACTATCATCCTTTGAAGTGTGGTGACATTATCCGACAACATGACTATATCATCGGCATATAGAAGCAGCCGTATGTTAATATCATCTATCCACAGACCACCTTCCAGCTCCTCGTGTAAGTCATTCAAATATAACGCGAACAGCAGGGGGGATAGAAGGCATCCCTGTTTAACTCCGCTGCTCGTACAAAAGTCTTGAGACAGATTCGGACCACACCGCTGCCACTGTATCCTTGTATACAGCCTCGATAAAATTGAAAAAAATTGAAAAAAAAATTTTTTTTGAAAAATTGGCTGATTTTATATGATTCTGACCAAGTTTTCGCTCAAAATATCAAAGGATTTAAAGAGAAAAAATAAATTTTTTTTTAATTTTGAGATATTTAATCCGAATCTCATCCATATATGCGTATAATAAAAATTTGTTTTTGGGGCGAGAGCGCGTCCACTAAAAGTCCGATCCAAATTTTTATTTCATGGGATTAAACAAAATTGAAATGCCTTGTTGTTCAGCAGTAAATAGAATTATTTAAAAGTGTATGTTCCCCAAAAGGAAAAAAGAAATAACATATAGAAATTTTTTTTGGAATTTTTAGAGATTACATTCGAAACTCATCCCTCTCATTTTCCATATATTTCAAATGTTCGATTTTGAGGGCAAGCGCGCGTCCACTAAATAAAGTCCCATCGCTGCCAAACTTTTTTTCATATCTATTGGGACCAAAACGAATCTTTTTCTGCCCGGTATTTTGAAATCAAAAAAAAAAGTTAATATAAGGGCCAGTCTATTAGACATATCCATAAACTGGCAAGTGCAGAGGTGCTGCCAACCCACGTTAATACGTTTATGCAAAACACAATTTGCATTCCGAGGCGCAGCCAACTTAGCGCTGTGTGGGCGTTGCCAGATCTTCTGTTTTCTTATATCTGCGCTGATCATTTGGTGAGTTTAGTTTGTTAAACTATTTAACCGATTTTGATCATTTTTCTGTGAACACCGAAATGCATTAAATCCATATTTGAAATCGATCAAAAATAATTTGTATCGAAAACAGTTGTCGAAACATTAAGGCAAGCTAACTTCGGCTCGACCGAAGCCTATGTACCCTTGGAGCATGATATATGCCTGCCAGTTTGTTATGGCAGCTATACAATAAATTCATCAATATATTCATAACTGCTTAAGTTGATTTTCCTGATAAATATTCCAACATTTCATAATCTTTAGGTAATCGCTAACAATCGATATTTTATCTTTTCGTGGAATTGAATCCCTATTATTGAGTTGTTTGGTAAGCATTTCCAACTCGTCTTTACTTATCGAGTTCAAAGAATTATCCGTTATGTTTTCATTAGCATTTTGAATTTTGTTGTATATTAACATTAAATGAGATTTACCTTACAATTCTGGGTCCTTCGCAAATTTAATAAGGTTGATGTTCTTAGCTATTTTACAAAAACTCTGATTTTCCAAGTATTTTCGCAATATTTTAAGGCTAATTGCTGATTTTGCTTACTATTCGCCAGTAACTCAATAAAGCTCGATATCTTGAAAATTGTGGGAGTTATTTGACATTATTTATGGTAGGGACGCGAGTGGGCGTGGAAACAATTTGAAACAAACTTGAACTGAGTGCAGACAATAGAAGTCTACATTTCAAATTTTGTTGTTTAAGGCCTTTTAGTCTCTGAGATCTAGATGTTTATACAGACAAGGAACCCATTTTACTCCACGAGTCATGGGTATAATCATGTTACGCTTAACAGCACATTTGTGCAGTCTATGAAAATAGGCCATGGGCCACTTATAGCTTGAACAGTTCAACTAAAGTTGACGCTTCTCCAAATCACGTCGATATTCTTGTGCAGAGATAGCTAGCATATATATACTTTATGTGATCGGAGACGCCCGACTGTAGTTTGTTCTGAACGCAGCGCTGCTGCTGCGCGGCAGTGAACATTCTTGTGGTCGTAGCTGAAGTATCCTCGATCCGATTTTTGTCTACCTAATGTTAAAAATAAACTTGATCTGCCTGCAAGTATAAGACGCTTACAACCCATTTCAAACCTCCGTCTCTTACCAATTCTGAGATATCTTCGTTGATACGGATGGACAGGCAGACATGGCTACATCGACCCAGCTATTTATGCTGATCAAGAATATGTATACTTTATAGGGTCGGAAACAACAAACATAAAATACTCTGTGCACATTCGGTACAGAGCATCAAAAAAATCAAATTTTTCGCACTATTTTTGGCAAACCCAAAAAATTTCTTAGTTAATTTGTTGCAGGGCGTGGTCTCTTTTAAATTAGATTGGAAAAAAATATTCACCAAAGTGTATTAAAGTTTCGTCATTTCCATTCGGTGTAAGTAGTAAATTTTTCTTTATTCATTCTTTTCTTCGCAGTTGGAAACATTTGTTTGTCATTTTGCGCTGACTGTTTTTTTTCGCTGTTGCCTTTGCTTCATTCTTTATAGTCGTTAAGCCTTTTTGGTCTTTTGACTTATTGGTTTTACTCGGACAACGTAAGTAAGTATGAATGAAAAAAAGTGTCCCACGCTGTCCATAACGCAGCAAGAGTATCTCGCCCCTCCGCCTCTTGCTCTCTCTCTCTCTCTAAGTGTTGCAATGACCGTTGGTCCTGTGTCCTGTGTCCTGTTTGCCCACCCACTGCTCACATGAAATGGGCGGCTTCTGTTTGGCATGTCCACTGTTCTGGCCTTATATCCCTGTGTGTGTGTTTACAAGCGGGCCCACAAACATAGCTACAATATGAGGCAAAGATAACCCAAGGCGGGTAAGGGCAGTGATGATTTCGAAAGAAAAGGTCGCCATGGCTGCCACACAAAATGTGTTGCACAAAGAAAAAATTGGCCAGAGATTGCAACAAGCAAAATATCAGGTTACACTCTCCGCTTGTTTATAGTCAACCAGCTCTGTTTGTAATAATAAATTTGTTTATCATTTAAATTGATATAAATATCAATGTAAAGCAGACAAAGAGTTCAGG
The DNA here is from genome assembly GCA_018904275.1 of Lordiphosa clarofinis. Classification (NCBI taxonomy): domain Eukaryota; kingdom Metazoa; phylum Arthropoda; class Insecta; order Diptera; family Drosophilidae; genus Lordiphosa; species Lordiphosa clarofinis. The sequence continues at coordinate 128,780 of JAEIGQ010000067.1, read as the reverse complement.
CATATGTGGCTGGAGAGATGCCTGAAAAAATCATTTATTTATTTTTCAACCTGCTTGTATTCGGTTACTGTGTACTCATATAAACGGCAACCTCAAATGTTGAAAGATAATACCAGTTTGTATTTTAAATTTCATCGCAGAGCTACAAGTTTTGGGGAGCCCACACTCAGAAAATTAACTTGAATTATGGCGTTATAATTTTATCATACTACATATACCTGCTACATATAAGTACAATCAAAGAATTTTTAATTTACAAAGATGAGTAAAGCCTAACTATGTGCATTTTTAATAAAATGATTTAATAGATGACTTTGAATCCTGAACCAGTCCGGTACTAAGAGCTTCAATTCTGGTTCTATTTCATAATTGTTTTTTAAATAATGTCAGAGAAACACAAGGGAGAAAGTCGGTCAAGCCCGACTATAACATACTCTGTACCTGGAGTAGAAGCTGCATGCAATGCTGGTGCTGCGCTCATCTCTAAGTGTCTCTCTCATTCTCTCTCTCTCTTTAAGATTGTGCGGTGTTAGTTGTTAGTTGGACGGACGGACGGATGGACAGATGAACGGACTTGGCTATATCAACTCAGCTCGTCATGATGATCAAGAATATATTCTTTATGTGATCGGAGATGTTTCTTTCTGTGCGTTACAAACATCCGGACAATTTCAATATACTCTCTCCAAGGGTGTACAAACTTATTGAGCCTAATAGGCTCCTTCTGCGTCGATGCAGCGCTGACAGCGTGATTTCCAAGAATTGATGGGGCATTGAGAACCGCGGTGCCTGCTGCTTAGATCCCCTCTGTCTTCTCAAAATGCTTGCCTTTCATCGGCCTTTTCAGGCGAAGAATCAAAAGAAAGTCCGGGCGGACTTACCTGGGCTTTAGGGCGGATGCGGAAGCGTTGGGATGCCGGCCTTTTCACACATCTACTCGCCGCAATTTCTGGTCGTCTGTGAGCACTTTTGGGATCATCTTCGCTGACACCTTGCGAGATTTTGGTAAATTTAACATCTAGGCAATTCAATAAATACTTAGTCGACGGTCTTAGTTCAAAACTTTACGCACACGAGTCACATTGTCGGTGTTTGACGAAGTCGAAGGTCTTCCAGCACGGTCTTCATCAGCGACCTCTCACAAACCACTTATTACTAAAGCAATATCTGGGTAAGCCTGCTTGTTCATATCAAACGGTTCTGTCGCATATGTGGAATTTCACACAGAATTTAATTGCGCTGCATTTTCGCCTTGCACCACTTTCAGTAACAAGTCGCGCGAAAATACCTGTCCTGACTCGGAGACAACTGACCAGCCGCTCGTTCGTTAGCTAGGAACGCCTTCTACCGAGTCCAGTCGGTGCGCGCACGCTTCGAAGAACAGTCGCGGAGGAAAAAATCGGTTCAATTACTTTCCGGACAAACCCTTTACATACATAGGCTTAAAATCAATGTTTGACGACTTTGCCTTTTCCCCGCTGCTATGCTTACAAACCAAATTTTAAGACAATCGGATGATAAAAAATTTTCCCATAAAAACTTTTCCGACGCTTTTTGTCTTTATTGGGTGGAAGCATTTTCACCACTGATCAAAACTCCTGTCCAAATTAGAGCATTCTATCTCTTACCGTTCGCTCTCTACGTAGATTGCCAATTAGTCAGTGAGGCCAAACTCTTTCGTATTTATTGATGTAAGATTTTTTAACTGAAGCTTTACACAAAACTGTAGGAGGTTTGAGAAGTTGCGAGATGATAAATCTTGTTTTTAAAATGTCCAAGCTCATTTCAAGGCTTTTTACTCTTGTTTTTATAAGATTGCAAGATTCTCGAAAAAGAGAATGAAAAAAAAATGCAAACTTCAATGTTAAAACATTTCAAATATATAATTCATTCGACATTCATTTTTCTTTAGGCAATCAATGGCCCTTCGAAGCACAACCACCTCCACTCGTTTTCAAAATATAATTTTTCGGATTGAATTGATTTATTGAATTTGTATATATTTTTTATACCCTTGGAGAGGTTATATTAAAATTGTTCAGATGTTTGTAACGATTTGTAACGTTTTCAAAATATAATTTTTCGGATTGAATTGATTTATTGAATTTGTATATTTTGTATACCCTTGGAGAGGGTATATTAAAATTGTTCAGATGTTTGTAACGCATCGGTCAAACAAATCAAAATAGTCTGCGTTGAAGATGACGCATACATATTTGTTGTGGAATTCGATGTTGCAAGGGGCCTAAGAGGGATCTTTCTCAACAATATTAACAATTATGTTCGATAATCCTTTCAAGCGTTGACTTGTTGATGATTGAAAGGTAAACCCTTCTAAATAAAGTCAATATATTTTGATAAACGTCGATATGCAATTAAGACAATTGTGTTTGCACCCAGAATTTAATATCTTTTCATCAATGCTTTCAAAAGCACTATTTACGAATTTCCAGTTGAACGGATTTTAATTGAAAGAAACTAATATAGACAAGCCAGTGTCAACGATGCAACCAAATCGCCAGATTCCAACAGCTGTGACACATTTCGAGGTGGGTTGGCTTATGCCGTAGGGGTAGTAAAGCGAGCGCAATGAAGACTCTCTTTGGCGTTGCAATAAAAATTGACCCGAAAATGTGTAACAAATGTTGTGACATATTTTCGCAACGTTTGGTTTGCTGCCCTTACCCTTACCCCTGTCCCACTTCCCCTGCCCCGTCCTCGAGCAATTTCGAACCCGCTTCCAATGATCCTGAAAGCGCAAACGAACAGAGTCGGAAAAGGGTGACCAAAATGGGAATCGGTTTCGGGCAACATTTGTTTTGGGTTCCACTAGCAGAAATGTGCAAAAATGAATATGAAAGAAACAACAACAAAAAAGCGAAAAAAATAAAGAAAATCTGTAACTGTAACTGCAACATGGCATGAACTTAATCTGCTGCCGATGGTTATTTTCCCCCTATTTGTGTTTCATTTGGTGGAGCGGAGCTACTTTGAGCAACCAAACCCAAATGCGCCGCATTTTCAATATTGCGGCAACAATTTTCATGGGTTTTTTGTGCTGCTGCTGCTGTTGTTGTTGTTGTTGTTCGTTCTTGTTGGTAATAATGAAAGCAACGATTGGGGCGTGTGTTTCGTATTCGGTGAGGGCCAAAGGGGTGTGGGTGTTCATTTAATTGAAAACAAGGCGGTGGCACTTAAACTGAAATCGAGAACAGATGGAAGCGAAAAACTTGCCAATAAAGTTGCCTTTTCCCCGAGGGCGAAAGCACTTCAATATCGTGAAACTCAGAGACTGAGAAGAGCAGAACCGGCAGACAATTAATAAGTTATTTATCGAGCCAAAAAATATAAACTGGCCATAATGAGATAATTGTTTGTGGGGGAGAATTTAGCGCTAAAGTTTATTTAAATGAAATTATGTAACATCCGTTTTTGGTGCGATTAAAGGGATTGGAAATTTGCTACTTATTGGTTAAAAAGTGAAACACTTCAGATCAGGGCAGACATCAATATGGCAGCATGCCCGTGTGTGTGAACACCAAGACTGCAAACCGGTCCAGAAACGATACCCCTAACATTTTTAACTCCTCGAACCGGCCATTTTACGAAAAATTAGGTTGGGTTCACAAAACTTAGTAGTTTTTCTAACGACACACATAAGGAAATATGGAAAGTATCTAGAAATTATGGTATTTACGATTGCGTTTTGAACTAAGCTTGGATGAAGAAAAGTTTATGAAAGCAATAAACAAATGTCAAATATGTTACAGATACTTTGAAAATTGCCCTAGAATCAATAAAACGAGGTCCTACAAAATATTGCCTTGCCTTAAACTAAGGAGTTCTCAAAGGTTTCTAATGTCAACTAATGAATTTGATAATTAAAATTACATTATAGAGGCTATTCCACCAAAGAAAGGAAAATTATATTATTTCTTCCATACGATTTGCCCTTTCATTACGTCCTTCTTTTCGGCCATTTCTTAAAAATAATGGAATTCCCCACGAAAGAATTTTTCATTTTTTTAAAAGTACTCACTCGCTACTCTCTTGCAGTACTCATTACTCTCTGGATGCAGAATGTGTCATCCCCAATAATTTGTTGATTTGAATTTAAAAAGTAGACTCAAAGAGATCACGATTTGTCAATGGAAACTAGGGTTGTCGAATATTTTTAGAATATCGTATCGATGATTATTTCAGATTTTAAAAAATATAAATATTTTATATATCACTTTGAAAATATCGATATATTTGATATAATTGATATCTTTACTTTTTTTCCAAAAAAAGTAATACTCTGCCCCAAAATAAAAAGATGTAGTGTTAATTAAGGAAACAGAACCTTATTTTTCAATAGATGCAAGTTTTGTATTATCTTATGTACATACTAAAACTTTTAGTTCAATAATTGGATTTAAAAGACTTCAAAAACACGCGTTGCGTTATATGTAATGTACGGGAGGGCAGCAACTTATACCTCATGTTTGGCGCCAAGAAATTTTTAAATTTTGCAGTATATCTATGGAGAATATGAATTAAATTTCAATTACACTAGTTTACAGCCAAAAAGACCCATTTCTACTGAAAATTTTTTTTAGTGTAGTTTGGAATAGTGATCTCAAAAATCAATTTCAAAAGATTTTTCAATGCTCCGTTTTTGAAATATAATTTTTTTTTATTTTTTGGTAGGGGCACTTACATTTTATGCCATATCTCACTTTATAATTGTCAGATTGAGTCAAGCAAGATAAGAATCGAAAGGTTATTTTGCTGCCGGTAATCGAGTAAAACATTGTTTTTAAATCGGTTCATTAGTTAGACTACAATATCCAAAAATATTTCGAAAAAATCGATTTTTTGCTCGAAAATTCATTTTTGGTCGCCTGGAAAAAATATAAAAAAATCCAAAAAAATTATTTTTATTTTTTCTACATAAGAACCGCACTTCTACGAAGAAAAACAGATATCGATGATCAAAATCTGTGAACAAACACAGGAGCTGTAAGCAATTTAGTGCAAAAAAATGTGATATTTTCTGAATATTTTAAAATAAATTTTCGTTTGCTTTGACTTTTGTTCCGTTTTTAATTTTTATTTTTGTTCTGGCTTTTCGTTCACTTCATAATTTGACCAAAAAACGAAGAAAAGTACAATGTTAATTTTTGGAAACACACAATATACTCAAATTTGACTGTTAGTTCCTCTACTCAATTTGATCCATCTATGGTACGTGTTACACGATTTTTCTCACCAATACCTTATTTTTTTCGTAAAAGTGCGATTCTTAAGTAGAAAAAATAAAAATAATTTTTTTTGTATTTTTTCTAGTCGTTTAAAAATGAAATTTCTTGGATTTTCGAGCAAAAAATCTTTTTTTTTTAATGTTCTTGGTTGTTGAATTCAAACTACTGAACCGATTTAAAAACAATGCTCCACGCAATTATTGGCAGCTCCATTACCTTTCGATTTATTTCTTACTTGACTCTATCTGACAATTATGAACTGAGATATGGCTTAAAATGTAAGAGTACCTACCAAAAAAATTTAAAAAATTAATATTTCAAAAACGGAGCCATGAAAAAATTTTTGAAATCGATTTTTTAAATCACCATTCCAAACTATACTAAGAAAAGTTTTCAGCTGAAATGGGTCATTTTTTTTTTTTTTGTAAACTAGTGTTATTTGAGTAAAACATAAAATTAAACCATAACTAAAAAAAGTGAAGTTTATTGGCGAGAAATTCAGCCCTGTTTTTAGAGATGGAACTTCAATTGGAGCATCTGCTGTTCTTACTAGATTTTCTAATAGGAAAATGAAATCTCTCGAAGTTCTGTGGCACCGTCGAATTTTTCGAGAGATTTACAAACCAACCGTCGGCAAAATCTGTTGAGATTTCTGTGGTACCCACGAATAGACAAACTGGAAAGTAACTTATTCAAAAATATCAAAGTTAACTTTTCGACCATCACAAAATTATATTTTTAAGATCAAATTAATATTTTATTATTTCATTATTACACAACGAAAAAAACAATTTCAAATGGCAGGTCGTAAATACAATACTACTTAGCTAAGAATTTTGTTTTATAGAAACAGAAAAGGAACGAATTTATAATTTCTTGACCCCTCCTTGACAGGGGATCGAACTCGGGACCACTTGCACGTCGTAATTTGGCATGGAATTTTACCGCAGTGCGCTATCAGGCATGTGTGTGCACAAATGGCTCTTTCCACTTCGGTTCTTCTATACATCCCTTTCCTATTATGAGAGTTTCGAAAATTACAAAATATCCTTCTTATCTTTTCTAATATCAATTGACAAATTGATATTTCCTACGTTTAAAATGAATCGTTATAGTTTACATATGAAATGAACAAAATTATATTTGACAAAATAGCAAATTAACTAGCCCATATCAAATTGATATGGATCTTATTTTTTTCTGCGTGGTGTCGAAAACATACATTTTAGAATATACGCATTTAATTCTGTTTGCAGTTTGTCGCTCTGAGAGCAACCAAAATCGTGGTAAGTAGAGTGGACTACACATTCGCTTACAAATCGTGGAGGCCGTGGATCAAATCCCCGCAGGAGCGTAGTGTTAAATATTTTTTTAATGTTTTTTTTTATTTATTTAAGGTGTTTTTAACATTGTCTATATTTTATACAATCTTTAAATCGATTTTTTTCGTCAACAACGTCAAAATAAACAATGAGTGAAAACTGAAACAGACCAGTAAAGTGGTTTTTAACCATAATATTGCTTTCAACATCAACTTTATTGGCTTTAAATTGAAACCCAGAAACCCCACAGGTGTTATAACAATAATTTTGATTATTTCCCAAAATTTAATATTACATGTCAGTCAGGAAATCCGACTAATATATCCGGCTAATATATTTTATAGCTTAACTTTGACCCTTCCCCCATGCGGCATAGTACACCATTTGACATCGCACTATAGGTTTGGTGGGAGGGAGGAGGGCCATATGAACACGCGATGCGAGCAAAATAACTGCAAATTAATTATGCACAACAAACGCCGACCCCCAACAGAGACGACGACTGCGACGACTACGACAACACACAAATCCAGTGACCGTCCAGATGTCCAGTAATTGTTGTTATAATTGTTGGAACCTAAGCCAGTAACCCCATCCAAAACCGTTCACGATTGTGCTCTGCTGCAATGAGGTTCGAGGCAAATGTCGACCGCAAATTAATTTACAACGTAAACTGCAAAATTGAAAATTATGTTGTAATTACTCAATTCTGACGTTTTTCCCATTGACCCAAATTTATGGGGCCAAGCACACACACACACACAGATAAAAGCTGGGCGGCTGCTGTTCAACCTTTGTGCCAATTTAAATGCGTAATTATAACGAGTGCTAGAGCCAGTTAGAGTCCTGCATATTAATTGCGTTTAGGCACTGGCCCAAAAGGTAAAGACAATAGGAATTTTAACCAAGGATTAGCGTAAGAATATTTATTTAAAGGTGGGCAACAGCAGGCACCAAGTTCAATTCGCCTCCAACTACCTTGGGTGAGCTGCTGTGCTTGTTTCTGGTATTTCTGCTTTGAATGCTTGGTGTCTGGACAATGCGAGGTTAATGTTAATTAAGTGTGGCATGACAAGCAGCTGAAGAAATTGTTGAGAGTCGAGAGTTGAGAGTGAAGGCGCCGCATTGATAAGTATTTAGCATGCTTAAGGCGCACAGAAAATCGATCGAGTTCCAACAGTTTCCGTAGTGTAGCGGTTATCACGTGTGCTTCACACGCACAAGGTCCCCGGTTCGAACCCGGGCGGGAACATATCGAATTTTTTTCCTCTAATTAAATTACAGCAAACTTTTTTATTTTTATTTTTTTAATCTACGTACTAAAAAATTTTATTGAACTTATCCTACCTTGGACTTCGGTTCGGTTAAAGTTGGTTCTCTCAAGTTATCGCTAACTATCGCATAACTTTACAACTGAGTCATCTATTTGCAGTTTCCAGAACGTCGATAATAACTAGCTTGACTGCTTTACAAACCGAATATAAAAACTAAAACAATTTTTTTTGCCTTTCTTAAAGAATTATCCAGAATGTCTCATCACTTGATAAAGTATTTGATTTATTGTTATATATTTATACTTCAAATTCAGGTCCAAGCACTAAAAACGCTTGTAAAACGCTATAAAAACGCATCAAAAACGCGTTATAAATTAAGCCACAGCAAGTTTAAAGCACAAGCTTAACATAACCAGAAAGCTTTCATATAACATACGATATATGTATACAGATATAAAAACAAAAGAGCTTAAAGCTTTTTTTATTTAGGTACCATTCACACTTGACATTGTTGCTACTGTCTAAGGGTCTATTCACACGTGTTGAGCAGTGAAGGTGAGTAATTAAAGGTTATCTATCTGTTCGTTGTAAGGTAAACTCAAAAGATCACGACTCTACAACTAAATACATGACAAACAAGTAAGAAAGTCGGTCAAGCCTGGTCGTGATATACTCTGTGCCTGGATTAGCAGCTGAAAGCTGCGCTGCTGAGCAACGGATGGGGCCACTAATTGCTTTGAACAATGAGGAATTTTCGAAACTAACCAATAGAGGACGCCACTCCTGCAAGGACGAGGGAGAAGTTATTTTCTGTTGGTCATTACTTGAGCACAGTTCATCCGAACTTCATAATATCTTCCGCATAATCAGTAAATAAGCGCAAATCACTAACTGTCACTAGAAGGTACAAACCATCTACAACTCGAAGCAGTGTTGAGTTTAGCCATTAGCTAGCTCAATAAATTTAAAAAGAAAATAATGAAAGCATTTGTGAAGATAAAAAGTAGGTATATTGCCAATTCTTGAACTGTTTAAGGCTGGATTTACTGGTGAAGAACTTATCCTCTCCATCCCTGCATGCTAGAGCTTTTTAAAAAACTTCATGAAGTGGGCTTCACCGTGTAAATCCCGACTTAGTTGGGATACACTTCTTTCCTACAAACGAAAGCTTTTTCAAATACTTTATAAAGTTTGCTTCAACGTGTAAATCCAGACTAAGTGAAAAAGTCGGAGAAAAAGATGGGTTGAGGTTTAAAGCAGTTTTTTCTCTCCCATTAGTACTTTCCACACAAGTTCCCCGCGTATTTCCTAGTCTGGTGACCACCCCAGTGAGTCTTACCGCAAGCAGTGTGAACACTTTGATACCAAAATGTCGCTCTCCCGATTTGTCTCTCACGCACACACACACACACATTCATAAGCAAACGTGCTCACGCTCTCTCTCTCTCTCTCTCTCTTTCACACAGACTTACCAAGCGTGTCACTGGCAAAGTTTTTATAAACAAAACGCACTCAAAAGCTTTTTTAGCCTAATGCACAATACTAACAACAACAAGAACTGGTAATATTATTTAATAATAAAATGCAACTTTTTGAACGGTTTGAACTTGTTGAGGTAGTTGGTGTATCTGTATTTATATTTTTAACAAAGTATTTTCAATGCAAATTTGACATACTGTCTAAGAAAAACGCGCGCGTATTGCCGGCAAATCGTGCGCCAGCTGTGAAAGCTTTGCGAGAACTAAAAGCCAAAGTCAGAGAGCTTACTAACGTACCCAAACCAGGAGCAGAGGCGTCGACTGTTTACCAAGTAAGTTTCCCCCTCCAATGAGAAAATGCGATAACCAAACACTCATTTATGAATGGATGCGTAACGACGTTATCAGCCAAATTAGTAAACAGCTGTTAAGTAATTTAGAATGTCACACGTTTAATTACAGTTATCTAATCAAAATCACAAATTTCTTTACAAAGTTTAAAATATGGACTCACAGGCGGAACGGTGGCACAACCAAGAGAGCTCCATACAAGTGCGTGTAAATGGTGATTCATTAATAGGTTTTATTTTTCAATATGCTTTTTTAAGATATCACGCGTGTCGGGTGTTATTCTATCATTCTGTGGCTTATTGAGATCACAATTTCAAACTGCCCCTTCCTCTTAGCATCTGCCTTAATACATAATTGTCTTTATTTCACCATTTGCCAATAAGTTAATAATTAATATCACCTTTTGAAAATAGAGTACACATTAAAACTGAATACTCTGCCTACAAACTATTATTTTAGAAGCTTAGAAACAAGGGTTTCACACTTTCTTCTTTTACTTACTTTTGCGCCAATTCTATCAATAAGCTCTGCGAACACACTGTCAGCTAAGGGGTGATTTTCTAAGAGCTATAGGAAAGTTTTTTAAAATAAACACATAAAATTCGGAAAAATGCATGAAATCTTTATTTGAATCGATAGTACGGTCCACATAATTTAATTTTTGAAGATTATTTCATGCAAATGTTGACCGTGACTGCGCTTCAAATGGTCCATCCGCTTAGTCCAATTTTGGCATACTCTTTCCTACATTTCGGCCGGTATCTTACGAATAAATGCTTCAATGTTGTCTTCCAATGCGTCAATTGGAGCAGGTTTCTCTGGATAGACATAAGCTTCAACATAGCCCCACAAAAAAAATATAGTCTAAAGGCGTTAAATCGCACGATCTAGGCGGCCAATTGACCGGTCCCGAACGTGAAATAAAATGTTCACCGAACTCGCCTCTCAATAAGCCCATTGTTTCGCGTGCTGTGTGACATGTGGCACCGTCTTGTTGAAACCACATGTTATGCAAGTCAAGCTCTTGTATTTTGCGCAAAAACTAAATTGGATATCATCCCACGGTAGCGCTCACCATTCACAGTTACGTTACGATTCGCATCAGCTTTGAAGTAGTACGGTCCAAACTGTGAGTTTTTCTGGATGCATTGGTAGCGTTGGTGAAAATTTGGTGCGAAATTTAGTCACAAACGCCCGAATAGCCGCTTTTTATTTTTTGTTGAAGTTGAAGTGAATAGAACTGAATTTTCATGTCGTTCACACCTGCTTAAAAAAGTTTCGTCTATCATCCTATCGTAATATAAAAAATTCTATCGAGTGGTTTTCCATTAATTCTTTTTTCTAAATTAGACTTCTGTAGGCTGTGTACTAACCGCTTGTCCATTGGAGTCGGGAATTGGGTATAACAAATGTGGTGATTCCCTTCAACATTAAACGCGAACTAGACGTGATCAAGAAAAACTGGGTATGTGGTGTTGCTATCTGAGGCCTCCTGTTTCACAATTTATTGGTCCCCCTCCCAGGCTATTTTGAGTGTAAACTGTGTAATAAAATATGCACAATCAAAACTTATAAACTTTTCTAGGTAAATATGTAAAATATAATCGATTTTCTATATGCCTTGTCATTCAAATAATCTTCTTTTCTTGAACCATTCTAAATGCCAAATGATGACTTTTTCCCGCAGCTCACCTCACGTTGCCTCCTATTCTATAGGCAATCATACGCTGGGACCGTATTACACATGTAAACGATCTTGGTATACTATTTGACCAGAAAATGTGTTTCAACAGCCATATCGCAGCTACAGTAAATAAAGCCAAAGGTGTTCTGGCATTTATTAAGCGTTGGTCCAAAGAGTTTGATGACCCTTACACAACTAAATCATTGTACATATCCTTAGTACGCCCTATTTTGGAATACTGCTCTAGTGTATGGGGCCCACAGTTCAAAGAGCAGCAATTGCTAATCGAATCTATCCAGAAACAATTTCTAACTTTCGCTCTTCGCAATCTGCATTGGGACCCCAATAGGCATTTACCGGCGTACCGATCGAGGTTAAAACTAATTGATCTTCAATTTATGCATCACCGCAGAATATGCAATGGTGTCCTATTCGTCCACAAACTTCTTCTCGGAATGGTAGACTCTCAATCGCTCCTCACTTCTATAGAATTTACAGTATCCTCAAGGTTCACCCGTACATTCCGACCACTACGTTTGCCACTCTGCAGGTCCAACTATGCCCTTCATGAACCTTTTCGTGTCTTATGCTCTAATTATAATTCCCTTTCTTTTATTTTTTCGTTTGAAAAAACTTTTAATGTTATTTTAAGTGAACTTTATGAACACTTTGAAGTATCTAACCTCTAAACCTATTATTTAAACAACTTTGTATTACTATTGCCAATTGTTTTAAGTTAGCAGATCATTGTTAACCAAATAAATAAATAAATAAAAAAATAAAATTGAAATTGTTAGCGGAGTAGAAAATATGTAATGCCCGCAAGCATAGCACAAAATTAGGATCGTTTTTGCCTAGTTTGAATGTTACCTATGGGTCATTCTTTTATAAACCGAACAGCAAAAATTTTTTTTATTTTTCATTGTAATAAAAAAAAATCCGAAATTAGATCTCGACATGCCCACCAAAACGTAATTTGCGGTTTTTCACAAAATTTTTTTGTTAATTTTATAAACAATTTCAAAAATCGTCAAAAACGAAAAAATGGAAAAAAAGGGTTTTTTAAAAACGTGATATCTCAGGATTGGTTTATTGGATAGGTCTTAAGTTGATATCGATGGAAAGAATTTTACTGTATCTACTCAAAATTTAATTTTATAGATTTTTAAATTATTTAATAATATTAAGTAAATATTGCTAAACATTACATATAACTTCAAAAATTCATAACTTTTAAACTATAAAAGTCTCCATATTTTTGAAAACACCTTTTTTAAGTTGTGTTTCTTCTTCTCTTCTTCTTTATTGGCCCGATGCTTGCATCACAACCGTTTGACGGTCTCGGCCGCTGCAACTAATGTCCGCCAGTCGCTTCTGCTCCGTGCGAGCTGGCACCAGTTTTTCACGCCAAGCTTAGAAATGTCTTTCCGCACCTGGTCGTCCCACCTTAGAGTTGGTCGTCCCACCTTGCCTTGTCCCAGTTCTTTCGCATTCCTCTTGTAGACCATTTTTGCTGGAGCTTGATCATCCATACGGGTAACATGTCCCAGCCAGCGCAGCCGCTGTTGCTTTATGCGCTTGACCAGACTAGTATCCCCATAGAGCTTATACAGTTCGTCATTCCTTCGGATGCGAAAGTCCTCGCCAACTTTCAAAGGTCCATGTGTTTATTACAATAAATTGTATATCCCCAGAAGCTATAACATGGTGGTTAACACAGAAAAAATTATATGTAATTTTTAGCAACATTTACTTACTATTATTAAATAATTTTAAAATCTATAAAATTATAATTGGAGTAGATACAGTAAAATTCTTTCCATCGATATCAACTTGAGAACTATCCGATAATCCAATCCTGAGATATCACGTTTTTAAAAAACCCTTTTTTCCATTTTTTCGTTTTTGACGATTTTTGAAATTGTTTATAAAATTAACAAAAAAATTTTGTGAAAAACCGCAAATTACGTTTTGGTGGGCATGTCGAGATCTAATTTCGGATTTTTTTTTATTAAAATGAAAAATAAAAAAAATTTTTGCTGTTCGGTTTATAAAAGAATGACCCATTTTCAATATTTTGACGAGGTAATTACATTGTCCAACAAAAGAAATCGCGCGATTTTTATGTCAAAAATTTTCATTATTATTTAATGTTAAAGATAGTTTATTTCACTAAAAATCCAAATTAAAAAATAAAGGCCAGCTAACTTCGGCTCGACCGAAGTTTATATACCCTTGGAGCTTGATATATGCCTGGCAATTTGTATGGCAGCTATACTATATAGCTGTCCGATTTCGACAAATCTTGTTAAAATTATGTTAAATCATTGAAAACTTCTAAATACGAGCGTTGGGAGCGATAGCACTAAAAACAAAAAAGTTTTTCTCACTAAAACTAGTTTTTCGACCGATCGTTCCTATGACAGCTATATGCTATAGTCATCTGATCCGGCCGGTTCCGACAAATGTGCAGCGTCTTTATACCAAAAGACTTTGTGCAAAGTTTGGTTGGTATCTTTAAAACTGACGGAGGAGATAGCATAGAAACAGACGGACGGACGGACAGACGGACGGACAGACGGACGGACAGACGGACATGGCTTTATGAACTCAGCTCGTCATGCTGATCAAGAATATATATACTTCATGTGGTCGGAGATGCTTCCTTCAATGCGTTACAAACATCCGGACAATTTTAATATACGCTCTCCAAGGGTATAAAAACATTTTAAAATTTTATTTTAGGTATTTCCAATATTTTTTATTTTATTGAATAATTTTGGGGCCTTATTTCATTTCAATGGGGCCTTATTTCATAATTTAAATTGGGGTATTATTTCATATGAAATAACGCCCCAAATTTAGGGCCTTATTTCATTTTATCGTTTGGGGACTTATTTCATTGGGGACTTTTCCCACCTTTTCCTTTTTAAAAAACAAAACATAAAATACCCCCATTTTTTAAAAGTATTTTTTTCCCCAACCGAAAACTAGCTTTTCCACGAATTCTCAAATTACTAAAAATTCTACGGACTGCATTTTTGGACTCACAAAGGGATTTACATAGAAAGACTATATAAGAAAAAATCAAGAGGAAAATCAAAGGGACAAAGAATTAAAATCAAATTACTTTTTTTGGTTGGTCAAATCAACCAGAAAAATCATTTAATCAACAATTTTTAGCCAAAAACGGAAAATGTTACGTTTACAATTTTTTCCTTGAGCGGAACTCTCTGAATTTGCGGGAACCCCAAAAGGATCGAAATGGGATTAAGTTTAGTGTACCACTTTCATTTTTTCTTTCTTTAGAAATGCACTTCTCACATTTACACATTTTTGTTTTATTATTTTCGTTTTCTCTTTAAATATTAAATAATTTAAATAACAAATGCTTTAATATTTCGGGTGGAACGGTTAATAAATAAGATAAGTTTAGCAAGCGATAGCGATTAGAGCATTAAACGTACATAGACTAGTGCATACCTAAATCTAAAACTAACAGAAATCCCGCACTCAGTCCCGCGTATGATCCCGTATCCAATCCAAGTACTCAGTTACGCGGGTATAGACACCTGGAAGGGTATAAACCGTCAGTTGCACACTAGAGAGCACGTCAAAAGCCAACTCACCTGGATAACCTGGTTCGCCGCATTTGTTTCCAAATGACACCACACCCAGTTGAACCCAATGCGAGTCATAGCGCATCATCAGAGGTCCACCCGAATCGCCCTGTAATAAAAAATCTTAGAATTCTTGCTTTCTACATTTTTTTTTTTAAAAAGTCTTACCTGGCAAGCATCAACCCCGCCATCGGAGTAGCCTGCGCATATAAAATTCTCATTAATAGGCTGGAAATAGCTGCGATCGCAGTCCTCATTTCGCCAAATGGGTAGCTCAGCCTGGCGCTGACTGGTGGACTCTTTGCCGCCGTAATAGGTGGTACCCCAACCCACGACGGTGGCACGTCGTCCCGGCAAACGTTCCTTGGGCGGCATACGTCCACCGCGTGGCAGACAAACTGGTATGACATACTTGGACTTACGTACGGGTTTGTCCAGGACCAATATGGCTATATCATTGTAGAATCCAATGCGAGAGAAACTGAAAGTGGAGTCACATTATTTCGGGTTCAGTTATCAGTAAATAAAATCTTACCGTTCATGGGTGCGCACTTCTTTGACAGCAAAAGTGACGGGATCCGAGGGTTCGGCATCGGTGGAAAGATCTATGTCCCCCAGACGCACTGTGAACTGGCGAGCAGCAAATCTAGGGAAATGGTTTGCCTTTAAGGGGAATCTCATAGACTTTAGTTTTGTTTTAAGACTCACGGTTTTTGCCTGGAATCGCGCGTGCAATGTGCCGCTGTTAATATGTACTTGGTACCAATGAGCGAACCACCGCACCAGAACTCCGTACGCTTGGGTCCATGCAAAAATATGGCCGCCATCCAGGGCCACTGACCATTGGGCGCCTCCACACCGCCCACTATACGTCCCGTTGAATACTCCTGCTGACCGCATTCATCCGGATCAACTATGTTATTGGCTAACTCATCTAGACCCTCGGGCTCTAGGGGCACCTCTGTGGTGGTGCTGGTGGTGGTGGTAGACGGTTTGATCTGAGGTATCAACACTAGACCCGAAGTGGGTCTGGTGCTAGGTCTTACAGTGGGTCTAGGAGTAGTACGTTTGGTAGTGCTGGCGGGTGTAGTGCTGGCTGGAGCTCTGGTGGTCAACTTCAAGGGACGCTGGGTGGTCAGCACTGTGGCGCTTTCGGTGGATGATAACGGACAGCAGACACCAGGCACAAACAGACTCTTAAAGCACAACGATTCTCGGAGACTACTTAAGTTTAGCAATAGGGCGGGACAACTGCTCAAATCCTCACAGCGACCAGGACGTCCGCTTGGTGTCTTGCAGTAGTTCTCCACATCCTTGGCAGTGCCGGCCTCTTCGCTGGCCAAAGCCAACTGATCCAAAGGACGCAAAGTGGTGGTACTGGGGGTGGTGCTCGTGCTGGTGGTGGTTCTTGGCGTGGTGGGTATCTTAATCTTTTGCTGGGACTGTTGCTGCTCCTCACTGGGTTTCTTTAACTTTTGTTTATTTTTGTTCTTTTTCTTCTTCTTCTTTTGCTTTTGCTCCTTGTTCTCCACAAACATGGGTTTTCCCGGTGTAGTCGGCGACTGATCAATGCGTTTGGTCAGCACTTGGATGGCACTTAAGTTGGCCGGCTTGCCAGCCGGCAGTAAGCTGTTGGCCGAGAGCGTGGATGTGGTATCCAAAATTTTGCCAGATATACCAGCTGAGGGCTCCGATTTGCCCAAGGGTGCACTTGTGGAAGTGGATGTAGTACCCAATTCGGTGGAATTTTCTATACTGCCATTCTCCTGTCCACCTCTGGTCATATCGACCAGCATATGCCCCACATGGTTCAAGGCACCCAATGTCTCGGATATACGATGAAATGTTGACTGAGACAACAGACGCGGCAGCGACTCATTGCTACTCTCGGTCTGGTCCTCATCGCTATCGTAGTATTCACTTGAAGAGCCTTCAGTGTCATCTTCATCTTCTTCATCATCATCATCGGCTTCGTATGTGGATGTGGATTGACTACTACTGCTGCTGGCTTCCAAAGCGGCGCTTAGCTGGCGTCCCAAACGTTGATCGTGCAGATGAGGCTGAAAGAAAGACGCTGCCTTAATGGTTAAAGTTATCAATGTCCGTGCATAGGAAGTTCCTTTGAGAGCCACTTACCATCGTTTGTCAGATGCAGAGGTTGATCATTGTCATTGTGGGTATTATCCAGACTCAGTATGGGTAACAGTAAGCCAGATATAAGTACTGTAAATAAAAGAAATTTTTATAATTTAAGTGAGTGTGTGTGTACTCGTGGTTGTCTGATGTATACAAAATTATTCGCAGCCAACAACAAATCCTTAGTTTGAAAAGAAAGACAAGACAGAACACATATAAAAGCACGATTTTTCACTTTTTTTATAGCTTTAATATTTGAGAATATAGCCAAAAAAGAATTTTTTGAAATTCAAAATACTTTAGAAGATATAGTCCTTTTTGTTGCACAAGGTTTTCGCTAAAACAAGTTATTTTCACATTACTAATGCCATGATATTTCCAGTTACACTAAACCGATTTAATGATTCAAACTGAAATCGGCGCAGAAATGTCACCATTTCGGTCTGACCCTCAATTATAATTGAATAAAATGTAACAAAATTTTTTTTTTTTCCGTCCGTCCGTCTGTCCGTCTGTTTCTATGCTATCTCCTCCGTCAGTTTAAAAGCTATCTTAACCAAACTTTGCACGAAGTCGTTAAGTACAAATATGCTGCACAATCGTCGGAATCGGCGGGATCGGATGACTATATCGTATAGCTGCCATAGAAACGATCGGTCGAAAAAGTAGTTCAAGTGAGAAAAACTTTTTTGTCTTCAACGCAATCGTCCCCAAATCTCGTATTTATAAGTTTTCTATGCCTTCACATAATTTCACTAAGTTTTATGAAAATCAGACAACTATACAGTATAGCTGCCCTACAAAAGAAAGTTTTGAAAAAACGTCTTAGTATGAAAAACTTTTTGGTGTTCAATGCTATCGCTCCCAAACTTGTTACTGATCGATATTCTATGCTACCACACAATTTTGCTAAGTTTAATTTAAATCGGATGACTATAGCGTATAGCTGCTATACACAGAAAAAAAACGTCGAGATATTTTCAATCTTTTAAATCTTGGAGTAAGCCCGGCACGAGCAGCTATTCTATATAGTGGTCCGATTTTGACAAATTTTGTTGAAATTATGTGAAATCATTGAAAACTTATAAATACGAGCGTTGGGAGCGATAACATAGAAAACAAAAAAAATTTTCTCACTAAGGACCGTTTTCTCATGTTGCTGTTTTTGCAAATCTAGGTGGATTTGGTGCATTTCGTATTTCGATTAAATTTGCAAAAACAGCAACATGAGAAAACGGCCCAAAGACTTTTTTTCAGACCTAACTTTTGTATGGCAGCTATACTATATAGTTGTCCGATTTTGACAAGGTTTGGTGAAATTATGTGAAATCATTAAAAACTTGTAAATACGAGCGTTGGGAGCGATAACACTAAAAACAAAAAAGTTTTTCTCCCTAAAACTAGTTTTTCAACCGATCTTTCCTATGGCAGCTATATGCTATAGTCATCCGTTCCGGCCGGTTCCGACAAATGTGCAGCGTATTTATACCAAAAGACTTCGTGCAAAGTTTGGTTAAGATAGCTTTAAAACTGACGGAGGAGATAGCATAGAAACAGACGGACGGACAGACGGAAATGGCTATATCAACTCAGCTCGTCATGATGATCAAGAATATATATACTTTATGTGGTCGGAGATGCTTCCTTCTATGCGTTACAAACATCCGGACAATTTTAATATACCCTCTCCAAGGGTATAAAAACTTTTTTGTTTTTGATGAATATATTGTATAGCTGCCATATAACTAACTGGAAGGCAAATATCAAGCTCCAAGGGTATATAAACTTCGGTCGAGCCGAAGTTAGCTTGCCTCAATTTTATTTACTTTAATCTGTTTGTAGCATAATAAATAAAACAGAATGGGAAAAATTCTTTGCGTTTTTAAATAAGATTTCCCAAAAATCAGCCCCGACATGGAGAATACCCCCTTTATCTGGTAATGGAGTTTATACTTAGCCAGTGCCCTTCAAAGACCATACCGGTTTTGTTTAATTTTTGACTTTTGAAAAATAAAAACACGTAAACATTTTTTTGCATTTGGGATTTAAACCCACGACCATGCGCTCTGAACTCGAATGGAATCGCTCTCCAATTTATGGACATGTGATCTCGAAACGGATTGAAATTAGCACATTTGGAAAGGCAATTTGTAAAGCCATGATGGGTTTGCTCCAAAATAAAATATATTAAAAATATCTCAAATCGCTAATATTTCAGTGGTGCCAACTTTTAACATTTTAGATCAGATTGAAAAGTATTTATTTTTGCGTTGATCCAAAGAGCAATTTTTAAATCGATTGAATCCAATTTAAGTTCAACAAAGTGGCACCGTAGGGAAATACCTTTCGTTGTAGACATAATAACAGCGAAAAGCTTAAATGTTGGTTAATTTTAGAATTCTTCCGAAAAAAGTTTATTTTGCTTAAAAAAGAACTAACCAAATTAATTAAACTATAATATTTAATCATAAAAACGCTTACTTTAATTTGCTGTTGCGGGGTCTACCATAAGTCTTCCCTCGAACTTGAGGTCAAGTTGGAAAAGGTTCGTAAAAAAGCTTTAAAAAATGAAATCGCTCGAAGTTCTGTGCAATGGCGAATATTTTGAAGAGATTGGACAAATCGATAGTTTTGATCAGTATTAACAGCCGAGTTGATATAGCCATCTAGATCATCTAGATCTCAGAGAGTAGAAGACTTAGAGCAACCCAATTTTTAATTTAGACTCCAATTGTCTGGAAGCGGATCAACAGTTTTTAAAATGTTTGCCTTGCCCACCTCCGTCCTCACAATACAATCTGGGCTGTAGGGCGGCTGCCGAAGAATTGGGATGCCTGACTTCGAAACTTTGCGCACATGAGGCACATTGTCGGTTTTTGTCGATGTCGAAGGCCCTCCAAAAGGACCTGGTGCCACCGAAACACACTATTTCTGGCTAAAGCAACATCTAAGTAAGCCTGCTTGATCATATCAAACGTCTCTGAAGCAGATTTACCGAGTTTCAAACAGAACTAAATCGCACTGCATTTTCGGCTTGCACCACTCACAGAAACAAGTCGTGCGAAAATGCGTGTCCTGACCAGGTACGCGGAGACAACTCCAGTCGGTGCGCGCACACTGATTGGATTGGATTATAGATTAGATTTCTAAGACCCATTATTAATTATCGTTTTAACCGTTTCTTTAGAATAAACTAATGTTTTTCGGTCTCAAATTAAAAAAGCTATTTATGCTCTTCAGAAATGGACTTAAATAATTGTTTACTCAGAGCCTTTTTATGGATATATTGGGTTCGGTTCGGGAGGACAAATATTTGGTTCGATTTGAGAGACCCAAAAAGCCCGAACCAAACAGGTTTTTCGGGTTCGGTTAAGTACAGGCTTGCAGTCTTTATCAAAATCGAATTCGAACTAACATAATTCAAATACGATACATTTGATTATTTCAGTCCGAGTTTGATCGACGGATTTAGCTTGGAGCTGTTGGTGAATGAACATAACAAACTCAAATGGTTGATCACGGAACACAATCAAAATTCTTATATCTTTTTTTCCCTAATTGAAGGAGCAGTCATTTAACAGAAGAAGAAATAGAACCGATTAATGAAACACAACAAATAATTTGAGCTAAAAATCAAAGTTGCACGATAACCTGGAATGGAAAATAGTTTCTGGACAATCTTCCGCGCTAAAGCGCCTTTTTGTGAAAGATTTCACATATCTTGGTATGGGAAAGAGTAGTACACTTTTAATTTACCAGTGAAATAATTACACCGATTGTACTTAACTAACAATTAAGGGTTTGCCGTATTGGCTACAGAAGTAGAATTAAAAGGCGGAACTTTTCATCCTCTCATATAAAACTAGTAAATCATGGCCCTTTAACGATCGGGTATTGGTAAAAAGAGTAAAAAACACTGACAAAATCTTACTTTTTTAATACATCCACTGACCTAAACCAATTGCAAATTAGCCCCTATAACTAAAATAGCTTATGCAAAACCTCATCTGTACCGGTTGAATAATGTCGCAAATTGGCATTACGCATCTATACGTACGTCCCAAATGAGAAAGTATGTCGTGTGTTATGTGTACTTCCCCCCACCATTCCTCTCTACCCACTGTGCAACTGAAGCGCTTAATGTTTATTTAGTTTTGCTTATTTTGCCGTGACATAATCTCAAAAAAAAGGTTCGTTTTACTTGGGCGCTTGTTTAATGACTTGCAGTATTTTGGTTTTAAATTTTTTTTTAATGTTAAGTTTTACCCCAAAGGGAACAGATGAGTTCCTGATTAATACTCAAGGTCGCTGAGAGATTTCACTAATTTAAGCTGCTACAGTTTTTTGTTGCTGTTCGGCCTTAACGGCTTGGGCCTGAGAGCGGCTCATTAACATTTTTTGAGGTGTGCACTGCAACTTTGTCACTTTCACTTGGAATAAAATTGCCCATACCAAATGGCAATGTTTTTTTTTCTCTCTTTTTGTATACAATGAAATATTGGCCAATTATACCACACACACACACTCAGAAAGGGGCTTATATACATAGATATGATTTCTGATTGAAAGTGAATGCCCTGAGGCCATGGTGCTAGCACCAAAAATTGTCTCATTGTTCACTATTTTTTTCTTCAAGAGATGATTTTTGTTTGTCTGGTGACCCAATTCATAGTGCCAGGGTAACAATGAGAACAAGTGAATCATATCGATTTTAAACACAAAATGTTATTGGGCACCTAACTTCTGGTCAAAGTCACAACGCAATTCAGTGAATCAATCGCCAACTATTCAAATCAGCAATCAGTTAAAGGGACGGTCAAATTGTTTACTTGCAAGCATTTTTCTAATTTTGTAACCGTTATAAGAGACAACCCACTTTTTGTTAATCCCAGTACTGTTTTATTCATCGGCATTCTGATTCCACTAAACTACTCAAATTTTCTTCAATAGTCTATCAGAAGTAAACAAAAACAAACTGATATCGAATACAGGGATTTTAGCAAAGCCTTTGATTCGTCTATTTCTACATAAATCATGCTGAGTAGTTGATGGGGTTTTCTTGTTCCCCTTCCATAAAACTGAATATAGATTTTCTCTGCGAAGCAACTTGATCTTGATAAATTGTTATAATTACAGCAAAAGTTGGGCTACGTGATAAGATTGTTCCAGTCAGGGCTCACTACTGGGTACACCTAGCATCAAACTTACATATTACATATTGATATTTCAAATATAACATTCAAGCATATGATTAAATTTCGGAATCAAGTTTACACGACGTGTGATTTCAGAAGAATAATAAACACACAAATCTTACTTGATTGATGGATAACATGATAGGGAAAAAGACAGAGAGAGAGACCGGATCATAAACGTTCGATCAAAAAACTCTAGCTCAGCCGCTTGATACGTTTGCCGGTATGAGCTGAATATATTCAACTCAAAGTTTTGTAAATAGATTAAATGTGAGTAAGAATTTTTGTGAATGAGTAAATAAAAAAAAGAGTGGTTTTTTGAATGCTCTGATTCCTTCAGTTTTTTAATTCATTTAATTTTAAAAAATTCAAAATATGTAGGAAAATTTAAATTTTCAATATCCCATAGATTCTAAATTCAGAAATATGTCACTTTTCAAGCTGTTTTTTTGATGTAAAACATCTTTAATTTCGGTACGGACGATTTTAGTAGGAGTAAAATTTGATTTCAGCGTCACGCGACGCTGACGTCATTCATATATTGTGTTGTTTTTATTTGTGGAGTTTCTCGGCAAACACACACACAAGAGGATGGGCAGAGAGGGGAAGCGAAGAGGTAGGAAAGATGCTGAAGAGGAGCAACTGGGTGGGTTCTGGGAAAGATCTGGGTGTGATCTTGGTGGGATTTGGTGGTATGTGGGAGAGATTTAGGTGGAATCTTATCTGGGCGGGATCTGGGTGGAATTTAGGAGCGATAAGGGTGGGATCTGTGTGGGATCTGGGAGGGATCTGTATGGGATAAGGGAGTAATCTTGGTGGGATCTGTGTGGGATCTGGATAAGGATCTGGGTGGGAGCTTTGGCGAGATCTGGGTGAGTTCTGGGTAGGATCTTGGAAGGGATCTAGAAGGGATCTTGTTGGGATCTTAGCGGGATCTGAGCGGGATCTGTATGGGATCTGGAAGGGATCTGGGTGGGATATTGGCGGGATCTGGGTGGGATCTGGATGGAATCTGGGCGGGATCTGGATGGAATCTGGAAGGGATCTGAGCGGTATCTGGAAGGGATCTGGGTGGGATATAAGTGGGATCTGGAAGGGATCTTGGCGGGATTCGGAAGGGATCTGGATGGAATCTGAAAGGGATCTGGGCGGGATCTTGGTGGGATCTGGAAGGGATCTCGACGGTATCTGGATGGAATCTGGAAAGGATCTGGGTGGGATCTGGGCCTTATCTGGGTGGGATCTGGAAGGGATCTGGGCGGGATCTGGATGGAATCTGGAAGGGATCTGAGCGGTATCTGGAAGGGATCTGGGTGGGATATAAGTGGGATCTGGAAGGGATCTTAGCGGGATTCGGAAGGGATCTGGATGGAATCTGAAAGGGATCTGGGCGGTATCTGGAATTGATCTGGATGGAGTCTGGGAGGGATGTGGGCGGGATCTGGGCGGGATCTGTGTGGGATCTGGATGGGATCTGGGTAGCATCCGGGGTGGGATCTGGGAGGGATATGAGTGGGATCTTGGATCTCACCTTGGTGGTATTTTGGGGGTGAAACATCATCATTTATCTATGGATTACCATAATAAACTTCCTGAAAAAAATTAAAGAACACAGCAGCAAGTGATCTTGTTTCTGGTATTTCTAATCCCAGTTAAACTTCTTCTTTCAAAAGAGAGCCCTTGCTGATTTATATACCATAGAGAGAGCTTGTGATTGAAAATAAGCTTTTAAACTTAGGATCATGTTTCACTTCAAAGACTCGTGAGTGCTAGCGACACTCACACATTTTTTTTTTTTCTAAGCATACTTTCCTTTCCCAAAAAAAAAAATATGGGTGTCAACAATTTTGTCAACACTCACGAGACTTAATTTCAAAATTACAAGCTCTCTCAATGGTATATAAACTAACAATAACAATCTTTCAAGAGAAGAAAACTAAAACTTGCTGCTGCGTTGATTATTTTTTTCCGTAATTCTTGTTTGTTTTGCCATTCTATAGTTAAATGAAAACTACAGTCGCAAAAGAATAACAAGTCAAAATAATAATCTCAACCTTGAAATAGCAAAAGTTATAAACAATTTTAAACCCTTTCTTCAACCACTGTTCCCCCCTCTGTCCCCTAACTTAAACCCTATAAAAAGTCACTGTAGTCACTGAGTAATCACTGTTAAATTAATATTTAGTCACTGTATAATACCTAATTAGACACTGTTTAGTCAGAGTTTAGTCGCTGCTTAGTCATAGTTCGATCACTGTAAGTCAATCACTGTTAAGTAACTGTTAAGTCACTGTTTAGTCACTGTATAGTTACTATCTAGTCACCATTCAGTCACTGTTCGGTCACTGTTCGGTCACTGTTCGGTCACTGTTTAGTCACTTTTTAGTAACTTTTTAGTCACTCTTTAGTCACACTTTAATTACTATTTACTCTTTTAAGTCACTCTTTAGTCACACGTTAATCACTGTTTACTCACTATTTGGTCACTGTTTTGTAACTGTTAAGTCGTTGTTAAGTAGCTGTTTAGTCACTGTTAAGTCACTGATTCCATTTTTCCAATTTTTTCTCTTCTCTTTCACAGAGTCGTGACGCTGAAATCAAATGAATGTAATGGTAAAACTTTTTTCTTAAAACTTGCTTGTTCTATTACAAATCGAGCACCCACAATTCCTTAAAGGAAATGATTTAATTTGAGAAACAAAAATCCATGAATCGAGAATAGCCCGACTTTAGAGATCACTTTCTAACATTCATATATTATTTTGATTTTCTGAAGATGCTTTGATATCTGCTCTGTCGCAAAGAGCTCGTAAATGTATCCCGAGTGTGGCCTCCAAAATTTGCAGAAGGTAAGAAATTCTAAGAATTCGATTTTCTGTCATTTCTTGGAAACAACAGCTGGTGAAGCCAAACCGAAAACAGTTTTAGAGATAAAATAAATTGATAATAATTTGATTTCAGCAAGTGCCTCACAGAGTTATTATCTAATTGTTGTTAATGCGATTAAGTGCTGCTAAATCCGTTAAACCTTTTATACTTGACAATAGAATACTTATCAAAACCAACATATTTTAATTAATTAAATACACTTGATCGAAATTATAGGTTGCAAAGTGATTCA
Source organism: Lordiphosa clarofinis (assembly GCA_018904275.1). Taxonomy (NCBI): domain Eukaryota; kingdom Metazoa; phylum Arthropoda; class Insecta; order Diptera; family Drosophilidae; genus Lordiphosa; species Lordiphosa clarofinis. The sequence goes on along the minus strand of JAEIGQ010000067.1, from coordinate 103,353 downwards.
AAGTTATGTAAGAAATGAAAGGTGTTGGGAATAAGGAATGTTCATATAACTTGGCTAAATATGCGTTCCGAAGCAGTTTGTTGTAGACCAAATAAGAGGTTGTTCCATGAGCGATTGCAACACAGTATAAGGAGTTGGACAACGTTTCGGTTCTAATTCGGTTTTGAAATCGAAAACAGTTTGCTGGAGATAAGAGCTGCCTTCCTAGGGACAAATTTTTATACTCTGTACCGAAGGTACATAGAGTATATTAAGTTTGTGCAAAAGTATGTAACAGGGAGAAGGAATCATCTCCGACCCTATAAAGTATATATATTTTTGATCAGCATCAACAGCCGAGTCGATATAGCCATGTCCGTCTGTCCGTCTGTCCGTCCGTCTGTCCGTCCGTCTGTCCGTCCGTCCGTATGAACAAACAGATCTCGGAGATGGTAAGAGATAGAGGTTTGAAATGTATGGGACAAATGTTTCTTATAGCTGCAGGCAGATCAAGTTTATTTTCAATTTTTGCCACGCCCCCTCCCGCCCCCGCAATTTGGAAAAAACGTTATATCTCCTACAGTTTTGAAGATAGACGTTTGGTTCCTTCTAGAGATAGTTAATAATTAGCAAAATGTATCGATTTGCCGAAGAAATGATAAAGATCGGATGAGCGGTTCTCAAGTTATGAGCAAAAAAGTATATCACCGTCCCCCACCCCCTCCCACTCTATTACAACTAGCACCGCACAATCTTAAAGAGAGAGAGAGAGAGAAAGAGAGAGAGAGAGAGAGAGTGAGAGAAAGAGAGAAAGACTTAGAGATGAGCGCAGCACCAGCATTGCATTCAGCTTCTACTCCAGGTACAGAGTATGTTATAGTCGGGCTTGACCGACTTTCTTACTTGTTTTTTAATATTCTGTGACTATTTTAGATTATTTTTGTGGACTCTCTTATACATACAATTGAGATTGAGCTCTTGTCTTAAAACATGTTTTCTTAACCCTCTCAATAAAACACCTTTTGACATCAGATGATCAGATAATCAGAGATGTGCTGGAAATCGGTACAGATATTCATACTTGGACTACTTTATTTGTGAAGTGACACACTAGATCTTATAGAAGGAAACCCGTAAAGAGAGGGACAAAACCTATGCAGAAAATAAGTTGCCCTAAACTCAAAATAAGAGTGTGGGCAAACATTTTTAACAATAAATCAAGTCTTATTAAGAAAAATATATCACCAAAAAATATTCGATTTCCGATATATAGCCTCTGAAAAATATCCGATAATGATATTGTGCAAAATATCGATATACCGATATATCGATAATATTTTTGACATCCCTAGTTATTTTCGCCTCTGTAAGCATTAAATCTACTCGGCGCTAAGCAGGCGGTTTGAAATTCCTCAACAAATAGTCGTGCATATTTGTACTTAAAAAGTCAAATAACTTTATACGAACACCTCTATACATTTTTGTGGTTCAAAAAAAAAATATTAACTTATTTAAAATATTCACCCCATTTCGAATTCGATTGATTGGAATTGGTTAAAGATTGCTAAGAAACTATCAAAGAATTTGGGCGAACCTTTTAGTCATCAAGAGGATAGAGTGTTGGTTAATCGGGTTGTGAAATTAATTAACGAATAAAACAGTCGGTTTTTGCAAGCGAAAAAATTTTACAGTTCCGATTCCTCATGATTTGTTCATAACCGAAAGCGGGAAAAAATAATGATCATCAGACAATCTCTAACCAAAGGTCAATAAGTATGGAAAGCTATTTGTGAAAAAAGTGGTTCGGAAGACAGGCTCCAAACGCTGAGCACATTTTAGTACATTTGGGCCACGATAGATTTAGGTCAATAAAATTGTCTAAATGTTAAACATTTTACATTGAACTTTTTTTTCAATTCAATTGACTTTTCTCTTAATTTAAAACTCTTAAACCAATTATCCAGCTGTTTACACACAATCAAACGAAAGTGAAAATTCCACGCCACCCCCCGCAGACCACTAACCGGCTGCTGGAAGATGTTCATTGGAGAAATGTCAACGCTGGAAAAAATGGCAATTGAGCAACAATAAAAGCAACAGCTGCAATAACTTCCGAAGCCACGCGACCCGTTGGCTTCGAGGAGATAACATAAAATTGTACACTTCATGGTCAGGCCATAAATAAACATGTTGGAGTTTTTTTCCTTCTTTTTTTTGAATTGCATAATAAATGGAGAGGCCTGTTGTTGCGGTAATACTAAGAAAAATCAAACACGTATGTGCAGTACTTGGGGTATAAGCCAAATTTGTATTTTAATTGGCCTTGCAATTTGCATTTTCTGCTGTTTCTTTTTTTTGGCTAACTGGTTTTTCTGTGACGTCACTGGGCGGAAATGCTGATGGTGCGGCCAAAGAAAGTTTTGGCCAGACTTAGTCACGTTTTGGATTATTTGAAATGAAATAATCGAAATGCAAAATTGAACTTGAAATTTGGAGATTTCTTTTATTTATAGTTTATGTGAAACTTTCATTCACAAGTTATGCGAAAAATTAATTTAAATAAAAATGCTGGCGACTGAATACTCAGGACTTTAAGCTTCAACTTCTATAAATTTCCATTTTAAATTTTTTGGGTATAATTGATATAGGTCCAAGCCGGTTGTTCAAGTACTCAATTTGGCAACGAATTGATTTTCGAAAATAACTTTTTTTGTTTATTAAATCGAAATTTATATTGTCTTAAAATAATTTTATGAAATTCGCAGAATTTGGTATCACATTTTATCTACCTCAGCTCGTAGGTTTCTTCATCTCCAAATATTCAAGTTCGTTGCCTAAGTCTTTTGTTTTTGACGCGGTTGACAATACATTTTTCATTAGCACAATTTAACCATAACGCCGACATTAATGATTACAAAATGTCTCGAACTCGAAACTAGGTTAATTATATTTGTTTTATATATATTTCTTTATATATTTATATATTTGTTCAATACCCACCTAGGCTAAATAAATGTGCATTCAAATGCATTTTGTTCAACACGAAACCACACAAGAAAGCACCACTTTAGCTTTTAAAGCATCTATTTAGTTTTGTTTACTATTATTTAACACACTCAACGAAAGCCGCCACAATCACAAACGATGACGAACTTAACGAAAAACAAAACGACAAATGAAAATGAAAGTGTTAAAAGGTTCAAATTGCTATTTGTGTAAGCTTTTAGTTTTAATTTTGTAATTTTTATTTATTTTATGGATTTTGTGGATTGCAAAAAAATTTTCACTTTATTTTCGTATTTTCGTATTTTCCAATTATTTTTTTTTTATTGTTTTTGCACTGAAATCCAAAAGGCATTCAATTTTCCTGTTGCCTGCCGCTTAATGCCGCTTTGCTTCCGTGTGCCGTTGCTGCCCGAGTTCGACTGAAATTGAAACTGAAAACTGGCCAAAGACAACAGACACAAACACCGACTTCCCCCACAAATCCAAGAGCCATCGCAGGCGTCGGGTAAGCTTTTTGGGTTTTTTGTTGTTGCAGCGTTTCGTTTTGCTTTTTTTTTTCTCTGAGAAAGAGTGACGACTTAAGACCCGCAACGGTAGCTACTTACAATGCTAGCAGCAACAGCGGCTGCTGGGTTTTTACTTTCTTTATGCTTTTGGGCGCTTTGAGAGCGAACGATGCGTGGTTATGAGGCCCAGGGCATTGGAACAGAGTTTAAGATACATTTTTATGATTTTTTGACTACCGAAAAATGAGTTCGAAATAATTGTCCACCTTTTTATGATCTCGTACAAAAGTGCCAGTGACGATTTAGAAACGAGGATCTTAAGCCAAACCAAATTTGCATATTTCCAAATTTAAGTCAACCTGTAAACTGTGACGTGAAAGACACAGTGGCGTACCAATTCAATCTTCAGCAGTCTACGCCTATCCAGAATGTGTTGTCAGAAGGTACCCTATGACAGAACTGCTATAAGCGCTTGGGAATCCCAAAGGCAGGCTTGTAGCCAAATCCGACATCATCTGCAAATGCCAAAATCAATAAGGCTTTGAGTGTATGCTTGCCCCGTATCGGCCCTTCTGTTGTTATTGGGGGAAATTCTTTTCCCGCACTTAACTTGTTTTAGAACAGCTATGGCAATATCATAACTTAATGACCTAGAGCCTACTAAAAAAGCTCTACGAATTTTAATCAAAAAGGTCACTAAAACAATGGTCATATTCAGCAGATAATTCCGATTAACGATTGCCGACTTACGATTTGCGATTATTTAAAAGTCTCTGCTGAATAGATTTGATTGCAGACTTAAAGATATTCGCTGGCTTTAGTACTGTATATTAATGGAAAACACTCACACAAAATCTTCAATATTTATGGATTTGTTAAATAGAAAATTGTATGTGAATGTCCGAACAAACGTGGGCTGGCCCAGCAATTGTTAACCAATCATACGTTATGTTCGATTTCAATTCAGAAAACCTGATTGTGAAATTTTTCAATACCAATCGGCAATCACTTGCCGACAACATTCAGCAGGTAAAATCAGCAATCATAAATCACAATTCGTAGATCAGAATTATGTGCTGAATACGCCCATTCACTTTGTGATTAATTATATATTAATTTATTTTTGTAGAATTCTTGATACGACACATTTTTGAGAGCATGGACTGACAAATGTAAGATTTTAGAAGTGGCTAGTAATGTTGGGTACAGGTTTTTCATTTCACTGAATATGTTCATTTGATTAAAGTCACTCACTCAAATTGTTCACTGTTCAGTTGTTCTTGTTCAGTTGTTCAATTGTTCAATTGTTTAGTTGTTCACAAGCCGATTCGAATTGATATGAAAGACATACTTATATAATGAACTAGCAAGTACCCGGCGTTCGTTGAAACGCCCCATTATAATTTTAAACACAAAAATAATAAGTGAAGCTTACTTGACAAGAGCCATCTATTAAATCTTCATCTAGCAAAACATCTAAACAAACTCATCAAAACCTCTTATTTACCAGTTTTCATTTAAATTTTTCATATGAAAATTTATTATATAATATTATAAAAATATATTTCAGACATATTCAGACTATCAATTCTTTTCTATAATCTAAGCTCGTTACAAAATTTTTTACATTTTTGAATTCTTGGGACGAATGATCTACACTTCATATTTAACCGTCTATTTACCCATAGTCATGACAATCTGAACTCATATTAGAATTTAAGCAAATTTCGCGATTTTATAAATCTGATTGTCCGACACCTTCCCTTTGCCCGTCTATAATTGCCAGTTATTAAATCTTCATGATATCATCAATTTAAATTTACCCGTTTTTTGGACTGTTTGATCTAACTATTAACGCGTCTACAATTGCAAACTATGAGATCTTCTTGATTCCCAAAACTCATACAATTTAGCCAATTTCCCGATTGCCTTTCAGTATACAATCAGGTACAATATTGCTATACATTAAATCTTAGTGCTAATCTGAACACATTGTACAATTTTGTAAATTTCGCTATAATAATACATATAAAGTTCGCCAAACCTGCTTAATAAACACCTCATATGTAACGGGTCAGTGTACCCGTGTATTTTATTTACCTAAGCCAAATGAGAATTTCGCAAATGAGAATTTCTCGATTTGTCGACCGTAATTTGTAATTTATTATTATTATTATTTATATTTTGGACTGTTCAATATACTACTTTTATTTACCAACGTCTGCGCTTTCGTAAATACTAAAATGGACATTTGACTAATTTCGCGGTTTTGGTAACAAGACTCACTGAACAAAAATTAACAGTTTAAGAAGAACATGCTCTTTTGTTCAGTTTAGAGACTGATGAACAACCCAACACTAGTGGCCACTGTAAATTTCACATTATTATCAAATTCCATGCATCTATTAGGAAGATATACGGACTATGCCCAATTTGTGCGAAATTACCTTTGAGACTATGTTATGCCCGAAGATGGAGGCGTTATATATGTTATTTATATATGTTTGATTGGTATGAATAACAAATTAATTGCTTATATCTTTAAGCCTTTTGGAAATCTGCAGTACTAACGCAGTGACCTCCAGTTGAACGTCTATAATTGTGTGTTCCAACATTTTCCTTAATCTGGTGTCCCATAAGGTCAGTATATTTATATGCTATTTGCGTCTTCATCAATTAAACACTTCTTTCTTAATAAAGGGTCAGTTTTTTTTAGCAACTTTCTATTTGGCAACACTGTTTTTGGCAGCTCAGCTGTTTTCGTGTCACATGGTACTGTCAATCATGTTCAGTTTGCTCTATAATTTGACCATGAATCGACTTATAAACAAACAACGCTTCCATTCTATTTAATTTTATTATCAAAATTCGTGCTCGGTGATTGAAAAGATACGTAGACGAAGGCGGAAAAGAGTATGCCGAAATTGGACCCACCACATAAACCATTTAAGGCGCAGCCGCGGTCAACTTTTACATGAAATTATAAGGAGTCAAATAAATATTTTATACATTTTGCTGCATTATATGTATTTTTTAATCAAATCCAAAGTATGCAGCTTGATAATAATTATTAATAATTAATTGCTAATGATGGAGTTTTTTTTGACTTTCAGTCAGTTTTTTTTTTTTTTAATCCTCAACTGACACTTCTTTGACCCTCTGTTCTGATTCGCTTGAATTCATTTAAGGCACTCTCCATCTACTTTTCATTAACATAAACCGCATTGAACCTTATAAATACTTGACAAATTCGAGTGCATTCATATAACACACCCACATGACATTTAGTTGCTCTAAAAGCATACTTCATTTAGGTATTCCCCTGACAAATTTTTGCGCAACCTTCGTCTTGTTGTTTATTTTGTTTTCGTCTTCAGAGTTTTCGAAACCCAACCGACAACCTTACTAATATTTTGAGTACAGCGAGTTCAATGTTGATTTGCAAGTGATTCATCGCTTGCATGTGGTTTCCCCAAAATGAAACAAAAAACAGTGTTGTGGCCCACATCGAATGCAAATCAATTAGTAAACTAATATAAAGGGTTTTACCCAGAGAAATCCTTGAGTTGAGCTTAGATCAAGGCTCTTGATCATCTGCAAGAGAATGGTTCAAGTCCGAAGTTTCCCTAATGGTTTTATGCTTTGTATATGCTTTTTATTTGCGACCGTGAAAAGGTAGCGGCAAAAGTGTAGAGCGTGTGACCAACATAATTAATTGGGTATTCATAAAGACGACGACAGTGGCTTGACAACTGCGAAAGGTAGAAAACTTTTGGCCCATTGTTTGCCACAACATGTTGACACCTTTAAAAGAAAAAGCTGCTTGGAAAAAAATAAAAACTTAAGGCAAAGAGTGTTAATAATTGCTAATGGGTGAGAAATTTCAAATTACTATCCGAGTTACAACGGGTTCAATGATTGCTAGACAGCTTTAGCTTTTAAAAGCTTTCCAACAGCTGTTCAAGTCAAAAGCTTGTCATAAGCTTTTCAAGAGCTTTCATTTCAAATGTTCAAGTGATTTTTCTATTTATTTACAATTAAAAGCATTTTGTTGAGACATTAAATTACATTTTAAGACTTAAACTACGGCTAGTCCGGTGAAAGTTGTAACATTAGGCTCTTAGGAATTGATACATTTTTGCTTTGGTTTAAAATTCGTTGACGTATTAAAGCTTGCGTGCATGAAAGCTAAAGAATAATTTTTATATATTTATATATACGAGTATATATTATTTGAACAATCAACTTTAAGAGAGAGAACATACTTAAATATTTACAACGATTTCTGTACTTCATCTTACAGATACTCATAGAACACAATCCAGTAGATGCAATTGAGGGCAGCAAAGAGCCCGGGGAAGAGGACACGTGATGAACGATCTATGTAAATAGCCCGCTTGAGGCGCTCCTGGGCTGGTGTGAGTCTAGGCTTAGGAAGCTCTGGTTCAACTGGTGGTGGTGGCGGCGGTGGCGGAGCTATGGTAGGTGTGAGTATAATACGCGATTCCTGACGCGGTATCCAAGGTCCATCGGCATCCAGGGGTGGACGTACCACACGACGTGTGGTGGTAACAACCTGTAATCAATAAAAAGAGATTGATATTCTTTTATTACACAGTGCTACAGTGCGAAATAACCTGGGTATTGGCATAGCGTACGCTGTAGAGCCGGTCGCGTATTTCACTTCCTTATACTTGGTATTCCTCGGGGACCCCCAAAATCTGAAGTTATGGCCCAAAAACCGCTTTTTGCTATTTTTTTCCACTTAAATAGATATAACCGTCTGATTGTTCATATCCTTATCGATTCCGATAGTGACGACTGGAATCTAATACATTCGGGTGTGTCACAGAAATCTCTAGAGGTTTTCGTATAAACGTCAGCATTTTATATCAAAGCTATTTGAATTAATATGTTATGGGGCTAAAATATGCCCGGCTACTAGATTAAATGTCAATGGTTAAGAGATTTGAAACCGCCTGCTCAAAGTCAAGTAGATTTGAAGCGTACGGTTTTCCATCCCCGTAATCTAGTAGGCGGTCTGATTCTTGGCACTTCGCAAATAAAGTAGTCCCTGATTTGTTCGAAGTGCAATCGTTTACACGAAAATCTCTAGAGATTTCTGTGACACCCCTGATTATAATCAATGGTTAGACTAATTTAACGCGATGGCTGAGAAATGCGACTTACAGATCAGGCATTTTGAACTTTTTTTGAGAAATTTGTACTCTGGCCATCACTGGTTTAACTATTTTATTCTATGCGATTTTTCCTTAAAGTTTGTAATAAAAGCCCATTTAATTCTCCGTCGAACGGTTGTTGTCCCAATGAGTTTGGATACCGTTCGACAAAGTTATGCGCGATTTTCTGACCTGGCATAGCGTACGCTATGCCAATACCCAGGTTATTACAATTTTTGGAAATTTGTAGCACAGTGTTATTTTTATTATTTAATTTGTAATATTATTATATAAGTGATTGTTTTGGTGACCTTTTTGATTAAAATCGTAGAACAATATTCCAGAAGTGTTTCCAAAATATTGGGATATATGATCCCAAAATATTTCCAATGTAATATCATATTAATTTCTTAAATACGCCCATTCCGGTCTTAAGACCTTATCTAAATTGATTTTAAAAGAAACGCTGAAGTTTGCAAAATGATTCCACAAGATACCAAAAAATGTTTACCAAAATTAATTGCACTTGATGTATCTACAAAAACGTAGTGCACAAGACTTTTATTACTTTTCGGGAAGATATATTCATCCGATTTTAATCAATTTCTCCAAAATTCATTTTCGAATCATTTTTTAACTTTATTCGGAAATCATGGTGTTTATTTTTAATCTTCTTTATTTCTTTATTTTTAAAATTTTAATATTTAAAAAATTTGTTCTATGTTCTTCCAGGCACACATTTCAAAAAATTTCTTTAAAATATTACGAGCAGATCTATATGCAGTCTTTAATGGGTTAAGCGACAGTCTGCATTAAAATTTTTATTGTCTGCATAGGAAATCAGTGCCCACCCCTTTAGTTTATACATATACTAGCAAATATCCCGCCGCGCTTCGCTGCGCCTTCAACAGTATAGAACCAATGCCCAGCGTAATCCCACCAATTTTCCACCCACATCCGTCCAACATCCTACCCACATACCACCCACATCCGGCCCACTTCCCGTTCACATCCCACCCACTTCCCATCCACTCACCACCTACTTCCTGCCCACATCCAGCCCACATCCCGCCCAAGACCCGCCCACCCACATCCCACCCACTTGCCAACGACCTCCCGCCTACTTCCCGCCCACATCCCACCCACCTCCAAAACAACTTACCACCCACATCCCACCAACATACCATCCACTTCCCAGTGTTATTTTGATTGCTGAATTTTCCGGGCATTTTCCTCGTGGGTAGATTTTCCGACATTGAAAAATCACATTTCAAATTATTTCGTATTCTCTGTCCTTACAAACCGAGTTTTAAGCCAATCGGATGAAAAATTTTTTTCATGCAAAATTTTCCGGGAATTTTCCGACCGTTGGGTCAAATTTTCCAACAAGCCAATCGGATGAAAAAAAAATAAAAATGAAGACCTACCTACGGGACTGACTAAATCACCAGAGCACCATGTAGCCCATGTCCTTCTTTAGTTAACCCACTCACCCGTTTGTTTTTGGTCATCTCGTCGAAGATCTTTTCAATTTTCTCAATTTTTTCATCGGCTAGCGGCAACATTGTAGGTTTATTTCTACTTCCATTACTGCCACCCGGCGGTGCCTCTGCACCCTCTTTCTTGGCTCCCTCACCAGCCACTGGCTTGGGCGGATAGGCCATTGGCTTTGGTATGGGCGTATCACTCAGTACAATGTTGATTAAACAATATTCCATCAGAGCCATGAATACAAACACCGTACACACTGACATGAAAGCATCCACTGCCTTCAGATAGGAGACTGGCGGTAGAGATGACTGTGACTTGGCGTGTTGGGTGGATAGGGTGAGTAGCGAGGTCACACCCAGCGTAACCCTAGCTGGAGCGGCCTCCGGTTTAATCCAGAACGACACCCACGACATGATCACTATCATACAAGTGGGAATATACGTGTTGAATACATAATACACCAGACGACGCTTCAGTGTGAAGACCACCTCGAGACAGGTGAAATTTCCCGTGGAATAGACCTGAGTACAGTCGGCCGTTTCATTGCGTATCAGCGCCACCTGAGGTAACTCGATGTTCTCCACAACCAACGGAGTAGTGGGATCCCATTGAAAGATTAGATCATCTGTGGTATGGGACACTGTGGAAGGGAGAAAATGCAGGGACATTATTTGATTTTCTTTTCGCACTTTTCACACTTACAGCTCTCCATTTGCAGTTTGCACTCCTGAGTGTCATGCGGATAGATGGCAAAGTTCATGATGCAGGATAACTTCAGCGTCAGCTTAACCATATACAAAATGGTTTTGTCCTTGTACAACCACATGTAATGATTGGGTATGGTCATGGTTTGAAAAGTGACCGATTTGGCATTCTTAAAAAATGAATCCGGTCGCCACATATTCTTCAGCCAGTCCACCTCAAGCAGACGATACTCCTGCGTCATATTCTCAGGCAACCGCAAACGATGATCCTTCCAGGTTTGCGCAAAGAAAACATCCGCCACATAGGTCATGGAATTCTCATCAATGGAATCCAGACCCATCACCGTCACATGGAAATAGACAATGGTGGGCTGACCCTCCTTCTTGGGTGGACGCATTTTGTCATAACGTTTGATGTCCTCGGGCAGAATGTCGGTAATGGCCAGACTTTGTCTGAAGGGCACCAAAATCAATAGTCAATAAAAATCCTTGCCCGAGAACCCCCACATCAGAATACTCACTGAAATTCACCCTTGGCACAGTGTTTGAGGCAAATGGTGCAGATGACTAAAAGGATTAGTTGAGCCACCATTTCGCTGAAGATGCTACTTCCTCGGCAATTGAAGAGCTAGTACAGGTGACAAAAGCTGCTTTTGTTTCGGGCCCTGACTTTGCGCTTCTTCGAAAAGTGGGGGGATCAAAGCAAAAGCCTTTGAAGGGTGTCGATGTCAATGCCATTGACAATGCATCGAGTTGAAAATGGCAACAATTATCTTGTCAACGGATGTAAATAAAAATATGATGAAAAATTACACACAATAGCCTCGGCATTGACAGAGCTGACAACCCTGGCCAACGATACCTGTGCCTGTCCCTGTCCTGCTCTCACCACACACACACACACACAATACCGACTTAATTCACAATTAAAGCCACTCGAAGGCCAGAGGGGACGAAGGCTGGAACTGCCAGCCAAGCTTTAAGTGGCCCGCCCCTTCATGCGCCTTTTATGCCACGCCAATGCGAAAGAGCAGGCTATGAAAGAGTCTGAATTTGAATCTGCATCTCAATCCGAAACCAGCCAAGCTATGTCGGCCCATTAGACAAGGACAACTGCGGAGGTACTTTCGTCTGCAAGACGCACACTTAAGAATTTTTTTTTGTTTTTAGTTGTGTTTAGTTCTGATTAATGTACGAAATTAGGACAAGTTAAATTTAAGGAATTTAAAAAAAGAAAATGAATGAAGGAGCATGTCCCAATTCTAATTAAAAATGTAACATCTGGAACACATTCCAATGTCAACAAAAAGGAATGGCAAAATATGCATTATTAATGCAAATATGTCAATAATTCCAAACTAACAATTGCGAGGAACAGACTTTGTATTATTAAGGTATGTTTTATTAACTCAATCAGATGAACAGTACATGTTTTGACCTTCTTGCATATCTTTTCCATAGCTGACGGATTGTGGTATCCAATTTTCTGGAAGCAACGGCAGGCCACCAGCAAATAGCATCAAGACTGATCACCAGGCGGCGTTTAAGAGCATGGCGAGTGAGCGGATGGAGTTTTAAAGGGAGCATCAAAGAGATCTGCGTAATATGCTTAGGAGATAGTAGCGAGTCAAGCTATTTTGACTGCTACAGGGGTTAGTTGCCTCAAGTTTGAGGCAAATTTCCAATTTTTATTGATCACACTGATTCGGACATTAAAGATATTGTTCAACATACAGCAATGAAATGGAGTTGCGGCAATTTGTGCCCCTTTTTCTCAACACTCTTGACAAGCATTAAGAAGGTCGATTGCTCCATCCAAATGTTGTCTTTAAACATGATAATATGAGTATGAAAATATAAGTTTGCAAACGAATTGCACGTGTAAAAGTCTGATTTTACTAGCTCTTACAAACATCCAAGCTCTTCTCGGTATGTGCAAATTCATGCCTTCATAGTGAAGGTGACCGTATGTGTAAAAGCTATTATTCTTAAGAAAGAAAAAAAAACTTTTTGATGTGAAACATCTTTAATTTCGGTACGGACGATTTTAGTAGGAGTAAAATTTGATTTGAGCGTCACGTGACTCTGACGCCAACCATATTATGTTGCTGTCTTTGCTTTGTGCAGTGGCTCGGCACACGCACACACACGCAAGATGGTTGGAGTAAAAACTGATTTGAGCGTCACGTGAGACTGAAGCCAACCATTGCTGCTGTCTTTGCTTTGTGCAGTGGCTTGAGCGTCACGTGAGACCGAAGCCAACCATTGTTGCTGTGTTTGCTTTATGCAGTGGCTCGGCACACCCACACAAGACGGGTGGTATAGTGATGGCAGGGGGAAGATTGGTGATGGGGGGCGGAGAGAGATGCAGAGAAGAGTTTAAGATCACACACCCACTCCCAACGTTTTATTTACAGTTCTTTGAGTTTGGCTCAGCCAAAAATCAAAACAGAGAAAACTCCCACAACAACAACGAGAGAACATTATTGAGCGTACTCCCACAACTTTTGCTGTAAACGCGAGAGGGAGAGTGAGTGCTACTAAGTACTGAAAAGACAGGGCACTGAGAGCAGTATCAAACCATTTTAGTAGAAGTAAAATTTGGTTTCTGCGTCGCGTGACGCTGACGTCATTCATATTTTGTGTTGTTTTGATTTGTGCAGCAAACAAACACACAAGAGGATGGGCCGAGGGGGGAAGTGAATAGGTAGGAAAGATGCTGAAGAGGGGCAACTGGGTGGGTTCTGGAAAAGATCTGGGTGTGATCTTGGTGCGATCTTGTGGTATGTGGGAGAGATTTGGGTGGAATCTTATCTGGGCGCGATCTGGGAGGGATCTAGGAGCGATATGGGTGGGATCTGTGTGGGATCTTGATGATGATCTGGGTGGGAGCTGGGCGAGATCTGGCAGAGTACTGGGTGGGTTTTGGGTGGGATTGGGGGTAATATCTGGGTGGTTTCTGGGTGGGATCTGTGTGGGATCTGGATGAGGATCTGGGTGGGAGCTGGGCGAGATCTGGCTAAGATCTGGGTGGGATCTGGGAGGGTTATGGACGGGATCTGGGTGAGAATGGTTGTAAGATCTGGGTGGTTTCTGGGGGAGATCTGTGTGGGATTTGGATGAGGATCTGGGTGGGAGCTGGGCGAGATCTGGCTGAGTTCTGGGTGGGATCTGGGATGGATCAGGATGGGATCTGAATGAGATGTGGGTTGGATCTGGAACGGATCTGGGCAAGATCTGGGTGGGATATGGATGAAATCTGGAAGGGATCTGGTTGAGATCTGGGTGGAATCTAGATGGGATCTGGAAGGGATCTGGGTGGTATCTGTTAGGGATCTGGGCGAGATCTGGGTGGGATTTGGGTGGTATCTGGGTAGGATCGGGGTGAGATCTGGGTAGTGAGATCTGGGATGGAATCTGTGTGGGATCTGAAAAAGATCTGGGTGGGATCTGGTGGTATCTTGGGGGGTAAAACATCATCATTTATCTTTCGATCAGCGCATTAAACTTCCTGAAAAAATTAAAGAACTCTGCAGCAGGTGATTCTGCTTTTAGTATTTCTACTCCCCGTTATTTGTCTTCTTTCGAAAGAGTGTCCTTGCTGAATTATATACTATTGACAGAGCGTGTGATTTGAAAATAAGCTATTAAACTTATCATCATGTTTCACATCAAAGACTCGTGAGTGCTAGCGACACTCACATCTTTTTTTTTTTTTGATGTTCAGAGGCGGGATCGAACCCACGACCTCCCTTGTGGCAGTGAAAGTCTTGTTAACGATAGTCGCAAGAAAACGGGTTAGCGAGCGTTCTGCAATACTTTTGTAATATTTCTAACATGCCGAGTACAATATTTACTGATTTATTTACTCCCTTTCTCTTTCTATTTCATTGTTTGATTTTTTTTTGTGCACGGCACTCGACCTTTTATCGGAAAGCTCTCGCAGGAAAGCTCGTGTGCGAGTGCTTTGCGATAAAAAATTCAACTCCCACTTGAACTTGTTTTTTCAGACTTCCGTTCATCTATTGAACAGAAGCGTATACTCACCGGCATCAATGAGCGGCTCAACACCATTGCGGAAGATATGCAGCATCTGCTTCAACGCGTCGAGCTGTTGGAGAAAGAGAGCTCGGATGTCAAGGCTCTCAAAATCCAAGTTGAAATGCTTGAATCTAAGCTGACTGCACTGAACGACATGGTTGGTGCCTCTGATGCCCTAAAAACCCAGGTGGGCAAACTTGAGTCCAAGCTCGCTGCACAGGCTAACGTGGAGTTAGCTTGTGATCTTAGAGTGCACGGGGTACCCTTCACTGATGGCGAAGCACTGAAAACTCTTTTTAATAAGTTGTCTTTCTCGTTGGGAGTAACACCGGCCCCGAAACTGCGTGACATATTCAGGGTCAAATACCGCACAATAAAATCCGTGGTTGACCCAATTATTATTGTCAAGTTTGAACACATGCGCGAGAAGATAGCACTGCTTCGAGCGGCTGCTGATTACAGGCGTGCACAAAAACAACCGCTTTGTCTACAACTGCTGGGTTTTAATTCGGACAGTCCCATTTACCTCAATGAGCAACTTTCGAAGGAGAACTACAATATATTCAAGAAAGCAATGCAGATGAAAAAACAAAAGCTCCTAACTGCAGTATTCTCTCGTCGGGGGCTGGTCCACATTAAGCAGAGCGAGAGGGGAAATGTCATATGCGTGGACAACTGGCAAAAGCTCTCTCAACTGCAGCAAGAATTCTCTCCCCCAACTAAGCAGCTGGCGGCCCCCTCTCCACCGCCCGCCGAAGACTCATCCAACTCTGAAGCTCTGCCTGATGCTGAAGATCACTCCTTTCGTAATTAAAACTGACATTAATTTGAATATTTCTATAGTTAATTTTGTCTCTGTATTTATTGTCATCTCTGTTCAGTGTGCGTTCCTAATAGGCCCTCTTCTCATTAATGGAGTTAATGGAGTTAATATCTAGTGGTTCCATAGCAAGCAGCATAATTAGAATTCTGAGCAAACAGAGAAACGGCTTAAATGTGGTTCATATTAATGCGCAGAGTCTAGTGAAAAAGATGGATGAGCTTAGATACCTTGTTGTAAATTCAAGTGTAGACGTTATATGTGTGTCTGAGACTTGGTTTGTTTACAATTCCTGTGATGTTTTGTTTGATTGTGATGGTTACATGTTATATCGTTCAGACCGTGTTAGTCATGCAGGTGGTGTTGCAATTTATATAAAAAAAAAATCTTAGTAGTAGACTAGTTTGTAGGAATTCCCCTGAGAGTGCAATCGAATATTTATTTATAGAAATAGTAAAAAACAGCCCTGGTGACAAAATTTTGATTGGGTGCATTTATCGTCCACATCGGCATATTGATTATTCCAACCTAATAAATGTACTTTCGGATATTTCCTTAACATATTCCGATGTCATATTGACTGGTGACATGAACAGTAACTTGTTACATGAAACCCACCTCCAACTCGATATGGAATATCTCGGATTAAGTGTAGTCAACAGCACCGTACCCACACACTTTACAAATAATTCGAACACCCTCTTGGATGTCTTCTTTGTCAGCGACCCCAATAAAATTCTGATTTACGATCAGGTCTCAGCGCCAGCTTTTTCAAAGCACGATCTAATCTTTTTGACGTATGAATTAGCCCTAGACCATATTGACCTTTCTTTTAAATATAGAGACTTTAAAAACATTGACTATACGACACTTGCGGTTGAATTTAGCAAATGTGATTGGACCCCCATCTACAACCTAACTACTCCCGACTTGCAACTAGCAGTATTTCACTCTAACTTTGACTTTCTACTAAATCTTTGTGCACCACTTAAAACTAAAATATTTAAGCCATCCCAAAATCCATGGTTCAATAACTCTATTAAACGCTATATTAAACTGCGTGACGCTGCCTACAATAGGTGGAAACGCTACAAATTACCCGATCTACGGTTAGAGTTTAAAAAACTTAGAAGTACTGTCACCAAAATGATAAGCTCTGCTAAAAGTGCATATTACCACACAAAGCTAACCAGGGCAGGAGCAACTGGGCAAATTTGGAAGGAGCTCAAAAAGCTAGGAATTAGCAAAACCAGTCCACAAGCAGGTCGCGATCTGGATGTGGATGAACTAAATAAAAAATTTGTACAGGCAAATGTATCTGCTCCTACCCTTAATACGTACGAAAACAATATGCTTCTCTGTGATAATAGTTTTAGCTTCATGTGTGTCCGTCCTCGCGATGTTCTAGAAAGTATCCTAAATGTTAAATCTGATGCAGAAGGTCTGGACAAACTAAACCCTAAATTTTTAAAAATTCTACTGCCAATGCTTATTGAACCAATAACCCACATATTCAACACAGCTCTCACTACATCCATTTTCCCAAACAAGTGGAAAACCGCAAAAGTAATACCAATACCCAAGTCGAATGGCGATTTTAGACCTATTTCCATCCTTCCTTTTTTATCAAAGGCCTTTGAGCAAATAATTGCCAAGCAAATGCAAGCATTTCTCGACTCTAACTCTCTTATGAGTCAGAAGCAATCGGGTTTTAAAAAGAACCGTAGTTGTACAACTGCCATTGTAAACATAGTCGAAGATATCCGTAAGCAAACTGACGCAAGCTATGTAACATTCCTGACATTATTAGATTTTAGCAAAGCATTTGACAACGTGGACCACGACATACTATGTACTAAGCTAAGCTCTCTATTCTACTTTTCCTCCTCCGCTACGAAAATGATTAAGTCCTACCTTTCTTACAGACAGCAAGCAGTCGTTTCGGGTACTCGCATGTCACAATTGCTTTCAACTACTCGGGGTGTCCCCCAAGGGTCTGTTCTTGGTCCACTTTTGTTTTCCATATATATAAACGACCTACCTGATATTTTAAGTAACTGTGCCGTCCATATGTATGCTGACGATGTCCAGTTGTATGTTAGTCGTCCGTTGCGTGAAATTGTTGACTGTGTCAGTGTTTGCAATGAAAACCTATTAAAAATATGCAAGTGGGCAAAGGAGAATGGTTTGGGATTAAACCCATCAAAATCTAAGTGTTTAATCGTGTACAAAAGACCCTCGATATGACTCAGCTGCCTAAACTAATTATTGATGACACACCCCTAGAATATGTAAACCAAATCAGCAACTTAGGAATACAGTTCAATGCAACTCTCTCCTGGAGCAACCACATTGGTAAAGCTTCTGGAAAAACTTACGGATCTCTCAGGCAATTATCTGGTTCAAAAACCGTGATACCGCAGAACATTAAAATGCTCATAGCAAGATCCTGTTTAGTCCCGATGTTATTCTACGGGATTGAAATTTTTGCTAATTGTGACGCTAACAGTATGAACAGACTCCGTGTAACCTTCAACTCTATTGCGAGATACGTCTTTGACCGCAAGCCTTCTGAACATATAACGACCTTTGCCAACCAAATATTTGAACTGACTCTTGAATCTTGGATTAAACTTAGAACTTTGATTTTTATTCATAAAATTATTGTAACTCGTGAACCACAGTATTTATTTGAAAAATTGGAATTCGCCTCATCCGCGAGAACTAATAATATAATTCATCCAAGATTAAGCCTGGCCAGTTCAGAAAAACACTTCTATGTATTTGCTGCTCGCTGCTGGAACCAGCTTCCGCACCAACTCAAAACCATTAGGAACGCAACACTTTTCAAAACTGAACTTACTGCCTATTTTAAAAGTCTTAATGTCTAAATTATCGAATATCATTAAATCCATCGTATCGTATTATCGCATTGTAAACTTAATTTTAATTCATATCAACCCTATTAGTTTTTAAGCTAGGATAAATTATATTATATATTACCAACCTCTCCTAATAACATATTGTGACCAATACTTTAATTATCAAGACAAGCTCTTGTTGTATTGGGAAAAAATTAATAAACATAAACATAAACATAAACATAATTTAATTATAAAATTGAGCACTTGAATTAAAAGATTAAAAGTATGTATTATTTAAATAATAAGTAAAAATTATTGGGTAGCAAAAGGGGAACGTTTCGAATTTAGCCTAGCGAAAACAATCTCCCTCAATTGTACTAAAGCAAATGAAGCACTTTAGAACTCACAAAGTAAAGTATCGTCTATTTAAGTAAAAAGGGAAGGAAAAATTTCAACGTGGAGATTCGAGTGGGTTGTGTTTGTGCTGTGGTGTGCATTAAAAAAAAAATTATTTTTTTTTTTTTTTATCTTTTTTTTTTTTTTTTTCCCAAATAATTTTATTTAATTTTTAAAAAAATTATATAATAAATCCACCCTTTTTAAAAAAAAAAAATAAACAAAAATTATTAAAATATTTCCTTCTCCCAAATCCAAAAAAAAACAATTATTTTTATTATTAAAAGAGGAGGGATTATTTTTCATTCCTCAGTGGGAAAATTTTTTTTATTGTTTTACCCTGGGAGAGGGTAAATTAAAATTGTCCGACCATATAAAGTATGCATATTCTTGATCAGCTTGACAAGCTGAGTTGATATAGCCATGTCCCTCTGTCTGTCTGCCCTTCCTCTGTTTTATGCTATCTCCTCCGTCAGTTTTAAAGCTATCTTAACCAAACTTTGTACAAAGTCTTTTGGTACAAATACGCTGCACATTTGTCGTAACCGGCTGGATAGGATGACTATAGCATATAGCTGCCATAGGAACGATCGATTTAAAAACTAGTTTTAGTGAGAAAAACTTTTTTGATTTCCATGCTATCGCTTTGAACCCTCGTCTTTTTAAGTTTTTAATGACTTCACATAATTTCACCAAGATCTGTCGAAATCGGACAACTATAAAGTATAGCTGCCATACGAAAGATAGGTCTGAGAAAAAGTCTTAGTGAGAAAAAGTTTTTGTTTTCAGTGTTATCGCATCCAAACTTGTTACAGATCAATGTTACATGCTACCACACAATTCCGCCAAGTTTGATCCAAATCGGATGACTATAGCATATTGCTGCCATAGGAACGAAAGGCCGAAAAAGTAGTTCTAGTTAGAAAAACATTTTTTTTTACACTTTTCAGTTGTGAATATAATGATGAATATATAGTATAGATGCCATATGACAACCCCAAGCGTATATAAACTTCGGTCGAACCGAAGTTAGCTTCCCTCTATTTTTATACACTTGAAAAGTGTATTATAATATTGCCCAGAAGTTTGCAACGCATAAAAGGAATCATCTCCGTCCACATAAAGTATATATATTCTTGATCAGCGTGACGAGCTGAGTCGAGTAAGCTTTGTCCGTCCGTCTGTCTGTTTCTACGCGAACTAGTCCCTCAGTTTTGAAGCTATCGAGCTGAAATTTTGCTCAGAGTCTTCTTTTGTCTGCACGCTGCTAATATGTCGGAACCGACCGGATCGGATGGCCACTTCTTGTAGCTGCCATACAAATGATCGGTCGAAAAATGGATTTTAATGAGAAAAATAGAGGCAAGCTATCTTAGGCTCGACCGAAGTGTGTATACCCTTGGAGCTTGATATGTGCCTTACAGTTTGTATGGCAGCTATACTATATAGAGGTCCGATTTCGACAAATCTTGTTGAAAATATGTAAAATCATAGAAAACTTATAAATACGAGCGTTGGGAGCGATAACATTGAAACAAAAAAGTTTTTCTCACTAAAACTTTTTTCCAGACCTAACTTTTGTATGGCAGCTATACTATATAGTTGTCCGATTTTGACAAGGCTTAGTGAAATTATGTAAAATTATTAAAAACTTATAAATACGAGCGTTGGGAGCGATAGCATTGAAAACAAAAAAGTTTTTTTCACTAAGACTTTTTTTCAGACCTAACTTTTGTATGGCAGCTATACTATATAGTTGTCCGATTTTGACAAGGCTTAGTGAAATTATGTAAAATTATTAAAAACTTATAAATACGAGCGTTGGGAGCGATAGCATTGAAAACAAAAAAGTTTTTCTCACTAAGACTTTTTTTCAGACCTAACTTTTGTATGGCAGCTATACTATATAGTTGTCCGATTTCGAAAAACTTTAGTGAAATTATGTGAAATCATTAAAAACTTATAAATACGAGCGTTGGGAGCGATAACATTGAAAACAAAAAAGTTTTTTTCACTAAGACTTTTTTTCAGACCTAACTTTTGTATGGCAGCTATACTATATAGTTGTCCGATTTTGACAAGGCTTGGTGAAATTATGTGATATCATTAAAAACTTATAAATACGAGTGTTGGGAGCGATAGCATTGAAAACAAAAAAGTTTTTCTCACTAAAACTAGTTTTTCAACCGATCGTTCCTATGGCAGCTATATGCTATAGTCATCCGATCCGCCCGGTTCCGACAAATGTGCAGCGTATTTGTACCAAAAGACTTCGTGCAAAGTTTGGTTAAGATAGCTTTGAAACTGACGGAGGAGATAGCATAGAAACAGACGGACAGACGGACGGACGGACAGACGGACATGGCTATATCAACTCAGCTCGTCATGCTGATTAAGAATATATATACTTTATGTGGTCGGAAATGCTTCCTTCTGTGCGTAACAAACTTCCGGACAATTTTAATATACCCTCTCCAAGGGTATAAAAACTGCTTTTCCTCAATATTACCGCTCTCAATCATGGTCATGGGTAATATTAAATGTTTTTGTCGAAGTCGCTAACCGTTGAGGCAAGCGTTTTTAAGTGTATCAAAACTTTGGCACAGACGAATTTAGCTTTGCCTTTCTCGTTTTTATACCCTTGGAGAGGGTATATTAAAATTGTCCGGATGTTTGTAACGCAGGGAAGGAAGCATCTCCGACCACATAAAGTATATATATTCTTGATCAGCATGCCGAGCTGAGTTGATATAGCCATGTCCGTCTGTCCGTCTGTCCGTCCGTCTGTTTCTATGCTATCTCCTCCGTCAGTTTTAAAGCTATCGTAACCAAACTTTGCACGAAGTCTTTTGGTATAAATACGCTGCACATTTGTCGGAACCGGCCGGATCGGATGACTATAGCATATAGCTGCCATAGGAACGATCGGTTGAAAAACTAGTTTTAGTGAGAAAAACTTTTTTGTTTTCAATGTTATCGCTCCCAACGCTCGTATTTATAAGTTTTTAGTGATTTCACATAATTTCACCAAGCCATGTCGAAATCGGACAACTATATAGTATAGCTGCCATACAAAAGTTAGGTCTGAAAAAAAGTCTTAGTGAGAAAAACATTTTGTTTTTCAATGTTATCGCTCCCAACGCTCGTATTTATAAGTTTTTAATGATTTTACATAATTTCACTAAAGTTTTTCGAAATCGGACAACTATATAGTATAGCTGCCATACAAAAGTTAGGTCTGAAAAAAAGTCTTAGTGAGAAAAACTTTTTTGTTTTCAATGTTATAGCTCCCAACGCCCGTTTTTATAAGTTTTTAATGATTTTACATCATATCACCAAAATTTTTCGAAATCGGACCACTATATAGTATAGCTGCCATACAAACTGTCAGGCACATATCAAGCTCCAAGGGTATATAAACTTCGGTCGAGCCGAAGTTAGCCTGCCTCTATTTTTTTATACCCTTGGAGAGGGTATATTAAAATTGTCCGGATGTTTGTAACGCATAGAAGGAAGCATCTCCGACCACATAAAGTATATATATTCTTGATCAGCATGACGAGCTGAGTTGATAAAGCCATGTCCGTCTGTCCGTCCGTCCGTCTGTCCGTCCGTCTGTCCGTCTGTCCGTCTGTTTCTATGCTATCTCCTCCGTCAGTTTTAAAGCTATCTTATCCAAACTTTGCACGAAGTGTTTTGGTACAAATACGCTGCACATTTGTCGGAACCGGCCGGATCGGATGACTATAACATATAGCTGCCATAGGAACGATCGGTTGAAAAACTAGTTTTAGTGAGAAAAACTTTTTTGTTTTCAATGCTATCGCTCCCAACGCTCGTATTTATAAGTTTTTAATGATTTCACATAATTTCACCAAGCCATGTCAAAATCGGACAACTATATAGTATAGCTGCCATACAAAAGTTTGGTCTGAAAAAAAGTCATAGTGAGAAAAACTTTTTTGTTTTCAATGTTATCGCTCCCAACGCTCGTATTTATAAGTTTTCAATGATTTTACATAATTTCACCAAAATTTTTCGAAATCGGACCACTATATAGTATAGCTGCCATACAAACTGTCAGGCACATATCAAGCTCCAAGGGTATATAAACTTCGGTCGAGCCGAAGTTAGCTTGCCTCTATTTTTTTTCTTTGTTTTGTGTTTTTCAAAGGCTTTTATTATTGTAAGAAAATATATAATTAATAATTCTTGTTAACAAAAGTCTGTGGAAAGGGCATTTTCAACTTCAAATTTCATTAACAGCGAACAGCAATAAAACATCTAATTCTGTAAAGTAGCTCCTTGCCGGGGTTATAGCTCAGTAAATTAGTTAAGGAAGTCGATATTTACGGGTAAGAATAGCTAGAAAATCATCCATGCGCTTAAGAAACTGCTTTTCAAGGCTTCAACACCTAACTATATAACAATGATTACGACAATAAGATGGAAAAAAGTAGTGATGTTCTAGAAATCTATAAAAGTCCATTGGTGTCACAGAATTTCAACAGATTTTATTTTCTTATTCGAAAATCTAGTTGGCGGGTTTGTGTCCATTAGGCCGGCCTTTTGCAGATCTTTGAAGATCTTTGCACAACATGGCTCAAAAAATTCAGTAAATTTAATAGAGAAAATCAGCTGAAGATGTACATAGTATAAAATAAAGGAAGAACGTGCTTAAAAATGTCTGGACATCCATCCATTTATATCGAATTACAAGAAAGTTTTATGCGACATAAACAAACAGAAAAACAATAATTTTTGTTTGTAGATTTTTCATTTTTCGTCAATTTTTTCTCACTCTGTGCCATTAGAGCTTAAGAAAAAAAATTCTTGCTAGCTTTCTTTATGTTTACTCTGTGCAAAGTTTGCACGCCAGTCCAGTCACACATTCCTATTTGTGTGGTTCATATTGATAGAGGTCCTTTAAAATATTTTTCTCCCGAAATAATCTTTATTTGGAAATTTTTTCATTGGTACAAGTACACAAGTGTACAGAATTTTCTAACCTTATGTAAAACTTCCCGCTGAATCTGAACTTCAGGTCCCTGAATTTCATTATCGGAACACTTAATCCAACTTTGCTGCAAATTGATTAGCTTTAAAAAAAATTTGAGTTTTACATACAAAAATAGTCGCTGATCGTGACAAATAAAACGGGCTTTGGATTTATTGAAAATTTTTTCCAAAATGATAACAAAAAACTCATAGTTTGTTCATTTAACAAATCTTAAGAATAATATTAAAATGTTGATTTAAATTAGTACCTCAAATTTGCAAAAAAAAAAATTAAATTCTGACTTCACTTTTGTTATAGGATTTATTTGTGTTTGGCAGAATTGAAAGTTTTCACAGTGATTGCATAACCATTAGCTAGACATGACTTTAGGGAATTTCCCAGAGCATTGCTGTAAATCGCGCAAATTTCTTATTGATTACAATTTTCATTCAAAATGTTGTGGATTATTAATTCAATCTGTTTTTCAATTTATGAATTTCACTTAAGAATTGTTTAATTTTGTAACTTTTTTCCGTTCTTCCGTTTTGAACGTCTTTGCAGTTCGAACTTTCGCTGACAACTGACGGTTAGAGGCGAGCAATTTGAATTTAAAAACGTTTTGCTAGACACGAAGCGAATATTCACCAATGCAGGAGCAGAATGCAGCTTGACGAGGAAACTGTGTATGTCTGCGAAAAGTGAAAGGCATGGCTTTAAATTGGGGATACTGGGATGACAGCTGTAATATGGTATACATGGGGATGCAAGTGCGTGTGTGTGAGTGTGTGTGTTTGTCTTGTCTCAGTCACTTAACATAATTTCTTGAAGTACTTTGGCATTGCCTTTTCACATAATCTGTTACGAGAGGGCGGCTGTTTCTGTCGTCATCGACATAGTTGCGTTCAATGTTGCTCTGGCACAGGCAGTGATATTTGTTTATCGATTGGCTTACTTAATTTAATAGAAAAGACCAAGAGAAATTAAATATACATATTTGTTTGTTTAACATTCTTTTTGCCTACTTTTGGGAAAAAAATTGAACAAGCTAAGCTGTAAAATAATTAAACGTGACTTTATCTTAAATAAAAGACTAGCTTCTGTGTCGTAACTTAAAATAAATAAGCTTTTTGGAACTCTTTATAATTTATAGTATTTGTGAACTCTTTACTAAAGCTGTACAGAGTATATTAAGTGTGTGCAAAAGTATGCAACAGTCAGAAGAACAGGTAGCTGACCTTAGAAAGTGTATAGATTTAGCCATGTTCGTCTATCCGTGGACTACTTTTAGCAGCTACATTTTACTTTCATAAGCGAAAAGCCTCAAATGAGTTGCCTAGTTAAAATGCAATTCTCAAAGTATATTTCCATTCTCTAGAACACAAACTTTGGTCCACCTCTTGTTTAGCGTTGTTGCAATTGTTCAATCAATTTGCTCGTTAGTCAGTTCGAAACAAGTTTTGCCATCAAGTGGTCTCATGAGAGGCATTTTGTCGCAACAGCAGAGACAAATTCTTTTCATTTTTTTTTGTCGTAACAGACAAGCAAAGGATTCTTTGAAGGCCTATAGATTTGTATGCTAGCTAAGTGGCTAATGAATGCAGCGACTTACAGTAATACAATGAACTGACTGACGTCAGACGGCTTGTAAAAATTTCCAAAAGTTTAAGACAAGCCAAATTAAAATACAAAATGTGAGTAGCAGAAAAATTAATGAACTTAATTGAATAGTCTATGCACCACTTAATGTTAAAGACTCTTAAAATTTATTTACCAGGAGAGGCGGGTTGCTTTTTTTTATTTATTATCATTTTTTTTAAACAAAATAAATCTATAAATATATATCATAAAGTTTTGTAATTGAAGCTTTACAGAAAAATGTTGTGATAGGTTGAGAGATGATAAATCTTGTTTATAAGATTTCTCAATTCATTACCAGGTTTTTCAGTCTTGTTTTATAAGATTACAAGATTCTCGAAAAAGAGATTTTCAATCTTGATTTTAGATCGATTTTTTTTCCCAGTGCAACTGCTTAGAATTAACACATAAACTGACATGGACAAAAATTTAATCCAAAAACAATTTAGTTTTTATTTGCCTTGGCGCTACATCGTTGCATACCTCTGTTAAAAGATGAAAGTCACAAAATCAGTTTTGTAATTGAAGCTTTTCAGAAAAATGTTGTGATAGGTTGAGAGATGATAAATCTTGTTTATAAGATTTCTCAATTCATTACCAGGTTTTTCAGTCTTGTTTTATAAGATTACAAGATTCTCGAAAAAGAGATTTTCAATCTTGATTTTAGATCGATTTTTTTTCCCAGTGCAACTGCTTAGAATTAACACATAAACTGACATGGACAAAAATTTAATCCAAAAACAATTTAGTTTTTATTTGCCTTGGCGCTACATCGTTGCATACCTCTGTTAAAAGATGAAAGTCACAAAATCAGTATCAAAATTGATTTACAAATCATCAAAAATTTGCAACAGTTTGCTCTTACATTGACCTTGCTAGAACAAACTCGTCAAATGCGACAACAGTTTGCAAGAGAGCAGAGGCGTAGATAGCTTTTTGTAATGGGGGTGATGAATTTCAGAATTTTTTTTTGTTTCGTTTTTTCGTTTTATTCCGTCCTTCTATCATAAAAATTAGATTTAAAAGAGTCTTTCGATAGACGGTAAATTATAAAGGATTTTAAATTAAAAAATCTAGGGTTTCATCTACGTTTTCTCTTTAAAAAAAATTATTTAAAAACGGCCAAATGTCAAATAAATAATGAAAAATAAATATTTTTTTTTATATATATATTATATATAACAAAATTTTTAAAAAGGCCAAATGTCAAATAAATAATGAAAAATAAATATTTTATCGACTTACTCCAAGAATATAAGATAATTGCCTAGTATAAGTCCCCCTTAGCTCAAAAATTCCTTTGATGGACCGCGAACTGTCAAGAATTAACGTGCAATAAAGCGGTCAGTCATGGTGTTTTTATACCCTTGCAAAGGGTATTATAATTTTGCCCAGAAGTTTGCAACGCATAGAAATATTCGTTTTAGACCCTATAAACTATATATATTCTTGATCGGGGCGACGAGCTGAGTTGATTGAGCTTTGTCCGTCCGTCTGTCTGTTTCTACGCAAACTAGTCTCTCAGTCTTAAAGCTATCGGGCTGAAACTTTGCACAGAGTCTTCTTTTTACTGCACACTGACAATATGTCGGAACCGACCGGATCGGATGACTATATCTTATAGCTGCCATAGGAACTATCGGTCGAAAAGTGGGTTTTTGTGAGAAAACTTTTTTGTTTTTAATGTAAACGCCTTTCGCTTCGGCAATTATTAGTTTTATATGCTTCTACACAGATTTGGAAGTTTTGGTCAAAATCGGATGACTATATCTTATAGCTGCCATAGGAACTATCGGTCGAAAAGTGGGTTTTTGTAAGAAAAACTTGTTTGTTTTTAATGTAAACGCCTCCCGCTTCGGAAATTATTAGTTTTATACGCTTTTACACAAATTTTGAAGTTTTAGTCAAAATCGGATGACTATATTCTATAGCTGTCATAGAAACTATCGGTCGAAAAGTGGTGTTTTGTAAGAAAACTTTTTTGTTTTTAATGTAAACGCCTTCCGCTTCGACCATTATTAGTTTTATACGCTTTTACACAGATTTGGAAGTTTTTGTCAAAATCGGATGACTATATCTTATAGCTGCCATAGAAACAATAGGTCGAAAAGTGGGTTTTATCAGAACGTGAAGGCCAAGCTAACTTCGTCTTTGCCGAAGTTTTAATACCCTTGCAAATGTTTTAATACAACAGAGTCTACGAACGTCAGCATTAAAACAAACCATTTTTCTGATAAAAGCCACTTTTCGACCGATAGTTTCTATGGCATCTATAAGATATAGTCATCCGATCCGGTCGGTTCCGACATATTAGCAGTGTGCAGTAGAAAGAAGACTCTGTGCAAAGTTTCAGCCCGATAGCTTTAAAACTGAGAGACTAGTTTGCGTAGAAACAGACAGACGGACAGACATACAAACGGACAGACAGACAGACAGACGGACAGACGGACAAAGCTCAATCGACTCAGCTCGTCGCCCTGATCAAGAATATATATAGTTTATAGGGTCGGAAATGAATATTTCTATGCGTTGCAAACTTCTGGGCAAAATTATAATACCCTTTGCAAGGGTATAAAAATGGTTTGTTTTAATGCTGACGTTCGTAAACTCTATGGTATTAAAACATTTGCAAGGGTATTAAAACTTATAATACCCTTTGCAAGGGTATAAAAATGGTTTGTTTTAATGCTGACGTTCGTAAACTCTATGGTACTAAAACATTTGCAAGGGTATTAAAACTTCGGCAAAGACGAAGTTAGCATGGCCTTCTCGTTTTTTTAATGTTTCTCCAACCTTTTTTTAACGAATGTTGTCAATGGGTTAGAAAAATTTTAATGTAAAGTATGGGAAAAAATGCGACGCAGTCATAAATGTTGTTTAAATCGACAGATTTAAATTTTATATTATTATACTCAGTCCGCTGAAACAATAAACATTGAACTCGTGTTAAGTTCCCACAGGCAAAAAATTTCCCTATATTTTAATAAAAGTTTGGCTTAAATAGGCAATATTAGGGAAGTTTTTGGCCACATTTGATCACAGACAATAGTTTTTGAACTAAGTCACAGTCCACTATTTCAAATAATTGGAAACACCTTGGCTCTGCCTTGATGCTAATGTGTTGTTAGAAAGTGTATCTATCTATTTAAAGCACTGTGACGAAAGGCTTAAGGAATTGTTATTGTTATTATTTATTTGACATCGGATGAATAGCATAAACAAATTTATCTAAAAATTCTGAATTTTTCCAATTTTATTAAAAAAGAAACCATGTATGTATCAAACATTTACCCTGCGTTTTTTTGCATGAAAATTCTTTATAAATAGCGATCTATCGAATGAATTTTTAAACAAGTTACTGAGAGAAGGTAGAAATTAGTATTCTTTACTATAATCTTATCTTATTTATTTAAATATTTCTTTTACAAAGTTAGGTCAAGTTTTTAGATAATTTGCTTTGTTCATCTTCGATTTCGTTCCCTGTAATTCAGATTTTTAAACTCAATGGGGGGGATTAATCATCTTAATCACCCCCCTATCTACGCCACTGCAAGAGAGCACAAACTTTACGAAAACATGACCTTAACTCGTCAAATCTGTTTGAAAATTGGCTATTATATTAATGGCGTGCACACAAAAATTTCGGCAAATGATTTTTGTGAACACAGCTTATCGCATGACAAGAACTTAAATTTATTGAAATCTTACTTTTACTTAGTAGATCCGATTCACTTTTTATTGAATTTAAGGAAAAAATCAATGAATTGGTTAAATATACAATAAAAAATGCAGAATTTCTTCAAATTTGGAAAAAACCTGTTCGCCTTAGACTTCAGTCGAACAATAACTAGTTTCCGCGATTGTTTTGGTATACGGGTTTTTTCACTTCTTTTTATTCGGTCACTCAATGACTACACTTCGTAGAACAACTTGTTCAAAAGGCCGCCTAATGCATTATAACCAACTCCGAAGTCTTTCTTTCCACTCATCCTAACAAAAGGTTATATCGACCCCTGTGCGCGAAAAAATCGTATGTGCCAAAAACCAAATTTTACAGGAGAGCATTTTTTCTACTGTTCGATGCGGTGGCTGGCAACGTCGCTACCAATCTTTAGATGTGCAACAGTTATCAATTTGTTTAACTAAACTCGAAACTATTTTTATGAAAATTTAACAATTTAGCAATTTTTAACCAGACTGTTGAATATCAGTATTGTGGGGCACATACGATCATTGCGCCCACAAGAAATAAACTCATTATTGTCACATACGTTTAAATTGATTTTGTTGTATCTCCGTAGTCGTTATGGATATAGCTATATAACTTTACCAGATGATTAGTTAGTGGATTTAGAATCAATTAGCATCAAAATGTCAATTTCGTAAAAAATGGCACATACGATGTTTTCGCGCACTGGGGTCGATATATTAATGTGTTGTTCTACATTACGACTAAATTAAATTCGTAGTTAATTCCGTAGCTCCACTGAACTTAGTGAGCACCTAACATATTCACATAGATTCATTTCCTCTTTATTTATAATTAGAAAAAAAAACAGAAAATATATCTCATTCTCTAACAATCACCTGCTCCCATAACCTTGAATCATGTCTGACATATAAGTGTGAGGTCTTCTTCTTTCTCACCCACTGAACGCCTTGGCGCAGCACTTGAGCACTTGCCTTGCATATCCTTTTTGGCCTCCGTGTGACCGCATCAAACAACAGCAGCCGCTGCAGCAACAACAACTCGTCATCGGGCCTCGTCGTTATTAAATTATCTCTGATGCGATAATAACACACTTAGGTTACTTGCACCCTCTGCCCCCCAGTCCCATCCCAATCCCTTAGCTAAAAAAAGCCGCTGATTCTTCTATAGTTTATTCGAATGCAGTGGAGCTTGCTGCCCCGCCAACAACCTGAGTGCTCGTGCACGCTTTACAGAACCGAATCTATCCTCAGTCTCCCCTTCGTAAAGTGGTGCTCTTAAGTTTTCTGCTGAGAGCAGCAGGGCGTTTGGCCAAAGCAAAATTCGCAAAAGGTTTTTTTTTCTTTTTTGAATACTGAGTAAATTTTTTCTATGCTTAGTATGTTGGCTTTTGACAAACGTTACGTCATAGAAATTTTTGATTCAAAAATAATAAAATATAAAAGTATATTCATTTATTATTGTGGAAAGTATTTGCGGATGGCAAGGATTCTGTGACGTCAAGAAAGCAAACGAAGGTTATGACTACAGTGAAAAACGAAGGACCTTGCTGAAAGAATCAAAACCAGGTCGCGGATCAGTCAGTCACAGAGAACTTCTTCCATACTCTGATGGAGTTGCTCTGAATAACGTCTACCGATAAGTCATTAATCCGTCAAGACCCCAGTAGTAAGAGGCGCTCTTTTCTTTGGTAAAAAAATGAATTAGAACCTCAGGTTTAACGTGTAAGCCCAGAGCGCAGATGGGAAGGCTTTTTTTTTATCCTCGGCTACTTATTATCTATTATCCGTTCATAACGAAAAATTTCAGTGATTATATTTATTGCGAATATAATTGTGGGTTTAAATTCGGTATCGATATCTTAGAAGTGTAGGATCTATAATAGGAGTCTACATTTTAAATTTGATTGCTCTAGCTCTTCTAGTATCTCAGATCTATACATATATATTTGCACGACTTCAGTATACCCTTTTTACTCTACGAGTAGCTGGTATAAAAACCCAGTTTTGAATGCAATTCTGCACTCAAATGTATGGATCGTTCTTGTAATTGTAATTATTTTCCATTGCTTTCTATCCAAAACTATTGGTAAAAAAAATTTTTTAAAAATCTGTAAATTAACATCTGAACCCAAACTTTGAAATTTCTTACTCTTAAATTTTGTTATTACCTTAAAGAGGGTATATTGAAATTGTCCGGATGTTTGTAACGCAGAGAAGGAAGCATCTCTGACCACATAAAGTATATATATTCTTGATCAGCATGACCAGCTGAGTTGATATAGCCATGTTCGTCTGTCCGTCCGTCCGTCTGTCCGTCCGTCTGTTTCTATGCTATCTCCTCGGTCAGTTTTAAAGCTATCTTATCCAAACTTTGCACAAAGTCTTTTGGTAAAAAATACGCTGCACATTTGTCGGAACAGGCCGGATCGGATGACTTCATATAATTTCACCAAGACTTGTCGAAATCGGACAACTATATACTAAAGCTCCCATACAAGAGATAGGTGTGAAAAATAATCTTTGTGGGAAAAACTTTTTTGTTTTTAATGCTATCGCAGCCAAACTTGTTGCTGATCAATGTTACATGCTATCACACAATTCTGCCAAGTTTGATCCAAATCAAATGACTATAGCATATAGCTGCCATAGGAACAAAAGGCAGAGAAAAATTCAGTTATGAATTTATTGTATAGTTGCCATTTAACAAACTGGCAGGCATATATCTATCGGCCGAGCCTGTATTTTTTCTCAAAAATTTGGTATTGTATCCAGGAGTTTACTGTATTAAAGTGTAAGTGGGAAAACAAATAGTTCCAGAGTTCTCGTCATTTTTCATTTATGAACCTCGGATTCAAGAAAAAGTTAATACATAACAAAATGGCAGCACTTTAACATACAAAAATTTGTTTACCTTTTTTGAAGTCTAGTGTAAAACAAAAAAAAAATTATGTATCTAAAAGTTGGAGGATCAGACGAGAATGACAGTTTTGCGTCGTTTGACAGCCGTTGAATAAAATCGGTAGTTTTGGCTAAAACGTATCAACCATTTTGAAAAACGTGTTTTCGAGAAAAACGTTTAAACTTTTAAGTCAATATTTTAAGAAAGTGAAGAGAGCAAGAATTGAGAAAGTGAGTTTGTAAAACTGACGTGTTATTAATGAGCGACACTTGCGCCATAAAAAATGCGTTCTCTTCTTCTTCAGAATAGTAATTTATTTAGGCGTTTTGGGCTCTGCGAGCGGTTCTTGCTTCTTTTAAAGATGACGCTGCTCTCATATCTTCTTCTTCTTTAATGGCCATTACAACCGTTTGACGGTTTGGGCCTCTGCGATTAACGCTCTCCATTCGCTTCTGTTCTGCGCGAGGTGCCACCAGTTGGTCACACCAAGCTTGGCATTGTCTTCCCGCACCTGGTCTTCCCATCTTAGTGGTGGTCTTCCCTTCTTGCCGCCTCCATAGTCATCCGCCTTCGACTTATACGCTTTTTTTTGCTGGAGCTTCTTCCTTCATTCTGGCGACATGTCCTAGCCAGCGCAGCCGCTGCTGCTTTATGCGCTTGACCAGACTGGTGTCCCCATTGAGCTCATACAGTTCGTCGTTTTTTCGAATGCGAAAATCATCGCCGACTTTTAGGTCCTGCTCTCATATAGAAGCGACTAATTCGCTCGAAATTGCGCTGTTTAGCATATGAGTAAGCTTGGGGGCAAAAAATAAAAAAAGTTGTTCTTGATGATCCTCAGGATATTTTAGGTACCCATTTGGACTGGATAGTTAACTATCCTTTTTTGGGATCCATTTGATATTTTTGAAGTCGATTTATTTTCGCTTTAAAAGGATATAGCAAAAAAAAATATTTCATTGATCTTTATTCTTCATCCAAAGGAGCTGAAAATGTGAAATGGATATTTAAGAAGTGGATATATATCCATTCTACGGAGATTTTTTTTTCTGTGTGTAGGAAATTTGCTATTTCAGCAACACGTATAGAGTTTGTGTGTCCTTCGGAGTAAAGTCCATATCAAGAAGTTGAATGACTCGTTGTTGTTCTGCGTTTCCTAGCCGAGACATTTTTGAAGTAATTCCTCTGGCGATAAGGCTTCGTATATTAGTTGTATAGCGGCATTTGCAACTGCAGCTAGTAAATTACTAAATTTTACGGAAACCTTGGGTCCCTAAAAAGGCTATATCTCCCAAACTAATTCAAGTATTTGAAAATCCTTTTGATAAAATATTTTTGAATATCTGAGCTATAAGTACAATGTCTTTATCAACACAAATTCAGTTTTTGTGTTTTAAAAAAAT
This sequence comes from Lordiphosa clarofinis, assembly GCA_018904275.1. NCBI lineage: Eukaryota > Metazoa > Arthropoda > Insecta > Diptera > Drosophilidae > Lordiphosa > Lordiphosa clarofinis. The sequence goes on along the minus strand of JAEIGQ010000067.1, from coordinate 69,719 downwards.
TGTTCCCAAAATGACAACATTGTACTGCAATTGTTAAAATCTGTTTAACCACTTCTTGTGTCAAATGTTTTCGCTTTTCTTCCTTCTGTAAGAGATAGTTAAATAGACTAAAAAAAATCATTTCCTCGAGCAACCAGCCTCAGACAAACTGCCTTTAAAAATTAATCAGTTTTTTTCAGAGAAAACGCTGACCCACATTTCCAGCCGTACGCGGAAGTTTTTAGTGAATGAAACCGCCAGGTTTTTTTACCACCGCATCCACTTAATTCCAAGGAGTTCCCACTTCATTCATAAAAAAATGTCAAAGCGAGTACATTGAACCGGCTTCGAAATGTTAATAAGGGAGTTTTTCTATACACAAGACTTTCATATGTTGACAAGGGTGGGCTTCCAATACCCAGCAACAGTTAAAGAAAAGAGAGTGTGAGGAGAGAGCCCAGGTGGGCAGCCTTATTGTTGACAAACAAACCTGTAGCCTGTGTAACACGTGTGCGGTTTTTGCTCTCTATTCATTTGGCAGGGAGGGGGAGTCTTCTGGACGCATGCGCGTCTATAACCCCAACCAGCTGGAGCATCGGGCTGTGACGTTGGTATTGATTTTTTTTCTTGTATACGAACATTTGACGCGTATTGTGGCACGGAGTTACAGTTCCACAAAATTTCTTTTCGCACAAAAATGCATTAAGCAATTATTTTTAAGAAAAATTCCATTAAGCTGTTGCATACTTGTAGGCGATTAACGTTGAGGAGGCACCGACTGCGGAAAGCTTCGCCAAGATGATCAAACTGCGACCATATGTGCCCTCCAAGCGAATTGCCATAAGGGATTCTTCCATCGATGAGGACATAAGTGACGATGTGGATGACGAGGTATTCATTAAAGATGCTCGATCGGCCAAGGTAAGTCAACATTTACCATTTTAAACTATTCTTAGAAGAAAAATCATAATTTTTTCCATTACAGCGCAGCGAAGAGCAGGGCCTAAAACGTCCTCTGATGGCTCCGCGTCGCAAGCACAGTTCCGGTGGTGGTTCGGTAGGCAGTTCCACACCCATCATGAAGCAGCACAAACGGAGACGTTGTTCTCGCTGCTGTGAACCCTTCTGCTATGCCCTGGCCGCCTTGACCGTACTCTGCGCTCTACTCAGTTTGGCGGCTCTAATGTTGACCCTTTTCCCTCTGCCCCTGCAGAGGATTAAACATTGGTGGCGCCAGGATGCACAATTGGCGGTCATCTCGGCCTCAAGTATTGGATATGGCAGTAGTTTGGGCAGTGAATTCGTGCCCTGTACACAGATTAGTGTGCAGAAACGTTGGACCCGCAGCCTGGCCCGTATGAACAGTGAGAGTCCCTTACGAGCGGCCGATCTCAATGGGGATGGCATTAAGGATGTGATCTTTGGTTATGGTGTGGATGATAATATTCACTACGAGGGTATACCCCTACCGCGGTGTAAATCCGCCCAGCAGGGTGATGAAGTGCCCTGTGAAGGAGGCGTGGTGGCTTTAAATGGACGTGATGGCAACATTCTGTGGCAATCGTGGAGTGTGGCCAATGTTTTCTCGCTGCACTGCAATGCGGATATGGATGGAGATGGTGGAACAGACTGTGTGGCTGCCGGAAGACTGGGGGTGAGCTATGATAAAATAAAAAAAATAGAGGCTAGCTAACTTCGGCTCGACCGAAGTTTATATGCCCTGGAGCTTGAGATATGAAAGATTTTTTTTCAGACCTATCTTTTGAATAGGAGCTATACTATATAGTTGTAATTATGTAAAATCATTAAAAACTTATAAATACGAGCGTTGGGAGCGATAGCACCAAAACCAAAAAAATGATTTTCTTACAAAATCTCGTTTTTCAACCGATCTTTCCTATGGCAGCTATATGCTATAGTCATCCGATTTAAATCAAAATTGGCAAAATGCTGTGGTAGCATGTAAAATTGATCAGTAACAAATTTGGCTGCGATAGCATTAAAAACAAAAAACTTTTTCTCACAAAGATTTTTTTCAGACCTATCTTTTGTATGGGAGCTATACGGACAGTTGTCCGATTTCGACAAGTCTTGGTGAAATTATGTGAAATCATTGAAAACTTATAAATACGAGCGTTGAGAGCGATAGCATTGAAAACAAAAAAGTTTTTCTTACTAAAACTAGTTTTTTAACCGATCGTTCCTATGGCAGCTATATGTTTTAGTCGTTGAATCAAACTGCGTTCTGGTGAAATTATGTGAAATCATTAAAAAATTATAAATGCGAGCGTTGGGAGCGATAGCACTAAAACCAAAATAGTTTTTCTCACTAAAACTAGTTTTTCAACCGTTTTTTTATGACTGCTGCTTTGACTTCTGATTTGAAAATCTCAGTAGTCGGCGTCGAATCAAAAAAAAAACGAAAATTGTAACTTAGGAAATCAAATCAGCAGTCGGTTCCGTAAAAGTTTTTCATTTGATTGACTGCTTTTTGTTCTGTTTTAAATTTGAATAGCTTGTCAAATTTATAGAATTTCATGGGGAATGCGGGCCTACTAGAATGTAATGGGTCATGTGTCGAACAGTGTTAAGGCAGCCTAAGTCTATGAAACAGTCGATGACTACTTCGACAGTCGACTCTCAGTGCTTTGAAAGTTTTTCATTTGATTGACATATTTAAATATTGTAGGGGTCAAATTTAATTTGTAAATGTACAAATTGATATATTATGTGACAATATGGAATTATCCAGCTGTTGCAAAATCTGCCTTAAATTGGGACCGTATTAACAAAGATATTTACTAAGACACCATTACTGAGGAATGATTAAATTGCGAAAAGGCAAGAAGAGTCAAAAATAGTCAAAATCAAACCAAGTCATTCCAGATGTGATGCATGAGCGCGATTCTAGGTTAAAGGTTGTCAACGGTCAAAGAACAAAGAACAGACAAAAATGTATGTTCATAATTGTATGGCTGTGACAAAAAATAGATAACTGAATTTACCACGGATGACCTATGGTGAAGGTTCAAAGTTAAACATGGAGTTACAACCACGGATTTCAAATAGGGCTTCGAAATATAAACATGAACAGCAGATAAATATCTACCTTACAGATGGACCGTTACGTAACAATTATTATTATCCAACCAAATTATTCCAGATACAATACAACATATTTCTGCACAAAAGATTTGAAGGTTCTCCATAGTCAAAGAACCGCTAATTATTTCAGAAATTTGCGTTCCAGACAAAAAATTAATACTTATAGATATTTTACTGTGACAACACTAGTATACCACGAATGACCAATGCTGGGTCTTCAAAGATAAACTATTAAAATGTGCCCAACGAATGTGCATAATCCAGATATGAAAACCTGTGAAATTTTGCAGATTTTTCCGTCAAGGGTAATTGTTTACTTTAAGGTAAGCCAACTAAAAAATTTGTGAATTATTTTTCCTCAATGGATGGTTGGTTGTTCTTATATAATTTAATTTTAAAGTTTGCATTTTTGCCATATATTGGTCATCGCTGTTTATTGTTATTACAGTCATACAGTTATGAGTATACCTTTTTTTCTAGAAAACTAATTTCTGATGTAATTTGCGGATCTTTGACCGTTGAAACCTTTAACGTTGAATTGCGCTCATGCATCGCATCTGGTATGATTTGGTGTGATTTTTACTCCTTTTGACTCTTCTTGGCCTTTTCGCGATTTAATCTTTCTTCAGTAGCGGTGTCTTAATTAATATCTTTGCTAATGGAGGCCCCACACAAACTTTTTGCTTAGATTTACGCAAATTTATCATCTCCTAGACAATACGAGATTGTCCTATAATATATTAATTAGTACAATTTGGCCCTTACAATATATAGACATGTCAATCAAATGAAAAACTTTTAAAGCTCTGAGAGTCGACTGTCGAAGTAGTCATCGAATGTTTTTGATTTGACGCCGACTACTGAGATTTTCAAATCAGAAGTCTATACAATAGCAGCGTTTTCAAATTTGGAAAAAACTGGTTGCTGCTATGAGTAAAGCAATTTAAACACTGAATTTCACCATGGTGTCGACTGAGCAAAGTTCCTCTCTAAAGCGTAGTATACACTTCCTCCAAAGACTTGCCAAAACAAAAATACCAAAAGTGACAATTCTTTTGTCTTTGGACAGTGTGACCAGATTGTAAGATGTATGCCAAGAGCGTAGCTTTTGGTTTAATTTTAAATTAAAGGTTTCACAATCAAGAAATACAAATGATTAACATGCGTTCTTCTAGGCCCAACCCTGGCTACGAGGCCCAATGAGCAGATATGACACTTTAGCAATGATTAAATTCATAATTATTACCCAGTTTAAGTTTGGTTGAAGTCTCACGGTGATTTGTAGCTTGCTTTGAAAATTGCGCTCAATCCTTGATGGGAAAATTATTAAAATTTTACCCGATTACGCATATTTGTGTATCGACAATGTCCGATACCTCTTGAAATAATTAAAATTAATTATTCAGGGAGCTATCGATAACGATATAAAAACTACGGATCTAGTATTTTATCGGTATTTAATCGAGGCCTTTTTGTTGGAAGTGTGGACTGCCAACAAAGAGACTGCCAAAGGGCTTTGGCACAATAGAAGCAGTAATGAATATACTTCTTGTACGAGCTCAACGGGCCTCATCGGTACTCATTTGAACGTGTACGGGCACGTGCCAGCTCTTTGCCCTTCTCTGGTGGTTATGTTTTTATTTTTCGACTCTGCAATGCTCTAAATTAACCGCTTCAAAATATGTAACTTTTTTCTTGTAGATGATTTATGCCATCAATGGACGTACTGGTGCGGTTATTTGGACTTTCCATGAATTGGAAGTGGAGACCAATTCACCCATTGTTATGGATTTGTATACCATCAATGTTTTAAGGGATTTGGATGAAGATGGCTTCCCGGAATTGTTAGCGGCCCATTTGGAGGAAAGAGAGGAGTCCAAAGCGGGTCACATTAAACTGATTTCCGGCAAAACGGGCAAAGTAATACGTAGTATACCCACCCCATATCGCGAGGAGATGTTTGTACCCATTCAATTGATAACCCAAGCTGATGGTACAGAGTTACTATTGATACTGACGGGAGGACAAAATACTGCCGGCGGTGTGTACTCCCTTAGGTTACACTCTTTAATGGCGCATACAAGTGAGAAGCACTTCACGCCGCTATATCAACAGAATAGATCGGGTCTGATGGTTAGAAAAAAAAAACAGCACTAGACACTTTAATCATCGATTCATTTCCAGGTACCTGCCGTACTGACCGATCTCAATGGTGATGGCGTCACGGATGTAGTTGTAGCCACATTTAACAGCAGTGTTTACGCCTTCAATGGCAAAAACTATAGCATGATGTGGAACTATACCTTCCTAGCCAGCGAGTGTGTCAGTGCCATAGTGCCAGGACACTTTAATCATGACAATGTCACGGATTTCATGGTGAAATACAATACAGGTCCGGGTTTTCCGGTTTACTATTACTCCCAGACAACCATACTGGATGGACGTACGGGTCAACCGCTACTCAATGCCATGATGCTAGATGCCGGAGGAGCTAATAGCCTCCTAGGAGGGGTATCCATTTCTCAAAGTTTCGGCGGTGACTTCTTTTTGCACTGGCAACTCCAATGCCGGAATCGACCCTATGCCCGAGATGCCTATGAATTTGTGCCCGACAGCGATATTATACTACAGGCACGTGCGGATACCTGTCGACTGAGGTATAATGAATCGACAGTGCTGAAACTTTATGGCATAGCCAGGCATATAGAACCGCCGGGTGCGGTATTATTTAGCACAGATGACTTGGAAGTGCAATTGAATCGCACTCAGAGGCCGGCACCAACGGGCAAAAAGTCGCCACTAAAGCATCCAAAGCTACTAAAGAAACTAATGGCAAATCGTGAACAACTCCTACGGGGCAACGAACAGCCTGTAAAGCGTCCCAAACATCATAAGCATCCCCTAATGGAGCACCAAATGGAGGAACTTTTACCCCAAGGCGCTGAACAAGAGCTGGCCGGATTCGGAGGTTACCTGAAGGAACCATATAAGGAGTTTGTAAGTACACAGAAAACAAAAAATAGTTTTTGATGATCCTTTTTTGGATAATCGTCATCTACTTGGACAGGATAGTAAACTATTCTTTTCTGGGATCTATTAGATCGTTTAACTGTTGAAAAGAATAATATTTGAATATTTATGAAATATCAATTTGATCTTTATTTTCTCCAAGAGTGAATTCTCTTTTTTTTTTCATTAGAATGATCAAGAGAACAAATGTTCGATTTCAAAAGTATGACAACAATGATAGTTCTTCATCCAAGAGCGAATTTCTTGATATAAGCTTGCAATATTTTTCCGAATTTCCTATCCTCTTTATTTCACCTAATATTCTCCAACTCTGCTTGCTTTTATCCTTACTCCCCTTAGGCTAATAAAACCAAAATAAGAACGAATTCAGTTCGATTTAAGAACTAATCTTTTACAGATAGTAAGTAACTAGTAGACCTCGGATTTTGCATACTTCCATATTTTTTAAGGATTAAGGTAGGTAAATTTTGATGACAACAAAGTTCGTTTCAGTAAAAATAGAGTTGAAAACAAAAGGCATATTTTAAATTTTATTTTAATATTTGCATGAAATGCATATGCACAATATATTTCAAAATATGCACAGTATATGTATGCAAAATATGCAAAACATATACAAAGTATGCAAAGATGTCATATCTTAAACAAATCAAAAAATATGTTAATGCGATTCAATTGGTGGTTACATGTTGAAATTTTATTAATTACTGTCAGATATGAAAGTAAAGCAAATTATAGTTAACAGATTTTATAGGTTTAATAATTTTTAAATATAATTGGAATTACAATAAACAACCATCATTTTCTCTTAATTATTAATTGCATTTATGTTTCTCTCCAAAAACCATTTTGTAAGCGGAAAAGCATCGTTCAGCATTTAGATTAAAATATTATTATTGTTGGAAATAATGTTTAAATCTGAATTTCTATTCAAAATGGATTCAAATTTCTCATTTAAATCCATTCCGAATTCACCAGTTATATTTTGAACCACATTTTCAGCTTCCTTAATCAAATTTATTAATTTTGCCAATGGTAGACAATTCGCTTCCAAGGAAGCTATGATTTCGGCCCCACTCTCGAAATTCAATAAAATAATATTTGGAAGTAAAAAAAAGTAAATGCAGACAAACTAAAGTAAGTTGTCCAAAATGTTATAAAATTTACCATGTTGTTGCTTGTTCTTATCTTACCTCTGATATTCACTCCATGTTATCTGCATAAAATGATGCCGCTTTCAACCATGTAGCCCAAGATATGGAAAAACTTTTAAATTTTTACCAGCTTTATTCATATATGCAGCAGTATCCGTTAAGAGCAACAATATTTTTGACTCATTTCCTTGTGGCCACAGAATACGAATGCTGTCGTACACAGATCGAGAAACAGTTGATTTATTTACTTCTTAAAACTGTTTACACGACAATTAAAATCAGCACGAAGATTCATTTTCGCTCAATGTTTCTAACATCAAGTTCTTATATTCTTCTGTTTTGTTCGTACTTTAATATTTAACGATGGAATCCAGTTTCTCAATTCAATTCGATTAGTTTGCATATATTTTGCCGATATGCATTAAAATTTGTTATATTTGAACGATTAAAGTTCTAAATACAAAGTTTGGTACCGATCTGATGAAAATTTTTAAAAATGCAAACTCCGAGGTCTAGTAATTAGCATTATTTATCGATTTGCCAAAGAAATTATAAAGATCGATGATGAGCAGTTCTCAAGTTATGAACAAAAATGGCCAATGATCAGACCCCTGTTCTTCGTTGTTCAGTTGCACATTTACATGCTGTTTTCTGTTCAATTTTATACTTAAAATCGTTCTCATTTCGGGTTTAAAGGATAGTGAGGGTAGTAACTGAACTGAAGAAAACCAATTTCTTCCCCTTTTTAGAAGGATTACGAGCCTCTGCCGGTCCCCGCCGACAGTCCTAATGCCATGCGTGTGCCAGAGGAGTATGAACTGGTGTACAACGATGAAATGCCACAGCTGCAGCTTGATCAACAGAACGAGCGCCCCATCCACTTGCGTAGCAAATATCCAAGTGCCAGCAATCGAGATGTGAGAAGTGGTAGCCCGGACGCTAGTTCCACTAGCACCAGCACAGGTTTACCACTCTCCAATCAATCGCCACTCAGCCTCTGGGATCTGGAGCTGGACAATGAGAAAAGAGAACAAGAGCTGGATCAGACAGTCAACAAATCTCGCAGACGCAAGCGTCAGCGGCGCGAGAAAGCACCAGCCAGGCCACAACCACCACCATGGCTGGAGAGGATTTAAGTGCTGAGGATTGGTATTTGGCTTCAATTTCATCTACGGGAGTGTTACTCAAGGCCTTGGGCAATCTCACATCATCGCTGGATTTTGCCTTTGTGCTCAATATACGCGAATCGGAGGCTTATCCGCCTTTATTCTCACCGCAGGATCTCAGCTGTGTGGAGGAAAAGGTCAGCGCGTATAAGAGTAAGTGTGCAGAGCATTAAAAAGTGTAAGTCGTAATTCTGGTTTCCCCTCATTTAAGCCTACACCGATAACCTGCGTGTGTTGCGCAAGCAATTCCTCAAACAGTGCCTCAGTGAGCGTCTGGTGGATGCCGAACCCGCCTTGCCCAAATATGAGTCCCAGCTGATTGTCACCCGCATAGGCATCACCTGCACCTGCCGTTCACTGCAACCAGGTGAGGTGTGCTCCGAACTGGATCCCATTGAGCAACAACGCTGGTGGGAGTTTATGGGCAATGATGGGCATGGTTACTATGCCAATAACTAACTATGGTGATGATCTATCACTTTTATTGAGGTCTCTCTCTCTCGCTCGCTCTCTCTCCCTCTCGTTCTATGAACTCGATAGTCACTATTGTAATTTAATGTCATTTTGTGTGTTGTGGGGTTTCCTTGTAACTGCAACAGCAGTATTTATATGTGAATTATTGTGTATATTTTGTGAGTTTTTTTAACAAATTAAAATTAATGAAAACCTTAAATGTCAACAAAAAAATCTATATCTTTCGAGGTCAGAATGAAAATTTCAAATTTCAACTTCCGTCCTGTGCCGATCCTGAACTTATATTATTATATCGATGTCACCCCAAACTTATATCGTAAGTTTGATCCTGAAACCTACCTTACATTTTTTAACAATTCACGTACCGATCCCAAACCAATTCTGTCCAGATCCCAAAATAAAATTTTAAATTCTATAACACCCTGAACCGATCCCTAACTTCCATTCTAAATATTATTCCTTACGAACCAAAATAATCCAGTCCCTTTAGGTTTATTGAACCTGTAATCGACTGTTTTTCTTGGATGTAGTGTTTTTTTTTGCGAGCTGATTACTCGGGTTTCCATATACACAGTTTACTATTTACCTGGTCAACATGGGTTTTCTTCGGTGACACGTCTATAAAACACACAGTCATTTCACCAAACACAACAATTCAACAATTCGTCAATTCAACACAAACAAATTTAACACAAAACAAAGTCTTCACAAAACTATTTTAGCATACGTTAATACATCATTAAGGGCCGAGCTCACATAAACTAACAAGTAACAGTATAAAATCGATGACTATCTGGCACATAGCAGCTATCTGAGAGAACAGAAATCGGCCCTAAGTCATTTTACCCAACACAACAATTCAACACACGGTAATTCAACACAAAAGAAATTAAACACGAACAAACTCAACCAAAAAAATAGAGGCCAGCTAACTTCGGCTCGACCGAAGTTTATATACCCTTGGAGCTTGATATATGCCTGACAGTTTGTATGGCAGCTTTACTATGTAGTGGTCCGATTCCGACAAATCTTGTTGAAATATGTATGTAAAATCATTGAAAACTTATAAATACCAGCGTTGGGAGCGATAACATTGAAAACAAAAAAATTTTCTCACTAAGACTTTTTTTCAGACCTAACTTTTGTATGACAGCTATACTATATAGTAGTCCGATTTTGAAAAGTTTTGGTGAAATTATGTGAAATCATTGAAAACTTATAAATACGAGCGTTGGTAGCGATAACATTGAAAACAAAAAAGTTTTTCTCACTAAGACTTTTTTTTCAGACCTAACTTTTGTATGGCAGCTATACTATATAGATGTCCGATTTTGACAAGCCTTAGTGAAATTATGTAAAATCATTGAAAACTTATAAATACAAGCGTTGAGAGCGATAGTATTGAAAACAAAAAAGTTTTTCTTACTAAAACTAGTTTTCGACCGATCGTTCCTATGGCAGCTATATGCTATAGTCATCCGATCCGGCCGGTTCCGACAAATGTGCAGCGTATTTGTACCAAAAGACTTCGTGCAAAGTTTGGTTACGATAGCTTTAAAACTGAGGGAGGAGATAGCATAGAAATAGACGGACAGACGGACATGGCTATATCAACTCAGCTCGTCATGCTGATCAAGAATACTTTATGTGGTCGGAGATGTTTCCTTCTATCTAAACAAGTTCAATATACCCTCTCCAAGGGAATAATAAATAAATTAATTAATTTGTTTTGTGTTGAATTGACGTGTTGAAATTGTTTTGTATTGAATAGAAGTGGAACCATGTAGTATCAACATCAGGGATAGAAGGAGACACGGCGCACCTTTACAACATCCGCATCCTCCATCCCCGCCGATTCAAAAAACAAACTTCCGTTATAATCAACGCAAACCAATTTGTAAAAGTCAATTCAACATACATCATTTCAACACATTACTTAAACACAATCAAATTCATTTTGTGAATGAAGGGTGACACAAGGGGCAGGCAAAAATTTTACGATATTTACAAGGCCTGCACTAGGATGAAAGTTATTCAAGTTGTGAACAAAAGAATGTTATCTCTGGTGCTTTCAAATGTGACTGACTTTGCTACTTGAAGAATTGAAAATATAATTTTTTTAAATTGTTGTGTTCTATTTTTTCAGTAATAAAATTTTACTGTGTTGAAATAGTACTGTGGTAAAATTTAGCGATGTTCAATTGCATTGTGATGAAATTGATTATGTTGAAATTGTATTTGTGTTAAAATATCTTGTGTTATAATTGTGCTGTGTTTAATTTGTTCGTGTTTAATTGGTTTTGTAATGAATTGACGTGTTGAAATTGTTTTGTGTTGAATAGACGTGAAACCGTTTCCTTCTGTCCACTTCATATACAACATCTGTCTTCGCTCGTCTCGGTCTCTCTATTATTCACGTCTGTTCGTATACTCTTCCATTTCATGAACAGTGTAACCATCGTCTTTGTCAAAAAATACCTGTAGGAACCCGCGTTTAGACACAAACTACAATAATAAATATATATATTTTTTATAACTTTAGATCTGTACTGCTCGGTAACCGGACCTGAGTTACTCTGAACATTTAAATCGTTTAGTTATTTAAACAGCTTTCAAAAGCACATGAAATTTCCTTTGCACAAACCCAACCATAATCACTTTGTCAAATTTCTTAGAAGAAACAATATTTTAGCATATTTACAAAAAATTTCAAATACAATAAGTTTCTTGTTAAAAACGGGAATATCGAATTCAATTTTAAACCCATTGTTTCTTGGGCAAACCTTCTTCGTACTCTCATAGTAATGAAATGTGGCCAGTTAACCAGGATATTGATCCCTGTGATAGATCGCAAATTATTAAGATTTTTTATGCAACAAAATCGCAAATTTTAATAAAAATTTGGCTAAATATCTATGCTTTAAAACTAAATTTATGGTTCCATACGCTAATAATTCGATCAGATATTTCCAAAAAGTTCCCTAATTTTGCCTTTTATTTAAAGGGGGATCTCAGCTTAAAGTAAATCGTTAAAAAAATTTTATTTCTAATTATTTATTTAATGAAAAGCATGTACTTTTTCTAAAAAAAAAATGCATATTTCGAAATTCGTTTAAAAAGAAACCGAAGGGATTTTTTTTATTATTTTCTGAGGTAAGTTCCTAATACTAGACTATTAGCCAATATATTTATTTGCATATGTGATCGGGCATATATTTGGATGGCCAAAAATGTAAGCTTCGAAATTCCATTAAGGGGTATTCTCAAAGTGAAAAATTTTTTTTTTTTGTATTTATTTTTGAATTATTTTTTTCATTTTTTATAGCTTAAATATTTGAGATATCGCTCAAAAAGGATTTATTGAAATTTGAAATACTTTAGAAGATATAGCCTTTTTCGAACGACGTCTTCTCCAAAACAAGTCATTTTTAAATTTCTTTAAGCTTTAAACGCATTTCTTGAAACCAAGTTTTATGAATGTTATATCTAGTGTTATCTCTAATTACACTGAACCGATTTTGATGATTCAAAGTGAAATCGACGAAGAATTGTAAACATTCTGGTCTGACCCTCAACCATAATTTTAAACAATTTTGCCATTTTGTTTTTATACTAAACTACAAAAAAAGCCCAAAAATGAATATTAATTTTTAATGGCCGCCATTTTGTCAAAAAAATTCACAAAAATTTTTGTCGATGTTCAGACAAGAATGACATCATAATTTCACACAAACTGGGAACGAGAATTCGTGGCCACCAGCTAGAGCTGGAGAAACATCGATGGTAACATCGATGCATTGATGTTTTTATCTAAGATGCAGACATCGATGTTTTTTTAAACAATCGATGTTTTTGCAATCCTACAGGAACAAGACACGGCCAAACTATTTTCTTATAAAATTAACTTGGCCATCCTAAGAACTGTAAGATGACCAATTCGCGGCTCTATCAAGATGCCAAATACAACAATCCAAAAAAATGTAGTTGGACAAAAGCCAATTGTGTATGAATTTAGACGAAACAATAAAAAAAGCGTGCGATTTATCAAAAACTCACAAATTTTCCATAATTTGAACACACACAATCGCTTTTCAAAATGTTATCGAATTGTGACTTTTTAAATCAAATAGAATGACCAATGAAAAAACTAAAACAGTACAAACAAAAAAATGTATGGCATTATTCGAGAAGTGTCTACTCGGTGAAACAGTTTGAAAAGCGAATTTTACTTCTGTCTGTCCATTTATCCATAATTTCACTCCAAACTTTAAGTAATTCCAAAAGCCCCCAAATAGAAACTTTACAGTGTCAGAAATTCTTATCATATTAAGATGCCACTTTGCGAATTTCTGGTAGAGAACATGCCACTATTTTACTTATAATCCCGAGATGAAATCGAGATGTGAAACACAAAAAAATGGGAAGTGAAGTTGAGTCTGTCCAAGCTGTCTGAGCCTACTAAAAGAAGTGCCAAAAAAAATATTTATGTATTCCGGCAATATACACAGCTTCTGAAAGGAGGTAAGTAAACCTGGACAGATCTTGTCGAACGCTGGTACTCAAAGACGCTGGACCCAAAGAATTTTCAGCGCTTACATGTTTCTTCATACAAATTTGAATAATTTAAAAAAGACTTAAAAATATTTAATCCAGAGCCCTAGAAGGAGCATTGGTTTTATATTTTATTAAATTTTTTATCATTTAAACATTTTTTTTATTTTGAATTTAAACTCAAACAAGAAAGTGGTTTAGGAAAATACATTAGACTTTTAAAATTTAAAAAATAAACATCGATGTTCGTAGACATCGATGTTTCTCCAGCTCTAGTTTCAACACTCTTGCGTTTTTATATAAATGTAAATTGTAATTGTATAATAAACGGGCAGTTAACTGCAGGGCAAATGTTTCACACGCTCTCTTTTATTCCGGATTGAAGTGTGGGTCATAAACCAAGTCAAGCCAAGTCGGCTATATTTTTGGCTCTAGTGAACCTTTTTTGGGTTCCAGCAAATGTGAAGAATATCCATTGCGAACTGCTTAACTAAACAATGAGAAGTATCCTTGGAAAAACGATGTCACATGCTGATAAAGCAAACCCTAACCCAGCCTTAGAATCATTAAACATAAATTTATCATAATTTCATATCGACAAAACGGCACCTCACAGAGTTGGTAACAGAAAGGCCTTGTTCTTGAGTGATAACTCTTACAGTTGGGGCGTGAGATGCACCTTGATCTTTAAGCCTGTTGGATGTCAAAGAATGCTCCCACCATATTTATACCCTTCGAGAATGTATCCAGTCTGATGCCGAACTGGAATTTGTATCGAAGGATACAAAGCTCGAAGATCTTTCCAAGAGTGGATATAAGGCTAATCGGCTAGGACGAATCAGGGGAGAAGGCTGGTTTTCAGATCTTGTGGATGAGCTTAGTTGATGAAATTTCCATTTCTGAAACTCCTCAGACTACAGTTATCATGCAGCACAGGTCCTGTGGGGTGATTTGTCATCATGATGCGAAACCAGCAGCGTGCATCTATTGGTTGGAGTAAGTCCCCCCCATGCCAAGTTAATGAGGCAGCCCGAGGGACGCCTTCAGTGGACCCAGAAGTCAGAGGGATGTCGTAGTTTTAGGAGTCTTCTGAGTCTGCGTGTAGCCAATTCAGAGGCAAATCTGTTGGTGTGGGCCACCTGCTGATATGCATTTTTTCTGGTGTAAGTTACCCCATATAGGGCGCAACCTCAGATTTTTTTTGTGATTTTACTGGTTGGCAAAAAAGGCTTAAGTGGCTAACTTAAAAATAACAATTTGAATAAACCAATAGTAAGAGGTATGCAGCTATCAGTGTGTTTGAACCTTGGACACCTTAAAGCCAACAATTAGGAGAGAAATATAATTATGATAGGAGTTAATGACTACTGTCGGTTTGAAAGAAACCGACGTTGATTGTCCTGAGAAGGAGGTATGATAAGTTTGTAAATTAAGATAAAGTTTAGTCAGGAGAAGTGTTAAAGATGTTGAGCAGACCAGAGATTTGGTGGACCCAGAGATGGTAGAGTTCAGATTTTGAGAACGTATTTTCATTGGTAAGCAGACCAGGAATAAGATGTATCAAACGTATAATATAGTTGATGTTACAGTTGACATGCAGCTTGTAGATTTAGTTTTTTTTTTTTTTAAATAAGAAGTTTTTATTTAGTCACCTAGAGGCTAAATTTTCAGTTTTCTATTACTATTTATAGTAATTTTTAATTGTAGGTGTAGGGTTATTCAAGTGTTTCTATTTGTTGCATGTTTGGTGTATGTTGTTGTATGTGATTAGATGTAAGGATTTTAACTCTAGTCTTATTAGTATTTTACCAGCTCTGAATTTTGATTGTGTTTGTGTTTAGCTTAGTTTGTACAGTTATTTTATATTCACGTTATCTGTTTATCTAGAAATTAAGAGTATTATTTAAGTAATTATAGGTTTGTAAGTGGTTAGGGTTTGTTAAGTCTAACTTTAGTTCTAGAAGAGTATGTATTTTAGCAGTTATTTGTATTTTTAAGATTGTTTGTGTTTAGTTATTATCTGTTTGCCTAGAATTAAGAATGTAGTTTAATTAATTTTAGGTTTGTAAAGGGGAGTTAAGGGGGTAATTGATTTTTAAGGTAGTCTAGCCGGTAGTTTGTAGCTGTAAGTAGTTTGTAGCTGTTGTTTCGTGTTGGTAGTTGCAGATTTAGTGGACTAGGAGATGATGGGATGGTGATAGAGTGTTTGTCCCAGTTGACTTGAAGACCACGTTGAGTAGGATTGAAGAGTCCATTCATGAAAGTGTTGGTGGTATTTTTTCTGTTATCGGAATTTATATTCCAAAGATGTGATTGTCGTTAACTTGACCAAGCAGCATCAACAAATAATTTCATTTAATTTGTCTCACGCATTCAAAAAAGGGCTCTGTTAAATTAGACCGCGGTGCATTTTGTATGGCGGGCAAATTATAAGAAAAAATGAAATTAGCCCGCGTGGCCTTTTTTTATTGGAGTGGCGATCGGTGCGCGCACAATAACAGCCAGAAACGTACTTAAAGTACGCCTCGGCTAATTTATTCATTTTCGTAACTTTGAATACAAGTAACATACATGAATTTTACAGAAAGTGATTTTTACATTTTGACCACTGTAATGTGGTGAATAACTTTGCTACAAGTGCTTGCCAGCAGAACAGCTGTTTGCCAAAATTTTGTGCTGGCAATGCTGGTCGGCTGGCATGGCAGAAACATAAACAAAGTGAAAAAAGTGAATTTAAATTTACAAATTTAACAAAGAAGAAACAATTATTAATTAATTCTATTATCCGCAGGTCATCTGGGAGAAGCAAATGGACGAGTTTTCCTGTGCGCCGGACACCACCATCGAGTTCTATGGCAGCGGGGGACAGCTGCATGTTGCCCAGTGACGTCATCAGAAAAGTGAATTTTAAATTTACAAAATTGACAAAGAAGGAACAATTATTAATTAATTCCATTTTCCGCAGGTCATCTGGGAGGAGCAAGTGGACGAGTTTTCCTGTGCGCCAGACACCACCATCGAGTTCTATGGCGGCGGGGGATAGTTGTATGTTGCCCAGTGACGTCATCGGGCCAAGGTGCCAGGGACAGATTTAAAATTGGCAAATTTGAGAGTTGCTGCCGCTGCTGCTGGATTAGGTGGGGCCGAACCAAAGACCTCCGTCTGATTGTGCGCCTTCTTATAGGCGCGTTTCGTGTGGCAATTGGACATCTATACGCCTGTCGCATGGGCGTGGCCGGGTCAAAGGGTCCGCCTTGTGGATTTTGTTGGCGCTGTGTCTGCTGCCGTGTGGTGCCCATCAGCACTCTCGCTTGTGCTCTGGACGTGGTAACTGGGCAGGGCATATTTTGCGGTTGCAAAATATTGTAATTTGCCAGTCGACCAGAAGAATTAAGGGGCACGCTCTGTGTGTGTGCCGATCGTTGCTGCCGTTGTAGCGTGTATGTTGCCCGTCTGCCAGAGGAAGCTGTTGTGGTCATCCTTCTTGGATTCAGGTCTGAGTGGAGTGTCAATGGGTAGACCAAGCGTCGCCTATTTTGCTGTATAGTGGCCGGCCGCCTGTCTGTGGTAGCTGGTGAGTTCTGTAATTGTAAGAATTGAGAATTATTTTCGTTGCCAGCGGCAACGGTGCTAATTGGCTGATTTGTGCTTTCAGGTGGCGATTGTGGTGCATTTAATTCGGCTATTAAAGCCGAAAGACACCGTTGTAGCCGTTCTATCATCCGGTCCTGGGCATCAAGTAGCTCCTGATCATCATCTGCGGCAACAGTAGCATCTGGCAGGCTTCTGGTATCAGGTGCCAACTGGGCGTTCGGAATTTCTGGAGATAAGGCCAGAGGGCGATGCTGAAGTTCGTCTGGCTGCTGTTGGGCATCAGTTTGCTGCTGAGTAGAGGCTTCGTTGCCATCCAGTTCATCAAAAAAGTTCCCGTGCTAGGTTCTGCTGCAGCAGCTCCATATTCTGGTCCAGTTTCTGCTCGTCGCTCAATGGAGGAATTTCATCTGGCCTCAGTGGAGGCATAACCAAATTTTGTATGACCAATGGTTGATCCCGAATTAAATGTGCCATTTCCACTCTGGTGGTTTGGCCACTGCGTAGCTGGCGCCTGTATCCATTTATTAGAAATTCTGGCAAACGTTGAAAGGGCCGGGCGGGTTGAAATGTGCGTTGCTGTTGTTGCAACAGCAAGGCGGCTTGATTAACTTCATACTGCTCGAGGCGGAATAAAGTTGGCAGGTGCTCATGTTGTTGTTGTTGGAATTGTAGTTGTTGTTGCTGGAGTGGGAGTATATGCCTTTCCAATTGCAAAGTGTACCTTGGTCGTTGCAGGCGCTGGGGAACGAATGGCTGCAGAATTAATTTGCGTGCCTCTGCGTTAGGGTGGCTGCAGAGTGAGGTGGCAAATCTGCAACTAGCAGTATGGAAAATTTCCTCAGCCATTTTTATGTCATAGGAGTCCCGTATAACCTGGTTCCTGGTGTATCTGGAGGCTCCGGCAATTCTTCTAATTAGCAGGTTCTGTGCAGACTCGATCCGGTAAAACTGAGATTCACACGCTAGTGCTCCCAAACTGGTATGGCATATTGCCAGATAGGGGCCATTAGCTGCTTATAGATGACCATTTTGCATTTTTTGGACAGTTTGCTGTTTTTGCCAATTAGCCAATTCATTTTATTGGCAGCTGCACGTACTCTGATACATAGCTGAGTGATGTGAGTGTGCATTAACAGTTTTCTATCCATATGGAGGCCCAAGTAGCGGTGGATTTTGGCATTTTTAATTCGCTGCCCGTCCATCTCAGGTGACAGATTTTTAATGATCTCAGTTAGGGTACGCCTTGTGTACAGTACATGTGCCGTTTTGCTAACATTTATGGTGATGCACCATTGCTTGGCCCAGGCCAGAAAATGATGGAGATAACGTTGGTTGTTTCTGACCGCGTGATGAGGCAATTCGTCAGCGCTGAGAATTATGGTGTCATCGGCATAAGTGGAGAGCATCATATTGTCATATGTGGTGGTCCGAGGCACAAAAGACTGCCTGCTCTGTTCAAGAAGGGAAGGAATTGGCGTGTCCGATGAGAAAATGGTGTAAAGCGCAGGGCCAAGCACACTGCCCTGTGGTACTCCAGCGTTAATTTTTCCAACTCTAGATTTAATTCCGTCATTGCAGTTGACAACAAAAGTGCGCTCTGAGAGGTAGCTTTGCAGTACATTAAATAGCGGAAAAGGCAGAAGTTTGACCAATTTGTATAATAGCCCACCATGCCAAACACGGTCAAACGCTTCACTAATGTCAATGAAGACTGCTGAGCAAAATTCTCGCTTTTCATACGCATTGAGAATAAATTGCGTAACGCGAGCAAGTTGTTGTTCAGTACCGTGTTCCTTACGGAAGCCAAATTGGTGGTTTTGGAATCGCGTTTGCGAAATCTTCGCATTCAAACAGCCGCCGCATTAATAAGGATTCAAACATTTTGGAGAAGCCAGCTAAAAGGCTGATGGGACGATAAGATGCCAAATCAGATGTATTTTTCCCAGGTTTCAAAATCATCGTTATAGCTGCACATTTCCATTGCTGCGGAAAATGCCCATATCTTAATATGCAGTTGTAAATATTTACCAAGTATATCACAGCCTTTTGTGGTAATGATTTAATAACATAATTGCTGATTTTGTCCATGCCTGGTGACTTGTTAAGTGCCAAGGATTTTATTTCGAGCAATAGTTCGTTTAGCGTCACTGGACGAAATGGCAATGGACTCATATTAGTACTCATACCCATACCCAGTTGTTGTTGTTGCTCCCGCTGCAGTTGAGTTGGTTTAAGTTGAAGTTTTTCTGCTGCTCCAGCCGCTTGCACTCTTCAGAAATTCTGTCTCGAAAATCAGTTGAATTAGACAGAATCGGCATAAACCTCTGCTCAAGATGAGTGACGAAAGCTTCAGCTTTTTCTATGCTGCTCCTAGTCCAAGTATAGCTGCTATTACCACTACTACTACTACCAGATGGAATTTTGATTGGCCAGTTTGGCTCTGGTTGCCTTTTGAATTTGTTGGTGAGACGCCACAGTCTCTGCATCCTGTATCGATCCTGTGCGTCCACCTTATTAAACAATTTATTAAGGTAATTATTTTTTGCCTGACGAAGTGCCTTTTTTAACCGATTGTGTGTATGCCTGTATAGTTGCCGCGTTTGTGGCGTGCGCCAGCGCATATGCTCACGTTTATGGCGACGTTTTAGTTCGAGTAGCAGAGTCGTCTGCCTATTGAGTGGAATTTGTCCAGTTTTCAAATTATGTGGTCTCGATTGTGGAGTTGCAGCTCCTGCTGCATAGTAGATATTCTGAACCAGAATATCAATGGCGTGTTCCACGTCGGTGCCAGAATTAATTTCTGTGTTGAGCAAAATTCTCCGATTTAGTACTTCTTGGAATTTCTTAATATTCGACTGTTTCGGAAGCAGTCTGTGGTTTGTGTTCGGGGACATAATTGAGCCGCAGATGCCCAGGTGCACGAATATCGGAAGATGATCTGAATTTAGGTCAACTGTTGAATGGGTTTGAAGCCTGTCATAATTCAGTCCGGCATAAATGGCAAAATCGATAGCGGATGGCCTTTTTCTCCGGTCAAACGGATAATGTGTGGCTCCACCAGTTGCCAATATGTTATAGCTAGAATTTCTATGAACTGATTGCATCAGTGACTTGCCACGTTCACAGGAACGAACGTTTCCCCACCAGGGGTGCTTAGCGTTCCAGTCGCCGCAGATTAGAAACTTCGATCCGTTAGTTAAGTTGGCAATGAATTTATAGAGCTCAGAAAAGTGTTGAGACGACCATTTAAATTTTGGTGGGCAATATATCGGTGCGATAGTGATAACTTCGTTGTTTTTGGTTGTTAAGGCAATTGGAGCACACTGCAAAAATGGCTCCATAATAGGCTGTAAGGCAATATGTTTAATTCCATTTCTAACCAAGACGGCGACGCCACCACTTCTATTGGATGTCGGATGGTGCGCCGTGTATGTAGTGTAGCCGTTGATGATTAGGGGACTTGAGGTAGCCGCCAGGTTGGCTTTTGAGGATATGCGAGTTTCAATAACCATCATTAAGTCAATTTGGTGACGCTGCATAAAAATCTCAAGTTCCAGTATCTTGTTGCCTATACCACAGGCGTTCCAATAGGCAATTTTAAAAGCGTTGTCGTATTGGAAGCCGGTAGTAGTAGTAGTGGGTAAATTAGTAGTGGTAGTAGCAAAATTGTTAGAAGAGGAAAAGGGTATGGCAGAGTTAGCGGCCGAATTAGGGTGAGTACTAAATATTCTGTTGGCGTGACTATTCATTAATAAGGTCATTAGCTGTGATATTTACTTGCTGCAAATTAATGGGATTTTTATTATTTGGTACAACAAGGGCATAAATTACATTAAGCAAGGCATCCATTTTCTTGCTCATTTCAGCTACTAAAAGCATATTTTGTTGCAGCATGTACATGAGTGGGTCATCTGCCGATGGAGGCTGCTGCTGCTGCTGGTAGTTTTGCTGCTGCTGCTCATGTGGGTGTTGCTGTTGAGAGTCAGAGTGCTGACTGCTGATGCTAATACTGCGGCCACGCTTTAAGCCAGATTGAGTATTATTGACCGGCTGCTTGCGGAGCGCTTGCTCGGCGCGGAGTTTTCGCTGAAAATTCTCTAAGTGCAAGGTGGCCGGATTTTGTACTTTGGCAGGGGCAGGGGCAGTATTACCAGAAACAACTTGACTATAAGTCGGCTTAGCATTTTTATTATTAGAAGCTAGAGGGCGTGTCTGGTGCTGCCTAGGGTGCTGATTAGTGGCATTTTGGGCTGTATTTTGATTAGCAGAATTTTTAATAGAATGTCTATTTCTCTGCTGATCAGATTTTTGTTGTTGTGGCTGCTGCTGCTGCTGGTGGTATTGCTGCTGAGCACGCGGCTGATGGGATTGCTGCTGCCGTTGTTGTTTATAGTTGCCCATGGGGGCTTATTAGTGTAGGTGGGTCTCCGTTTTCTGCTAGGTGTAGGATGCATTGGGCGGAGCTGGGCCAGGGCTTCTTTAAACTTTATACAACCTCTATAACTTGCTATATGATTGCCTGGGCAATTGGCACATTTCGGATTAGGTATCCGAACTGCGGCGCAGTCTGTAGATGGGTGGGGGCCGGCACATTTGAAACATACGAAAGGCCGCCGGCAGTAGTTTTTCGAGTGGCCGAAGGCCTGGCATCGGTGGCACTGGATCGGGTCGATCCGCTTCATTTGTCTCTCCACAGTGATATGCTGGTGTCCCAATTTTACCAATGATAAAATATTGTCATTGGCACCATCTAGTCTAGGTTGGAGTTCTACTTCAAACATATTTAGGCGTTTGCGGCTGCGCCTGTGTTTTAATACATTTGTATAGCGCACCTGAAAACCCAATTCACCTAATTTTGAGCGTATCCAGTCGCTCGGAGTAGAGTGATGCAGATTCCGCAGAATGACTCGATAGCCACGCTCATTGCGCGGCTGGTGGGTGTGCATCTGCTTTTTCTCCTCATCTAAAATAGCCACAATCTTGTCATAGGTTCCCTTATTAAGGCATTCTAATTTAATATCACCACTACGCATGCATTTGGTACTAAACTTATTATCTCCAGGGGCATTATTCAGTTTATCCATTAGTGGTTGGATAGCTGAAATATCATGGAGAAAAATAGGTGGAATTTGCTCAGTAACAATTGGCTGTTGGAAAACCTGCTGCTGCGTAGCCTTTTGTGGTTGAGCCTGCATTTGTTGTTGTTGTTGAGCAGGGCTCAGAATTTGAATAACCTGGTCGTCATTGGTGGATGGGTCCACCTCCATACTCACATTGGCAGCTAATGGGGTTGGCTTGGATAGTGGAGGATTAGTTTTGGCTTTGGCAGCCGTTTTAGCTGGCTTGTTGGCTGATTTTATTAATTTAAAATCGTAGAGCTTAACAACTGGTTTTGTATGAACCCGCATGGCATCCATCATCAAGGCAGCTGATAAGGATTTATTAGGACGCTTTGGCTTTGTTTGGTTCAGAGGCAGCGTAATTTTACGCTTAGAACCAATAATGGCTGGGGGTTTGGATGTCCCAGATAAGTTAGATTTTTCATCCAGTCTTCTCATAGGTGCCTTGGGCGTTTTAGGAGTAGATGCCAGCCGCGGCTCTGCCTGAATTTGCGGCGGCGAGTCTGGAAAAATGTGGGATACTTGCTGTGGCAGTTGTTGTTGCTGTTGCACAGGCTCGTCTGGTTGCAAATTTTCCGTAGTAGAATTTTGGTTTTCTTTGTCATTAGGCATAATTGTTTCTTCAATTGTTTTCTCATCCTCGGAGCAGAGGATGGATGTCATGAGGTAGGACGGATCAAAGTATGTGGCAATGGAGTCATCCAAGCATATTTTGCCACTGCTATTAGGTACAAGATTATGGACATCACAGTTTACATCACGATCCACATGGCGCGCACACACATCAGCAGCCTCGGTTCCCGCCTTTTTTCGCGCTGGTATTGGTGAAATTGGCGCGAAAAAATCGTAAGAGTGTGAGAGATTCTCCGGCGACACACTTGCGCGCGGGGCTGAGTCGCGTTTGTTGGTATTTGTGTTGGCGCGCGATGCCATTTGTATTTGTGTCTGTGTGCTATTCAGCGTATCACAAATGTATGTGGAGGTATATGTATAGACATACACAGCACAGTCACTCGCACTACTAATACATGCGCGTCAATGTACATGAAAAAATTTTACCATGCGGCAGTAAAATTAAACAGAAAAACGCTCACATACGAATAACTTTTACAAACAAATTAAAATGGCAATTGTCTTTGCACAAAAACAGTCGTTTCGATATACTCCGAATTAATTGTCAAAATTGATTTTTGATTTAGTTGTTTGATTTATTAGTTAATTTATTTTATTGGCGCACTTTTCATTGGAGTTTTTCATTTTATTGGAGTGGCGATTTTTTATTGGAGTGGCGATTTTTTTATTGGAGTGGCGTTTTTTTCATTGGAGTGGCGATCTTTCTTTTTATTGGAGTGTTTTTTTTTTATTGGAGTTTTTTATTGGAGTGGCGATTTTTTTTTTTTTTTATTGGAGTGGCGATCGGTGCGCGCACAATAACAGCCAGAAACGTACTTAGAGTACGCCTCGGCTAATTTATTCATTTTCGTAACTTTAAATACAAGTAACATACATGAATTTTACAGAAAGTGATTTTTACATTTTGACCACTGTAATGTGGTGAATAACTTTGCTACAAGTGCTTGCCAGCAGAACAGCTGTTTGCCAAAATTTTGTGCTGGCAATGCTGGTCGGCTGGCATGGCAGAAACATAAACAAAGTGAAAAAAGTGAATTTAAATTTACAAATTTAACAAAGAAGAAACAATTATTAATTAATTCTATTATCCGCAGGTCATCTGGGAGAAGCAAATGGACGAGTTTTCCTGTGCGCCGGACACCACCATCGAGTTCTATGGCAGCGGGGGACAGCTGCATGTTGCCCAGTGACGTCATCAGAAAAGTGAATTTTAAATTTACAAAATTGACAAAGAAGGAACAATTATTAATTAATTCCATTTTCCGCAGGTCATCTGGGAGAAGCAAGTGGACGAGTTTTCCTGTGCGCCAGACACCACCATCGAGTTCTATGGCGGCGGGGGATAGTTGTATGTTGCCCAGTGACGTCATCGGGCCAAGGTGCCAGGGACAGATTTAAAATTGGCAAATTTGAGAGTTGCTGCCGCTGCTGCTGGATTAGGTGGGGCCGAACCAAAGACCTCCGTCTGATTGTGCGCCTTCTTATAGGCGCGTTTCGTGTGGCAATTGGACATCTATACGCCTGTCGCATGGGCGTGGCCGGGTCAAAGGGTCCGCCTTGTGGATTTTGTTGGCGCTGTGTCTGCTGCCGTGTGGTGCCCATCAGCACTCTCGCTTGTGCTCTGGACGTGGTAACTGGGCAGGGCATATTTTGCGGTTGCAAAATGTTGTAATTTGCCAGTCGACCAGAAGAATTAAGGGGCACGCTCTGTGTGTGTGCCGATCGTTGCTGCCGTTGTAGCGTGTATGTTGCCCGTCTGCCAGAGGAAGCTGTTGTGGTCATCCTTCTTGGATTCAGGTCTGAGTGGAGTGTCAATGGGTAGACCAAGCGTCGCCTATTTTGCTGTATAGTGGCCGGCCGCCTGTCTGTGGTAGCTGGTGAGTTCTGTAATTGTAAGAATTGAGAATTATTTTCGTTGCCAGCGGCAACGGTGCTAATTGGCTGATTTGTGCTTTCAGGTGGCGATTGTGGTGCATTTAATTCGGCTATTAAAGCCGAAAGACACCGTTGTAGCCGTTCTATCATCCGGTCCTGGGCATCAAGTAGCTCCTGATCATCATCTGCGGCAACAGTAGCATCTGGCAGGCTTCTGGTATCAGGTGCCAACTGGGCGTTCGGAATTTCTGGAGATAAGGCCAGAGGGCGATGCTGAAGTTCGTCTGGCTGCTGTTGGGCATCAGTTTGCTGCTGAGTAGAGGCTTCGTTGCCATCCAGTTCATCAAAAAGTTCCCGTGCTAGGTTCTGCTGCAGCAGCTCCATATTCTGGTCCAGTTTCTGCTCGTCGCTCAATGGAGGAATTTCATCTGGCCTCAGTGGAGGCATAACCAAATTTTGTATGACCAATGGTTGATCCCGAATTAAATGTGCCATTTCCACTCTGGTGGTTTGGCCACTGCGTAGCTGGCGCCTGTATCCATTTATTAGAAATTCTGGCAAACGTTGAAAGGGCCGGGCGGGTTGAAATGTGCGTTGCTGTTGTTGCAACAGCAAGGCGGCTTGATTAGCTTCATACTGCTCGAGGCGGAATAAAGTTGGCAGGTGCTCATGTTGTTGTTGTTGGAATTGTAGTTGTTGTTGCTGGAGTGGGAGTATATGCCTTTCCAATTGCAAAGTGTACCTTGGTCGTTGCAGGCGCTGGGGAACGAATGGCTGCAGAATTAATTTGCGTGCCTCTGCGTTAGGGTGGCTGCAGAGTGAGGTGGCAAATCTGCAACTAGCAGTATGGAAAATTTCCTCAGCCATTTTTATGTCATAGGAGTCCCGTATAACCTGGTTCCTGGTGTATCTGGAGGCTCCGGCAATTCTTCTAATTAGCAGGTTCTGTGCAGACTCGATCCGGTAAAACTGAGATTCACACGCTAGTGCTCCCAAACTGGTATGGCATATTGCCAGATAGGGGCCATTAGCGCTTATAGATGACCATTTGCATTTTTGGACAGTTTGCTGTTTGCCAATTACATCATTTTATTGGCAGCTGGTTACTGATACTAGCTGGTGATGTGAGTGTGCCAGTTTTCTATCCATATGGAGGCCCAAGTACGGTGGATTTTGGCATTTTAATTCGCTGCCCGTCCATCAGGTGACAGATTTTTAATGATCTCAGTTAGGGTACGCCTTGTGTACAGTACATGTGTTTTATGGTGATGCACATTGCGTAAAAAAAAGGTTGATGATAAATTTGTTTGTTTTTTTATTGGAGTGGCGATCGGTGCGCGCACAATAACAGCCAGAAACGTACTTAAAGTACGCCTCGGCTAATTTATTCATTTTCGTAACTTTGAATACAAGTAACATACATGAATTTTACAGAAAGTGATTTTTACATTTTGACCACTGTAATGTGGTGAATAACTTTGCTACAAGTGCTTGCCAGCAGAACAGCTGTTTGCCAAAATTTTGTGCTGGCAATGCTGGTCGGCTGGCATGGCAGAAACATAAACAAAGTGAAAAAAGTGAATTTAAATTTACAAATTTAACAAAGAAGAAACAATTATTAATTAATTCTATTATCCGCAGGTCATCTGGGAGAAGCAAATGGACGAGTTTTCCTGTGCGCCGGACACCACCATCGAGTTCTATGGCGGCGGGGGACAGCTGCATGTTGCCCAGTGACGTCATCAGAAAAGTGAATTTTAAATTTACAAAATTGACAAAGAAGGAACAATTATTAATTAATTCTATTTTCCGCAGGTCATCTGGGAGAAGCAAGTGGACGAGTTTTCCTGTGCGCCAGACACCACCATCGAGTTCTATGGCGGCGGGGGATAGTTGTATGTTGCCCAGTGACGTCATCGGGCCAAGGTGCCAGGGACAGATTTAAAATTGGCAAATTTGAGAGTTGCTGCCGCTGCTGCTGGATTAGGTGGGGCCGAACCAAAGACCTCCGTCTGATTGTGCGCCTTCTTATAGGCGCGTTTCGTGTGGCAATTGGACATCTATACGCCTGTCGCATGGGCGTGGCCGGGTCAAAGGGTCCGCCTTGTGGATTTTGTTGGCGCTGTGTCTGCTGCCGTGTGGTGCCCATCAGCACTCTCGCTTGTGCTCTGGACGTGGTAACTGGGCAGGGCATATTTTGCGGTTGCAAAATATTGTAATTTGCCAGTCGACCAGAAGAATTAAGGGGCACGCTCTGTGTGTGTGCCGATCGTTGCTGCCGTTGTAGCGTGTATGTTGCCCGTCTGCCAGAGGAAGCTGTTGTGGTCATCCTTCTTGGATTCAGGTCTGAGTGGAGTGTCAATGGGTAGACCAAGCGTCGCCTATTTTGCTGTATAGTGGCCGGCCGCCTGTCTGTGGTAGCTGGTGAGTTCTGTAATTGTAAGAATTGAGAATTATTTTCGTTGCCAGCGGCAACGGTGCTAATTGGCTGATTTGTGCTTTCAGGTGGCGATTGTGGTGCATTTAATTCGGCTATTAAAGCCGAAAGACACCGTTGTAGCCGTTCTATCATCCGGTCCTGGGCATCAAGTAGCTCCTGATCATCATCTGCGGCAACAGTAGCATCTGGCAGGCTTCTGGTATCAGGTGCCAACTGGGCGTTCGGAATTTCTGGAGATAAGGCCAGAGGGCGATGCTGAAGTTCGTCTGGCTGCTGTTGGGCATCAGTTTGCTGCTGAGTAGAGGCTTCGTTGCCATCCAGTTCATCAAAAAGTTCCCGTGCTAGGTTCTGCTGCAGCAGCTCCATATTCTGGTCCAGTTTCTGCTCGTCGCTCAATGGAGGAATTTCATCTGGCCTCAGTGGAGGCATAACCAAATTTTGTATGACCAATGGTTGATCCCGAATTAAATGTGCCATTTCCACTCTGGTGGTTTGGCCACTGCGTAGCTGGCGCCTGTATCCATTTATTAGAAATTCTGGCAAACGTTGAAAGGGCCGGGCGGGTTGAAATGTGCGTTGCTGTTGTTGCAACAGCAAGGCGGCTTGATTAGCTTCATACTGCTCGAGGCGGAATAAAGTTGGCAGGTGCTCATGTTGTTGTTGTTGGAATTGTAGTTGTTGTTGCTGGAGTGGGAGTATATGCCTTTCCAATTGCAAAGTGTACCTTGGTCGTTGCAGGCGCTGGGGAACGAATGGCTGCAGAATTAATTTGCGTGCCTCTGCGTTAGGGTGGCTGCAGAGTGAGGTGGCAAATCTGCAACTAGCAGTATGGAAAATTTCCTCAGCCATTTTTATGTCATAGGAGTCCCGTATAACCTGGTTCCTGGTGTATCTGGAGGCTCCGGCAATTCTTCTAATTAGCAGGTTCTGTGCAGACTCGATCCGGTAAAACTGAGATTCACACGCTAGTGCTCCCCAAACTGGTATGGCATATTGCCAGATAGGGGCCATTAGCTGCTTATAGATGACCATTTTGCATTTTTTGGACAGTTTGCTGTTTTTGCCAATTAGCCAATTCATTTTATTGGCAGCTGCACGTACTCTGATACATAGCTGAGTGATGTGAGTGTGCATTAACAGTTTTCTATCCATATGGAGGCCCAAGTAGCGGTGGATTTTGGCATTTTTAATTCGCTGCCCGTCCATCTCAGGTGACAGATTTTTAATGATCTCAGTTAGGGTACGCCTTGTGTACAGTACATGTGCCGTTTTGCTAACATTTATGGTGATGCACCATTGCTTGGCCCAGGCCAGAAAATGATGGAGATAACGTTGGTTGTTTCTGACCGCGTGATGAGGCAATTCGTCAGCGCTGAGAATTATGGTGTCATCGGCATAAGTGGAGAGCATCATATTGTCATATGTGGTGGTCCGAGGCACAAAAGACTGCCTGCTCTGTTCAAGAAGGGAAGGAATTGGCGTGTCCGATGAGAAAATGGTGTAAAGCGCAGGGCCAAGCACACTGCCCTGTGGTACTCCAGCGTTAATTTTTCCAACTCTAGATTTAATTCCGTCATTGCAGTTGACAACAAAAGTGCGCTCTGAGAGGTAGCTTTGCAGTACATTAAATAGCGGAAAAGGCAGAAGTTTGACCAATTTGTATAATAGCCCACCATGCCAAACACGGTCAAACGCTTCACTAATGTCAATGAAGACTGCTGAGCAAAATTCTCGCTTTTCATACGCATTGAGAATAAATTGCGTAACGCGAGCAAGTTGTTGTTCAGTACCGTGTTCCTTACGGAAGCCAAATTGGTGGTTTGGAATCGCGTTTGCGAAATCTTCGCATTCAAACAGCCGCCGCATTAATAAGGATTCAAACATTTTGGAGAAGCCAGCTAAAAGGCTGATGGGACGATAAGATGCCAAATCAGATGTATTTTCCCAGGTTTCAAAATCATCGTTATAGCTGCACATTTCCATTGCTGCGGAAAATGCCCATATCTTAATATGCAGTTGTAAATATTTACCAAGTATATCACAGCCTTTTGTGGTAATGATTTAATAACATAATTGCTGATTTTGTCCATGCCTGGTGACTTGTTAAGTGCCAAGGATTTTATTTCGAGCAATAGTTCGTTTAGCGTCACTGGACGAAATGGCAATGGACTCATATTAGTACTCATACCCATACCCAGTTGTTGTTGTTGCTCCCGCTGCAGTTGAGTTGGTTTAAGTTGAAGTTTTTTCTGCTGCTCCAGCCGCTTGCACTCTTCAGAAATTCTGTCTCGAAAATCAGTTGAATTAGACAGAATCGGCATAAACCTCTGCTCAAGATGAGTGACGAAAGCTTCAGCTTTTTCTATGCTGCTCCTAGTCCAAGTATAGCTGCTATTACCACTACTACTACTACCAGATGGAATTTTGATTGGCCAGTTTGGCTCTGGTTGCCTTTTGAATTTGTTGGTGAGACGCCACAGTCTCTGCATCCTGTATCGATCCTGTGCGTCCACCTTATTAAACAATTTATTAAGGTAATTATTTTTGCCTGACGAAGTGCCTTTTTTAACCGATTGTGTGTATGCCTGTATAGTTGCCGCGTTTGTGGCGTGCGCCAGCGCATATGCTCACGTTTATGGCGACGTTTTAGTTCGAGTAGCAGAGTCGTCTGCCTATTGAGTGGAATTTGTCCAGTTTTCAAATTATGTGGTCTCGATTGTGGAGTTGCAGCTCCTGCTGCATAGTAGATATTCTGAACCAGAATATCAATGGCGTGTTCCACGTCGGTGCCAGAATTAATTTCTGTGTTGAGCAAAATTCTCCGATTTAGTACTTCTTGGAATTTCTTAATATTCGACTGTTTCGGAAGCAGTCTGTGGTTTGTGTTCGGGGACATAATTGAGCCGCAGATGCCCAGGTGCACGAATATCGGAAGATGATCTGAATTTAGGTCAACTGTTGAATGGGTTTGAAGCCTGTCATAATTCAGTCCGGCATAAATGGCAAAATCGATAGCGGATGGCCTTTTTCTCCGGTCAAACGGATAATGTGTGGCTCCACCAGTTGCCAATATGTTATAGCTAGAATTTCTATGAACTGATTGCATCAGTGACTTGCCACGTTCACAGGAACGAACGTTTCCCCACCAGGGGTGCTTAGCGTTCCAGTCGCCGCAGATTAGAAACTTCGATCCGTTAGTTAAGTTGGCAATGAATTTATAGAGCTCAGAAAAGTGTTGAGACGACCATTTAAATTTTGGTGGGCAATATATCGGTGCGATAGTGATAACTTCGTTGTTTTTGGTTGTTAAGGCAATTGGAGCACACTGCAAAAATGGCTCCATAATAGGCTGTAAGGCAATATGTTTAATTCCATTTCTAACCAAGACGGCGACGCCACCACTTCTATTGGATGTCGGATGGTGCGCCGTGTATGTAGTGTAGCCGTTGATGATTAGGGGACTTGAGGTAGCCGCCAGGTTGGCTTTTGAGGATATGCGAGTTTCAATAACCATCATTAAGTCAATTTGGTGACGCTGCATAAAAATCTCAAGTTCCAGTATCTTGTTGCCTATACCACAGGCGTTCCAATAGGCAATTTTTTTTTTTTTATTGGAGTGGCGATCGGTGCGCGCACAATAACAGCCAGAAACGTACTTAAAGTACGCCTCGGCTAATTTATTCATTTTCGTACCTTGAATACAAGTAACATACATGAATTTTACAGAAAGTGATTTTTTACATTTTGACCACTGTAATGTGGTGAATAACTTTGCTACAAGTGCTTGCCAGCAGAACAGCTGTTTGCCAAAATTTTGTGCTGGCAATGCTGGTCGGCTGGCATGGCAGAAACATAAACAAAGTGAAAAAAGTGAATTTAAATTTACAAATTTAACAAAGAAGAAACAATTATTAATTAATTCTATTATCCGCAGGTCATCTGGGAGAAGCAAATGGACGAGTTTTCCTGTGCGCCGGACACCACCATCGAGTTCTATGGCAGCGGGGGACAGCTGCATGTTGCCCAGTGACGTCATCAGAAAAGTGAATTTTAAATTTACAAAATTGACAAAGAAGGAACAATTATTAATTAATTCCATTTTCCGCAGGTCATCTGGGAGAAGCAAGTGGACGAGTTTTCCTGTGCGCCAGACACCACCATCGAGTTCTATGGCGGCGGGGGATAGTTGTATGTTGCCCAGTGACGTCATCGGGCCAAGGTGCCAGGGACAGATTTAAAATTGGCAAATTTGAGAGTTGCTGCCGCTGCTGCTGGATTAGGTGGGGCCGAACCAAAGACCTCCGTCTGATTGTGCGCCTTCTTATAGGCGCGTTTCGTGTGGCAATTGGACATCTATACGCCTGTCGCATGGGCGTGGCCGGGTCAAAGGGTCCGCCTTGTGGATTTTGTTGGCGCTGTGTCTGCTGCCGTGTGGTGCCCATCAGCACTCTCGCTTGTGCTCTGGACGTGGTAACTGGGCAGGGCATATTTTGCGGTTGCAAAATGTTGTAATTTGCCAGTCGACCAGAAGAATTAGGGGCACGCTCTGTGTGTGTGCCGATCGTTGCTGCCGTTGTAGCGTGTATGTTGCCCGTCTGCCAGAGGAAGCTGTTGTGGTCATCCTTCTTGGATTCAGGTCTGAGTGGAGTGTCAATGGGTAGACCAAGCGTCGCCTATTTTGCTGTATAGTGGCCGGCCGCCTGTCTGTGGTAGCTGGTGAGTTCTGTAATTGTAAGAATTGAGAATTATTTTCGTTGCCAGCGGCAACGGTTGCTAGTGCTGATTTGTGCTTTCAGGTGGCGATTGTGGTGCATTTAATTCGGCTATTAAAGCCGAAAGACACCGTTAGCCGTTCTATCATCCGGTCCTGGGCATCAAGTAGCTCCTGATCATCATCTGCGGCAACAGTAGCATCTGGCAGGCTTCTGGTATCAGGTGCCAACTGGGCGTTCGGAATTTCTGGAGATAAGGCCAGAGGGCGATGCTGAAGTTCGTCTGGCTGCTGTTGGGCATCAGTTTGCTGCTGAGTAGAGGCTTCGTTGCCATCCAGTTCATCAAAAAGTTCCCGTGCTAGGTTCTGCTGAGCAGCTCCATATTCTGGTCCAGTTTCTGCTCGTCGCTCAATGGAGGGAATTTCATCTGGCCTCAGTGGAGGCATAACCAAATTTTGTATGACCAATGGTTGATCCCGAATTAAATGTGCCATTTCCACTCTGGTGGTTTGGCCACTGCGTAGC
The DNA here is from genome assembly GCA_018904275.1 of Lordiphosa clarofinis. Lineage (NCBI taxonomy): Eukaryota > Metazoa > Arthropoda > Insecta > Diptera > Drosophilidae > Lordiphosa > Lordiphosa clarofinis. The sequence continues at coordinate 37,361 of JAEIGQ010000067.1, read as the reverse complement.
TAGCGCCTGTATCCATTTATTAGAAATTCTGGCAAACGTTGAAAGGGCCGGGCGGGTTGAAATGTGCGTTGCTGTTGTTGCAACAGCAAGGCGGCTTGATTAGCTTCATACTGCTCGAGGCGGAATAAAGTTGGCAGGTGCTCATGTTGTTGTTGTTGGAATTGTAGTTGTTGTTGCTGGAGTGGGAGTATATGCCTTTCCAATTGCAAAGTGTACCTTGGTCGTTGCAGGCGCTGGGGAACGAATGGCTGCAGAATTAATTTGCGTGCCTCTGCGTTAGGGTGGCTGCAGAGTGAGGTGGCAAATCTGCAACTAGCAGTATGGAAAATTTCCTCAGCCATTTTTATGTCATAGGAGTCCCGTATAACCTGGTTCCTGGTGTATCTGGAGGCTCCGGCAATTCTTCTAATTAGCAGGTTCTGTGCAGACTCGATCCGGTAAAACTGAGATTCACACGCTAGTGCTCCCAAACTGGTATGGCATATTGCCAGATAGGGGCCATTAGCAGCTTATAGATGACCATTTTGCATTTTTGGACAGTTTGCTGTTTTGCCAATTAGCCAATTCATTTTATTGGCAGCTGCACAGTACTCTGATACATAGCTGAGTGATGTGAGTGTGCATTAACAGTTTTCTATCCATATGGAGGCCCAAGTAGCGGTGGATTTTGGCATTTTTAATTCGCTGCCCGTCCATCTCAGGTGACAGATTTTTAATGATCTCAGTTAGGGTACGCCTTGTGTACAGTACATGTGCCGTTTGCTAACATTTATGGTGATGCACCATTGCTTGGCCCAGGCCAGAAAATGATGGAGATAACGTTGGTTGTTTCTGACCGCGTGATGAGGCAATTCGTCAGCGCTGAGAATTATGGTGTCATCGGCATAAGTGGAGAGCATCATATTGTCATATGTGGTGGTCCGAGGCACAAAGACTGCCTGCTCTGTTCAAGAAGGGAAGGAATTGGCGTGTCCGATGAGAAAATGGTGTAAAGCGCAGGGCCAAGCACACTGCCCTGTGGTACTCCAGCGTTAATTTTTCCAACTCTAGATTTAATTCCGTCATTGCAGTTGACAACAAAAAGTGCGCTCTGAGAGGTAGCTTTGCAGTACATTAAATAGCGGAAAAGGCAGAAGTTTGACCAATTTGTATAATAGCCCACCATGCCAAACACGGTCAAACGCTTCACTAATGTCAATGAAGACTGCTGAGCAAAATTCTCGCTTTTCATACGCATTAAGAATAAATTGCGTAACGCGAGCAAGTTGTTGTTCAGTACCGTGTTCCTTACGGAAGCCAAATTGGTGGTTTGGAATCGCGTTTGCGAAATCTTCGCATTCAAACAGCCGCCGCATTAATAAGGATTCAAACATTTTGGAGAAGCCAGCTAAAAGGCTGATGGGACGATAAGATGCCAAATCAGATGTATTTTTCCCAGGTTTCAAAATCATCGTTATAGCTGCACATTTCCATTGCTGCGGAAAATGCCCATATCTTAATATGCAGTTGTAAATATTTACCAAGTATATCACAGCCTTTTGTGGTAATGATTTAATAACATAATTGCTGATTTTGTCCATGCCTGGTGACTTGTTAAGTGCCAAGGATTTTATTTCGAGCAATAGTTCGTTTAGCGTCACTGGACGAAATGGCAATGGACTCATATTAGTACTCATACCCATACCCAGTTGTTGTTGTTGCTCCCGCTGCAGTTGAGTTGGTTTAAGTTGAAGTTTTTCTGCTGCTCCAGCCGCTTGCACTCTTCAGAAATTCTGTCTCGAAAATCAGTTGAATTAGACAGAATCGGCATAAACCTCTGCTCAAGATGAGTGACGAAAGCTTCAGCTTTTCTATGCTGCTCCTAGTCCAAGTATGGCTGCTATTACCACTACTACTACTACCAGATGGAATTTTGATTGGCCAGTTTGGCTCTGGTTGCCTTTTGAATTTGTTGGTGAGACGCCACAGTCTCTGCATCCTGTATCGATCCTGTGCGTCCACCTTATTAAACAATTTATTAAGGTAATTATTTTTGCCCGACGAAGTGCCTTTTTTAACCGATTGTTGTTTTTCCTTTTATAGTTGCCGCGTTTGTGGCGTGCGCCAGCATATGCTCACGTTTATGGCGACGTTTTAGTTCGAGTAGCAGAGTCGTCTGCCTATTGAGTGGAATTTGTCCAGTTTTCATATTTGGTCATTGGTTGGTGTGGCGTTCGCTGCTGTTTGTAGAATATCTGAACCAGTATATTCATTTGTCCCGTCGGTCGAAAATTTAATTTTTTTTTTGAAAAAAATTAACTAAATTAATTATTATTTATATTTTTTTAATTTTCATTTGTTTGTAAGGAGGGCTCTGTGTTTTTTGTTTGGGGGCAATAAAGCCAAACAAAAGCTGCGGAATTACAAAAATAGGAAAAGATTATGAATTTAGGTCAAAATATTAAATGGGTTTAAAAACTTTTTATTGGAGTGGCGAATCGGTGCGCGCACAATAACAGCCAGAAACGTACTTAAAGTACGCCTCGGCTAATTTATTCATTTTCGTAACTTTAAATACAAGTAACATACATGAATTTTACAGAAAGTGATTTTTACATTTTGACCACTGTAATGTGGTGAATAACTTTGCTACAAGTGCTTGCCAGCAGAACAGCTGTTTGCCAAAATTTTGTGCTGGCAATGCTGGTCGGCTGGCATGGCAGAAACATAAACAAAGTGAAAAAAGTGAATTTAAATTTACAAAATTAACAAAGAAGAAACAATTATTAATTAATTCTATTATCCGCAGGTCATCTGGGAGAAGCAAGTGGACGAGTTTTCCTGTGCGCCAGACACTACCATCGAGTTCTATGGTGGCGGGGGACAGCTGCATTTTGCCCAGTGACGTCATCGGAAAAGTGAATTTAAATTTACAAAATTGACAAAGAAGGAACAATTATTAATTAATTCTATTTTCCGCAGGTCATCTGGGAGAAGCAAGTGGACGAGTTTTCCTGTGCGCCAGACACCACCATCGAGTTCTATGGCGGCGGGGGATAGTTGTATGTTGCCCAGTGACGTCATCGGGCCAAGGTGCCAGGGACAGATTTAAAATTGGCAAATTTGAGAGTTGCTGCCGCTGCTGCTGGATTAGGTGGGGCCGAACCAAAGACCTCCGTCTGATTGTGCGCCTACTTATAGGCGCGTTTCGTGTGGCAATTGGACATCTATACGCCTGTCGCATGGGCGTGGCCGGGTCAAAGGGTCCGCCCTGTGGATTTTGTTGGCGCTGTGTCTGCTGCCGTGTGGTGCCCATCAGCACTCTCGCCTGTGCTCTGGACGTGGTAACTGGGCAGGGCATATTTTGCGGTTGCAAAATATTGTAATTTGCCAGTCGACCAGAAGAATTAAGGGGCACGCTCTGTGTGTGTGCCGATCGTTGCTGCCGTTGTAGCGTGTATGTTGCCCGTCTGCCAGAGGAAGCTGTTGTGGTCATCCTTCTTGGATTCAGGTCTGAGTGGAGTGTCAGTGGGTAGACCAAGCGTCGCCTATTTTGCTGTATAGTGGCCGGCCGCCTGTCTGTGGTAGCTGGTGAGTTCTGTAATTGTAAGAATTGAGAATTATTTTCGTTGCCAGCGGCAACGGTGCTAATTGGCTGATTTGTGCTTTCAGGTGGCGATTGTGGTGCATTTAATTCGGCTATTAAAGCCGAAAGACACCGTTGTAGCCGTTCTAGCATCCGGTCCTGGGCATCAATTAGCTCCTGATCATCATCTGCGGCAACAGAAGCAGCTGGCAGGCTTCTGGTTTCAGGTGCCAACTGGGCGTTCGGAATTTCTGGAGATAAGGCCAGAGGGCGCTGCTGAAGTTCGTCTGGCTGCTGTTGGGCATCAGTTTGTTGTTGAGTAGAGGCTTCGTTGCCGTCCAGTTCATCAAAAAGTTCCCGTGCTAGGTTCTGCTGCAGCAGCTCCATATTCTGGTCCAGTTTCTGCTCGTCGCTCAATGGAGGAATTTCATCTGGCCTCAGTGGAGGCATAACCAAATTTTGTATGACCAATGGTTGATCCCGAATTAAATGTGCCATTTCCACTCTGGTGGTTTGGCCACTGCGTAGCTGGCGCCTGTATCCATTTATTAGAAATTCTGGCAAACGTTGAAAGGGCCGGGCGGGTTGAAATGTGCGTTGCTGTTGTTGCAACAGCAAGGCGGCTTGATTAGCTTCATACTGCTCTAGGCGGAATAAAGTTGGCAGGTGCTCATGTTGTTGTTGTTGGAATTGTAGTTGTTGTTGCTGGAGTGGGAGTATATGCCTTTCCAATTGCAAAGTGTACCTTGGTCGTTGCAGGCGCTGGGGAACGAATGGCTGCAGAATTAATTTGCGTGCCTCTGCATTAGGGTGGCTGCAGAGTGAGGTGGCAAATCTGCAACTAGCAGTATGGAAAATTTCCTGAGCCATTTTTATGTCATAGGAGTCCCGTATAACCTGGTTCCTGGTGTATCTGGAGGCTCCGGCAATTCTTCTAATTAGCAGGTTCTGTGCAGACTCGATCCGGTAAAACTGAGATTCACACGCTAGTGCTCCCCAAACTGGTATGGCATATTGCCAGATAGGGGCCATTAGCTGCTTATAGATGACCATTTTGCATTTTTTGGACAGTTTGCTGTTTTTGCCAATTAGCCAATTCATTTTATTGGCAGCTGCACGTACTCTGATACATAGCTGAGTGATGTGAGTGTGCATTAACAGTTTTCTATCCATATGGAGGCCCAAGTAGCGGTGGATTTTGGCATTTTTAATTCGCTGCCCGTCCATCTCAGGTGACAGATTTTTAATGATCTCAGTTAGGGTACGCCTTGTGTACAGTACATGTGCCGTTTTGCTAACATTTATGGTGATGCACCATTGCTTGGCCCAGGCCAGAAAATGATGGAGATAACGTTGGTTGTTTCTGACCGCGTGATGAGGCAATTCGTCAGCGCTGAGAATTATGGTGTCATCGGCATAAGTGGAGAGCATCATATTGTCATATGTGGTGGTCCGAGGCACAAAAGACTGCCTGCTCTGTTCAAGAAGGGAAGGAATTGGCGTGTCCGATGAGAAAATGGTGTAAAGCGCAGGGCCAAGGACACTGCCCTGTGGTACTCCAGCGTTAATTTTTCCAACTCTAGATTTAATTCCGTCATTGCAGTTGACAACAAAAGTGCGCTCTGAGAGGTAGCTTTGCAGTACATTAAATAGCGGAAAAGGCAGAAGTTTGACCAATTTGTATAATAGCCCACCATGCCAAACACGGTCAAACGCTTCACTAATGTCAATGAAGACTGCTGAGCAAAATTCTCGCTTTTCATACGCATTGAGAATAAATTGCGTAACGCGAGCAAGTTGTTGTTCAGTACCGTGTTCCTTACGGAAGCCAAATTGGTGGTTTGGAATCGCGTTTGCGAAATCTTCGCATTCAAACAGCCGCCGCATTAATAAGGATTCAAACATTTTGGAGAAGCCAGCTAAAAGGCTGATGGGACGATAAGATGCCAAATCAGAGGTATTTTTCCCAGGTTTCAAAATCATCGTTATAGCTGCACATTTCCATTGCTGCGGAAAATGCCCATATCTTAATATGCAGTTGTAAATATTTACCAAGTATATCACAGCCTTTTGTGGTAATGATTTAATAACATAATTGCTGATTTTGTCCATGCCTGGTGACTTGTTAAGTGCCAAGGATTTTATTTCGAGCAATAGTTCGTTTAGCGTCACTGGACGAAATGGCAATGGACTCATATTAGTACTCATACCCATACCCAGTTGTTGTTGTTGCTCCCGCTGCAGTTGAGTTGGTTTAAGTTGAAGTTTTTTCTGCTGCTCCAGCCGCTTGCACTCTTCAGAAATTCTGTCTCGAAAATCAGTTGAATTAGACAGAATCGGCATAAACCTCTGCTCAAGATGAGTGACGAAAGCTTCAGCTTTTTCTATGCTGCTCCTAGTCCAAGTATAGCTGCTATTACCACTACTACTACTACCAGATGGAATTTTGATTGGCCAGTTTGGCTCTGGTTGCCTTTTGAATTTGTTGGTGAGACGCCACAGTCTCTGCATCCTGTATCGATCCTGTGCGTCCACCTTATTAAACAATTTATTAAGGTAATTATTTTTTGCCTGACGAAGTGCCTTTTTTAACCGATTGTGTGTATGCCTGTATAGTTGCCGCGTTTGTGGCGTGCGCCAGCGCATATGCTCACGTTTATGGCGACGTTTTAGTTCGAGTAGCAGAGTCGTCTGCCTATTGAGTGGAATTTGTCCAGTTTTCAAATTATGTGGTCTCGATTGTGGAGTTGCAGCTCCTGCTGCATAGTAGATATTCTGAACCAGAATATCAATGGCGTGTTCCACGTCGGTGCCAGAATTAATTTCTGTGTTGAGCAAAATTCTCCGATTTAGTACTTCTTGGAATTTCTTAATATTCGACTGTTTCGGAAGCAGTCTGTGGTTTGTGTTCGGGGACATAATTGAGCCGCAGATGCCCAGGTGCACGAATATCGGAAGATGATCTGAATTTAGGTCAACTGTTGAATGGGTTTGAAGCCTGTCATAATTCAGTCCGGCATAAATGGCAAAATCGATAGCGGATGGCCTTTTTCTCCGGTCAAACGGATAATGTGTGGCTCCACCAGTTGCCAATATGTTATAGCTAGAATTTCTATGAACTGATTGCATCAGTGACTTGCCACGTTCACAGGAACGAACGTTTCCCCACCAGGGGTGCTTAGCGTTCCAGTCGCCGCAGATTAGAAACTTCGATCCGTTAGTTAAGTTGGCAATGAATTTATAGAGCTCAGAAAAGTGTTGAGACGACCATTTAAATTTTGGTGGGCAATATATCGGTGCGATAGTGATAACTTCGTTGTTTTTGGTTGTTAAGGCAATTGGAGCACACTGCAAAAATGGCTCCATAATAGGCTGTAAGGCAATATGTTTAATTCCATTTCTAACCAAGACGGCGACGCCACCACTTCTATTGGATGTCGGATGGTGCGCCGTGTATGTAGTGTAGCCGTTGATGATTAGGGGACTTGAGGTAGCCGCCAGGTTGGCTTTTGAGGATATGCGAGTTTCAATAACCATCATTAAGTCAATTTGGTGACGCTGCATAAAAATCTCAAGTTCCAGTATCTTGTTGCCTATACCACAGGCGTTCCAATAGGCAATTTTAAAAGCGTTGTCGTATTGGAAGCCGGTAGTAGTAGTAGTGGGTAAATTAGTAGTGGTAGTAGCAAAATTGTTAGAAGAGGAAAAGGGTATGGCAGAGTTAGCGGCCGAATTAGGGTGAGTACTAAATATTCTGTTGGCGTGACTATTCATTAATAAGGTCATTAGCTGTGATATTTACTTGCTGCAAATTAATGGGATTTTTATTATTTGGTACAACAAGGGCATAAATTACATTAAGCAAGGCATCCATTTTCTTGCTCATTTCAGCTACTAAAAGCATATTTTGTTGCAGCATGTACATGAGTGGGTCATCTGCCGATGGAGGCTGCTGCTGCTGCTGGTAGTTTTGCTGCTGCTGCTCATGTGGGTGATGCTGTTGAGAGTCAGAGTGCTGACTGCTGATGCTAATACTGCGGCCACGCTTTAAGCCAGATTGAGTATTATTGACCGGCTGCTTGCGGAGCGCTTGCTCGGCGCGGAGTTTTCGCTGAAAATTCTCTAAGTGCAAGGTGGCCGGATTTTGTACTTTGGCAGGGGCAGGGGCAGTATTACCAGAAACAACTTGACTATAAGTCGGCTTAGCATTTTTATTATTAGAAGCTAGAGGGCGTGTCTGGTGCTGCCTAGGGTGCTGATTAGTGGCATTTTGGGCTGTATTTTGATTAGCAGAATTTTTAATAGAATGTCTATTTCTCTGCTGATCAGATTTTTGTTGTTGTGGCTGCTGCTGCTGCTGGTGGTATTGCTGCTGAGCACGCGGCTGATGGGATTGCTGCTGCCGTTGTTGTTTATAGTTGCCCATGGGGGGCTTATTAGTGTAGGTGGGTCTCCGTTTTCTGCTAGGTGTAGGATGCATTGGGCGGAGCTGGGCCAGGGCTTCTTTAAACTTTATACAACCTCTATAACTTGCTATATGATTGCCTGGGCAATTGGCACATTTCGGATTAGGTATCCGAACTGCGGCGCAGTCTGTAGATGGGTGGGGGCCGGCACATTTGAAACATACGAAAGGCCGCCGGCAGTAGTTTTTCGAGTGGCCGAAGGCCTGGCATCGGTGGCACTGGATCGGGTCGATCCGCTTCATTTGTCTCTCCACAGTGATATGCTGGTGTCCCAATTTTACCAATGATAAAATATTGTCATTGGCACCATCTAGTCTAGGTTGGAGTTCTACTTCAAACATATTTAGGCGTTTGCGGCTGCGCCTGTGTTTTAATACATTTGTATAGCGCACCTGAAAACCCAATTCACCTAATTTTGAGCGTATCCAGTCGCTCGGAGTAGAGTGATGCAGATTCCGCAGAATGACTCGATAGCCACGCTCATTGCGCGGCTGGTGGGTGTGCATCTGCTTTTTCTCCTCATCTAAAATAGCCACAATCTTGTCATAGGTTCCCTTATTAAGGCATTCTAATTTAATATCACCACTACGCATGCATTTGGTACTAAACTTATTATCTCCAGGGGCATTATTCAGTTTATCCATTAGTGGTTGGATAGCTGAAATATCATGGAGAAAAATAGGTGGAATTTGCTCAGTAACAATTGGCTGTTGGAAAACCTGCTGCTGCGTAGCCTTTTGTGGTTGAGCCTGCATTTGTTGTTGTTGTTGAGCAGGGCTCAGAATTTGAATAACCTGGTCGTCATTGGTGGATGGGTCCACCTCCATACTCACATTGGCAGCTAATGGGGTTGGCTTGGATGGTGGAGGATTAGTTTTGGCTTTGGCAGCCGTTTTAGCTGGCTTGTTGGCTGATTTTATTAATTTAAAATCGTAGAGCTTAACAACTGGTTTTGTATGAACCCGCATGGCATCCATCATCAAGGCAGCTGATAAGGATTTATTAGGACGCTTTGGCTTTGTTTGGTTCAGAGGCAGCGTAATTTTACGCTTAGAACCAATAATGGCTGGGGGTTTGGATGTCCCAGATAAGTTAGATTTTTCATCCAGTCTTCTCATAGGTGCCTTGGGCGTTTTAGGAGTAGATGCCAGCCGCGGCTCTGCCTGAATTTGCGGCGGCGAGTCTGGAAAAATGTGGGATACTTGCTGTGGCGGTTGCTGTTGCACAGCCTCGTCTGGTTGCATATTTTCCGTAGTAGAATTTTGGTTTTCTTTGTCATTAGGCATAATTGTTTCTTCAATTGTTTTCTCATCCTCGGAGCAGAGGATGGATGTCATGAGGTAGGACGGATCAAAGTATGTGGCAATGGAGTCATCCAAGCATATTTTGCCACTGCTATTAGGTACAAGATTATGGACATCACAATTTACATCACGATCCACATGGCGCGCACACACATCAGCAGCCTCGGTTCCCGCCTTTTTCGCGCTGGTATTGGTGAAATTGGCGCGAAAAAAATCGTAAGAGTGTGAGAGATTCTCCGGCGACACACTTGCGCGCGGGGCTGAGTCGCGTTTGTTGGTATTTGTGTTGGCGCGCGATGCCATTTGTATTTGTGTCTGTGTGCTATTCAGCGTATCACAAATGTATGTGGAGGTATATGTATAGACATACACAGCACAGTCACTCGCACTACTAATACATGCGCGTCAATGTACATGAAAAAATTTTACCATGCGGCAGTAAAATTAAACAGAAAAACGCTCACATACGAATAACTTTTACAAACAAATTAAAATGGCAATTGTCTTTGCACAAAAACAGTCGTTTCGATATACTCCGAATTAATTGTCAAAATTGATTTTTGATTTAGTTGTTTGATTTATTAGTTAATTTTTTTTATTGGCATTGCCATTGGGTGGCAAAAAACAGCCAGAAACGTACTTAAAGTAGCTCGGCTAATTTATTCATTTTCGTAACTTTAAATACAAGTAACAACAGATTTTACAGAAAGTGATTTTTACTTTTGACCACTGTAAGTGGTGAATAACTTGCTAAGTACAGAACAGTGGCCAAAATTTTGGGGGAAGGGGGGGGGGGTGGGATGGGAGAAACAAAAACAAAGTGAAAAAGTGAATTTAAATTTACAAAATTGATAAAAAGAAACAATTATTAATTAATTTTATTATCCGCAGGTCATCTGGGAGAAGCAAATTGGAGTTTTCCTGTGGAGTTTTTTCAGTACGCATCGGTGAATTTTTTATTTACAAAATTGACAAAGAAGGAACAATTTTTAAAATTCTATTTTCATTGGAGTGGCGATCGGTGCGCGCACAATAACAGCCAGAAACGTACTTAAAGTACGCCTCGGCTAATTTATTCATTTTCGTAACTTTAAATACAAGTAACATACATGAATTTTACAGAAAGTGATTTTTACATTTTGACCACTGTAATGTGGTGAATAACTTTGCTACAAGTGCTTGCCAGCAGAACAGCTGTTTGCCAAAATTTTGTGCTGGCAATGCTGGTCGGCTGGCATGGCAGAAACATAAACAAAGTGAAAAAAGTGAATTTAAATTTACAAAATTAACAAAGAAGAAACAATTATTAATTAATTCTATTATCCGCAGGTCATCTGGGAGAAGCAAGTGGACGAGTTTTCCTGTGCGCCAGACACTACCATCGAGTTCTATGGTGGCGGGGGACAGCTGCATTTTGCCCAGTGACGTCATCGGAAAAGTGAATTTAAATTTACAAAATTGACAAAGAAGGAACAATTATTAATTAATTCTATTTTCCGCAGGTCATCTGGGAGAAGCAAGTGGACGAGTTTTCCTGTGCGCCAGACACCACCATCGAGTTCTATGGCGGCGGGGGATAGTTGTATGTTGCCCAGTGACGTCATCGGGCCAAGGTGCCAGGGACAGATTTAAAATTGGCAAATTTGAGAGTTGCTGCCGCTGCTGCTGGATTAGGTGGGGCCGAACCAAAGACCTCCGTCTGATTGTGCGCCTACTTATAGGCGCGTTTCGTGTGGCAATTGGACATCTATACGCCTGTCGCATGGGCGTGGCCGGGTCAAAGGGTCCGCCCTGTGGATTTTGTTGGCGCTGTGTCTGCTGCCGTGTGGTGCCCATCAGCACTCTCGCCTGTGCTCTGGACGTGGTAACTGGGCAGGGCATATTTTGCGGTTGCAAAATATTGTAATTTGCCAGTCGACCAGAAGAATTAAGGGGCACGCTCTGTGTGTGTGCCGATCGTTGCTGCCGTTGTAGCGTGTATGTTGCCCGTCTGCCAGAGGAAGCTGTTGTGGTCATCCTTCTTGGATTCAGGTCTGAGTGGAGTGTCAGTGGGTAGACCAAGCGTCGCCTATTTTGCTGTATAGTGGCCGGCCGCCTGTCTGTGGTAGCTGGTGAGTTCTGTAATTGTAAGAATTGAGAATTATTTTCGTTGCCAGCGGCAACGGTGCTAATTGGCTGATTTGTGCTTTCAGGTGGCGATTGTGGTGCATTTAATTCGGCTATTAAAGCCGAAAGACACCGTTGTAGCCGTTCTAGCATCCGGTCCTGGGCATCAATTAGCTCCTGATCATCATCTGCGGCAACAGAAGCAGCTGGCAGGCTTCTGGTTTCAGGTGCCAACTGGGCGTTCGGAATTTCTGGAGATAAGGCCAGAGGGCGCTGCTGAAGTTCGTCTGGCTGCTGTTGGGCATCAGTTTGTTGTTGAGTAGAGGCTTCGTTGCCGTCCAGTTCATCAAAAAGTTCCCGTGCTAGGTTCTGCTGCAGCAGCTCCATATTCTGGTCCAGTTTCTGCTCGTCGCTCAATGGAGGAATTTCATCTGGCCTCAGTGGAGGCATAACCAAATTTTGTATGACCAATGGTTGATCCCGAATTAAATGTGCCATTTCCACTCTGGTGGTTTGGCCACTGCGTAGCTGGCGCCTGTATCCATTTATTAGAAATTCTGGCAAACGTTGAAAGGGCCGGGCGGGTTGAAATGTGCGTTGCTGTTGTTGCAACAGCAAGGCGGCTTGATTAGCTTCATACTGCTCTAGGCGGAATAAAGTTGGCAGGTGCTCATGTTGTTGTTGTTGGAATTGTAGTTGTTGTTGCTGGAGTGGGAGTATATGCCTTTCCAATTGCAAAGTGTACCTTGGTCGTTGCAGGCGCTGGGGAACGAATGGCTGCAGAATTAATTTGCGTGCCTCTGCATTAGGGTGGCTGCAGAGTGAGGTGGCAAATCTGCAACTAGCAGTATGGAAAATTTCCTGAGCCATTTTTATGTCATAGGAGTCCCGTATAACCTGGTTCCTGGTGTATCTGGAGGCTCCGGCAATTCTTCTAATTAGCAGGTTCTGTGCAGACTCGATCCGGTAAAACTGAGATTCACACGCTAGTGCTCCCCAAACTGGTATGGCATATTGCCAGATAGGGGCCATTAGCTGTTTATAGATGACCATTTTGCATTTTTTGGACAGTTTGCTGTTTTTGCCAATTAGCCAATTCATTTTATTGGCAGCTGCACGTACTCTGATACATAGCTGAGTGATGTGAGTGTGCATTAACAGTTTTCTATCCATATGGAGGCCCAAGTAGCGGTGGATTTTGGCATTTTTAATTCGCTGCCCGTCCATCTCAGGTGACAGATTTTTAATGATCTCAGTTAGGGTACGCCTTGTGTACAGTACATGTGCCGTTTTGCTTACATTTATGGTGATGCACCATTGCTTGGCCCAGGCCAGAAAATGATGGAGATAACGTTGGTTGTTTCTGACCGCGTGATGAGGCAATTCGTCAGCGCTGAGAATTATGGTGTCATCGGCATAAGTGGAGAGCATCATATTGTCATATGTGGTGGTCCGAGGCACAAAAGACTGCCTGCTCTGTTCAAGAAGGGAAGGAATTGGCGTGTCCGATGAGAAAATGGTGTAAAGCGCAGGGCCAAGGACACTGCCCTGTGGTACTCCAGCGTTAATTTTTCCAACTCTAGATTTAATTCCGTCATTGCAGTTGACAACAAAAGTGCGCTCTGAGAGGTAGCTTTGCAGTACATTAAATAGCGGAAAAGGCAGAAGTTTGACCAATTTGTATAATAGCCCACCATGCCAAACACGGTCAAACGCTTCACTAATGTCAATGAAGACTGCTGAGCAAAATTCTCGCTTTTCATACGCATTGAGAATAAATTGCGTAACGCGAGCAAGTTGTTGTTCAGTACCGTGTTCCTTACGGAAGCCAAATTGGTGGTTTGGAATCGCGTTTGCGAAATCTTCGCATTCAAACAGCCGCCGCATTAATAAGGATTCAAACATTTTGGAGAAGCCAGCTAAAAGGCTGATGGGACGATAAGATGCCAAATCAGAGGTATTTTTCCCAGGTTTCAAAATCATCGTTATAGCTGCACATTTCCATTGCTGCGGAAAATGCCCATATCTTAATATGCAGTTGTAAATATTTACCAAGTATATCACAGCCTTTTGTGGTAATGATTTAATAACATAATTGCTGATTTTGTCCATGCCTGGTGACTTGTTAAGTGCCAAGGATTTTATTTCGAGCAATAGTTCGTTTAGCGTCACTGGACGAAATGGCAATGGACTCATATTAGTACTCATACCCATACCCAGTTGTTGTTGTTGCTCCCGCTGCAGTTGAGTTGGTTTAAGTTGAAGTTTTTTCTGCTGCTCCAGCCGCTTGCACTCTTCAGAAATTCTGTCTCGAAAATCAGTTGAATTAGACAGAATCGGCATAAACCTCTGCTCAAGATGAGTGACGAAAGCTTCAGCTTTTTCTATGCTGCTCCTAGTCCAAGTATAGCTGCTATTACCACTACTACTACTACCAGATGGAATTTTGATTGGCCAGTTTGGCTCTGGTTGCCTTTTGAATTTGTTGGTGAGACGCCACAGTCTCTGCATCCTGTATCGATCCTGTGCGTCCACCTTATTAAACAATTTATTAAGGTAATTATTTTTTGCCTGACGAAGTGCCTTTTTTAACCGATTGTGTGTATGCCTGTATAGTTGCCGCGTTTGTGGCGTGCGCCAGCGCATATGCTCACGTTTATGGCGACGTTTTAGTTCGAGTAGCAGAGTCGTCTGCCTATTGAGTGGAATTTGTCCAGTTTTCAAATTATGTGGTCTCGATTGTGGAGTTGCAGCTCCTGCTGCATAGTAGATATTCTGAACCAGAATATCAATGGCGTGTTCCACGTCGGTGCCAGAATTAATTTCTGTGTTGAGCAAAATTCTCCGATTTAGTACTTCTTGGAATTTCTTAATATTCGACTGTTTCGGAAGCAGTCTGTGGTTTGTGTTCGGGGACATAATTGAGCCGCAGATGCCCAGGTGCACGAATATCGGAAGATGATCTGAATTTAGGTCAACTGTTGAATGGGTTTGAAGCCTGTCATAATTCAGTCCGGCATAAATGGCAAAATCGATAGCGGATGGCCTTTTTCTCCGGTCAAACGGATAATGTGTGGCTCCACCAGTTGCCAATATGTTATAGCTAGAATTTCTATGAACTGATTGCATCAGTGACTTGCCACGTTCACAGGAACGAACGTTTCCCCACCAGGGGTGCTTAGCGTTCCAGTCGCCGCAGATTAGAAACTTCGATCCGTTAGTTAAGTTGGCAATGAATTTATAGAGCTCAGAAAAGTGTTGAGACGACCATTTAAATTTTGGTGGGCAATATATCGGTGCGATAGTGATAACTTCGTTGTTTTTGGTTGTTAAGGCAATTGGAGCACACTGCAAAAATGGCTCCATAATAGGCTGTAAGGCAATATGTTTAATTCCATTTCTAACCAAGACGGCGACGCCACCACTTCTATTGGATGTCGGATGGTGCGCCGTGTATGTAGTGTAGCCGTTGATGATTAGGGGACTTGAGGTAGCCGCCAGGTTGGCTTTTGAGGATATGCGAGTTTCAATAACCATCATTAAGTCAATTTGGTGACGCTGCATAAAAATCTCAAGTTCCAGTATCTTGTTGCCTATACCACAGGCGTTCCAATAGGCAATTTTAAAAGCGTTGTCGTATTGGAAGCCGGTAGTAGTAGTAGTGGGTAAATTAGTAGTGGTAGTAGCAAAATTGTTAGAAGAGGAAAAGGGTATGGCAGAGTTAGCGGCCGAATTAGGGTGAGTACTAAATATTCTGTTGGCGTGACTATTCATTAATAAGGTCATTAGCTGTGATATTTACTTGCTGCAAATTAATGGGATTTTTATTATTTGGTACAACAAGGGCATAAATTACATTAAGCAAGGCATCCATTTTCTTGCTCATTTCTGCTACTAAAAGCATATTTTGTTGCAGCATGTACATGAGTGGGTCATCTGCCGATGGAGGCTGCTGCTGCTGCTGGTAGTTTTGCTGCTGCTGCTCATGTGGGTGATGCTGTTGAGAGTCAGAGTGCTGACTGCTGATGCTAATACTGCGGCCACGCTTTAAGCCAGATTGAGTATTATTGACCGGCTGCTTGCGGAGCGCTTGCTCGGCGCGGAGTTTTCGCTGAAAATTCTCTAAGTGCAAGGTGGCCGGATTTTGTACTTTGGCAGGGGCAGGGGCAGTATTACCAGAAACAACTTGACTATAAGTCGGCTTAGCATTTTTATTATTAGAAGCTAGAGGGCGTGTCTGGTGCTGCCTAGGGTGCTGATTAGTGGCATTTTGGGCTGTATTTTGATTAGCAGAATTTTTAATAGAATGTCTATTTCTCTGCTGATCAGATTTTTGTTGTTGTGGCTGCTGCTGCTGCTGGTGGTATTGCTTCTGAGCACGCGGCTGATGGGATTGCTGCTGCCGTTGTTGTTTATAGTTGCCCATGGGGGGCTTATTAGTGTAGGTGGGTCTCCGTTTTCTGCTAGGTGTAGGATGCATTGGGCGGAGCTGGGCCAGGGCTTCTTTAAACTTTATACAACCTCTATAACTTGCTATATGATTGCCTGGGCAATTGGCACATTTCGGATTAGGTATCCGAACTGCGGCGCAGTCTGTAGATGGGTGGGGGCCGGCACATTTGAAACATACGAAAGGCCGCCGGCAGTAGTTTTTCGAGTGGCCGAAGGCCTGGCATCGGTGGCACTGGATCGGGTCGATCCGCTTCATTTGTCTCTCCACAGTGATATGCTGGTGTCCCAATTTTACCAATGATAAAATATTGTCATTGGCACCATCTAGCCTAGGTTGGAGCTCTACTTCAAACATATTTAGGCGTTTGCGGCTGCGCCTGTGTTTTAATACATTTGTATAGCGCACCTGAAAACCCAATTCACCTAATTTTGAGCGTATCCAGTCGCTCGGAGTAGAGTGATGCAGATTCCGCAGAATGACTCGATAGCCACGCTCATTGCGCGGCTGGTGCGTGTGCATCTGCTTTTTCTCCTCATCTAAAATAGCCACAATCTTGTCATAGGTTCCCTTGTCAAGGCATTCTAATTTAATATCACCACTACGCATGCATTTGGTACTAAACTTATTATCTCCAGGGGCATTATTCAGTTTATCCATTAGTGGTTGGATAGCTGAAATATCATGGAGAAAAATAGGTGGAATTTGCTCAGTAACAATTGGCTGTTGGAAAACCTGCTGCTGCGTAGCCTTTTGTGGTTGAGCCTGCATTTGTTGTTGTTGTTGAGCAGGGCTCAGAATTTGAATAACCTGGTCATCATTGGTGGATGGGTCCACCTCCATACTCACATTGGCAGCTAATGGGGTTGGCTTGGATGGTGGAGGATTAGTTTTGGCTTTGGCAGCCGTTTTAGCTGGCTTGTTGGCTGATTTTATTAATTTAAAATCGTAGAGCTTAACAACTGGTTTTGTATGAACCCGCATGGCATCCATCATCAAGGCAGCTGATAAGGATTTGTTAGGACGCTTTGGCTTTGTTTGGTTCAGAGGCAGCGTAATTTTACGCTTAGAACCAATAATGGCTGGGGGTTTGGATGTCCCAGATAAGTTAGATTTTTCATCCAGTCTTCTCATAGGTGCCTTGGGCGTTTTAGGAGTAGATGCCAGCCGCGGCTCTGCCTGAATTTGCGGCGGCGAGTCTGGAAAAATGTGGGATACTTGCTGTGGCGGTTGCTGTTGCACAGCCTCGTCTGGTTGCATATTTTCCGTAGTAGAATTTTGATTCTCTTTGTCATTAGGCATAATTGTTTCTTCAATCGTTTTCTCATCCTCGGAGCAGAGGATGGATGTCATGAGGTAGGACGGGTCAAAGTATGTGGCAATGGAGTCATCCAAGCATATTTTGCCACTGCTATTAGGTACAAGATTATGGACATCACAGTTTACATCACGATCCACATGGCGCGCACACACATCAGCAGCCTCGGTTCCCGCCTTTTTTCGCGCTGGTATTGGTGAAATTGGCGCGAAAAAATCGTAAGAGTGTGAGAGATTCTCCGGCGACACACTTGCGCGCGGGGCTGAGTCGCGTTTGTTGGTATTTGTGTTGGCGCGCGATGCCATTTGTATTTGTGTCTGTGTGCTATTCAGCGTATCACAAATGTATGTGGAGGTATATGTATAGACATACACAGCACAGTCACTCGCACTACTAATACATGCGCGTCAATGTACATGAAAAAATTTTACCATGCGGCAGTAAAATTAAACAGAAAAACGCTCACATACGAATAACTTTTACAAACAAATTAAAAATGGCAATTGTCTTTGCACAAAAACAGTCGTTTCAATATACTCCGAATTAATTGTCAAAATTGATTTTTGATTTAGTTGTTTGATTTATTAGTTAATTTATTTTATTGGCGCACAAAACCGTCGTTTAGATATACTCCGAATTAATTGTCAAAATTGTTAAAATTGTTTTTTTTTTCATTGGTTTCTGGAGTTTTTTTTTTCAGAGTGTTCATTGGAGTGGCGATCGGTGCGCGCACAATAACAGCCAGAAACGTACTTAAAGTACGCCTCGGCTAATTTATTCATTTTCGTAACTTTAAATACAAGTAACATACATGAATTTTACAGAAAGTGATTTTTACATTTTGACCACTGTAATGTGGTGAATAACTTTGCTACAAGTGCTTGCCAGCAGAACAGCTGTTTGCCAAAATTTTGTGCTGGCAATGCTGGTCGGCTGGCATGGCAGAAACATAAACAAAGTGAAAAAAGTGAATTTAAATTTACAAAATTAACAAAGAAGAAACAATTATTAATTAATTCTATTATCCGCAGGTCATCTGGGAGAAGCAAGTGGACGAGTTTTCCTGTGCGCCAGACACTACCATCGAGTTCTATGGTGGCGGGGGACAGCTGCATTTTGCCCAGTGACGTCATCGGAAAAGTGAATTTAAATTTACAAAATTGACAAAGAAGGAACAATTATTAATTAATTCTATTTTCCGCAGGTCATCTGGGAGAAGCAAGTGGACGAGTTTTCCTGTGCGCCAGACACCACCATCGAGTTCTATGGCGGCGGGGGGATAGTTGTATGTTGCCCAGTGACGTCATCGGGCCAAGGTGCCAGGGACAGATTTAAAATTGGCAAATTTGAGAGTTGCTGCCGCTGCTGCTGGATTAGGTGGGGCCGAACCAAAGACCTCCGTCTGATTGTGCGCCTACTTATAGGCGCGTTTCGTGTGGCAATTGGACATCTATACGCCTGTCGCATGGGCGTGGCCGGGTCAAAGGGTCCGCCCTGTGGATTTTGTTGGCGCTGTGTCTGCTGCCGTGTGGTGCCCATCAGCACTCTCGCCTGTGCTCTGGACGTGGTAACTGGGCAGGGCATATTTTGCGGTTGCAAAATATTGTAATTTGCCAGTCGACCAGAAGAATTAAGGGGCACGCTCTGTGTGTGTGCCGATCGTTGCTGCCGTTGTAGCGTGTATGTTGCCCGTCTGCCAGAGGAAGCTGTTGTGGTCATCCTTCTTGGATTCAGGTCTGAGTGGAGTGTCAGTGGGTAGACCAAGCGTCGCCTATTTTGCTGTATAGTGGCCGGCCGCCTGTCTGTGGTAGCTGGTGAGTTCTGTAATTGTAAGAATTGAGAATTATTTTCGTTGCCAGCGGCAAC
The DNA here is from genome assembly GCA_018904275.1 of Lordiphosa clarofinis. Taxonomy (NCBI): domain Eukaryota; kingdom Metazoa; phylum Arthropoda; class Insecta; order Diptera; family Drosophilidae; genus Lordiphosa; species Lordiphosa clarofinis. The sequence goes on along the minus strand of JAEIGQ010000067.1, from coordinate 18,286 downwards.
GGTGCTAATTGGCTGATTTGTGCTTTCAGGTGGCGATTGTGGTGCATTTAATTCGGCTATTAAAGCCGAAAGACACCGTTGTAGCCGTTCTAGCATCCGGTCCTGGGCATCAATTAGCTCCTGATCATCATCTGCGGCAACAGAAGCAGCTGGCAGGCTTCTGGTTTCAGGTGCCAACTGGGCGTTCGGAATTTCTGGAGATAAGGCCAGAGGGCGCTGCTGAAGTTCGTCTGGCTGCTGTTGGGCATCAGTTTGTTGTTGAGTAGAGGCTTCGTTGCCGTCCAGTTCATCAAAAAGTTCCCGTGCTAGGTTCTGCTGCAGCAGCTCCATATTCTGGTCCAGTTTCTGCTCGTCGCTCAATGGAGGAATTTCATCTGGCCTCAGTGGAGGCATAACCAAATTTTGTATGACCAATGGTTGATCCCGAATTAAATGTGCCATTTCCACTCTGGTGGTTTGGCCACTGCGTAGCTGGCGCCTGTATCCATTTATTAGAAATTCTGGCAAACGTTGAAAGGGCCGGGCGGGTTGAAATGTGCGTTGCTGTTGTTGCAACAGCAAGGCGGCTTGATTAGCTTCATACTGCTCTAGGCGGAATAAAGTTGGCAGGTGCTCATGTTGTTGTTGTTGGAATTGTAGTTGTTGTTGCTGGAGTGGGAGTATATGCCTTTCCAATTGCAAAGTGTACCTTGGTCGTTGCAGGCGCTGGGGAACGAATGGCTGCAGAATTAATTTGCGTGCCTCTGCATTAGGGTGGCTGCAGAGTGAGGTGGCAAATCTGCAACTAGCAGTATGGAAAATTTCCTGAGCCATTTTTATGTCATAGGAGTCCCGTATAACCTGGTTCCTGGTGTATCTGGAGGCTCCGGCAATTCTTCTAATTAGCAGGTTCTGTGCAGACTCGATCCGGTAAAACTGAGATTCACACGCTAGTGCTCCCCAAACTGGTATGGCATATTGCCAGATAGGGGCCATTAGCTGTTTATAGATGACCATTTTGCATTTTTTGGACAGTTTGCTGTTTTTGCCAATTAGCCAATTCATTTTATTGGCAGCTGCACGTACTCTGATACATAGCTGAGTGATGTGAGTGTGCATTAACAGTTTTCTATCCATATGGAGGCCCAAGTAGCGGTGGATTTTGGCATTTTTAATTCGCTGCCCGTCCATCTCAGGTGACAGATTTTTAATGATCTCAGTTAGGGTACGCCTTGTGTACAGTACATGTGCCGTTTTGCTTACATTTATGGTGATGCACCATTGCTTGGCCCAGGCCAGAAAATGATGGAGATAACGTTGGTTGTTTCTGACCGCGTGATGAGGCAATTCGTCAGCGCTGAGAATTATGGTGTCATCGGCATAAGTGGAGAGCATCATATTGTCATATGTGGTGGTCCGAGGCACAAAAGACTGCCTGCTCTGTTCAAGAAGGGAAGGAATTGGCGTGTCCGATGAGAAAATGGTGTAAAGCGCAGGGCCAAGGACACTGCCCTGTGGTACTCCAGCGTTAATTTTTCCAACTCTAGATTTAATTCCGTCATTGCAGTTGACAACAAAAGTGCGCTCTGAGAGGTAGCTTTGCAGTACATTAAATAGCGGAAAAGGCAGAAGTTTGACCAATTTGTATAATAGCCCACCATGCCAAACACGGTCAAACGCTTCACTAATGTCAATGAAGACTGCTGAGCAAAATTCTCGCTTTTCATACGCATTGAGAATAAATTGCGTAACGCGAGCAAGTTGTTGTTCAGTACCGTGTTCCTTACGGAAGCCAAATTGGTGGTTTGGAATCGCGTTTGCGAAATCTTCGCATTCAAACAGCCGCCGCATTAATAAGGATTCAAACATTTTGGAGAAGCCAGCTAAAAGGCTGATGGGACGATAAGATGCCAAATCAGAGGTATTTTTCCCAGGTTTCAAAATCATCGTTATAGCTGCACATTTCCATTGCTGCGGAAAATGCCCATATCTTAATATGCAGTTGTAAATATTTACCAAGTATATCACAGCCTTTTGTGGTAATGATTTAATAACATAATTGCTGATTTTGTCCATGCCTGGTGACTTGTTAAGTGCCAAGGATTTTATTTCGAGCAATAGTTCGTTTAGCGTCACTGGACGAAATGGCAATGGACTCATATTAGTACTCATACCCATACCCAGTTGTTGTTGTTGCTCCCGCTGCAGTTGAGTTGGTTTAAGTTGAAGTTTTTTCTGCTGCTCCAGCCGCTTGCACTCTTCAGAAATTCTGTCTCGAAAATCAGTTGAATTAGACAGAATCGGCATAAACCTCTGCTCAAGATGAGTGACGAAAGCTTCAGCTTTTTCTATGCTGCTCCTAGTCCAAGTATAGCTGCTATTACCACTACTACTACTACCAGATGGAATTTTGATTGGCCAGTTTGGCTCTGGTTGCCTTTTGAATTTGTTGGTGAGACGCCACAGTCTCTGCATCCTGTATCGATCCTGTGCGTCCACCTTATTAAACAATTTATTAAGGTAATTATTTTTTGCCTGACGAAGTGCCTTTTTTAACCGATTGTGTGTATGCCTGTATAGTTGCCGCGTTTGTGGCGTGCGCCAGCGCATATGCTCACGTTTATGGCGACGTTTTAGTTCGAGTAGCAGAGTCGTCTGCCTATTGAGTGGAATTTGTCCAGTTTTCAAATTATGTGGTCTCGATTGTGGAGTTGCAGCTCCTGCTGCATAGTAGATATTCTGAACCAGAATATCAATGGCGTGTTCCACGTCGGTGCCAGAATTAATTTCTGTGTTGAGCAAAATTCTCCGATTTAGTACTTCTTGGAATTTCTTAATATTCGACTGTTTCGGAAGCAGTCTGTGGTTTGTGTTCGGGGACATAATTGAGCCGCAGATGCCCAGGTGCACGAATATCGGAAGATGATCTGAATTTAGGTCAACTGTTGAATGGGTTTGAAGCCTGTCATAATTCAGTCCGGCATAAATGGCAAAATCGATAGCGGATGGCCTTTTTCTCCGGTCAAACGGATAATGTGTGGCTCCACCAGTTGCCAATATGTTATAGCTAGAATTTCTATGAACTGATTGCATCAGTGACTTGCCACGTTCACAGGAACGAACGTTTCCCCACCAGGGGTGCTTAGCGTTCCAGTCGCCGCAGATTAGAAACTTCGATCCGTTAGTTAAGTTGGCAATGAATTTATAGAGCTCAGAAAAGTGTTGAGACGACCATTTAAATTTTGGTGGGCAATATATCGGTGCGATAGTGATAACTTCGTTGTTTTTGGTTGTTAAGGCAATTGGAGCACACTGCAAAAATGGCTCCATAATAGGCTGTAAGGCAATATGTTTAATTCCATTTCTAACCAAGACGGCGACGCCACCACTTCTATTGGATGTCGGATGGTGCGCCGTGTATGTAGTGTAGCCGTTGATGATTAGGGGACTTGAGGTAGCCGCCAGGTTGGCTTTTGAGGATATGCGAGTTTCAATAACCATCATTAAGTCAATTTGGTGACGCTGCATAAAAATCTCAAGTTCCAGTATCTTGTTGCCTATACCACAGGCGTTCCAATAGGCAATTTTAAAAGCGTTGTCGTATTGGAAGCCGGTAGTAGTAGTAGTGGGTAAATTAGTAGTGGTAGTAGCAAAATTGTTAGAAGAGGAAAAGGGTATGGCAGAGTTAGCGGCCGAATTAGGGTGAGTACTAAATATTCTGTTGGCGTGACTATTCATTAATAAGGTCATTAGCTGTGATATTTACTTGCTGCAAATTAATGGGATTTTTATTATTTGGTACAACAAGGGCATAAATTACATTAAGCAAGGCATCCATTTTCTTGCTCATTTCTGCTACTAAAAGCATATTTTGTTGCAGCATGTACATGAGTGGGTCATCTGCCGATGGAGGCTGCTGCTGCTGCTGGTAGTTTTGCTGCTGCTGCTCATGTGGGTGATGCTGTTGAGAGTCAGAGTGCTGACTGCTGATGCTAATACTGCGGCCACGCTTTAAGCCAGATTGAGTATTATTGACCGGCTGCTTGCGGAGCGCTTGCTCGGCGCGGAGTTTTCGCTGAAAATTCTCTAAGTGCAAGGTGGCCGGATTTTGTACTTTGGCAGGGGCAGGGGCAGTATTACCAGAAACAACTTGACTATAAGTCGGCTTAGCATTTTTATTATTAGAAGCTAGAGGGCGTGTCTGGTGCTGCCTAGGGTGCTGATTAGTGGCATTTTGGGCTGTATTTTGATTAGCAGAATTTTTAATAGAATGTCTATTTCTCTGCTGATCAGATTTTTGTTGTTGTGGCTGCTGCTGCTGCTGGTGGTATTGCTTCTGAGCACGCGGCTGATGGGATTGCTGCTGCCGTTGTTGTTTATAGTTGCCCATGGGGGGCTTATTAGTGTAGGTGGGTCTCCGTTTTCTGCTAGGTGTAGGATGCATTGGGCGGAGCTGGGCCAGGGCTTCTTTAAACTTTATACAACCTCTATAACTTGCTATATGATTGCCTGGGCAATTGGCACATTTCGGATTAGGTATCCGAACTGCGGCGCAGTCTGTAGATGGGTGGGGGCCGGCACATTTGAAACATACGAAAGGCCGCCGGCAGTAGTTTTTCGAGTGGCCGAAGGCCTGGCATCGGTGGCACTGGATCGGGTCGATCCGCTTCATTTGTCTCTCCACAGTGATATGCTGGTGTCCCAATTTTACCAATGATAAAATATTGTCATTGGCACCATCTAGCCTAGGTTGGAGCTCTACTTCAAACATATTTAGGCGTTTGCGGCTGCGCCTGTGTTTTAATACATTTGTATAGCGCACCTGAAAACCCAATTCACCTAATTTTGAGCGTATCCAGTCGCTCGGAGTAGAGTGATGCAGATTCCGCAGAATGACTCGATAGCCACGCTCATTGCGCGGCTGGTGCGTGTGCATCTGCTTTTTCTCCTCATCTAAAATAGCCACAATCTTGTCATAGGTTCCCTTGTCAAGGCATTCTAATTTAATATCACCACTACGCATGCATTTGGTACTAAACTTATTATCTCCAGGGGCATTATTCAGTTTATCCATTAGTGGTTGGATAGCTGAAATATCATGGAGAAAAATAGGTGGAATTTGCTCAGTAACAATTGGCTGTTGGAAAACCTGCTGCTGCGTAGCCTTTTGTGGTTGAGCCTGCATTTGTTGTTGTTGTTGAGCAGGGCTCAGAATTTGAATAACCTGGTCATCATTGGTGGATGGGTCCACCTCCATACTCACATTGGCAGCTAATGGGGTTGGCTTGGATGGTGGAGGATTAGTTTTGGCTTTGGCAGCCGTTTTAGCTGGCTTGTTGGCTGATTTTATTAATTTAAAATCGTAGAGCTTAACAACTGGTTTTGTATGAACCCGCATGGCATCCATCATCAAGGCAGCTGATAAGGATTTGTTAGGACGCTTTGGCTTTGTTTGGTTCAGAGGCAGCGTAATTTTACGCTTAGAACCAATAATGGCTGGGGGTTTGGATGTCCCAGATAAGTTAGATTTTTCATCCAGTCTTCTCATAGGTGCCTTGGGCGTTTTAGGAGTAGATGCCAGCCGCGGCTCTGCCTGAATTTGCGGCGGCGAGTCTGGAAAAATGTGGGATACTTGCTGTGGCGGTTGCTGTTGCACAGCCTCGTCTGGTTGCATATTTTCCGTAGTAGAATTTTGATTCTCTTTGTCATTAGGCATAATTGTTTCTTCAATCGTTTTCTCATCCTCGGAGCAGAGGATGGATGTCATGAGGTAGGACGGGTCAAAGTATGTGGCAATGGAGTCATCCAAGCATATTTTGCCACTGCTATTAGGTACAAGATTATGGACATCACAGTTTACATCACGATCCACATGGCGCGCACACACATCAGCAGCCTCGGTTCCCGCCTTTTTTCGCGCTGGTATTGGTGAAATTGGCGCGAAAAAATCGTAAGAGTGTGAGAGATTCTCCGGCGACACACTTGCGCGCGGGGCTGAGTCGCGTTTGTTGGTATTTGTGTTGGCGCGCGATGCCATTTGTATTTGTGTCTGTGTGCTATTCAGCGTATCACAAATGTATGTGGAGGTATATGTATAGACATACACAGCACAGTCACTCGCACTACTAATACATGCGCGTCAATGTACATGAAAAAATTTTACCATGCGGCAGTAAAATTAAACAGAAAAACGCTCACATACGAATAACTTTTACAAACAAATTAAAAATGGCAATTGTCTTTGCACAAAAACAGTCGTTTCAATATACTCCGAATTAATTGTCAAAATTGATTTTTGATTTAGTTGTTTGATTTATTAGTTAATTTATTTTATTGGCGCACAAAACCGTCGTTTAGATATACTCCGAATTAATTGTCAAAATTGTTAAAATTGTTTTTAATTTTTTTTTCATTGGATTTCATTGGAGTTTTTTTCATTGGAGTTTTTTTCATTGGAGTGGCTTTTTCATTGGAGTGGCGATCGGTGCGCGCACAATAACAGCCAGAAACGTACTTAAAGTACGCCTCGGCTAATTTATTCATTTTCGTAACTTTAAATACAAGTAACATACATGAATTTTACAGAAAGTGATTTTTACATTTTGACCACTGTAATGTGGTGAATAACTTTGCTACAAGTGCTTGCCAGCAGAACAGCTGTTTGCCAAAATTTTGTGCTGGCAATGCTGGTCGGCTGGCATGGCAGAAACATAAACAAAGTGAAAAAAGTGAATTTAAATTTACAAAATTAACAAAGAAGAAACAATTATTAATTAATTCTATTATCCGCAGGTCATCTGGGAGAAGCAAGTGGACGAGTTTTCCTGTGCGCCAGACACTACCATCGAGTTCTATGGTGGCGGGGGACAGCTGCATTTTGCCCAGTGACGTCATCGGAAAAGTGAATTTAAATTTACAAAATTGACAAAGAAGGAACAATTATTAATTAATTCTATTTTCCGCAGGTCATCTGGGAGAAGCAAGTGGACGAGTTTTCCTGTGCGCCAGACACCACCATCGAGTTCTATGGCGGCGGGGGATAGTTGTATGTTGCCCAGTGACGTCATCGGGCCAAGGTGCCAGGGACAGATTTAAAATTGGCAAATTTGAGAGTTGCTGCCGCTGCTGCTGGATTAGGTGGGGCCGAACCAAAGACCTCCGTCTGATTGTGCGCCTACTTATAGGCGCGTTTCGTGTGGCAATTGGACATCTATACGCCTGTCGCATGGGCGTGGCCGGGTCAAAGGGTCCGCCCTGTGGATTTTGTTGGCGCTGTGTCTGCTGCCGTGTGGTGCCCATCAGCACTCTCGCCTGTGCTCTGGACGTGGTAACTGGGCAGGGCATATTTTGCGGTTGCAAAATATTGTAATTTGCCAGTCGACCAGAAGAATTAAGGGGCACGCTCTGTGTGTGTGCCGATCGTTGCTGCCGTTGTAGCGTGTATGTTGCCCGTCTGCCAGAGGAAGCTGTTGTGGTCATCCTTCTTGGATTCAGGTCTGAGTGGAGTGTCAGTGGGTAGACCAAGCGTCGCCTATTTTGCTGTATAGTGGCCGGCCGCCTGTCTGTGGTAGCTGGTGAGTTCTGTAATTGTAAGAATTGAGAATTATTTTCGTTGCCAGCGGCAACGGTGCTAATTGGCTGATTTGTGCTTTCAGGTGGCGATTGTGGTGCATTTAATTCGGCTATTAAAGCCGAAAGACACCGTTGTAGCCGTTCTAGCATCCGGTCCTGGGCATCAATTAGCTCCTGATCATCATCTGCGGCAACAGAAGCAGCTGGCAGGCTTCTGGTTTCAGGTGCCAACTGGGCGTTCGGAATTTCTGGAGATAAGGCCAGAGGGCGCTGCTGAAGTTCGTCTGGCTGCTGTTGGGCATCAGTTTGTTGTTGAGTAGAGGCTTCGTTGCCGTCCAGTTCATCAAAAAGTTCCCGTGCTAGGTTCTGCTGCAGCAGCTCCATATTCTGGTCCAGTTTCTGCTCGTCGCTCAATGGAGGAATTTCATCTGGCCTCAGTGGAGGCATAACCAAATTTTGTATGACCAATGGTTGATCCCGAATTAAATGTGCCATTTCCACTCTGGTGGTTTGGCCACTGCGTAGCTGGCGCCTGTATCCATTTATTAGAAATTCTGGCAAACGTTGAAAGGGCCGGGCGGGTTGAAATGTGCGTTGCTGTTGTTGCAACAGCAAGGCGGCTTGATTAGCTTCATACTGCTCTAGGCGGAATAAAGTTGGCAGGTGCTCATGTTGTTGTTGTTGGAATTGTAGTTGTTGTTGCTGGAGTGGGAGTATATGCCTTTCCAATTGCAAAGTGTACCTTGGTCGTTGCAGGCGCTGGGGAACGAATGGCTGCAGAATTAATTTGCGTGCCTCTGCATTAGGGTGGCTGCAGAGTGAGGTGGCAAATCTGCAACTAGCAGTATGGAAAATTTCCTGAGCCATTTTTATGTCATAGGAGTCCCGTATAACCTGGTTCCTGGTGTATCTGGAGGCTCCGGCAATTCTTCTAATTAGCAGGTTCTGTGCAGACTCGATCCGGTAAAACTGAGATTCACACGCTAGTGCTCCCCAAACTGGTATGGCATATTGCCAGATAGGGGCCATTAGCTGTTTATAGATGACCATTTTGCATTTTTTGGACAGTTTGCTGTTTTTGCCAATTAGCCAATTCATTTTATTGGCAGCTGCACGTACTCTGATACATAGCTGAGTGATGTGAGTGTGCATTAACAGTTTTCTATCCATATGGAGGCCCAAGTAGCGGTGGATTTTGGCATTTTTAATTCGCTGCCCGTCCATCTCAGGTGACAGATTTTTAATGATCTCAGTTAGGGTACGCCTTGTGTACAGTACATGTGCCGTTTTGCTTACATTTATGGTGATGCACCATTGCTTGGCCCAGGCCAGAAAATGATGGAGATAACGTTGGTTGTTTCTGACCGCGTGATGAGGCAATTCGTCAGCGCTGAGAATTATGGTGTCATCGGCATAAGTGGAGAGCATCATATTGTCATATGTGGTGGTCCGAGGCACAAAAGACTGCCTGCTCTGTTCAAGAAGGGAAGGAATTGGCGTGTCCGATGAGAAAATGGTGTAAAGCGCAGGGCCAAGGACACTGCCCTGTGGTACTCCAGCGTTAATTTTTCCAACTCTAGATTTAATTCCGTCATTGCAGTTGACAACAAAAGTGCGCTCTGAGAGGTAGCTTTGCAGTACATTAAATAGCGGAAAAGGCAGAAGTTTGACCAATTTGTATAATAGCCCACCATGCCAAACACGGTCAAACGCTTCACTAATGTCAATGAAGACTGCTGAGCAAAATTCTCGCTTTTCATACGCATTGAGAATAAATTGCGTAACGCGAGCAAGTTGTTGTTCAGTACCGTGTTCCTTACGGAAGCCAAATTGGTGGTTTGGAATCGCGTTTGCGAAATCTTCGCATTCAAACAGCCGCCGCATTAATAAGGATTCAAACATTTTGGAGAAGCCAGCTAAAAGGCTGATGGGACGATAAGATGCCAAATCAGAGGTATTTTTCCCAGGTTTCAAAATCATCGTTATAGCTGCACATTTCCATTGCTGCGGAAAATGCCCATATCTTAATATGCAGTTGTAAATATTTACCAAGTATATCACAGCCTTTTGTGGTAATGATTTAATAACATAATTGCTGATTTTGTCCATGCCTGGTGACTTGTTAAGTGCCAAGGATTTTATTTCGAGCAATAGTTCGTTTAGCGTCACTGGACGAAATGGCAATGGACTCATATTAGTACTCATACCCATACCCAGTTGTTGTTGTTGCTCCCGCTGCAGTTGAGTTGGTTTAAGTTGAAGTTTTTTCTGCTGCTCCAGCCGCTTGCACTCTTCAGAAATTCTGTCTCGAAAATCAGTTGAATTAGACAGAATCGGCATAAACCTCTGCTCAAGATGAGTGACGAAAGCTTCAGCTTTTTCTATGCTGCTCCTAGTCCAAGTATAGCTGCTATTACCACTACTACTACTACCAGATGGAATTTTGATTGGCCAGTTTGGCTCTGGTTGCCTTTTTGAATTTGTTGGTGAGACGCCACAGTCTCTGCATCCTGTATCGATCCTGTGCGTCCACCTTATTAAACAATTTATTAAGGTAATTATTTTTTGCCTGACGAAGTGCCTTTTTTAACCGATTGTGTGTATGCCTGTATAGTTGCCGCGTTTGTGGCGTGCGCCAGCGCATATGCTCACGTTTATGGCGACGTTTTAGTTCGAGTAGCAGAGTCGTCTGCCTATTGAGTGGAATTTGTCCAGTTTTCAAATTATGTGGTCTCGATTGTGGAGTTGCAGCTCCTGCTGCATAGTAGATATTCTGAACCAGAATATCAATGGCGTGTTCCACGTCGGTGCCAGAATTAATTTCTGTGTTGAGCAAAATTCTCCGATTTAGTACTTCTTGGAATTTCTTAATATTCGACTGTTTCGGAAGCAGTCTGTGGTTTGTGTTCGGGGACATAATTGAGCCGCAGATGCCCAGGTGCACGAATATCGGAAGATGATCTGAATTTAGGTCAACTGTTGAATGGGTTTGAAGCCTGTCATAATTCAGTCCGGCATAAATGGCAAAATCGATAGCGGATGGCCTTTTTCTCCGGTCAAACGGATAATGTGTGGCTCCACCAGTTGCCAATATGTTATAGCTAGAATTTCTATGAACTGATTGCATCAGTGACTTGCCACGTTCACAGGAACGAACGTTTCCCCACCAGGGGTGCTTAGCGTTCCAGTCGCCGCAGATTAGAAACTTCGATCCGTTAGTTAAGTTGGCAATGAATTTATAGAGCTCAGAAAAGTGTTGAGACGACCATTTAAATTTTGGTGGGCAATATATCGGTGCGATAGTGATAACTTCGTTGTTTTTGGTTGTTAAGGCAATTGGAGCACACTGCAAAAATGGCTCCATAATAGGCTGTAAGGCAATATGTTTAATTCCATTTCTAACCAAGACGGCGACGCCACCACTTCTATTGGATGTCGGATGGTGCGCCGTGTATGTAGTGTAGCCGTTGATGATTAGGGGACTTGAGGTAGCCGCCAGGTTGGCTTTTGAGGATATGCGAGTTTCAATAACCATCATTAAGTCAATTTGGTGACGCTGCATAAAAATCTCAAGTTCCAGTATCTTGTTGCCTATACCACAGGCGTTCCAATAGGCAATTTTAAAAGCGTTGTCGTATTGGAAGCCGGTAGTAGTAGTAGTGGGTAAATTAGTAGTGGTAGTAGCAAAATTGTTAGAAGAGGAAAAGGGTATGGCAGAGTTAGCGGCCGAATTAGGGTGAGTACTAAATATTCTGTTGGCGTGACTATTCATTAATAAGGTCATTAGCTGTGATATTTACTTGCTGCAAATTAATGGGATTTTTATTATTTGGTACAACAAGGGCATAAATTACATTAAGCAAGGCATCCATTTTCTTGCTCATTTCAGCTACTAAAAGCATATTTTGTTGCAGCATGTACATGAGTGGGTCATCTGCCGATGGAGGCTGCTGCTGCTGCTGGTAGTTTTGCTGCTGCTGCTCATGTGGGTGATGCTGTTGAGAGTCAGAGTGCTGACTGCTGATGCTAATACTGCGGCCACGCTTTAAGCCAGATTGAGTATTATTGACCGGCTGCTTGCGGAGCGCTTGCTCGGCGCGGAGTTTTCGCTGAAAATTCTCTAAGTGCAAGGTGGCCGGATTTTGTACTTTGGCAGGGGCAGGGGCAGTATTACCAGAAACAACTTGACTATAAGTCGGCTTAGCATTTTTATTATTAGAAGCTAGAGGGCGTGTCTGGTGCTGCCTAGGGTGCTGATTAGTGGCATTTTGGGCTGTATTTTGATTAGCAGAATTTTTAATAGAATGTCTATTTCTCTGCTGATCAGATTTTTGTTGTTGTGGCTGCTGCTGCTGCTGGTGGTATTGCTTCTGAGCACGCGGCTGATGGGATTGCTGCTGCCGTTGTTGTTTATAGTTGCCCATGGGGGGGCTTATTAGTGTAGGTGGGTCTCCGTTTTCTGCTAGGTGTAGGATGCATTGGGCGGAGCTGGGCCAGGGCTTCTTTAAACTTTATACAACCTCTATAACTTGCTATATGATTGCCTGGGCAATTGGCACATTTCGGATTAGGTATCCGAACTGCGGCGCAGTCTGTAGATGGGTGGGGGCCGGCACATTTGAAACATACGAAAGGCCGCCGGCAGTAGTTTTTCGAGTGGCCGAAGGCCTGGCATCGGTGGCACTGGATCGGGTCGATCCGCTTCATTTGTCTCTCCACAGTGATATGCTGGTGTCCCAATTTTACCAATGATAAAATATTGTCATTGGCACCATCTAGCCTAGGTTGGAGCTCTACTTCAAACATATTTAGGCGTTTGCGGCTGCGCCTGTGTTTTAATACATTTGTATAGCGCACCTGAAAACCCAATTCACCTAATTTTGAGCGTATCCAGTCGCTCGGAGTAGAGTGATGCAGATTCCGCAGAATGACTCGATAGCCACGCTCATTGCGCGGCTGGTGGGTGTGCATCTGCTTTTTCTCCTCATCTAAAATAGCCACAATCTTGTCATAGGTTCCCTTATTAAGGCATTCTAATTTAATATCACCACTACGCATGCATTTGGTACTAAACTTATTATCTCCAGGGGCATTATTCAGTTTATCCATTAGTGGTTGGATAGCTGAAATATCATGGAGAAAAATAGGTGGAATTTGCTCAGTAACAATTGGCTGTTGGAAAACCTGCTGCTGCGTAGCCTTTTGTGGTTGAGCCTGCATTTGTTGTTGTTGTTGAGCAGGGCTCAGAATTTGAATAACCTGGTCGTCATTGGTGGATGGGTCCACCTCCATACTCACATTGGCAGCTAATGGGGTTGGCTTGGATGGTGGAGGATTAGTTTTGGCTTTGGCAGCCGTTTTAGCTGGCTTGTTGGCTGATTTTATTAATTTAAAATCGTAGAGCTTAACAACTGGTTTTGTATGAACCCGCATGGCATCCATCATCAAGGCAGCTGATAAGGATTTATTAGGACGCTTTGGCTTTGTTTGGTTCAGAGGCAGCGTAATTTTACGCTTAGAACCAATAATGGCTGGGGGTTTGGATGTCCCAGATAAGTTAGATTTTTCATCCAGTCTTCTCATAGGTGCCTTGGGCGTTTTAGGAGTAGATGCCAGCCGCGGCTCTGCCTGAATTTGCGGCGGCGAGTCTGGAAAAATGTGGGATACTTGCCGTGGTGGCTGCTGGCGAGCCTCGTCTGGTTGATTATTTTTCGGGGGGGAAATTTGAGTCTCTTTGTCATTAGGCATAATTGGTTCTTCAATCGTTTTCTCATCCTTCGGAGCAGAGGATGGATGTCATGAGGTAGGACGGATCAAAGTATGTGGCAATGGAGTCATCCAAGCATATTTTGCCACTGCTATTAGGTACAAGATTATGGACATCACAGTTTACATCACGATCCACATGGCGCGCACACAATCAGCGGCCTCGGCTCCCCGCCTTTTTCGCTGGTATTGGTGAAATTGGCGCGAAAAATCGTAAGAGGTGAGAGATTCTCCGGCGACACACTTGCGCGCGGGGCTGAGTCGCGTTTGCTGGTATTTGTGTTGGCGCGCGATGCCATTTGTATTTGTGTCTGTGTGCTATTCAGCGTATCACAAATGTATGGAGGTATATGTATAGACATACACAGCACAGTCACTCGCACTACTAAACATGCGCGTCAATGTACATGAAAAAATTTTACCATGCGGCAGTAAAATTAAACAGAAAAACGCTCACATACGGAATAACTTTTACAAACAAATTAAAATGGCAATTGTCTTTGCAAAAAAAACAGTCGTTTCCATATACTCGGAATTGGTGTCAAAATTGATTTTTGATTTAGTTGTTTGATTTATTAGTTAATTTATTTTATTGTCGCACAAAACCGTCGTTTAGATACTACTCGAATTAATTGTCAAATTGTTAAAATTTTTTTAATTTTTTTTCATTGGATTTCATTGGAGTTTTTTCATTGGCGTATACTTTAGGCTTTTTTCATTGGTGAATGACGGTGCGCGCACAAATTAACGCCAGAAACGTACTTAAAGTACGCCTCGGCTAATTTATTCATTTTCGTAACTTTAAATACAAGTAACATACATGAATTTTACAGAAAGTGATTTTTTTACATTTTGACCACTGTAATGTGGTGAATAACTGCTACAGTGCTTGCCAGCAGAACAGCTGTTTGCCAAAATTTTTTGTGCTGGCAATGCTGGTCGGCTGGCATGGCAGAAACATAAACAAAGTGAAAAAAGTGAATTTAAATTTACAAAATTAACAAAGAAGAAACAATTATTAATTAATTCTATTATCCGCAGGTCATCTGGGAGAAGCAAGTGGACGAGTTTTCCTGTGCGCCAGACACTACCATTGAGTTCTAGGTGGCGGGGACAGCTGCATTTTTGCCCAGTGACGTCATCAGAAAAGTGAATTTAAAAAATTTTACAAAATTGACAAAGAAGGAACAATTATTAATTAATTCTATTTTCCGCAGGTCATCTGGGAGAAGCAAGTGGACGAGTTTTCCTGTGCGCCAGACACCACCATCGAGTTCTATGGCGGCGGGGGGATAGTTGTATGTTGCCCAGTGACGTCATCGGGCCAAGGTGCTCAGGGACAGATTTAAAATTGGCAAATTTGAGAGTTGCTGCCGCTGCTGCTGGATTAGGTGGGGCCGAACCAAAGACCTCCGTCCGATTGTGCGCCTACTTATAGGCGCGTTTCGTGTGGCAATTGGACATCTATACGCCTGTCGCATGGGCGTGGCCGGGTCAAAGGGTCCGCCCTGTGGATTTTGTTGGCGCTGTGTCTGCTGCCGTGTGGTGCCCATCAGCACTCTCGCCTGTGCTCTGGACGTGGTAACTGGGCGGGGCATATTTTGCGGTTGCAAAAATATTGTAACTTGCCAGTCGACCAGAAGAATTAAGGGGCACGCTCTGTGTGTGTGCCGATCGTTGCTGCCGTTGTAGCGTGTATGTTGCCCGTCTGCCAGAGGAAGCTGTTGTGGTCATCCTTCTTGGATTCAGGTCTGAGTGGAGTGTCAGTGGGTAGACCAAGCGTCGCCTATTTTGCTGTATAGTGGCCGGCCGCCTGTCTGTGGTAGCTGGTGAGTTCTGTAATTGTAAGAATTGAGAATTATTTTCGTTGCCAGCGGCAACGGTGCTAATTGGCTGATTTGTGCTTTCAGGTGGCGATTGTGGTGCATTTAATTCGGCTATTAAAGCCGAAAGACACCGTTGTAGCCGTTCTGGCATCCGGTCCTGGGCATAATTAGCTCCTGATCATCATCTGCGGCAACAGAAGCATCTGGCGGGCTTCTGGTTTCAGGTGCCAACTGGGCGTTCGGAATTTCTGGAGATAAGGCCAGAGGGCGCTGCTGAAGTTCGTCTGGCTGCTGTTGGGCATCAGTTTGTTGTTATAGAGGCCTCGTTGCCGTCCAGTTCATCAAAAAGTTCCTGTGCTTAGGTTCTGCTGCAGCAGCTCCATATTCTGGTCCAGTTTCTGCTCGTCGCTCAATGGAGGAATTTCCTCTGGCCTCAGTGGAGGCATAACCAAATTTTGTATGACCAATGGTTGATCCCGAATTAAATGTGCCATTTCCACTCTGGTGGTTTGGCCACTGCGTAGCTGGCGCCTGTATCCATTTATTAGAAATTCTGGCAAACGTTGAAAGGGCCGGGCGGGTTGAAATGTGCGTTGCTGTTGTTGCAACAGCAAAGGCGGTTAACTTCATACTGCTCTAGGCGGACTAAAGTTGGCAGGTGCCTGTGTTGTTGTTGTTGGAATTGTAGTTGTTGTTGCTGGGAGTGAGTATATGCCTTTCCAATTGCAAAAGTGTACCTTGGTCGTTGCAGGCGCTGGGGAACGAATGGCTGCAGATTAATTTGCGTGCCTCGGATTAGGGTGGCTGCAGAGTGAGGTGGCAAATCTGCAACTAGCAGTATGGAAATTTCCTGAGCCATTTTTATGTCATAGGAGTCCCGTATAACCTGGTTCCTGGTGTATCTGGAGGCTCCGGCAATTCTTCAATTAGCAGGTTCTGTGCAGACTCGATCCGTAAAACTGAGATTCACGCTAGTGCTCCCAAACTGGTGTGGCATATTGCCAGATAGGGGCCATTAGCTGTTTATAGATGACCATTTTGCATTTTTTTGGACAGTTTGCTGTTTTTGCCAATTAGCCAATTCATTTTATTGGCAGCTGCACGTACTCTGATACATAGCTTTGATGTGAGTGTGCATTAACAGTTTTCTATCCATATGGAGGCCCAAGTAGCGTGTGGATTTTGGCACTTTTAATTCGCTGCCCGTCCATCTCAGGTGACAGATTTTTAATGATCTCAGTTAGGGTACGCCGTGTACAGTACATGTGCCGTTTACTTACATTTTTGGTGATGCACCATTGCTTGGCCCAGGCCAGAAAATGATGGAGATAACGTTGGTTGTTTCTGACCGCGTGATGGGGCAATTCGTCAGGCTGGGAATTATGGGGTCATCGGCATAAGTGGAGACATCATATTGTCATATGTGGTGGTCCGAGGCACAAAAGACTGCCTGCTCTGTTCAAGAAGGGAAGGAATTGGCGTGTCCGATGAGAAAATGGTGTAAAACGCAGGGCCAGGACACTGCCCTGTGGTACTCCAGCGTTAATTTTTCCAACTCTAGATTTAATTCCGTCATTGCAGTTGACAACAAAGTGCGCTCTGAGAGGTAGCTTTGCAGTACATTAAATAGCGGAAAAGGCAGAAGTTTGACCAATTTGTATAATAGCCCACCATGCCAAACACGGTCAAACGCTTCACTAATGTCAATGAAGACTGCTGAGCAAAATTCTCGCTTTTCATACGCATTGAGAATAAATTGCGTAACGCGAGCAAGTTGTTGTTCAGTACCGTGTTCCTTACGGAAGCCAAATTGGTGGTTTGGAATCGCGTTTGCGAAATCTTCGCATTCAAACAGCCGCCGCATTAATAAGGATTCAAACATTTTGGAGAAGCCAGCTAAAAAGGCTGATGGGACGATAAGATGCCAAATCAGAGGTATTTTTTCCCAGGTTTCAAAATCATCGTTATAGCTGCACATTTCCATTGCTGCGGAAAATGCCCATATCTTAATATGCAGTTGAAATATTTACCAAGTATATCACAGCCTTTTGTGGTAATGATTTAATAACATAATTGCTGATTTTGTCCATGCCTGGTGACTTGTTAAGTGCCAAGGATTTTATTTCGAGCAATAGTTCGTTTAGCGTCACTGGACGAAATGGCAATGGACTCATATTAGTACTCATACCCATACCCAGTTGTTGTTGTTGCTCCCGCTGCAGTTGAGTTGGTTTAAGTTGAAGTTTTTTCTGCTGCTCCAGCCGCTTGCACTCTTCAGAAATTCTGTCTCGAAAATCAGTTGAATTAGACAGAATCGGCATAAACCTCTGCTCAAGATGAGTGACGAAAGCTTCAGCTTTTTCTATGCTGCTCCTAGTCCAAGTATAGCTGCTATTACCACTACTACTACTACCAGATGGAATTTTGATTGGCCAGTTTGGCTCTGGTTGCCTTTTGAATTTGTTGGTGAGACGCCACAGTCTCTGCATCCTGTATCGATCCTGTGCGTCCACCTTATTAAACAATTTATTAAGGTAATTATTTTTTGCCTGACGAAGTGCCTTTTTAACCGATTGTGTGTATGCCTGTATAGTTGCCGCGTTTGTGGCGTGCGCCAGCGCATATGCTCACGTTTATGGCGACGTTTTAGTTCGAGTAGCAGAGTCGTCTGCCTATTGAGTGGAATTTGTCCAGTTTTCAAATTATGTGGTCTCGATTGTGGAGTTGCAGCTCCTGCTGCATAGTAGATATTCTGAACCAGAATATCAATGGCGTGTTCCACGTCGGTGCCAGAATTAATTTCTGTGTTGAGCAAAATTCTCCGATTTAGTACTTCTTGGAATTTCTTAATATTCGACTGTTTCGGAAGCAGTCTGTGGTTTGTGTTCGGGGACATAATTGAGCCGCAGATGCCCAGGTGCACGAATATCGGAAGATGATCTGAATTTAGGTCAACTGTTGAATGGGTTTGAAGCCTGTCATAATTCAGTCCGGCATAAATGGCAAAATCGATAGCGGATGGCCTTTTTCTCCGGTCAAACGGATAATGTGTGGCTCCACCAGTTGCCAATATGTTATAGCTAGAATTTCTATGAACTGATTGCGTCAGTGACTTGCCACGTTCACAGGAACGAACGTTTCCC